>NC_069406.1:27827180-27922180 GCF_026875155.1 Cherax quadricarinatus
GGATGAATTTGGTATGGTGTGCAAAAGAAGAAAATTGAAAGTGAATACAGGAAGGAGTAAGGTTATGAGGATAACAAAAAGATTAGGTGATGAAAGATTGGATACCAGATTGGAGGGAGAGAGTATGGAGGAGGTGAATGTATTCAGATATTTGGGAGTGGACATGTCAGCGGATGGGTCTATGAAAGATGAGGTGAATCATAGAATTGATGAGGGGAAAAAGGTGAGTGGTGCACTTAGGAGTCTGTGGAGACAAAGAACTTTGTCCTTGGAGCAAAGAGGGGAATGTATGAGAGTATAGTTTTACCAACGCTCTTATATGGGTTGTGAAGCATGGGTGATGAATGTTGCAGCGAGGAGAAGGCTGGAGGCAGTGGAGATGTCATGTCTGAGAGCAATGTGTGGTGTGAATATAATGCAGAGAATTCGTAGTTTGGAAGTTAGGAGGAGGTGCGGGATTACCAAAACTGTTGTCCAAGGGCTGAGGAAGGGTTGTTGAGGTGGTTCGGACATGTGGAGAGAATGGAGCGAAACAGAATGACTTCAAGAGTGTATCAGTCTGTAGTGGAAGGAAGGCGGGGTAGGGTCGGCCTAGGAAAGGTTGGAGGGAGGGGGTAAAGGAGGTTTTGTGTGCGAGGGCTTGGACTTCCAGCAGGCATCGTGAGCGTGTTTGATAGGAGTGAATGGAGACAATGGTTTTTAATACTTGACGTGCTGTTCGAGTGTGAGCAAAGTAACATTTATGAAGGGGTTCAGGGAAACCGGCAGGCCGGACTTGAGTCCTGGAGATGGGAAGCACAGTGCCTGCACTCTGAAGGAGGCGTGTTAATGTTGCAGTTTAAAAACTGTTGTGTAAAGCACCCTTCTGGCAAAGACAGTGATGGAGTGAATGATTGTGAAAGTTTTTTCTTTTTTCAGGCCACCCTGCCTTGTGGGAATCGGCCAGTGTGATAATAAAAAAAAAATAATAAAAATATATATATATGTATATATATATATATTTTATATATATATATATATATAATATATATATATGTATTATATATATATATGTTTTATGTATATATATATATATATATATATATATATATGTATATGTATATATATATATTATATATATATATATATATAATGTATATATATGTTTTATATATATGTATATATAATATATGTATATATATAAATGTTATATATATATATATATATATATATATATATATATATATAATGTATAAATATATATGTATAATATATATATTATATGTAATATATATAATGTATATATAATATATGTGTATATGTATATATATATGTATATATATAATGTATATATAATATATATATATAAAATAATATATGTATTATATAATATATATTATATATATATATATATATAATATATATATATGTATATGTATATATGTATTATATATATAATGTATATATATATATATATATATATATATATTTAATATATAATATATGTATAATAATAAAATTATATATATATAATATATATATATATAATATATATGTATATATGTATATATATATAATATATATATATATATGTATATATATATATATATATGTATGTATGTATATATATATGTATGTATATATATATATATATATGTATATAAATATATATTTATATATATATATGTATATATATATAATTATATGTATATAAAATATAATGTGTATATATATACATTATATATATATATACATTATATATATAAACATTATATATATACATTATATATATATACATTATATAAAATATATATATATATATATATAATATATATATATATATATATATATATAAAGTCGTGCCGAATATGTAAAACTGGTCAGTTAGCAAGAACTCATTTAAAATTAAGTCCTTTCTAAAAATTTCTCTTATACGTTTAAAGATATATTTTTTTCATTAATGTTGGTGTAAAAAATTTATAATTTTGCTCCAAAAGAATCTTAGAAAACTTACCTAACCTTATTATAACAAGAACAATTTATTTTAGCCTAACCCAACTATATATATTTTAGATTTGTTTACAATAATTTAATATACTAAACAAACACAGCTAAATATATTTTTTTCGTTAGGTTCAGAATGATTTTGGCGAAATTATTGCATACACAAATTTTCGCTTGTCCTATATGGCAAGATGAGCGTTGCTATTTAAGCCAAGATCGCAAGTTCTGCCTATTCGGCACGACATATATATATATATATATAATATATATATATATATAATATTATATATATATTACATACATAGTGTTTTATTATTATAACCAAGGGGGAAGCGTTAAACCCATAGAATTATACAGCGCCTGTGGGGATGTGGAAGGAATACAGGCTTAATTCAGGGAACTGGAGTACATATCCAGTTCCTTAGATAAGAGCCCCTCACCAGCGTCAAGAAACCTTCCTTGATGTGTGTGTGTGTGTGTGTAATCACGGAAACAAGTGATATTAAAACCACTGGTTTCGGTGGTTGCATTGAATTGTGTACTGCTTGTGATACTGGTATCAAAATGGAAAAATAATGAAATTAGTATTAGGGAAAGAATGTCTAGTGTCCTCACTAGACACCTAGTGGTTTGTGCCACAGTGTTGAAAGTTTAGCCGGCTTCCTGGGAGGTTACCTAAATAAATATCTTCAGTTCGAATCGTGGCCAATCGCAATATATATATATATATATATAATAATATATATATATATATATATATATATAATATATATAAATATATATATATATATGCATAGCTTCGCATTAGCCAACCTGAACACCAAAAAATTAACTCCTACTTCACTTGTAGTAATAAATATTCACTAAATATAAGTTGATCTGAAATAAGTTGTGCTCGGCTAGCCCAATCCCAGAGCCAGGGTCAGGGAGTAGTAGTAAGGTGATTCTCTGATAAATACTGGAAAATGACACGTATAGCAAAAGCACATCTGCATTTAACCCATACGTGCTTTTTTTTCCACTGATGTATTCTCACCCAACTTCAGAGTATGTATATCAAGACAAAATTGATAAGTTAATAAGGTTTGATGAAGAAAAGGCAGACAAAGGTGGCATACATAATTTATAGGGCCATAAAGAATAGGGAGCGACCTCAAGAATAGGGAGATGTTATTACATGGTCACAGACATTTAATTAATGGATACACGAGACTAGGGAGAGATAGGCAAGTGAATAATATGCACATTCAAGGGAGATGGATACGAAAGCGTAGACCAGTGAATAATAAAATTGATACAGACTAAGAGATAAATAATGGATGGATACGCAGGGACTAGATTGATATATAGTAAATAAATACAAGTTGAAGGGGAAGGGTGCGTTATATAATAATTATAATAAACGGAATATTTATTAATGGTACTCATATTATTATAATCAAAAAGAAGCGCTAAACCTGTGATACTCATAGACAGGCAGATAAAAGAGTAATGACTAACACGTAAACTTGAGAGGAAATAAGTGAACAGATACAAAAGACAGAAAGTTGCTTCATGAGCACACGTAGGCTGGCTAGAGCGAGCAATGAGTGAATCATACACGCTGGTTTCTGAAGTTGAATAAGCACAAGAGAATACAAATGAATTACATATAAAAAGGCGGAAAAGGACTAGTACGAGGGATACAACCAACGTTTTATCGTCGAACAAAGAAAAACATTCATATTAGTCAAAGAAAATGGGATGAATGTGAGGAAAATAATAAATTTCATTTTGGTTCAATATACAGATATTTTGTTTGATTTGAATTTCTAAAACGTTGAAATTAAGTACATGACTGTTGTAGACAAGAAGTGTTAAAATGTTAATATTTAACCTTGGATAAACCCAGAAAGTCAAGTAGTATGATTTATTGCAACTGGGACGAATAGGAGGAAAGAAGAAATGAAGTCGCTTGGTAAGCACAAGCATGTCAGGCTGCTCTCAGAAATGTGGGAGATAAAGGGAAGTAGCATTAGGCAGTACATTAAGTGGCACAAAGAGGCAGTGGGTCTACTAATTATTATTTCTTGGGGAAGCGTCAAACTCGTAAGGTGATACAGGGCCTGGGGCAGTAGGTAAAGCAACAACTCCTGGTCTACTCCCCTCGTGAGCTACTCCCACCTGAATGGTACCACACAAGTAGCCTGGAGCCAATTCTGTCGCGGACGGAGGATCGAGCCTCCACAATTCTTTGTGCTGAATGGTCCACACCATTCTTTCTCTTTACATAAATGCAAATATTATATCAGTCCTATGAACTCCGTAAGTTTCATTGTCCATGAGTGAAACTATAGTTTTCTCCTTGATTTTGACACACAAAGCGACTGATACGAAAAAAATATTTCCTAACACGAACTGTATCTTACTATCACTGTATAAATAAAAAAAATAGTGATAAACTTTACTTTAAATAAGGAATAAACTACGTGCTCCCAGTTGAATTCTTTTTACTGTGAACAGTGGCTTATTGTTGCAGAGTAATGTACAACCTTGAAGTCGTGGAGAGCTGCAAGTGTTAGATCAACAATCTGTGAAGGCATGCACAGGGTTTGGCCCTACCAGACACGACTGCACTGCAACCTCCGCTCAATATTCGCCCTCTGCTCACCTACCTTCCCTGCTGCTCTTCCTAGCCGTACGATGCCTAACTTGAGGCCGCTCACAGGTTGAGAAGGAGGTGGAGTCGCTGCCACGATCTTCATCCTGTCCCTTAAGATCCCTTAAATCCACGTTTAGCTCACAACGCTCACGATCACTGCATGTACTCCCCTCCTCCCAGCACCCGAGCAGCAAAACAACTGTTAAAAACAGCTAGGACACCGCAGTCACTGCTGGGCCGCGTGCGACGACCATGACGTCACAACCATCTGCGCCAGGCTGGCCAACTTTTCCCATGTATGACTTCTACACACAGGCAAACTAAAGTTTTATTTACAACAAACACACTTGAGGTATGATTTTTTTAATCATAATACTAGGAATAAAATATTAATAGCACACACAGAATTTCGAGTTTAATAGCGAACTTGCGTTATTTTTCTATATTATAAAATATCAGTCAGACAAGGATAAAGAAAAATATCGTCTGAATAACTGTCTAAATATAGCTTTATCCATTACCTTAGAATGTAATGGATCAGTTCATTACAAAATGTAATTTCTTAAAGTTATATCTTAATTTTATGTGCAGCATAACACACGTGCCTATTCGGCACAACATATATATGTCCTGCCGAATAGGTAAAACTTGCGATTTTTGGCTTAAATAGCAACGCTCTTCTTGCCGAATAAAGCAAGCGAAAATTTGTGTATGCAATAATTTCGCAAAAAATCATTCTGAGCATAACGAGAAAAATATGTTTCATTGTGTTTGTTTAGTAAATTATTGTAAACTTATCTAAAATATATTTAGTTGTATTAAGCTAAATTAAACTGCGCTTGTTACAATAAAATTAGGTAAGTTTTTGTAAGGTTCTTATGGTACAAAATTATTAATTTTTACATTAACATAAATGAAAAAATATATCCTCCAGTAGACCAGCTCCCCCCAAAGAGCACAAACAGTCCCACTGGGACAAACCGATCATGGAAAAAAATCACCAACACATGATCACTAACGCTTCAGGAAAGGACAAAGCTCGTCTCCTGGCAGTGAAGGCACCACCGCGAGAGTATAAGTATGAATAGTTGAAGGTAACTTGAGGGAGTTTACAATAGTTACATTAAACCTTTATCTTCGATTATCATGTTATTTTAAGTTCATGAGGCGCTTTTTAAGAATACTTTTGAAGCCGTTGGCAGATGGGAAACTTTTAGTTAGAATCTTATGGTAGAGAGTTCCATATTTCAAGACTGTTCACTGAATTTCTACTCGGGTTAAGTCAAATACGTTGGACATTGAAAAAAATATTAATTGTTACATGTTTATGCGTCCTGTTGCAGCTGTCTAAGAAGAGCTTGTGGTTTATATTTGTATGGATTATCGTGTGTATATATAGTATGCACAGTATGTTGAGCAAATTGAAACTTCTGAAACGTATGGGTGTTGCCTGCATCCTGATTGAGTGGTCATCCTAATTGCACCCTTTTGTTGCGTTACTATTGAGTTTAGGAGATTTGGTGTTGTAGTCTCAGACACAGATGCCATAAGTGAAGTAGGGATAGAGGAAGAAGTAGTAGTAGTAGTAGTGAGTCAAGAAGGTTAGAGTACACAGTAGTGTATTTGAGAGGGGAAGCAGACGGTGTTTGAGACCTTTTTGGATACGTACTAGATGTGTGTATGTAAACCTAGAAGTGTATGCCTGTCGATGTATATACACGGAAGGATATATATCTCTCATTACACATGAACAGAGTTTACTTTCAGTCCTATTTTAGGGATTAAAGTATTCTTGATGGTAGTGTACAGGTGTAGTGCAGCCCTAAGCACAGACATGTTAGATAATACGATAGCTATATTGTGGAAATAAAAGTTGGCTATGTTTCTCCCTCACATACCATTACACAGTACAGGTTGCATACTTCAAGTAACGAAGTCTGTCAGCCCGAGCAAACTTGACTTCTGTAAAGCGACACTCATAGAGTTATAGTTTACTAATAAGATATTATCTCCTTTAGAGTATAATAATAAGGTATCAAAAGGACCCCAATGGAAATAAGTCACTTTGACTTTTTTTGGGTTATCCTAGGTTCTCTACACATATGTTGCTATGTATGATAATCTATGTAACTGTATTTGTAAGCCCTTGTGGCTTAGCGCTTCTTTTTGATTATAATAATAATAATAATGTATTTGTGTATACCTGAATAAACTTACTATAATATCTGTCAAAGTTAAACAGTAATTTTTTTTATTTTATTACATAAGCGTAACAAGTTGTTCTGCTGCAGCTTGTCATCTTTTCTTGGTATTGTTGTCAAGACACCAGCAGCTTGTGGGCAGTGTGACTGGTAACTCGCTGAGGCCACAATCTCTTGACTGACTTGTCGACGCCACACTCGCGGGCCAGTTCTTAGTGTAAAAAAAAATAAGAGAACACAGGATTGAGAAGAATCCAGCACAAAATTTTCTAAGGAGCTCTATACAGAGCGAAAAATGAACCTAAAGCTTTACAAAGAGTGAAACCTGACATGATAAAGCTCCACAGATGAAACATGATTTGATACAGCGCCACACAACGAAACATAACTTGTTAAACCTTTACACAGCGAAACATAACTTCATAAAGCCCTAAATAGGATCTGAAACAGCGTAACATGATAAAGCTCTACACAAAACGAAACTGAAATTGTTAAAGCTCTACTCACAGCGAAGCTGAACATGATAAAGCTGTACATACAAACAATCATGACTTAATAAAGCTCTACACAGAACGAAACATGCTTTGATAAAGCCTCTGCATAGCGAAACATAACTTGATAAAGCTCTACACAGCGAAACATGACTTGATAAAACTCTAAAAGAGCGCAACATAACTTGATGAAGCTCTGCACAGCGAACCATGACGTGTTGAAGCTCTACAAAGCACGAACCATGCCTTGATAAAGAGCGAAATATGACTATATAAAGCTCTACACAGAGTGGAACAAAGCCGTGCACAGTGAAGCATGAGTTGATAAAGGTCTTCACAGAGCTGACGATGACTTGATCAAGCTCTACACAGCGGAGGCATGATAAAGCTCTGAACAGAGCGAAGCATAATACAGCTCTACACAGAGAGAAGTATGATAAAGCTTTACACAGCGAAGCATAATAAAGCTCTACACAGAGAAGTATGATAAAGCTTTACACAGCGAAGGCTGTATAATCCTCCGGGTTTAGCGCTTCCCCCTTGATTATAATAATAATAATACACAACGAAGCATAATACAGCTCTACACAGAGAGAAGTATGATAAAGCTTTACACAGCGAAGCATAATAAAGCTCTACACAGAGAGAAGCATGATAAAGCTTTACACAGCGAAGCATGATAAAGCTCTACAGAGAGAAGCATGATAAAGCTTTACACAGCGAAGAATGATAAAGCTCTACAGAGAGAAGTATGATAAAGCTTTACACAGCGAAGAATGATAAAGCTTTACACAGCGAAGCATGATAAAGCTCTACAGAGAGAAGCATGATAAAGCTCTAAACAGAGCGAAGCATGATAAAGCTCTACAGAGAGAAGCATGATAAAGCTTTAAACAGCGAAGCATGTTAAAGCTTTACACAGCGAAGCATGATAAAGCTCTACAGAGTGAAGCATGATAAAGCTCTAAACAGAGCGAAGCATGATAAAGCTCTAAACAGAGCGAAGCATGATAAAGCTGTACACAGAGCGGAACAGGATACAGCTCTACACAGAGTGAAACATGACTTGGCAAAGCTGCGATTAAATAAAGAAACATTCACCATCACCTACTGAGGGAAGTACCTTGCTAGAAGTGCGCGGACAAGTGAAGTTCAAGCGACCCTCTGAACCACAACATCCCCAGCCATCCAGAGTGCAGGTACTGTTCGTACTTCAGCAAGTAAGTTTAAGCACAGGTACGCATAAGTACAATTATCATACATAATGTAAATTACTTAGGCTCTCCCCCTCCCCCCCCAAAAAAAAAAAAAGTTAGATAAAGTATCTTATTTTCATTGGCGGTCTTGTAATATCTTATTATTTAAGCCTTAAAATTTAAAACAGCTAAATAACGTCCGATCCTTCAGGACTCGATCCTATAATATTCATGTTGGAGAAGAATCATTCCCAGATTCGATGACTCAAGTGGTCAGTCACGGGGATATCTTTGCTGAGAGCAGACACTTGAACACTTGAGTGATGCTTCAAGTGGTCAACCTTGTAGATATCTGTTCTAAAAGTAGCCACTGAACATTTCAGTTCAAGGTCATATACAGTTTTAAAGCTTTTAATTCGCAATTTAGTCGTGAATTGTTCCACGTCATTGTGACCTGGTTTGTGCTATTGAATAATAATAATTTAAGATTAGAGCCTCTCACCCTTTGGGGCATGGGATATCATGAGATATTCGATTCGAGGAACAGGAAAAGCACCTCTAGCTCCCCGGATCAAGAGCCCATCAAGCGCTAGACACGAAAGGGTCATACAGAGCAGGTTAGACTGAGCTAAACCGGATCTCCCGACGTGAGGGTCATCAGCCTCACTCCGATTAATGCTTCATCATCCCAGGCATATAATTCTGTTAAAAAAAATTATACCTGTTCTCGTATAATTAAAATTCCACTGTGGAGATTTTTGCCCAGGAATTATGGGTTAAAATAATTTGCTTAATATGAATAATTCTTATCGTCATTATATATAATTGTCGATAGTAATTAAATATGTACAATAATTATATTAATAATTATATATTATAAATCATAATTAAATATATTTTAATTAATATTAAATTATATTGAATATTATATTAATTGCAATACATGTGAAATATAATGACTGTATTTTAAATATCACAGGATATATATACCCTGAGAGCTATATTTCTCTCAGCGCATATATGTTGAGAGTTTGCTTTAATCTCTATTTTAGGGATGAAAATATTGTTATCTGGTGGTCAACAGGCTACCGTACAGCATCAACCCTCGTGCAGTCCATAGTCTTTAACCCTCATTAGCCTACCATATTAAATGATTTTAAAATTGTGAAAAAATGTAATCTAGCAACAGTAACAAAATAAAAAAGAAATAATAAACGATATACATCGTTAAACACACAAGAGCATAGCTTGATTGTTAGCCCACTCAGCTCACACACTGAAGTCCGTGGTTCGATCCCCAATACGGGTGAACACATTAGGACGCGTTTCCCTAAGACACCTGCTGTCCATGTTCATCTATCAGTGAAATAGATACCTGGGTGTTAGTCGACTGGTGTGGGTCGCATCCTGGGAAAACAATTGACCTAATGTGTCTGAAATGCTCAGCATAACAAGCGGCTTTCTATATAATAGTATGTCATAGATGTCAGCTAGACCTGTATACCTTGTACATGTACTTGTAGAAATAAAGATATTATTATTGTTATTATTATTATTATTATTATTATTATTATTATTATTATTAACGGTATATGCCTCGGTGTATAAATACTTTTGCTGAGCGGCTTAATGACCCTCGTGTAGTCGTTAAGCTTTCAACCCCTATTAACCAACCAATTTGAACACGATATTATAGAGTACATACACCGAGAGGTGTATTTATCTCAGCGTATTTATGCCGAGAGTTTAATTTAATCCCTATTTTAAGGATTAATTTTTTTTTGTCTAGTAGTGAAAAGGTCACTTGTAGCCTTCATGACCCCAGTTTAGTCGATAGGCTTTAACACCCATTAACTAACCATTTGAAAATTAAACAACTTTTCTAACTGAAATGCTCATTAAAGTACATTGCAAGGTGCACAGCTATACAATAAGGTACGCGGTAGTCAGCTTCTGCGTGGCCGGCAACTGACTACAAGCTCGATAAATAACAGAAAGACACAATACCGTGACTGGAACAGTACACAAATAACCCGCACATAGGAGAGGGGAGCTTCTTACGACGACGTTTCGATCCTACTTGGACCATTTATACAAACAGAAGGTCGGACCGAAACGTCGTCGTAAGCTCCCCTCTCCTATGTACGGGTTATTTGTGTACAAGCTCGATACCACCGAAACATACATTACTGTTCCTAACATACAGCAGCCACCATCAACCCCACCACAACATACAATACTTTTCCTAACATACACTTGCTACCTTCATCAAATTCATGAAATTTAGCGTACTATGTTCATGAATAAAATTTGAGTGAATCCAAAACCCATAACAGTAAAGGTATTTCTCATGTAAACAAGAATACAACAATGGAAATGAGACTATATTTCGACTCCCAGCTGGAGTTATTAGCACTTAACTTTTCATTTCACCTGACTTGTTACCCCCTATATAATGTGCTCTCCCTCCTTACCCAGGGTACATTCTGCTGGCTTTTGAGGGCTTTATTTGGGAGTCGAAATAGCCAGTCCCATTTCTATTGCTGTTTTCCTGTCAACATGTGGGGTACCCTTTGGCATCGACAACAGTAAAATTTTAGATATTGCATCATAAAGCGGGATTACCACAGCACAGTGGTAGGTCGCTCGACTCTCACAACCCACAGTATATAACAAATCCTGGGCGAGGCGAGATGCCTATGTTACTTAGCAATAAATAAACACCTAGGAGTTTATTGTTGTGGGTCGCATCCTGGGGAAGGAGCAGTGTAGGTCCACTGGAAATAAGCCACACTGTTGGGTTTTCTTACCCCAGGAAGCTTAGGATAAAAATGTTGATTGAACGGAAATAATTAGATAAAAGCTGAAAATTGGCAGAAATATAGTGCACCTGGAACAATATACTTGAATTCCCAGGACATCTATCATTTGCCACAAGAAGGATTTGAGTCGTACGTCAAAAATTTGGCTATATTACTATGAGCAAATTTCCTTAAGAGCTGAACGGGCTGGAGAGTAAGCAGATTTGCACTTGAATGGTGTGCGTCAGATGTTTCTACATTTACATGCTGCAGGATATTTACCGTACTCCAAGTCAGTACACATATTTGCAGTAAATAAGTTTCTGGATTATTCTGGGGTGATAACCATCCTGCATTAATAATTATCTTCGGAGTTTTTACAATAAAATAATATCCGAATGAAGCCTTCCTCACATTGACACTGATGAGGTATGGCGTGTAGAGAACAGAGACTTCATTGCTTTCGTCACTAGAGAACAGGAAGCTACACATTGAACACACACACACAATAATATATATATATATATATAATATATATATATATATATATATATATATATATATATATATATATTATATTATGTAAATCAATAACAACACTGCGCTAGCCAAGGATTCGAACCCATGTTGCACTGGCCTGCCTCATGGTAAGCGAGAACCACATACGCTTTGGACCACCCAACCCTTGCCTGAAAGTGTTGTTATTGATCAATACCACTCGTTCGTGGTTACAATAATATATAAATGCTGCTCGTGAGGCTAGCACACCAAACAGGGATGAGAATGAAATTAGCTTAGAAGCTCCCACACCTCCGTATGCTCTCGGATGGCGGACCAACAGCTAGCTGTGTGCTGGCTGCGCCATTCTTGTAGGGTTGGGTGATCCTGTGGTTTAAAGTGTCATGTGGTTCTCGCTTACCATGAGGCAAGCCAGTACATGGGTTCGAATCCTTGGCTAGCGCAGTGTTGTTATTGATATATTACATATTAATATATATATAATATTATATATATATATATATATATATATATATATATATATATATATTTTATATATATATATATATAATATATATATATAACCTTGATAATATCATCAAACGGTGTTAACTTTAATTGCTAAAAGGATGGACACTGTAAAACAATAAGAAGGCGTCGGTCTGATGATGACCAACCTCCAGTAGCGGGTCATCGTATGACTAAGACCCGCGTCAGGAAACACTTGAGCCTGTCACACGCCCCTGCAAGTCACGTAAGTTTATATTTAGACTTTATATTTATAGGCTTAAATCAGGAGAGTTAGGTCAGGAGACTTAATATAGAATTAAGTCAGGAGACTTAAGTCTCTTAAGATTTAGGTTACCAATTTCGACTTGTGGGTTAGTGGAGAGAAGTCACGATGATGTGATTTTTATTCTCCTCTCAACTCATGTTAACTCTATAATGTATATGCATTTCACTCACCATACCAACGAATTTATGAAGACCAACAGTTTAACTAACTAACCCCTTTGCAGAACAAAGAAAATGGTGGCAAGGGATTCTAAAATATTTCTTCAAGTCAGCTGGTGACGAATTTAAAAGAAACAGAGAAACATAAATACGTGGAACACTGGTGTTACCTGGTAGGCGCCCCAACTTCATACCTTCTAGCTTAAATAAGTTTTTGACGAAGCATCAGAATGCAGTGGACACTATAGCATTCTAGTCGAGTATATTTATGTCATTGTCCGTTAATTATAAGTTCATTTTAAGGTTGCCCAAAATGCTCTGAATAACAAGGGTCTTTCTATAAAATATTTTTTACAGGTTAATACTCCATTGTTAATTATATACTGTATTCCACTTATAGAAATAAAGGTGTGTTCGTTTGTTTGTCAGTGAATTGAGGACACTCATGGAAACAGAAATAGTGCGAGATCTCTTTTGAGGCCTGGTCAGAGACCGGGCCGCTGGGGCTTTGCCCCCCCCCCCCAAACCCTCTCCAGGTATACACGTTTCTATCTCCATGTGGGTTTCCTCAGTTCAAGCAAGTTTTAATATAGGACAATCTACTTTTTTTTTCTTTTTTTTTTTTTTCAAACAGAAGGATACATCTTTTAAGCTTTTAAAAATTTTAGGATAGTCAGTTATTACCATGGTTTTGAGGGCGTATATATATATAAAATATATATATATATATTATATATATATAATATATATATAATATATATATATGCAAAACAACCACTCTAAAAGAATAAGAAATTCCAAGCGCTTTCGTGACTACTCACATTATGTGAGTAGTCACGAAAGCGCTTGGAATTTCTCTATTCTTTCAGAGTGGTTGTTTTGCATATTCTGAAATCACCTGTTTACTGTGATCTTATTGCATATATATATATATATATATATATTATATATATATATATATATATATATATATATATATATATATATATATATATATATATAGGGAGTTTATCCTTACTTTTCATGGGGGAATACATTGTCCAGCCATCTTTCTATTAGCCACATATAACTGTTTTCACTTTGCATGACCTACTTATTACTCTGAAATCTTGTGGAGGTTAAAGTCCCGGTCCTACTAGGGGTGATGTACGACGTAATCAGTCTAGCCTGATTAAGTTGCTTTCGTTATAGAACGAGATTTGAACGACTTTGCACATTCCCAGGCTCACTGCGATATTCACTTGTTGTACTGACCCCCCTTCCCCCAAAAGTGGGAAAATAATAGATCCTTCTTTCCATTCTAGTGTCTTGACTGACTGCCTGTGCAGTCATGAACAGAATAATAAAGCAAATTAATGTTTTGTTCAGTAAGGGAACTTTTTCATTGGCCAATAGTGTACTTTTCGATCTCATAGACCACAGTAAATCATTTAATTAGTTTAGAACACGATATTCTTCAGACCTTCAGCCGCGAATACTAGTCAGTCCGACATATTTAGATACAGAGAAAGCTCTTGACATAACATAGAGACGGGGATTACTGGACAAGTTTTATACTTTTGGATTAAAAGGTCATCTTTGTCGCTTTATCACAAATGTTTTTGAAGGATAAAAATATCTCTCCAACGTTGGGCGATGTAGCATGGTTTTAAGTTTTCAGCTGTTATAAGTAACACAGCTCTCTGCTCAATCTACCCCCTCAATTTTGGTAGTGGCAGACCTACATTTTTTGGACCCTGAAGCTTGAACTGTTATAGGGGTCCCTTCGCAACCAGCAACGACTGGCGTACATGATTCTTTAATAACTTTAATTTCCATTTTAACAATTATTTTGTATTGAATTACACTATATTATTAATATTATTAAAAAAAAACTTTCTCATACAGTAAACCAAAAATTTTTAAGCAGTGTGGACCTTGAAGCTTAAGCTTCAATGTGGTACCGGTGCAGCCTTCAGTAGGCTCTTGGACCTGCACTTGGACGCAAGATCAACTGAGAAAACCTCATTGAACTACTTAGTCACAAGTTGCTGTCGGCTTTTGTATATCTTACGTATCTAACTAGTATCTACTAGTCTTTTTTAATAGTGTATAAGAAGGTGATCAGAACTAAATCATTCTATGGCTTACAGATAGATGTAGGTTTCAGAAAACGAGGCTATAGATGTAGCTTGAGGAGGTTGAATGTGATCCAGATCGTATGTTTGCGCGTCTTGGAGAGTTGCGATATATCCTGATTGAGGATTAAGACACATGTGCAATAGTTGGGTATATATTATTGAAACGTTTCGCCTACGCGGTAGGCGTCTTCAGTCAAATACAGAGGGAGCAGTAGTAATGAAATAAAGACGATGTAATCAGTCCATCAACCTTGGAGAAAAGTATTGGAGGTGGTCAGTCCCTCAGCCTGGAGAAGAGTTCAGCTCCACGGAGCTGAACACCCTGATTGAGAGACTGGAGGGAGAAGCAAACGTTTTGCCCTCCGATTACGCCGAGATCACTTTACGTTTCGAAATAGCATCACGAAAGATTACAAAGTCAACAATCATCTCTTCAGCCTTTAACTTACTTTAATATCCTCCGTTTTTTTTTTTTTTTTTTTTTTTGTTAGCCGCCTCAGGTTCATGGTCGTCAGACTCTAGTCCCTCTCAAGTGTTCGGCATCGTAATGACTGATAGGTAAACAGGTAAAGAAAAATACAGTGCCCTGGGATCCATTTAAAATGAAAGTGAATGCATCGTAGATCCCAAACACCAATTTTTGCCGGAGGAGGTCCAAGGTCCACCACTTTTTTTTTTTTCTTCGATAAATCCTCCTCTACCTCATTCACCATAGAGACGAACGAATGTGTGAATGCAATTGTATGGTTGGCTGGATGTTCCCTGAGGTTTTGTCTACCAAACCAAACATCGGTTTTCACTGACGAATTCTGCCATAGATTTTCTAATTTTAAAAACAGGGCAGCTTTGTTATTTTCTGATTCCATATCTGCACTGACAGCTATACAGACTCACGCAAGATACTAGGCAACATGAATACACTCATTTTGTGTGTAATGTGTATCTTATTCTGGGTATCAAGTCATTGTATTAACTTCGGCATGGACTAGGCCAATACCTGTAAAAAATATATATTTTTTATACCTAATGTGTTTTGTGATGTCTTTGTTTTAAAATAATTTTTAACACGTTATTGTGAAATAATAAGAAAATTGCGATGGACAGGAACCATTGAAATAGTCGATCCTCATATCAGACATAGACAGAGATATACATCACAGCACCGTATCATCCTTTGTGGATGATACTAGGTCTAGGATCTGCACGAGGCTGTCATCTGCTGAGGATGCGGTTACCCTCCAAGAAGATATAAACGAAGTTTTCCAGTGGGCAACGGTAAACAATATGATGTTCAATGAGGACAAATTCCAACTACTCCGTTATGGAAAACTGGAGGAGATAATAACTAGAACAGAGTATACACCAGACTCTGGCCATACAATAGAGCGAAAAAATAATGTAAGGGACCTGGGAGTAGTAATGTCTGAGGATCTCACTTACAAGGATCACAACAGTGCCACGATCGCACGTGCAAAGAAAATGATAGGATGGATAATGAGAACGTTCAAAACGAGAGATGCCAAGCCAGTGATGATCCTTTTCAAATCACTTGTTCTCTCTAGGCTGGAATACTGCTGTACATTAACATCTCCATTCAAAGCAGGTGAAATCGCAGATCTAGAGAGTGTACAGAGATCCTTTACTGCACGTATAAGTTCTGTCAAGCACCTTAACTACTGGGAACGCTTGAAAGCACTTGACTTGTACTCGTTGGAACGCAGGAGGGAGAGATAGTGAGTTATATATACTGAAAAATAGCTCAACTCTTTGGCAACACAATGGTACCAGAATGAATGTTCTACGACGTTTCTACAAGAAATTACAGTCATTATATGAGGTAAGGTGACGGTGATATTGGGTAGCGAGTCTGCTCACAGCCCATATATATTTTGGAAATTTTTCCTTGTTTTTTATCGCTTTTTCTTGCATTATACTTTCTAATATATAACTGACTACTTGGCATCATAAAACTGAAGGCGGAGCTTATCCCTAGATTGAGCAACAGTCATTAATCATATCATAATGCGCGGAAGGGTTGCCGCGCCAGGAGAAATTACTTCATTATTACGCTTATATCAGCTTATATATCAACTCTTACAGCTTATTATCTATCAGAATTGTTCTAATATGATATAATAAACACTCTAAATAACATACAAACATGTTATATACTCTAGACTGAAAAAAATAGACCATAATATGGCGAAAGATTATCGGAATATTTCGATAAATATTGAGTTACTGCTCTCCATGTCGTCTCCGTGTCGTATTCTTTGGTCTCTGAGTAAGAGAAAACGGTGTTTTGAAGAGGATAACTGCACTAGAACATCAGTTTACTAAGAAATAACCCCAAACAAACGCGATTTTCGCGAAAAAAAACTTTTTTTTTTGAGACGGTGGCCGGCCGGCGTTCTAGGCCTATATCTCGGAAGTAACTTATTCCTCTACAGTTGCTATTTCTGCATTTATTACTTAATTAAATGGAATAATATTCACAGAAATTGTAGAATAATGGTTTCTCTAATTTTGTTAAAGGTAATTTTGGAAATATTCAAATACTTTCGGAGTTATGTGGGAGTAAAGGGCAGATTTTTTGCAGTATTCCAGGAACTAAAAAAAAAATTTTTTTTTTTTTATATAAAGATACGTTATTTAGAGAAAAGGCGTTGCCTAAAATTAGTTTAAGCATTGCTCTCTCGGCACCAAGTGTCCAAACAACCTTACGATGTCCCATATAGGAATGATTTTTGAGACAAGGACATTTTTCAGAAAATCAGTCTTTTTCAGTCTTTTCTCAGTTGTCGTTTGAGGTATATTTTTGATAAATATTTTCAAGAATGAGTGAAAACACTTTGTCTTGTGCACCAAAACTGGAGGAAATCGGACGGTAAACAAAAAAGCTACATTTTTTTGCCGGAGGCACTCCTTAACTACTGGGAACGCTTGGAAGCACTTGACTTGTACTCGTTGGAACGCAGGAGGGAGATATATATCATAATCTACACTTGGAAAATCCTGGAAGGAATGGTCCCAAATCTGCACACAGAAATCACTCCCTACGAAAGTAAAAGACTGGGCAGGCGATGCAAAATGCCCCCAATAAAAAGTAGGGGCGCCATTGGTACACTAAGGGAAAACACCATAAGTGTCCGGGGCCCAAGACTGTTCAACAGCCTCCTATCAAGCATTCGGGGAATTATCAATAAACCCCTGGCTGCCTTCAAGAGAGAGCTGGACAGATACCTAAAGTCAGTGCCGGATCAGCCGGGCTGTGGCTCGTACGTTGGACTGAGTGCGGCCAGCAGTAACAGCCTAGTTGATCAGGCCCTGATCCATCGGGAGGCCTGGTCATGGACTGTGCCGCGGGGGCGTTGATCCCCGGAATAACCTCCAGGTAACCTCCAGCTAACCAGGCTATGATAAAGTGTTGCCATAAGGCAGTATTTTCTGACAATCAAATATTAGTTTAATTAGAATAATATTGATTTACACGTGACGATATATATGTCACAATGTAATATCCATGATGTTATATTTATCATGATATAATATTCTTCCAGTAGTAGCTCGTTGTCATGTATTATGTATTTGCAATATGACATAGCTACTCAAAGCTACGCCACCAAACGTCACCCTATTGGGGGAGGGGGTTAGTGCGTCTGTATCACTTGTGGTGCCTGGGAGGGATCTCAACTTACTTGTATGAATGTAAATGCGGAATTAAGCCGAAACGGCAGTGTTATTTCTCTCAGCAGCAACAATAGCATCAGAGCACTCATTACATAATATTAATCCACTCACAGTTGCTTTAAATAGAGAACCAAGAATTTGAGGGCATTATTAGTAATGATTGAGACGCTTAAGCAGCATATGGGAATCTTTATTAAGGAAACGTTTCGCCACACAGTGGCTTCATCAGTCCAATACAAAGCAGAAAGGAGTAAAGAGAAGAGGAGTGTGAGGTAATCAGTCCCTCAGCCTGGAATCGATATGTTCAGCCCATTACTCTTGTAGAAAGTGATGGATTGAACACATCGATTCCGAAATGAAAGACTGATTACCTCCAACACCTCTCTTTACCCCTTTCTGCTTTGTATTGGACTGATGAAGCCATTGTGTGGCTTCTTCATTTGAGACCCAAGCTTTACTTGGTTTGGTTACGTTTATCAGGATACAGGTCAAGTATTTCCTGACGCGGGTCTTAGTCAAATAACCAGCAATTGGAGCTTTTGATTATCTGACCGAGGCCTTCTGCTGGCTTACCGGTCCACCCCATTTAAAATTATGGTTGATTATATGACTCATTATTTCCTATATTAATACACCTACAGAGTCGACCTAACATGAAAACTTCAAAAAAAATATGCAAGTATTTTTATCGCTATTTATGCAGCATTACATCATTTTTTTACTATTTTCATAGTTTTTATATGACTAGATTATTTTTTTTTACCACACCAGCTGTCTCCCAAAGTAGGCTCATAAATAACAAATATGTTCACTCAATTGTCTTGTTAGAAGTACCTAGACATCACAGTTCAGTTGACTGAACAATAAAATCCACTGTGAGGGTATCATCGCAGGAAGCCCTACCATATAGTGATCCTTTTTTTTAAATGGGGGTGTTAAACTTAGCTGTAGTAAACCAGTAGTACATGTTAACCACTGATGGCTTGTCTAATTAAGACCCCTGCCAGGAGATAGTGTAGTGTTTCCTAACAAGTAAACCAGCGGAAACATACCCTTTCTTAGTGTATTAAAAACACAGCCTCATCAAAACGGCCACTTGATACTGGAGTTCCGCAGGGAAGTGTCCTTGGACCCCTGCTCTTCCTCATTTACATGAATGATCTTCCAAACATATCCCAACACCTGAAACCCATTCTCTTTGCTGACGACACGACTTATGTCATCTCCCACCCTAATCTTGCCACCTTCAACACCATTGTTAACGAGGAGCTGCTCAAAATATCGACTTGGATGACAGCCAATAAACTTACACTTAACACTGGCAAAACCTACTATATTATGTTTAGTAGCAGAATAGGTGTTGCACAATTTAACATTAAGATCGACAATGTCACTCTAATTGCCAGACATAATGAGGGCAAATTCCTTGGCCTATACCTCGACAACAACCTAAATTTCAGCACCCATATCCAACACAACAAAAAAAGTATCCAAAACGGTGGGGATCCTCTCCAAGATACGATACTACGTGCCGCAAACTGCCCTTCTCACACTATACCATTCACTTATATATCCATACCTCACCTATGCTCTGTGCTCGGGGTTCAACTGCAGCAACACACCTAAAGCCAATAATAACCCAACAAAGCCGCAGTAAGAATAATCACTAAATCCCATCCCTGGCAACACCCCCCCCCTTCCCCACTCTTCATAGATCTAAACTTACTCCCTGTTCAGAACATCCACACTTACTACTGTGCAATCTATATCTACAGGACCTTAAATTCCAATATTAACCTTGACCTAAAACGCTTTCTTGATAGTTGTGACAGGATCCACAGGCATAACACCAGACACAAACATCTCTACGACATTCCCCGTGTTCGACTAAACCTTTACAAAAATTCAATGTATTTCAAAGGACCTAAAATCTGGAACACCCTAGCTGAAAACTCTAGAACTGCAGACACATTCATCACTTTCAAAACTACAGTTAGAAAACATCTTATCTCCCTGATCCACCCTGACAACTAACTACATGATAACCACCTGGTGGTTCACAATTACACTCACTCACCCACTGGCTATAAACCCAGAAATACTAATCTTAATCTTAAAATAATAAATCCTAACTAGTCATAAGTTTGCCTATGATACTCCAATATAGACACTTTGTATTGTGCCAAATCAAAAGCATTCACATTGCTAAACTCACAAATTATGATGTAGTCACTTAGCCTTAATACCATAATCTGTAAGGATTTAATGTTAAGAATTAATCTAAGTCTGCCCGAAATGCCTAGCCATGCTAGGCGTCCTAGTGGCCCCCTCTGTAATTAGTATTTTATAACATGTAAACCACACAATACCCAAAACCTATAAACCCCACATTGTAACCCTTATAGAGAATAAACTTGAATTGAATTGAAATAATGTTGGTAGAATTACCGACAATATGTTAAGTAAATGGACACAAGTGTAACTAATGCGACATTTTATTGTTGCAACGTTTCGCTCTCCAGGAGCTTTGTTATGCCGTTACATGACTTGACAAAGTTCCTGGAGAGCGAAACGTTGCCACAATAAAATGTCGCATTAGTTGCACTTGTGTCCTTTTACTTAACAGTCCTTCAGAGTGTAAGCGCTGCACTTCTCACCTCCAGGATGCAGGTTTGGTTAATAGATTTCCCAAAATCTATCTATTAAGGTTAACTTATCATGATTAGTCATGAAAACCACTTGTTTCGACTCGCTTCGACCTAACACATTCACTCAGGCGTTAAAGCGTTAAACTCCTAAGTATTTCTATTCACTCAAGCGTTAAATTCCTAAGTATATTTAACCGCAGACTCCAGTTCTTACAATATTGGATCAGTTATGTCCAAATTTAAAAAGTTAATGGATAATTATTTACAATGCAGTGTTAGTGCAAAAACCACCAGTCCCCGGGAAAATTCTGCTGGGGTCAAACCCAGCGTGGAATTTTTTTAAAAAGGTCTGTCGCGGCCCCCGTTGAGAACGCTTGGTCTAGGGCTCTGGCAAACCCGGGACACTGGTGAAAACCCTGTTTTTTCAGCTTTTCTGATGTGACTTTAGTTTTTATTTTTTTTTAAAAGGCGGACCTGCCCTACAAGTCATTTCACCACATAACTAAGCCCGCGTCAAGAGAACTTTCCATATCTTTTAGGGGACGCGGGGCGGTAATATTACAAGACAATGAATAAACCCGCCTGTTTGAAATCGGTCGAAAGGGGTTTTTAAAACACAGAGGTTACAGGTCATCTTTTTTAATTATGTTACGTCAAAACATGCCAGAAATTTCTTTCTTTGTCCCACCAGAAAATTGGCAGATGGCCCCCCAAGCCGAACAGCACGCATAATCATATGTTATGGGATGCCCCCTCCTTTCTGGGACATAGTACACACCCCACTTCCCCCAAAACACTTACCACACTACCCACCACACCACTCGCCCCAAACCCTCCCCCCCCCCAAACTTGCCCCGCTCACCCGACACCACCATCCACCAACCACCACTGCATCCCCCTACACTTATCACCCTCTCTCCACACCTTTTCATCATCTTCCACTACCACCACATCGCCGCACACCACACTCGTCCACAACGTTTTCACCACCTACCTCACCATACCCCACACTCACCATACCTCAAGAATCCCCCCAACACAGCATCATCATCACCTTTACCCACCCAATCCAACCACCTATACCCCCATCAATACAAATTCCCCACACACGCCACCCACAAACCCAAACCCAACAGTCTCCCGGATCACCGGGGTTGTGGTTCGTACTTTGGGTTTGCGTGCGGCCAGCAGAAACAGCCTCGTGATCAGGCCCTGATCCACCGGAACCGGGTCGTGGCCGGGCCGGGGGGGCGTTGACCCCCAAATGCCCCCAGGTAGCCCCAGGTAACACACACTAACCCCTTACACACTCACCCACTACACACTCACCCACTACACACTAACCCCCTGCACACCACCACAAATATCCCAAAACGCCGCCCATCCGACTCGCCCCCCACATACGAACGCTCGCACGTATTTAAAAACCGCGCGAGGGTGGTTGGGGTAAAAGGCTTCAAACCTCATTCAAGGAAAAAAGGATCTTGGGTTTGATATCATCCAAACACTCCCCTGAAGTGCATATGGGCAAGGGAAAACCTGAGAATAGCGTTTTGATATCTTTTAAGAAGTCATTCAGACAATGACACCGTGTAGCGATCCAAATTGGAGTTGCAGTCCCATAGGGAAACCCAACCCTTTTGGGTAAAGCACTGGGGGAAATAACAAAGTAAAAAATTTTCCCAACAAGATGTCCCGGACTAGGGGGTATGCCCCTATGGGAGAGGTTAAGGGAAATTAACCTAAACGACGGAAACAGGAGGGAGGGGGGGGACATGAAAAAGACTTTAAAAAATACCGAGGGAATTGATAAGGCGAAGAGGGCCAAAAATGTTTCAGAGATGAGATACGGAAAAAGAGGACACAACAAGTGAAAAATTCAGATTTATAGGGTGTTAGGAAATATTTTTTTCAGCCTTAATTTGTCAAAAATAGAACAATTGGAGAGTTGAAATGTAAAACCAGGATCCTACATAGTTTTTAAGAAGAGGTACGATAAGATTTTTGGAGCGAAAGGGGGAAACATTAAAAAGCAATAACATGAGGGGGGGGGCCGGAAACTATAAATCAACCCCTGCAGCCACATATAATGAGTACACACACACACACACCAACCACACAACACAAACACACACACACACACCACCCCAAAATATAAAATGGATTTTTTAAAAGTCGTAACTATGGAAAAATTAATTGGGGGGCGAAAAACCCGTAGTGAAATACTGCGAAATGGGCGTTTTAATTAAAAACTATTAAAGGAAAGGGGGGGGAGCTTGTTATTTGGATCAAGAGCTTTTCACCTCCAATGAGGCCCCCAACATGGGAGGTCATTGGCAGAAAATCTTTTGCTTGACTTGATTAAGTTTACTAGGTCAAAGTTTTTTTAAATTTTTAATATTAATCTTGTGAAAGTTTTAAAACCCATGTACAAAGTTAAAATAAAAATTTAAAATTTTACTTACATTACCCCTCTCCCCACAAGATGCCAGTTTTAACAAATTTGCTGTAACCCCCCAATCATAATCGTTCGTTTTTCCCTAATATCTGAGAGTCCCTGCTGCTTAAATTTTCCCTATTGTAATGCCGTTTTTCAAAGTGATAACCCAGGGTGTTTATGGTTAGTGTGTATCACCGAGAGTATGCTTTATCTGTTTACTAACTATTTTTTGATCTCAGTATTAGGAACGAGTATTTTTTGACGCTGCTGCGCATTTTCGGCCCCTTTAAAACCCTTAAGTAAAGGCGACGGGTGATAGATTCCTGACTTATTTTCCGAAACGGTGACCGTTGTTAAGTGGGGTGCGTTTGTTTTTGCTCTTGTTTTTTTATGAAAAATGGTGGTTTCCCAGTATTTTTTTCTAATGAAGTGACGGTAGGAAAAAAATAACGGTTATAAGTGCTTATATATCACAAGATGTACAATATTTATATGCCGTGCCAAATAGGTAAGACTTGCGATTTTGGCTTAAATAGCGACGTCGAATAAGGCAAACAGGTTAGGTAAACTTCTAAGGTTCTTTTGGTAAAAAATTTTTAATTTTTACATTAACAAAAATAAAAAAAATGTCTTTAAAGGTGTAAGAGAAAATTTTAGAAAGGACTTAATTTTAAATGAGTTCTTGCTAATTGACCAATTTTTACCCCATCGGCACGACATATATATTGTGCGAATAAAGGGAAAATTTTGTTATTACCCATAACCCCTTTTGGTTTTTTCAACCAGTTCATGGGTATATACAAATTTTTCTTTAAATTTGGGCAGCAAGTGTAACACAGAGAGGTGATGTCTGTGCATTATCTATTTTAGTTTTCATTCCCCGTCTAAAGATAGAATCCTTTATGGGTGAAGAGGTAAGTACAACATTAGAGGCTGTAGTAAATAGCCCCTCGATACAAATATTTTGGGCAGAGATTTTCACGCGAAATTTCCTTTAGGCATTTCTGAGAGTTCGAAATTACACCCACACCCTTTACCCCTTCCATCCTTTTAAAAAAGCTAATCACCCCTTCCCCTTAACAGTCACACTCAAAACCTCCTCTCTTAAAAATGGGAGTTGGAGAGAGGGTGGTGTAGCGTTTGACTCCCCCCCCCCCCCCACACACGCACACGCGCGCGCGCCCCCATTTTTCATTTTTCAGTCAAATAGATTAAAAAAGCAGTAATTTTTAGACAATGCAATGAAAACCCTCATTGCTCCCCCCGTACCAACAATACCCCCGTCCGTGCATTCTTCTTTGCAAAAAATACAAGTCTAAAGCCAGCAACGAACAACAAAAAACCTTTCCTTGTGGTGCTTGCAGAGGCAAAGGCAAGTTCGCGGCTTTTTCTGAGACCCCATAAAGGGTCACTTGGATAAAGAAATATGGTCCCCGGTTACAACCTATACAATTGACAGAAATTTTAACAGGCAAAAGGGGGGGGGGGGGTTGGGTTTTGGCCCGTACAGCAGAGTCCTTTTTTGACAGAAATGCTTAATCCTCAAATGGTATGGAAGTTTTAGCAGTAAAAGGTCGAGAAAAAAAACCTATATTTTTTAGTTAAAGCCTCCGGATGCAACATCCCAGCAATTCCCGGAACAGCTTTTAAAATTGACCAGTCTGGAAAAATCTTCCCGCTCCTGCCCCCAAATCTTTCTTTGGGGGTTTCAACTTTAAGGCACCTAAAATGGGGGAATATAGCAAATAATATTGTTTGCAGAAATAAAACCCCGGAGGGAGCTCTGATGAAAAATTTACATCACACGGCTTTTAAATCCTTTCACAAAATTTAATTTAAAACCCGCAAAATAATAGAGCCTCTAGACTGGGAATACCAACCCCTCTTCACTAACAAAGGATTTGATAAGAAATGTACCCAATTTAAAACCAATATACCCAGATCACAAAATAATGAGGTTCGCATGATGCGCGGAGCCCCCGACCGACTAATGAAATTGTCACGAGGGAGCATTCACCCAAAATTTAACCAAAAACAAAAACATAAAAGTGGGACCAAGTAAACCAATCCTAACGTATAAGTGGGAAGATATACTAAGCAAAACAGTCCCCCCCCTTTTGCCTAGAACAGTTAACTTGGGGCACTCGATTAGCCAAGGTTATTCCTCTAAGAAAAGGAGGAGTAGATGTAAAAAAAGGAGAAAGGCGCTCCCTTTCAGGCACGGAAAAAAATAAAGAGTGGCTAAAGAGGCAATTTTAAACTGAAATGGTAGGGGGACACTGGTCGGAAATAGAACATCGAACTTAACTAAAGGAAACTTATGGGGTCAGGAATCGTGGGGGAAAAATAAAAGCCATAAAAGAAACGAAAGGGAAAACCCCAAAATATTTCTTTCCCATGCCAAATCAAAGTCGAGAACAACGCCCGTATTGGGCCCCTTTCTTAAAAAAATAGGTCCTTTCACAGAGAAACAAGGGAAAAAGAGTAAGCTACCCGGCCCAATATGATCAGTTTTTAGCAAACCACTAACCAGAAGAGAGGAAAATCAAAATGAATTTTTTTTTGGAGAGCCAAAGAATTTTGGGTTTAAAACAACCTAAATTTATGTTATCCTGACGCCAAATGACTTCGAACAGGCGATAAATGACATGCCCATGCACTCTGCCCCAGGGCCAGACTCATGGAACTCCGTGTTCATCAAGAACTGCGAGAAAGCCCCTTTCACGAGCCTTTACCATTCTATGGAGAGGGAGCATGGACACGGGGGTCGTCCCACAGTTACTAAAAACAACCAGAACATAGCCCCACTTCACAAAGGGGGGCAATAAAGCAACAGCAAAGAACTACAGACCGATAGCACTAACATCCCCATATCATAAAAATCTTTGAAAGGGTCCTAAGAAGCAAGATCACCACCCATCTAGAAACAATCAGTTACACAACCCAGGCAACATGGGTTTAGAACAGGTCGCTCCTGTCTGTCTCAACTAAATTTGGGTCACTACGACAAGGTCCTTGATGCACTATTAGAACAAAAAGAATGCAGATGTAATAATACAGACTTTGCAAAAGCCTTCGACAAGTGTGACCATGGCGTAATAGCGCACAAAATGCGTGCTAAAGGAATAACAGGAAAAGTCGGTCGATGGATCTATAATTTCCTCACTAACAGAACACAGAGTAGTAGTCAACAGAGTAAAGTCCGAGGCAGCCACGGTGAAAAGCTCTGTTCCACAAGGCACAGTACTCGCTCCCATCTTGCTCCTTCATCCTCAAAAATCTGACATAGACAAGGATTGTCAGTCCACAGCACCGTGTCTTCCTTTGCAGATGACACCCGAATCTGCATGGACAGTGTCTTCCATTGCAGACACTGCAAGGCTCCAGGCGGACATCAACCAAATCTTTTCAGTGGGCTGCAGAAAACAATATGAAGTTCAACGATGAGAAATTTCAATTACTCAGATATGGTAAAACACGAGGAAATTAAATCTTCATCAGAGTACAAAACAAATTCTGGCCACAAAATAGAGCGTAACACCAACGTCAAAGACCTAGGAGTGATCATGTCGGAGGATCTCACCTTCAAGGACCATAACATTGTATCAATCGCATCTGCTAGAAAAATGACAGGATGGATAATGAGAACCTTCAAAACTAGGGATGCCAAGCCCATGATGACACTCTTCAGGTCACTTGTTCTATCTAGGCTGGAATATTGCTGCACACTAACAGCACCTTTCAAGGCAGGTGAAATTGCTGACCTAGAAAATGTACAGAGAACCTTCACGGCGCGCATAACGGAGATAAAACACCTCAATTACTGGGAGCGCTTGAGGTTCCTGAACCTGTATTCCCTGGAATGCAGGCGGGTGAGATACATGATTATATACACCTGGAAAATCCTAGAGGGACTAGTACCGAACTTGCACACGAAAATCACTCACTACGAAAGCAAAAGACTTGGCAGACGATGCAACATCCCCCAATGAAAAGCAGGGGTGTCACTAGCACGTTAAGAGACCATACAATTAGTGTCAGGGGCCCGAGACTGTTCAACTGCCTCCCCGCATATATAAGGGGGATTACCAACAGACCCCTGGCAGTCTTCAAGCTGGCACTGGACAAGCACCTAAAGTCGGTTCCTGACCAGCCGGGCTGTGGCTCGTACGTTGGTTTGCGTGCAGCCAGCAGTAACAGCCTGTTGATCAGGCTCTGATCCACCAGGAGGCCTGGTCACAGACCGGGCCGCGGGGGCGTTGACCCCCGGAACTCTCTCCAGGTAAACTCCCAGTGCAAAGTAAGCAAGCATAATTCATCTCAAGTTGAAGTTTGAGTTAGTACAACTTACAAATGACTTTTGCAAGAAGTGCAAATTAATACATTAGAATCTTTAGGGTAAATTTAAAATAATGGGGGTTTAATACCTTTCATGCTTATTAGCACAACTAGACATTATGTTTCAAGTGTTTTGTGATATACCCAGTATGTTAACACATATTTGTACAATTGTAGATACTTCTCGCTGCATAGCCCTTGTGGCTTAGCGCTTCTTTTTGATTATAATAATGTAGGTACTTCACTCTAAGTGAAAAGCCACGTCAGTCGTAAATCGTTGCACACAGACGGGTGTATATTTTCAGCACGTTGTACCTGTATGACAGTTCACTAATGTTTATTACACTAAAATGTACAGGTTTCATCTGATGTATAAAATGTGCTGAATACACTCTTGTGTTTTCCAGATTTTTTACCCCCTCAAAGTTGTTGCAGACGTGACTACTATCTGTTTTCTCTGATAATTTTCACAGGCATCACCTTATTTACCCTGAGGCGAAAATATTTTAAATGTGACTCACAGTTGGACTTATAATAAAAATTTAATAATAAATTTTAATTATACAAGTAACGGCCAGCTGACATCGATGACTTTTACTTATGAGACCCTTCCTTGTTTGCAGAGCATTTGGGGCAAATTAGGTCAATTTAGTCTCAGGATGCGACTCACACCAGTCGACCAACACCCAGCTACCTATTTTACTGATAGGTGAACATGAACCACAGGTGTCTTAAAGAAACGTCCTAATGATTCCAGCCATACCGGGAATCGACCCCCGGACCTCAGTGTATGAGCTGAATGCGCTAGCAATCGAGCTACGAGACAAACAGTAGCTCTACAATACACCGCATTGTTTTTGTGTTGAAAACAAATTAACTAAATTATCTAAAGTAATTTATAAACACCACTCAGTTCTAAACATACGTATTATATTATCAGATGTAATCAACATGGTCCACCCTGAAATTAATGACGTCACAGAAAAACTATAGTTCGTTAGAATTTTTAAACTTAAGATAAAATAAAATAAACAATTAACCTTTGTAGTCCGTAAAAATTTGTGCCACTGCGCTATTTAAAGTTGGTAAAAAATTAAAAACTGAGCAGCACTTGGACCGGGTTATTCCCCCCTCATTTATTGAATACAATGTTTAAACCGTAAAGTTTTAACATTTTCTTTGCCCATTTTATAAGCTTCGTTTCTTTCCTCTCAACTTTGTTGGGGGGGGTAACCTTCCAACCAAACCCTTTACCCTTTCTCCGTTTCCTCCTCTACCTACACCCAGCCTCCGTTTCCTCCTCTACCTACACCCAGCCTCCGTTTCCTCCTCTACCTACACCCAGCCTCCGTTTCCTCCTCTACCTACACCCGCCCCCGTTTTCCTCCCACCTACCCGCTCCTTTCCTCCTTCCTACACCCAGCCCGTTTCCTCCTTACCAACCCGCCCCCGTTTCCCCTCTCCCTACCCCCTCCGTTTCCCCTCTACCTACACCCAGCCTCCGTTCCCCTCTCCCACCCCACCCCCCCCTCCTTTTCCCTCCTCTCCTACCCCACCTCCGTTTCCCTCTACCACCCCCGCCCGTTTCCTCCTCTCCCTACCCCCACCTCCGTTTCCTCCTTATACCCAGCCTCCTTTTTCCCCTTACCAAACCCCCGCTCCGTTCCCCTCCTTACTACCCCCAGCCTCCGTTTCCCCTCACATCCCCACCCCGTCTTTCCCCTTTTCCCTACCCCCAGCCTCCGTTTCCCCTCTCCCCACACCCCCCTCCGTTTCCTCCCCTACACCCAGCCTCTTTCCTTCTTACCTACACCAGCCTCTTTTTTCCCTCCTCTATACACCACCCTCCTTTCCTCCTTACCTACCCCCAGCCTCCGTTTCCCCCTCTCCCCTACACCCCCCCTCCTTTTTCCTATCTATTACACCCAGCCTCCGTTTCCTCATCTACCTACACACCCTCCTTTTCCCCTCTACCTACACTCAGCCTCCTTTTCCCTCATTCCCTTTTCCCCAGCCTCCTTTTTCCCTCTTCCTACACTCAGCCTCCTTTTCCTCCTCTCCCTCACCCAGCCTCCTTTTCCCTCCTCTCCTACACCCACCTTTTTCCCTCCTCTCCTACACCCCCTCCGTTTCCCCCTCTACCTCCCCAGCCCCGTTTCCTCCCTACCTACACCCAGCCCCCGTTTCCCATCTACCAAACCCCCAGCCTCCTTTTTACTCCTTCCCTACACCCACCCCCTTTTCCTCATTCCTACACCCGCCTCCGTTTCTTCTCTGCTTAAACCCACCCTCCTTTTCCTTCTCTGCCAAAACCCCAGCCTCCGTTTCCTCATTACCTACCCCGCCTCCTTTTCCCTATTCCCAAACCCCCAGCCCCTTTTCCTTCCTCTACCTAAATCAGCCTCCGTTTCCCCCTCTCCCTACACACAGCTCCGTTTCCTCCTCTATACCCCCAGCCCCTTTTCCCTCCTCTACCTAAACCACCCCCCTTTTTCCTCCCTACCTCACCCACCCCGTTTCCTCCTCTACTACCCCAGCCTCCGTTTCCCCCCTCTACCTTTCACCCGCCTCCTTTTTCCTCATTCCCCTACCCCCAGCCCTTTCCCATCTCCTACACCCAGCCTCCTTTCCTCCTCTCCCTACACCCCCCTCCGTTCCTCTTACCTACACCCGCCTCCGTTTCCTCATCTCCCTACCCCGCCCCGTTTCCCCCTCCCCTACACCCCCCTCCGTTTTCATCTACCTACACCCAGCCTCCGTTCCTTCTTGTTAAACCCAGCCCCCCTTTCCTTCCGCCTACACAGCCTCCGTTTCCCATCTCCCTACACCAGCCTCCTTTTCCCCTTCCAAACCCCCAGCCTCCGTTCCTCCTTACCCCCCCCAGCCTCGTTTCCCCTCATCTACCTACCCCCACCCTCCTTTTCCTCCTTCCCTCCCACCCGCCTCCGTTTCCTCCTCACTACCCCGCCTCCGTTTCCTCCTTACCTCCCCACCCTCCTTTTCCTCCTCTACCTACACCCACCTCCTTTTTCCCCCTCTACCTACACCCCCCTTCCGTTTCCCCCTCTCCACCCCACCCTCGTTTCCTCCTTCCTAAACCCAGCCTCCGTTTCCTCCCTACCTACCCCACCCTCCTTTTTCCTCCCTTCCTACCCCCAGCCCCTTTTCCCTCATTTCCTTACCCCACCCTCCTTTTCCTCCCCCCCTACACCAGCCCCGTTTCCCCCTCTACCTACCCCCAGCCTCCGTTTCCCCTTTCTACCTACCCCCACCTCCGTTTTCCCCTCTACCACACCCCCCTCCGTTTCCCCCTCTCTACACCCCCCTCCGTTTCCCTTACCAAACCCCCAGCCTCCTTTTCCCCTCTCCCCCTAACCCCCCCTCCGTTTCCCCCTCTCCCTACCCCCCCCCCTCCGTTTCTTCTCTACCACCCCCCCTCCTTTTTCCCCCCACCTACCCCCAGCCTCCGTTTCCCCTCACACCCGGGCCTCCGTTTCCCCCTCTACCTACCCCCGCCTCCGTTTCCTCATCACCTCCCACCCACCTCCGTTTCCTCTTCCTCACCCAGCCCTTTCCCCCTCAAACCTACACTCACCTCCGTTTCCCCTCACCTACCCCCAGCCCGTTTCCTCCTCTACTACCCCCGCCCCCGTTTCCCCCTCTACCTACACCACCCTCCTTTCCCCTCTACCTACCCCCCCACCCTCCTTTTCCCCTCATCTCCCTACACCGCCCCCGTTTACTCCTCTCCCACACCCCCCTCCGTTTCCCATTACCTAACCCGGGCCTCCGTTTCCTTCTCTGTTTAAACCCAGCCCCTTTTCCCTTTCTCTGCCTAACCCAGCCTCCTTTTTCCTCTTCCTACACCCAGCCCCCGTTTTCATCTACCTACCCCCCAGCCTCCGTTCCTCCTTACCACATCCAGCCCCCGTTTCCCCCCTACCACACACAGCTCCGTTTCCTCTTTTACCTACACCCAGCCCGTTTCCTCCTCTACCACCCCCCCGTTTTCCCCTCTACCTCACCCAGCCCCGTTTCCTCCTTTTCCACACCAGCCTCCTTTCCCCCTTACATCACCCACCCCCGTTTCTCATCTACTCACCCGCCTCCGTTTCCTCATTCCTCACCACCCCCTTTTTTTTCCTCCTTACCAAACACCGCCCCCGTTTCCTCATCCTACCCCCAGCCCTTTTCCCCTCATTACCTACACCACCCTCCGTTTCCTCCTCTACCTACCCCCCACCTCCGTTTCTCATTCCCTACACCCCCCCTCCGTTTCTTCTTGTTTAAAAACCCAGCCTCCTTTTCCCTTCTTCCCTTACCCCCAGCCTCGTTTCCTCATCTACCTACCCCGCCCCTTTTCCTCCTCTACCACACCGCCCCCTTTTCCTCCTTCCCTACCCAGCCTCCTTTTCCCTCATTACCTACCCCCAGCCTCCTTTTCCTCCTCTCCCCTCACCCAGCCTCCGTTTCTCCTTACCTACCCCCCAGCCTCCGTTTCTCTTACCTACCCCAGCCTCCGTTTCCTTTTACCTACACCCAGCCCCCTTTTTCCCTCCTTACCTACCCCGCCTCCGTTTCCTCCTTCCTACCCCCCAGCCTCCGTTTCCTCCTCTACTACCCCCCCAGCCTCCTTTTCCCTTCTCTGTTTAAACCCAGCCTCCGTTTTCCTCTGCTTACCCCCACCCTCCGTTTCCTTCCTGCTTACACCCAGCCCCCGTTTTTTTTCTCTTACCCTCCATCCACATTTCTCCCCCATCCCCCTGATCTCTCCAGCCACACCCCCCTTACCGTCCTTCTCCACCCACCCCCCTTCCCTCATCTATTTCCCAAAACCTCAGACCATCCCTCCACCTTTCCCCCCCCGTTTTCCAGTGTGGACTTTGTAATGGCCCCAAGTCGGACCGAAACGTGTCTTTAAGCTCCTTCTTTAAGGGGGGTTATTTGTGAATCGTTCCATACGGTATTGTGCCTTTTTTTTTTCCAAATTAAGCTTATTTAGGACAAGTACTTAAGTAGTTTCACAAATTTTGACGATTACAGTTAATGTAACATGTGTAAAAATTTCTTTCAATAATCGGAAAAAAGTCGAGAAGCGACTTTTTTTCGTTGGGATCTTTTTGATGTCTTATTGTTTAAAGCTTAGTTTAAGAACCTTGCCCTTTTCTCCATTCCTCCCGCCCCACCCACTACAAGGTGGGTGGAGCCCCAGGCCCAGATTAAGAAGTCTCGGGGCCCCAGGCTATTCAGATTTACGGGGCCCCTTTAGTTTTCAGGAAGGAAGGACCCCCTTCCCGTTTGGGGGGGGGGGCGGTGTGAGCCCCGTTTAAGGTCTAAATCATTTGGCTATTTAGATTAAATTTAATAGGGGAAATACATCAAGACAACCAAAACCATTTACAACAGCCATTTCTATTTGTTAATCATGCATTTTTAAAAAGAATAAACTCAAGACAGCATAGTAACTAGATTAGGTATTAAAGTAGTGACATCATGTCCTATTATATTTACATAACCACTACAGCCTATTTTTCCCTTTATAAATCACGCCATTATTTTATCATTGCATATGCGACTATCAAATCATAAAACTCAAGAAAATAAAGAATTTTTATATTCAAGGTACTTCTTTTAAAAAAATTTTTTTTTGGATTTCATATTGGCAAAATCACAATTTTTTCGAAAACAATATTTCTTGTTTGATCAGACTCAAAGGTCAAACAAGGAGGTTTACACAATTTGTTTGGGTCACTGTGAAAGGGTGGTTTTTTTACTCTTTTCAAACAGAAAATGAAGTTTCCCTTTACAGTTGTAGCTGGAAGTGTTTTTGGTAAAGGCCCTTGTAGCCCCCTTTTGGGTGCGCTCTAAAAATTTAAAACGTTCCAGAAAAGGGGTCAACAGAACTTTTCCAAGGTTATGATTTGGGCTACGAATATTTTATTTCTTTCCCTTGATCTCAATTTACTTAAACAGAAAAACATACCCAAATCCCAAAAACAATGCCAATGGTTTATATTACCATTTTTATAACTAAAATAATCATTTTTTTTGCAAATTATAGCCCACCACCCTAGTAAGGGATGAGAATTAAAGAAGCAGGGAAAGCCCCAAAAAAGTTTTGATGTGGTTTGGGGGGAAATTGGAAAAGGGTTGAGACAATTTATTTCCCCCCGCAAATTTGGGGGGGAAAAAATTTTATTCAGGAAACGTTTTGCCCACAGTGGCTTCATCAGTCCAATACAAAGGGGAAAGGGTAAGGGGGAGGAGGAGAAAGAGGTTAATGCCCCCCCAAGCTGGAAATCGATGTGTTCGCCCTCAAATCTGTAGAATGTGTCTAATCTTCAACTTTTTGGTTTTTCAAACCTTCACCCCAAATTTTAAAGATTCTACATCACTTCGTCGCAAATTGAAAAAAAAGATTCACGAATGATTTTTGTTTCTTGGATTTTTTGTGTTTTTGAAACAAATGCTTTTTTTTTGTTTTTTTTGGTTTTTTTTGGGGTTTTTTATGTATTTTTTTAAAAAAAAACTTTTTTGTTGGTCTTTTTTGGTAAGTTTTTTTGGGTTTTTTAAATTTGGGGAAAAAAAATTTTTAAATCCCCAAAAAAGATTGGCAAGATGAACATCCCCCATGAAAAAGCGGGGTGATAGCCTTAAGAACTGTTTAAACCTATGAACCTTTTTTGGCAATTTTAAAAAGTTCTATTTCTTAAAAAAACCCTTTTGGGATTTTTTAAACCATTTTAAATTTTTCGAAAGCTAAAAAAGCTTGGGGGGGGACGTTCAACTCCCCCCAAAAAATAAAGGGGGATTAACAAAGAGGCGTTTCAACTGGCCTGGGCAAGCATAAAGTCAGGTTTTTCCCAAACCGGGTTGTCTAATTGGTTTCGTTGGAGACAACATGGTGTCAGGGGGCCCCAGGAGGCCCCGGTCCAGACCCCCGGGGGGTTGACCCCCGAAAACTTCCGGTAAAATCCCTAAACAAGTTCTAAAACAACCTTCAGTTTTTTGTCACAGAAAAATTTAAAAAAGTGTAAACTCGGAAAGGGGGGGGGAATCTCCCATACTCACCATTACAAAACACAGTGGTTTCTGATGTAAACAAAGGGGTGTTTAGGTTCATTATGGTTAGGTTTATTTATTTTTATTTTATTTTATTTCATTATTTATTTTTGTTTTGATTAATTTTTAAAAATCAATTTTACTCTCCAAACACTTGAACTTTTTAGGTAGGGACCCTTTGCACTTGCACCATGTGCACAGTCTTGGATGAGCCCCTGAACCCCTTGGACCACGGGGCCCCCAAATGCGCGGGGCCCTAGGCAAATGCCTAGTTTGCCTATGCGGTAATCCGGCCCTGAGAGCACCCTCTCACAACACATGAACTTGTCTTGTTTCATAGTTTTTTTTATACTGTAGTGCAGCTAATATACGAGAGATAATGCTGATGCCAAAAACTCACTTTATTTTAAAACCTGTTTTCTCCCTTCAAGGGTAAACGCCTATCAAAAAAAAAAAATCTTGTAATTTAGAATCTACTTTCTAGTTTTTTTTTTTTTAAGATTGGTCGTGCTGCTTTTTTGTTATTCTTCTTAAAAAATGGCCTAAAATTCACCGTGAGGTCTGTGAGGGCGTTTTTAAGTACCATTAGCACATGTACTAAAAACGTTTGGAGTCTGATATTTTAGGATTGTGACTATGTCCACTTGGGTAGCTGGCTGCAACAATGTCATACTAAAATAATGTTTTTCTTTGGAGATATAGACAGCTGAATTTAAGATTCAATTTTACGCGACAGTTTTTTTTTTTTCCTATTTCGGCTTCACACTATGAAAAAAAAGTAAAAACATGTAAGTTTTAGGATTATGATTTTTGAACTCGGCTCCAAAAGTTGTATAGAATGTCTACGTCACAACTTTTGCTCATGTAGATCTGCCACAGCAATAACCTGGACATTGCTGATTGTGTGGTGTGAGTTGGTGAAATTTTCACTTGCCTCCACTCTGAAGACCATAACATTACTATTGTTGTACATCATGAATTAAATCTTTCTCAAAGTTAGTATGACATAAATGCCAACCTTCATGTAAAATTTTATCGAAATTGGAGATGGTCAGGTGGGGACCCCTGGTCCACTTACATGGAATGACCCATCATCGGCAAGTGGATGAGTAAGACTCATATGTAATGGTTGGGTATCTTTATTGTTGGTATCGCCTACGCAATGGGTTTCTTCAGTAGAATATTAGCGACAGCAGTGGAGAGGTAAAGATGAGTTAATTAGTCCCTCGGCCCCCTCACTTCTGCTGCTGTCTCCAGTATGAAGTCGCCCATATATTCGACCGAAGAAGCTTATTATGTAGGAGAAACACTTGGACAGTAAAGATGTTCAACTGGTGCTCGTGCCTTACTCTTCTATTTACCGGCATTGTGTACCATTAATATAATGCTACTTTTTAAGTAAAAGGACACGGGTGCAACTAATGCGACATTTTATTATGGCAACGTTTCGCTCTCGGGAGTTTTGGAGAGCGAAACGTTGCCACAATAAAACTTCGCATCAGTTGTACTTGTGTCCTTTTGTACTTTTGCATATTGTTGGTAATTCTACCAACATTAATGCAATAATGTTACTTAAATAACAAAAAAAGGCACAATACCGTGGCCAGAGCGATACGACGTTTCGGTCCAAATCGGACCGAAACGTCGTCGTAAGCTCCTCTCTTCTATGTGCGGGTTGTAATAAAGTTGGTAGAATTACCGACAATATGTAAAGTAAAAGGACACAAGTGCACTTGTGTTCTTTTACTTTACATATGTGCGGGTTATTTGTGTGTTGTTCCAGTCACGGTATTGTGCCTTTTTTTTATTTATTTATTTATTTATTTATTTATTTATTTATTTATTTATTTATTTATTGGAGTATATGATTATCATAGTGTCTGACCTTACTGAAGTGTTTGTCATACTCTGTGAGACACAGGCGATCGTCCCTGTGTTTGCGCTACTCTTCACTTTCATCATTTACAGGAATCAAGTGGATCACTCTGGCTGCTGTGAAACTCGGACTCCATGCTCAGGTCTGGACAGTGTCTTCAGCTCTCAACCAACGTGAGTACATCAGATTGTTGTGTACGTTTCTTGTTTATCCTTTTTTTTTTCTTTACACATGTAGTGTGTGTGCATCTCCGTATACTGTCTTCTCCCCACATCACCAAACAGAAAACTAGTCGATAAATTAGACACATGTGCAACACTTGAGTATCTTTATGGAGGAAACTTTTCGCCACGCACTGGCTTCATCAGTCCATACAAAGAATGGCGAAGAACGGAAGGAGTTTGAGGTAATCAGCCCCTCAGCCTGGAGTTGATGTAACCAGTCCATCACTCTTGAAATGAATACAGCATGTATTAATGTTGGTAGAATTACCGACAATATGTTAGGTAAAAGTGCACAAGTGCAAATAATGTGACACAAAATGTCACATTAGTTGCACTTGTGTCCTTTTACCTGAGAATACAGCATATGCACAAAGCGGCTTATATATTATAGACAGGTGAGGTGAAGCAGCCGTAGGTGGTATCACATTTGACAAATCCAAATGGGCAAGTAGGTCATTCCTAAAGGTTAGGCAAGTGAAGAATTCCCTGTGTTAAGAACCCAAGATGTTGCTGTGTCTGACAGAAATGTAGATACATGGTATGGACTGATGTAGCCACTGTGTGGTGAAACGTTTCCTCAATAAAGATACCCAGGTGTTGCACATGTCTAAATTATCAACTTGTCGATTATCTAAACAATTTATCTAGAAAACTAGTCCGTGACTGCATATTCAGATAGATTACCCCTAAAGGCACCATATTTTTGGATCCACTTCCCTTTCTAGAAGACGACCCTAACTCGACTATCACCAACCCTTCCGAACATGGGTCTTAAGGTTACGTAGTTCCCACGTAGTCTTAAAATCAGGCCAATAGATCACTGGCTGTATTTGAGGTACCTGGACAGGCACCTAAAATTAATTCCTGACCAGCCGGGCTGTGGTTCGTACGTCGGTTTGCGTGCGGCCAGCAGTAACAGCCTGGTTGATCAGATCCTGTTCCACCGAAAGGCCTGGTCATGGACCGGGCCGCGGGAGCGTTGACCCTCGGAACACACTCCAGGTTTACTCCAGGTATACCCAGTGGTAAAATTCGTTGAGTCAGAGAATCCTGACGTGCTACTCTTGATCAGCACCTGCCTTTGGACTATAAGCAAATCAAACACTGTGGCTACACAACAGTACTCTTCGGATCCGGATGTCGATGTTGCCATTTTGTTAAAATGATTTCCCTATCTTTCCTTTACTCATTCATAGCCTTGCAGTCAAATTATTCACATTCCATGGACGCATCACTATATACACACGTTCTTACATGCGTGTCAACGTATACAACCTCTCTCAACACCGACATTACCGTCTTCCTTCTAGCTGACATGACTGCCAGCACAGCCCAACGCCATAGCAGAAACAGTCAACTCGGTACCAAACTGTTTCAGCTAATCAATCACACACACAAAAGACTAATTCACCTGGGCGCGCACTTCAACGCCTTCTATGAACATAAACACTCGGAAGACCCATCATCATCAGCCACCAAACCCAGCACTCGATTATTATGGTGATACCGACACGTATGCAGAATTCAAAACATTTGTGGAAACTTTTCGCCAGAAGTGGCTTCTGAATTCAGTACTACTGTAATCTAACTCAGCCATAAACTAACCTAAGTACGAGTATATATTTTTTTTGTCTGATTTTGCTTTTACTGAGTGCGTTTCTTTTTTTTTTTTTTTTTGTCCTAGGAAGTTTTTGTCTTGGGAAGGAACGACAGTATTTCTATTCAGGGTACCTAGTCGTTGGGCTATTTCCCTAGCTGCTGCTGTTGTTTGTGTTGCTGCTGCTGATGTTGCTGTTGTTGATGCTGCGGATATTTATACTGCTTCATTTATTGTTTCTGGTACTGTAATAATAATACTAATCATTTCCATAATATGCTTACAAATGATAAAGGGGGTTACCCACCACCCTATGATGCCAGTAATGGCCAGAAAGACAAGAGTAAAACGAAACCTTTTTGTTTCGACGTTACACCTATGAGGTTTTTTAGAGCCTAGTGGTAAAAAAAGGTTTTCTTTACGCTCCCCCATCCTGTTCTCATCATCATATCTAACATAGACAGAGATGTAAGCCACAGCACCGTGGCTTCCTTTGCGGATGACCTTTCAATTTGCATGACAGTATTTCCTCCATCGAAGTCAAGCGGACATGAACCAAATCTTTAAATGGGCGGCAGAAAACAATATGAAGTTTAATAAGAGAAATTTCGATTACTCCGATATGGAAAACTTGAAATTTAAACTGTATCGGAGTATAAAACAAATTCCAGTCACACAATAGAGCAGAAAATTAATGTGAAGGACCTGGGAGTGATAATGTCAGAAGATCTCGCTTTCGAAGGTCACAATACTTTGTCACATCTAGAAAAAAATGATAGGATAGATAATGAGAACCTTCAAAACTAGGGACGCAAAGCCCATTGATTCTTTTCAAATCGCTGGTTCTCTCTAGGCTGGAATATTGCTTAATACTAACAGTGCCTTTCAAGGCAGGTGAAATTGCTGACCTAGAGAATGTAGAGAGAATATTCACGGCATACATACGTACGATGAAACGCCTAAATTACTGGGAACGGTTACGTTCCTTGACTTGTATTCTCTGGAACGCAGGCGAGAGATGCGTGATAATATACACTCGGAAATTTGTAGAAGGATTAGTAACAAATTTGCACACGAAAATTACTCCCTACAAAAGCAACTTTCTCGGCAGGCGGTGCAACATACCACATAAGAAAAGCAGGGGAGCCACGAGTACGTTAAGAAAACACAGTAAGTGTCAGGGGCCCTAGACTGTTCAACTGACTGCCTCCCAGCATACATAAAGGGGATTACCAATAAATCCCTGACTGTCTTTAAGAAGGCGCTGGATAGGCACCTAAAGTCAGTACCTGACCAGCCGGCCTGTGGTTCGTACGTCGGTTTACGTGCGGCCAACAGTAACAGTCTGGTTGATCAGGCCCTGGTCTACCATGAGGCCTGGTCACAGACCGGGCCGCGGGGGCGTTCACCCCCGAAACCTCCATGTATACTACTCGGTATATGAGAATATCTAATACTTTAAAATGTCTCCATTACTATTCGGTATGACAGTATGTTATTTTATGTTAACACGTTAAAAGTAACATTTCTGTGTACCTGCTTCAGTGTAATTTAAATTGAAGGTTGGTGGAAGGTGTTGGATACCAAGACTGGTTTTGGAAACAGAACCAAAAATGAATAAAAATCAATACTGTGGCTGGAATAATTCACCCGAAGCAAGTCCACTTAGGAGAGGAACTTAAAACGATGTTTCGCTCCTTCCTGGACCATTATCAAGTCTCCGTGCTCCGAGGAGAGAGAGAATAAGAGTACCTCGCAGGTCAGTAGTATCGCATTCAGCGGAAAGGACATTAGGAAGGGCAAGCCTGCTAACATCTTCTATCCCAGTTACATATCAGTAATTAGGTTCCTGATAGTTGATACCGAAGAATGTTTTCAGAGCTCAACGCCCCCGCGGTCTGGGCCCAGACTAGGCCTAGTGGATCAAGGCCTCAACAACTAGTCTGTTACTGCTTGCCTCACTCGGTCCAAAATACGAACCACATCGCGGCTGATTAGGAAATGACTCGAGGAATTTACGAAGTTCCCACTGAAAGACATTCAGAGGTCTATTGGTAATCCTCCATTTTGTATGATGGGATGCTGCTGAAAAGCCTTGGACTCTTACACTTATTGTTATCTCTCATTGTACTCTTGGCATCCCTGCTTCTCGTTGGGGGTATTTTCCAGCGACTTTTACGTTTCTTGCTTTTTCTTATTTTTTTCATATTTTTTTCTCGCCTGTGCTCCAAGGAGTACAGTAAACATTCCCAGTAATTTTGATGTTTAGATGAGTTTATACGAGCTGTGTAGGTTTTATGTACATTTTCCAATTCTACAATTTCGCCTGCTGTGAAAGGGGCCATAAGTTTTAAAGCAGTTTTCCCCAACCCTTTAAAGAGTATAAAATATATTTTTGGCATTTCTTTTTTTGAAATTTCTAGCTACCCAACCAATAAATTTACCTTGCATCTGTAATAATATTCTTAAAATTTTTCCCGAACGGGAAAAGTTTTTGACTTTTAACTTTATCACTCCAGGTATCCCAAATTTGACTTGGGCTGATTGAGTGATTTAAAGTGGTCTTAAATTTTTTTCCTTCTTCCTTCCGTAACCAAAATTTTTCCCCTCTTTGGGCATTATAGTTTTGCTTTGGGGCCCCTTTGGAAGGTCTTGTTTTCATTGGATGGGGCTATGTTTGTGTGTTTTCCATGTCGAAAACGCAAAGGGAAAAAGGGGGCGAGTATTGTACCCGTCCCTTGTAGGGTCCTTTTTTGGGTTTTCCGCTTTTTAAGGAAGTTTAAATATCAATTTATTTCCCACTTTTTAAATTTTATTCAATTTATGGCATTTTTTTGCGCATTTACGATGTGGGTCGCACTTGTCAAAGGTTTTTTTCAGTCAGTTTTCCCCTGCTTTTTGGGGGGGGGGGGGGGTTTTGGAAATTCTGTTAGTTCCAAAACCCGTGAAAAAGGGTTCATCAATTGCGAGGGTTTGGGGGTGACCTTTTCCCAAAACCCGATAAACCTGGGATTTTGCAACCATTGAAATTCTGTATTTGGGGCAATCTTGTTTTTAAAGGAACCTTTCAAAAATATGGGGAACGTCACCCCAAATTCAATCAACTTTTTTGAAAACTTTTTTTATTGCCATTTTTAATGGAAAAGGGCTATATCATTTTAAAAAACGACGGGGGATGTCGTGTCCGGGCTGTCTCCCAAAAAATTTTTTTAAAGGCAGTTTCTTGCAGTTATTGATTAATAAATTTTCCCCCAGGCCTGAGCCAAGGGGCCGGAGTGCATGGGCATGTAGTCAATTTTTTCTTTGAAGTCAGCTGGCGTTAGGGTTAAAATTCAAAATTTAGGGAAGGGGGCCTGTAGTAATTTTTTCTTTTCATGAATACATGGATTGTCAGTTTTTAAAGCGGGGTTTTTGGTCGCGAATACAGTCAAAAGGGGATTCATTTCTTTTTTTGCCCAGATTTATTTTCCCATCTTTTAAATCAAAATTCCGATACAAAGAAGGGGGGAGTCAGAAAGGGGAAAACTGCACGTGTGAGTGAATTAAAATTTGTCTTTTTAAAATCGGTTATACCCCCGTTTTTGGGTCAAAACCTATACCAGACTCTAGTGCAATTGAAAGTACCTTTTTCTTTTGTTTTTTTTATATTAAAGTTTGTATTAAAATTTCCTTCTCTAAGATTTTTTTTATATCTTATTGACTCAAATTGTGTGTTGCAATTGTGAAATTTTTCAATTATATTTTTGTTCAAGGCCCTTAACAAATTTTTTTGTAAATAGACCAACTACCTCATATTTTTTTTTTCTACTTTTTTTTTTCCCTTTTGCTACCTTAACTTGCATATTTTATATTGCCCAATTTAAAAATCATTTTTACCCCTTATTCTTTTTAAACAATTAAAATTTTAACACCTTAGTGAAATTTTCAATTGAGAGTTTTGGGCCTTTTTTTATTATTAAAAATTAAAACCTCGGTTTTTCTATAGTAAATACCAAATTCATTTATATTAGCCCCATATTGCAATTACTAGGAGGAAAAGGACCCTTTTTTTTTTTTTGGGATTTTTTAAAATTATTAGTTTAAAATCTTTTGTACAAATAGCTCTTTTCTAGCTAAAAAAACATAAAACCCCACAAAAGTAAATTTTATTAGACTTTAGGCATTTATTTAAATTACCATTTTATTTTCCCCCACAATTTTATTTTAGCCCTTTTTTTAAAATTAAAAAATTTTATATTAAATTTTCTAATTTTAAAAGGGAATTTCCCTTTTAAAAATAAAAAACCTACTTTTCATTTTCCCCAAGCTCCTTTATTTGTTTCACCCACTTTATTTTTTCACCAAAAATTTTTTAGCCCCTTTTTTATATTGTCTCCTTTTTTTTGTTTTAAAAAAAATACCTTAGTTCATATTTTTCATTTGAAAAATTAAATCAGGTGCTTTTTTTTTTTTTTTGGCTTTAGAATATTTACTTTATTTTTTATTTTAAATTCAACTATAGTTTCACTACAAATTTTAAATGACCCCCAACATTGATCCTGATCCCAACCCTCTTATTTAATGACTTAAATGTTTTAAAAACATTTACTGTAATTACTACACAGCAGAACAATAAAAGGGCACTTCTCAGAGCTAACAACAAAAATAACTATTTTTAAACTACAATATCGATTTTTTAAGCAAGCTTTAAATGATGACCCCTTTGCCATTCCCAAAAACCCTTGCATGCCAATTTGCCATCTTTAAACCATTTAACTAAAAACCTGGCAAAAGCCTGAACTACAGATGTCTATCCCCTTCGGGTTCACACCCCATACAAAACTGTTACCCAAAAGACCAACAAGGGGGGGGGGAAATACTATAACTACTCAACCAACTAAAAAGGGTATCACAAATACTTGAAAAGGGGAAATGAACAGGGGGGGAATATAAAATAGAAAAAATTCAACCCAAAATACCTACAAAAACCTCTCCCCAGTGATAAACATCTACAGATTTTTCCACATCAAACATTAGCCATTTTAGTCAAAACCTAGGAAGTATGAAAAAAAGATGCAGCATGAAAAAAGATCACTTACTACTCTCAGGTGACTTAAATAAAAAATTTCTCCTGCAAAAAAAAACCAGGACCCACACTTTATGAATTCACAAACACAATGAGTAACTGATGTTGCTCCCAACGTAAAAAACCTAAAAAGGGGTTAAACGGGATTTTGGGTTTCCCTGTTTGACCACTTCGGGACCAACCCATATCCCCTTTTTAAAATCAGGCAAAATTTACAGAAAATTCCCAAAAGACCACTCCCTATTTTCCCTATAACAACTTTGGTAAAATCCCCCAAGCACTACTAAATTCCCCTTAAACTTCCAATGAGGACCTTTTTTAACCCTTCACAACAGCAGTAACAAACATTGATTGGCACATTTAGTTTAGAAATCATACGATATTCCCGAATTTTTTTAAAAATTTTTTCAAAAAAAAGCCCCAATACCTTTTTAACAACCCACTGCCCAAAAAAAACCCAAAACAGATGCCCAGTAAGGGACTAAAACAGTCCCTGGCTAACCCCCAAAGCTTTTCCCCAAATCCAAAAATTAAAAAACACCGATATAAAAAAACAGTACAAAAAAGGGGTTTCACATAACCAGGACCAAAACAAACTTTTCTCGTCAATCCTAACCAGCCTGAAAAAAGGGGAAAAAAAAATTGTATTTTTGGAAAAACAATTTTTCCCCCTTACAAGGTGATAAAAAAAAGCCCTGGAAGACCCTATCAGAAATTCGGGGAAAAAAAAAGTTATCACGACATAGCGAAAAAAAAAAATTAAAAAAAAAAAAATTCAGTTAAAACCCCCAAACTCCCCCCCAACAGAAACAGCAAACGGCTCAATGATTTCTTCTCCACTATAGGTCAAAACCTTGCCAAAAAAACCCCAAGATTGATCCCCCCACCAAATGACTACCTCACGGGCAACTACCCGAACACATTTTTCCTAGTTTCCGCCCTTAACCCCCTACGAATTTCCCCCCAAATTACCCAACGCACGAAAAAAAAGGGCAGGAGTTTTAAAAAACCTTATCCCCTTTATAAAAAAAAAGGGTTTTCACAATTAAAACCAATCATTGAAATTTACTCTTTAAAAAATCCGGGGAATCCTCCACCTTCCCCAGTTCTAAAAATAGAAGGGGTTCCCCCCGTTTCCAAAAAGGGGAGGAGACCAAAAAAGGGGTGAATAAAAAAAAAGGCCAATTTTCCAATTTACCCCCCTCTCTAAAAAATCTTCAAAAATTTAAAATTCTTTAAACAAATTTATTTTAACTCCAAATTTCTCCCAAAACATTCTCAACCCCTCCCAAATTTTTGGTTTAAAGGCCCAAATTTAAAAATACTAATGAAGTGCTATTATACACTTCTAAAACCCATATAACACTTGCAAAAAAGAAAAAAGGGGAACCCCCTTTGGGGATTTTTCATTGACATACGTTAAAAAATTTGGGGAATTTGGTTAAAAAGGGGGGACTTTCCCCCCGTTTAAAAAGAACCCCTATGGTAGAAAGGGAAATTTCCCCCCAAAAACCTTCCCTTTATGGGAAAAAACCTGGGGAAGGGGGGAAAGGCCAGAGGGAGGTTTTGGGGGGGGAAGGTTGGGGGGGGGAACAACCATTTACAGGGGGGCCCAACGGGGGGGAAAGTGTCCATGGCCCTTTCTCTTTCTCCTAAAACATAAATGCCCTTTCCAAATGTCGCAATTAAAAACCCACACTTTTTGCAGATGACACTTTTTTGTTTTTCTCACTCCCCCCGACCCCCAAAGTCCCGCTCCCAATATGAAAACCCGAATTACAGAAAATATCTCCCTGGTGAGGACTAAAAAACTTACACTAAACATTGAAAAAACCACCCCATTCAGTTTGGTTTAAACAGAGCTCCAAAATGTCCCTTTTTAACATAACAAAAAATGGATCACCTACCCCAAAAAAAGCTAACAGGGGAAAATTCCTAGGAACCACCCGAAAATTAGATAAAATTTTTCTTTCACTTTTTACAAAAAATTTCTAAGAAAATCTCCAAGACTTTTGGTTTCTTTTTGGGAGATAGGGGAACAATTTTTCCCACATTCGGGCCCTTCCGGCCCCTTTATCATTTCCCCTTATTACCCCTTTTCTCCCCAAAAAATTTGTGCATGGGGTTTCAACAAAAATTTAACCATCTCAGACCACAAATTACCCAAAAAAAGGGCTGCATTTTGGGAATAAAAAATTTTCCTCATAAAAGGCAACACACCCCACCAATATTCAAAACACTAAACCCCTATAACCAAAAAAAATCCTTACTTTTATTCCCACCTTTTAACATACATAAACATTTAAACCCTCTGATTTTTAACCCCCTCCCCCCAAAAATCCCCTTTGCCAACCTCAACAGAACACATGACCATAAAAAGGAAACCGGGATCACTCTTTGATTTTTCCTTCGGTCCTTCTCACGCTATTCCCAAAAAACTCAATGCCAAAAAAGGGCCCCAAAAATTTCTGGAATTTCAATTCCCGGGGGTAAATAAAAAGAAAACCCCCTACCGTTTATAAATTCAAGTCTTTCCCCAAAGTCACTTACTCAAAACCAAATAAATACTGGAAAACGAACCTTATAAATTGAATTTATCCTTATGTTCCAAAAATTTATATCAAAACAAATGTTAAACCTGGCCCCAATCTAATTTTATTTTTTTTTTAAAAATACACTACCTAACTAAATTACTCCTTCGACTAAATGTACAGCAAGGCATGCAACCAAACCCTTTGTCCTTGAAATACTCATTTGTCCCTTTATATTATCTTTTTACAATAATTTTTTTATCACTTTTTTCTTTAATTGCTTTTTTAAATTTAATTTAAATTTTTAAGCCGGGCCCGTAATGCTATGCCTATAAGTGGCTTTGGCATGCTGCTTTTAAACCTGTTTTTTTTGTACCTCTTTTGTATGCTTAAATTACAAAATAAATAAAAAATAAAATGGGAGGGGGATGTGGGGGGGTAGAGACATGGAGGCGGGATGGAAGATTACCCACATAATCAAAAATATAAAGGGGAAAACTAAACTTAAAAACCCTATGCGTCAAGAAAAACGATAAATCGCGGTAACTGAGGTCGGGACTTTTTGTAATTGTTTTAAATGCTGTTTCGGGGGTGGCATTTCCCCGAGCCCCAAAAATGTTCACCCCATTTAATTTATATTACCGGGCCCGGGTGAAAAATAAAGTCTTTTTAATAGTGTCGGGGGGTATTAAGTCTATAAAATCAAAAATAAATCCCCAAAATTTTCTTTTTGGTTTTTCTTAAGTTTTAGAACGATTTCCGAAAATATGGGTGCGTGGACAAAACGGGCTATATAGGGGTCCCTTTAATTTGGGGCATTTTGGTCCTGGGACATTGGCCACCCCCAAATGATACAAGAGAATGAGAAAACGGTTAGGTTAGGTTAAGTTAGGTAAAGGGTTTGTCAGGAAAAAGACAAGGGGTTTTTGACGCGGGTCTTTTCAATGATGACCCGCAACCCCCAGTGGAGCTTTTGTCACTTTTACCGAGGCCCCCGCTGGGGTTTTCCCGGGCCACCCCTTTAAAAATTAGGTCATAGTTTAAAAAAACCATTTCTATAAAAGTAGAATAATGCAGAATGCAAGGGCCCTTTGGTGATGATCAAGTAAAAATCATCTAACTGCCCGTGTCCCCGTGGAACCCAGAAGTAAATAGCTAGGAGCGGTAAACAAATGTCCCAGGGGTTGTGAAAAAAAAATATTGGCCAAAATCGTTCCCATGGTGTTGGAAAACAGCAAAATTTAAAAATGCTTTTTTGGGAGTGCCGAGTATCCCTGTTAGACTATCTGTAGGGTTATTTCTGATTAGACCCCTGCACAACACAAGCCCTTAGTAAATTTATTCAGGGAACCGGTTTTCACAAAAAAGGGGCTTACATGGCATCATATGTGTAGTTCCTAGGGGTTAAAACAAAAAAAAAAGTCAGTGATTATTTTATTGTTGGCGTCATTTTTGGGGTTTTTTTGCATATTTGTGTTCTTGAACAAGTGGAAAGGGGTTTCCCCTCAGTTTTTCTTGCGTCAATTTAAGTTTTTCAACCTTTTTGCATGGTCTAAATTTTACACACCTGCTTTACTGTTGGGTGTATCTTTGGGGTTTTCTGGAGGAGGTTTCTTAAGGAAGACGTTTCCATGGCATTTACGGGAATGTTTTCCGCCTTTTTCCCGGGGAAATTTAAGAATATGACTTTCTTTTTAATGACAATGTTTGGGCAGAGTTTTTGGGTTGGGTTAGCTTTTTGTTTTTCAGGAATTCAGGACCGGAGTAAAACACAGCTTTAAAGGAAACTCAATTTATCACACCTCTTTTTTGGGGGGTGTCGTGGTGTGATATAAATTTTTTTTCTTCCCTTTCTCCAAAAAATTTTTTTTTTTTTGACTTGAAATCCTCGTCCGATCTTTTTCAAATTTCTTAAAGGTTTCTTTGTTTTTAAAAATAGGGAAGGTTTTACGCAGTTTACTGGCATCTATAGGTGCCCCAGTTACCTTTAAAGTAAACCATTTCAAGATTTTTGTAAAGAAAGAATTAACACAAGTGGGGACAAGGTCTATTTCATCATCGGCAGCATTGTAAACCCCGATTTAAAAGGGTTTTTTTGGGAAAAGTTTTTTAAGTTTAAATTTAGACAAGGTACGCATAAGTTTTCAATTAAACATACATAGTTGGGGGAAATTTCCCAGGGTAACTAAAAAAAAAAAATCAGTGGGGTTTTTTTTTCCATTTGGGGTCCTTCTAAAAAGGCTTTTAAAAAAAAAAAACACGTGTTTTTCTTTTTTTACAAAGGGTTGGGGTTAAATGAAGTGTTTTAGGTGTCATTTTATTTTTTTAAAAAAGTTTCAACAATTTTTTTTTTGTTTAAATTCCAAAAGTCCCTTTTGCTTTTGGGGGAAACCCTTTGGGGTTGTTTGTAGCTTTACATCTTTAAATTTTTTCTGGGGGAAATGGGTTTCTTGGGGATGTTGGGGGAAAAAGGGTAACCCGGTTTTTTTCGCCGGGCCCGGGCGGGAAAGCTCTCGCCTCACCCTTAATATATATTAAAATAAAAATCTTTATTTCTACAAGTTTCCTTTTACAAAAGGGATTCAGGGCTACTGACATAATGACATACTCTATATAGAAAGCCGCTTGTTTTGAAGAGTATTTTAGGCGATTAGGTCGTTTTTTCCCCGGTGGGCCCCCCCTCAACCCAAAAAACCAAGTAACCCCTTTTACTGAGGGGAACTAGGAAAAACCGGGTAAAGAAACACGCCCCAAAGTTTTTTACCCTCGCTGGGAATCGAAACCCCGACCCTCGTCGTGTGAAGCGAGAGCTTTAGCCCCCCAGGCCACGGGGGCCCACCTAACCCGGAGTTTAAACCCGGAGGTTACCTGGGGTTACCTGGAGGTTATTCCCAGGATCAAAGCCCCCGCAGGGCCCCGGGGCCAGGGCCAGGGCCCCCCGATGGAACAGGGCCCGAACCCAAATAGGGTTTTTTACTGCTGGCCCCACGCCTCCCGCGAGCCCCCAGCCCGGCGACCGGCACGACTTTAGGTATCTGTCCCCCTCTCTCCCTTTAAGGCAGGCAGGGGCTTAAAGGGAAAATTCCCCCCAAAGCTTTAAAGGGAGGCCTTTTTGAAAAGTTTTGGGCCCCGGGGCACTTATGGTGTTTTCCCCCTTTGTGTCCAATGGCGCCCCTTCTTTTTATTGGCAGCCCTTTTGCAAACGCCGCCCCGTCTTTTACTTTCGTAGGGAGTGATTTCTGTGTTTAAAATTTTGGGGGCCCATTCCCTTTCCCAAAATTTTTCCCAATTTTAAAATTTAAAGATATATCTTCCCTCCTGCGTTTTTCCCAACCCGGGACAAGTCAAGTGCTTCCAAGCGTTTCCCCGTAGTTTAAAAGGGGCTTGACAAAATTATACATGCAGTAAGGGGCTCTGTACCCCTCTCTAGATCGCATTTGGGCCTGCTTTGAATGGGATGTTAATGTACCCGCAGTATTTCCCCCTAAGAGAACCCCCTGATTTTTAAAAGGATCATCATGGGCTTTGCAAACTCTCCTTTTGAAAGTTTTTCATTTTCCATCCTATCATTTTCTTTGCACGTGCGATCGTGGCCCCGTTGTGATCCTTGAAAGTGAATCCTCGCATTACTACTCCCCCGGCCCTTACAAATTTTTTTCCGCTCCTTTTTTTAGGGGCCGGAGTCAGTAGTATACTTGTTCTTTTTTTCTCCCCCAGTTTTTTCCATAAGGAGGGGGTTGGAAATTTGTCCCCATTGAAAATCATAAAGGGTTTTTTGTTGCCCACTGGAAAACTTTGTTTTTTATCTTCTTGGAGGTTTAACCCCTTCCTCAGCAGATGACAAAACCCTAAAGCAGATCCTTTTAAAATTTTTTCCCCAAAAAGGGGATACGGGCTTTGGTTTTATTTTTCTGTCTTTGTTTGAAAGAGGATAAGGGGAAAAAATGGGGGAGAGTAATGGGGGGGAACCCGGAGGTTTGCCGGGGGATAAAAAGGGGGGTTTGGGAAAAAGGCCCCCGGGGGGATAAAGGGTGATAAAAATGGTGGGTTTTCGGGGCACGCAGTGAATAAAAGCCCCAAAACCGGTGATTTCCGGGAAAAAGGGCTTTAGGTAAAATTGGGGAAAAATTTTTGATGGAAAAATGGGGGGGGTTTTGGAAATTTTAAAGCTTTAGGGGGTGGGGTTTGGGGGGGGAAAATTATTGGGGGGGTTTTTTTTGAATTTGGGAAATTTTTTGGGGGGGTTTTGGATTGGGTTTTTTATTTTTAGGGGGTGGTTTTGGGTGAGTTTGGGGGGTTTTTTAGGGGTTTTGGGTGTTTTGGTTTTTTTTTGGGTTAAAGGTAAAGTTTAATGCTTCCAAGGTTCCCCGTAGTTTAAAGGGGTTTTACAAACTTTTACTGAATAAAGGGGTCTCTGTACAAAAATCTAGATCTGCGTTTTCCCCCCTGCTTTGTATGGAGAGGGTTTAAAGTACAGCCCTTTTTCCCGCCTAGAGAGAACAAGTGATTTGGAAAAAGGGTCATCATGGGCTTGGCATCTCTCGTTTTAAATTTTTTCATTATCCATCCTATCATTTCCTTTTCCGTGGGGAATTTGTGGCACTGTTGTGATTTCCCTTTAAAATGAGTCCTCAAAATTACTACTCCCCCGGTCCCTTACATTATTTTTTTCCCCTCTATTTTATGGCCGGGGGTCAGTGTATAAACCCCGTTCTAGTTATTATCTCCCCCCCATTTTCCCCCGTATGTGCCTTGTGGAAAGAGCTCTTCAATATGGCACCCCCGATTTAAATCTGTTGACCACATTTTTTTTCGATTTGGGTTTGGAAGTTGAAAATCCAAACTCCCCACTTCCCCGTTTTCCCCTTTTGCCCCGTATTTTATGGCTATTTTCGCCATGATCGCATTTGTCAAAAGCTTTTGCAAAGTCTTTTGGGATAAATTTCATCTGAAATTTTGACTTTCCCTTCCCGTGCATCCCCAAAGGGCCCTATCATAGTTGGGTCCAGTAGTTGTGGAGGCAGGGGCGACCTGCCCCGAACCCATGTTGCCCTGGAGGTTATTTCCCCCCATCAAAAGCCCCCCCCGCGGCCTGGTCCAAGAACCCGGGCCCCCCGGTGGGGTCGGGCCTGATCATCCAGGGTGTTACTGCTGGCCCCAACGCAATCCAACGTACGAAGTACAGCCCGGTGACCCGGGACTGACTTCAGGTTCAGTCCCCGGCCGGGTGGAAATATTTGGGCCCGGGTTTCCCCCCACCTGCTTTCCCCCTTTTACCTAGCAAGGAAATACGTACACCCCTTTGGGTTTTTAGTCCCGGTGGTGGGGTCCCCAATTTTTGGGAACAAGTTTTAAAAAAACACCCCCGTGGAAATAAAATCTTCGATGGCGCCAAAAGAATTTTTTTGGGGTTTTTCCCGGGGGGGCTAAAACCCCCCGGGGTTAAAAATTTTGAACCCAAAAACTTGAGTGGTTTCCCGTGTGCGTTTTTTGGGGAATGGGTGGGGGGGATAGTTAGGGGAGTGGGGGGCTATGCGGGGGTCAGGTGAATGGGGGGGCTGTGGGTGTTTGGGTAGTGGGTGGCTTGGGGGTGTTAGGGGGGGGGGGCCTTGGGTTTTTAAAGGGGAGTGGGTGGCTCTGGAAAAGGTAGGGAAGTAGGTGGGGGTATCGGGGAGTGGGTGGCTGTGTGGTTGCAGTTTGGGGTTGGGTGGCTGTGTTAGGTAAGGGAAGTGGGTGACTTTGCGAGTGCTACAGGGCAATCGATGGTTGAGTAGGTGTGAGGAATGGTAGGGGCATCCGTGTTTTGGTTGGGTATAGAGACTATTGGGGGGTTTGAAGGCTCCTAACACCAATTTGTACGTTTTTACTGCACTCATTTCTCGACAATTATGTCCTTGGATATAATGGTAAAAGGGTATTTAAGAGAGTTAATTATAATTAACGATACCAGAAGCGACAGAGAAGTGCAGTAATGACCGTAGTTAATTTACACTATTTATGATAAGTGTACTTGCTAAGATACACTTACTACCGAGGTGTTAAGAGAGTAAGTAATGTTGTGTATCCAGGGACCTCAATGAAAATAAGTTACTGACTTTTTGGGGGGGTTGTCCAAGGTAATTTGCACATGTTACTGCGTATGATAATTGTAATCACCTAAATTTGTATAATTGTACTTAAGTGTACCTGTACTTAATTAAACTTGCTAATTATTGTCCGCCTGGGTTTACAGCGCAGTCAGCTGAACGTTGACTGTTTGTGGGCAAGGACGTTCTCCCTGCCCTGTCACACACTGCCCTACCCTACACCGCCCTGCCTCACTGTCCTACCCTATACTGCCCTGCCTCACTCTGCCCTACCCTATACCGCCCTGCCTCACTCTGCCCTACCCTACACCGTCCTGTCTCACTCTGCCTTACCTACCTGGAGGCTACCTGGAGGGCATTCCGGGGATCAACGCCCCCGCGGCCCGGTCCACGACCAGGCCTCCCGGTGGATCAGGGCCTGATCAACGAGGCTGTTACTGCTGGCCGCACGCAATCCAGCGTACGAACCACAGCCCGGCTGATCTGGCACCGTCTTTAGGTATCTGTCTAGCTCCCTCTCGAAGACAACCAGGGGTCTTCCCGTAATGTCCCTTATTGCTGGTGGGAGGCTGTTGAACAGTCTTGGGCCCCGGATACTTATTGCGTTTTCTCTAAGTGTACCAGTAACGCCCCTACTTTTCACTGAGGGTATGTTGTATCGCCTGCCAAGTCTTTTGCTTTCATATGGAGTGATTGCTGTGTGCATATTAGGGACCAGTCCCTCCAGAATTTTCCAGGTGTAGATTATGATATCTCTCTCGCCTGCCCTCTAGTGAGTACAAGTCAAGTGCTTCCAGGCGCTCTTAAGGTGCTTGATGGAACTTATACATGCAGTAAAGGTTCTCTGTACAATCTCTAGTTCTGCAATTTCACCTGCCTTGAATGGGGATGTTAATGTACAGCAGTATTCCAGCCTAGAGAGAATAATTGATTTAAAAAGGATCATCATTGGCTTAGCATCTCTTGTCTTGAATGTTCTCAGTATCCATCCTATCAGTTTCCTAGCAGATGTGATAGTGGCATTGTTGTGGTCCTTGAAGGTGAGGTCTTCGGACATTACCACACCCAGGTCCTTCACATTACTTTTCCGCTCTATTGTGTGATTGGAGTTTGTAGTATACTCAGTCCTAGTTATTATTTCCTCCAGTTTTTCATGACGGAGTAGTTGGAATTTGTCTTCATTGAACATCATATTGTTCTCTGTTGCCCATTGGAAAACTTGGTTTATATCTTCTTGGAGCTTTGCCGTGTCCTCAATGGATGACACTCCCATGCAGATCCTAGTATCGTCTGCAAAAGATGATACAGTGCTGTGGTTTACATCTGTCTATGAAAATAAATGGTATAAAATACCGACACAATGGAAACATAAACACATATGCAGTTTAATGTGATCCTTTATTGACAACGTTTCGCCCACACAGTGGGCTTTTTCAAGTCACAAACAGATCTGTTTGTGACTTGAAAAAGCCCACTGTGTGTGCGAAACGTTGTCAATAAAGGATCACATTAAACTGCATATGTGTTTGTTTCCATCTCTGACTATATCTGATATGAGAATAAGGAACAGGATAGGTGCGAATACTGTGCCTTGTGGGACAGAGCTCTTCACTATGGCAGCATCTGATTTAACTCTACTACTCCACTACTCTTTGTGTGCGATTGGTTAAAAAGTTGAAGATCCATCTGCCTACTTTGCCGGTTATCCCTGTAATAGCACGCATTTTGTGTGCTATTACACCATGGCCGCACTTGCCCTATATCCCCCTGCCTCACTGCCCAGCCTCACTCTGCCCTACCCTACACCCCCCCTACCTCACTGCCCTGCTTCACTCTGCCCTACCCTACACCCCCCTACCTCACTGCTCTGCCCTACCCTACCCTACACCGCCCTGCCTTACTCTGCCCTACCCTACACCGCCCTGCCTTACTCTGCCTTACCTTACACTGCCCTGCCTCACTCAGCCCTACCTTACACTGCCCTGCCTCACTCAGCCCTACCCAACACCACCTTGCCTCACTCAGCCCTACCCTACACCACCTTGCCTTACTCTGCCCTACCCTACACCTCCCTGCCTCATTCTGCCCTACCCTACACCTCCTTGCCTCACTCTTCCTTGCATACTGTCCTCCCTTACTCTGCCCTACATACTGCCCTGCCTCACTGCCCTGCATCCTGTTCTGTCTCACTGCTCTCCCTCTACCTACTTACCTACCTACTTGGAGGGTATTCCGGGAATCAACGCCCCTGCGGCCCGGTCCACGACCAGGCCTCCCGGTGGATCGGGGCCTGATCAACCAGGCTGTCACTGCTAGCCGCACGTAGTCCAACGTACGAACCACAGCCCGGCTGATCCGGCACCGACCCTTGATCCAGCTCCCTCTTGAAGGCAGCCAGGGGCCCATTGGTAATTCCTCTTATGCATGGTGGGAGGCTGTTGAACAGTCTTGGGCCCCGAACACTTGTGGTGTTTTCCCTTAGTGTACCAGTGGCGCTCCTACTTTTCATTGGGGGTATTTTGCATCCCAGTACGACTGTGTGTTTAGTGAACCACTAATCGGTCTGAGGATCGACGACCCAAATGATTTCTTCATGAATGAGCCTCAAAACTCCATAAATGTATGCCAGATTTCCGACATTACCCTAACTCCGATAGATTTCGAAAAAGCCATTGATAACATGCCTATGCACTCAGCCCCGGGCCCAGACTCGTGGAACTCTGTTTTCATTAAGAACTGCAAGAAACCCCTCTCGAGTGCCCTAAGTACACTATGGAGGAGGAGCTTGGACATGGGTGAAATTCCACAGTCACTTAAAACAACGGATATAGCCCACTCATAAAGGTGGCAGCAAAGCATTAGCTAAAGAAAATATAGACCAATAGCTCTGACATCCCCCATCATAAAAATCTTTGAAAGAGTGCTAAGAAGCAGGATTGCAAATCACCTGGTTTCCCAAAATCTGCACAATCCGGGCAACATGGGTTAGGGCAGGTCGCTCCTGCCTCTCAAAACACTGGATCACTATGACATGGCCTTGGATGCACTGGAAGAAATCAGAATGCAGATGTAATATACACAGACTTTGCAAAAGCATTTGACAAATGCGATCATGGCGTAATACCCATAAAATACGTGCTAAAGGAATAACTGGGAAAGTGGGGAGATGGATCTTCAACTTCCTAAAAATCGAACACAGAGAGTAGTGGTCAACAGAGTTAAATCGGGGCTGCCATAGTGAAGAGCTCTTTTCCCCACAAGGCACAGTACTCCCCCCCATCTTATTCCTTATCCTCATATCAGACATAAACAGAGAAAAATACGCCACAGCACCGTATCACCCTTTTGCGGATGATACTAGGATCTGCATGAGGCTGTCATCTGCTGAGGACGCGGTTAACCTCCAAGAAGATATAAACAAAGTTTTCCAGTGGGCAACGGTAAACAATATGATGTTCAATAAAGGACAAATTCCAACTACTCCGTTATGGAAAAACTGGAGGAGATAATAACTAGAACAAGTATACTACTGCCCTCCGGCCATAAAAATTAGAGCGGAAAAATAATGTAAGGGACCTGGGAGTAGTAATGTCTGAGGATCTAAACTTTCAAGGATCACAACAGTCCCACGATTGCACGTGCAAAGAAAATGATAGGATGGATAATGAGAACTTTCAAAACGAGAGATGCCAGGCCCATGATGTCCTTTTTTAAATCACCTTGTTCTCTCTAGGCTGGAATACTGCTGTACATTAACATCTCCATACAAAGCAGGTGAAATCGCCAGATCTAGAGAGTGTACAGAGATCCTTTACTGAAGTATAAGTTCTGTCAAGCACCTTAACTACTGGGAACGCTTGGAAGCACTTGACTTGTACTCGTTGGAACGCAGGAGGGGAGAAAATATATCATAATCTACACTTTGGGAAAAACTTGGAAGGAATGGTCCCAAATCTGCACACAGAAAACACTCCCTACGAAAGTAAAAGACTGGGCAGGAGAGCAAAATGCCGCCAATAAAAAGTAGGGGCGCCCTTGGTACACTAAGAGAAAACACCATTAAGTGTCCGGGGCCCAAAACTGTTCAACAGCCTCCAATCAAGCATTAGGGGAATTGCCAATAAACCCCTGGCTGCCTTCAAGAGAGAGCTGGACAGATACCTAAAGTCAGTGCCGGATCAGCCGGGCTGTGGCTCGTACGTCGGACTGCGTGCGGCCAGCAGTAACAGCCTAGTTGATCAGGCCCTGATCCATTGGGAGGCCTGGTCATGGACCGGGCCGCGGGGGCGTTGATCCCCGGAATAACCTCCAGGTAACCAGGTACCCAGTTTTTTACTTTCGTAGGGAGTGATTTCTGTGTGCAGATTCGGGACCATTCCTTCTAGGATTTTCCAAGTATAGGTTATGATACATCTCTCTCACCTGCGTTCCAGTGAGGACAAGTCAAGTGCTCCCACGCGTTCCCGTAGTTGAGGTATTGATAGAACTTATATGTGCAATCAAGGTTCTCTGTACACTCTCTCTAGATTTGTAATTTCACCTGCCTTCAACGGAGATGTTAATGTACAGCAATATTCCAGCCTAGAGAGAAGCGAGTTGAAAAGAATCATCGTTGGCTTGGCATCTCTTGTTTTGAATGTTCTCATTATCCATCCTATCATTTTCTTTGCAGTTGTGATCGTGGCACTGTTGTGATCCTTGAAAGTGAGATCCTCAGACATTATCACTCCCAGGTCAGTCACACTGTCCCTCATACTGTCCTGTTTCACTCTACCCTACATACTGCCCTGCCTCACTGTCCTACATACTGCCCTGCCTCACTCTGTCCTACATACTGCCCTGCCTCACTCTGTCCTACATACTGCCAGCTCCGCGTCACACTTTTGCCCTACATATTCACGCCATAGGCCGTCACTCTGCTCTAACACAGAGTAGTGGTCAACAGAATTAAATCGGAGGCTGCCATAGTGAAGAGCTCTGTTCCACAAGGCACAGTACTTCGCCCCCCCACCTTAATCCTGCATCCTCATTATCAGCATAGACAGAGATATACAATCTCAGCACCTGTTTATCATCCTTTGCGAGATGATACTAGAACTGCATGAGGCTGTTCATCTGCTGAGGACGCGGTTAACCTCCAAGAAGATATAAGCAAAGTTTTCAGTGGCAACGTAAACATTAGTGATGTTCAATGAGGACAATTCCAACTACTCCGTTATGGAAAACTGGAGAGATAAAAACTAAGAACAGTAGTATACTACTGAACTACGGCCATACAACAGAGCGGAAAAATAATGTAGGGACCAGGGAGTAGTAAGTATGTATCTTGAGGATCGCACTTTCAAGGATCACAACAGTGTCCCCCCTGCGGGGGACAGCCCGCCCCCGCCACGAATCGCACGTCAAAGAAAAATGATAGGATGGGAGAATTAGAACGTTCCAAACGAGAGATGCCAAGCCAAGTGATGATCCTTTTCAAATCACTTGTTCTCTGTAGGCTTGGAATCTACAGTACATTAACACAACTCCATTCAAAGCAGGTGAAATCGTCAGATCTAAGAGAGTGTTACAGAGACCTTTACTGCACGTATAAGTTCGTCAGCACCTTAACTACTGGGAACGCACAGGAAGCACTTGACTTGTACTCGTTGGAACGCAGGAGGAGAGATATAGTCATAAACTACACTGGAAAATCCGGAAGGAAGGTCCCAAATCTGCACACAGAAAACACTCCCTACGAAAGAAAAGACTGGGCAGAGTGATGCAAAATGCCCCCAATAAAAAGGGGGCGGCCATTGGGACACTAAAAGAAAACACCATAAGTGTCCCGGTGCCCAAAACTGTTCCACAGCCTCCCAGCAAGCATTAAGGGAATTGCCAATAAACACCCCTTGCTGCCTTCAAGAGAGAGCTGGACAGATACTCTTAAAGTCAGATGCCGGATCAGCCGGCTGTGGCTCGTACGTTTTGGACTGGCATGCGGCCAGCAGTAAACAGCCTAGTTGATCAGGCCCTGTCTCGATCGGAGGCCTGGCATGGACCGGGCCGCGGGGGCGTTGATCCCCCAATAACCTCCAGGTAACCTCCAGGGTAACCTTAAATACTGGAACGCTTGAAGCACTTGAACATTTGTACTCGTTGGAACGCAGAGGGAGATATATATTCATAATCTACACTTGGAAAATCCTGGAAGGAATGGTCCCCAAATCGGCACACAGAATCACTCCCTAACGAAAGATCCTAACTGGGCAGGCGATCACAAATTGCCGCCCAATTAAAAGTAGGGCCTGTTGGTACAGCTAAGGAAAACCCCATAAGTGTCCGGGGCCGCAGACAGTTCAACACCTCCCATCAAGCAGGCCCTGATCCCATCGGGAGGCCTGGTCATGGACTGGGCCGCGGGCGCGTTGACATCCCCGGAATAACCTCCAGGTACATAATGTCCGCTCATTCTGTCCTACATACTTCCTCCTCCTTGCCCTACATTTGCCATGGCTCACTTCTACCCCTCTGTCCTACATACTGCGCTGCCTCACTGTCCTAATACTGCCTGCCTCACTCTCCCTAAACTATCCTCCCTCACTTGTCCTACAAGTCCTGCCTCACTTCCTACATAGCCGCTTCACCTTTCCATACGGGTCCTGCCTCACTCCCTCCCTCTACGGCCGCCTCACTCTGTCCTACATTTTCCTGGGGGTCCCTCCACGCAACACAGTCCTGCTCACTCTGCCGCTCATACGCCCCTGCCACGTTCCCCTAGTCAAACTGCCCCACTATCGCCCACTATACCGTCCTGCCTGCGGGCTGTGGTTGTACTTGGGACTACGTGGGGGGGCAGTGACAGCCTATTGATCGGGCCCCTTTATCCACCGGGGGGCCTGGTCGGGACCGGGCCGGGGGGGCGCGACCCGGATGCCTCCTTTAAATTCAGGTACACTACCCCACAGTCCCCCCCGCCTCGCGTCCTATTTTCAAAAATATTTCTAATCCGCTACGTCACCTTTGATGGCCCTTGGGCGTAGCCTCGCCAGTTGGCGCAGGCACGTGCGTGGTACCTCGCGGTCCGGGGTCACCGGACCAGGCGGCGGTCCCCGCAACTTGCTGCTGCCCTTTTTCCTCATTGTGACTACGACGAGGGGGGGGCACGTGCTTTTACCCTCCGGCTCATAATTTTTTAAAATCGGGATAGTTTTTTTTTTATCAAGTTTTTTTTAGATTCACTTTACTGATGTTATTTTTTTTCAGTATTTTTTTTAGTAATTACGACACAGCCAGAACAAAGTTTGCCCTGCCTCGGGGCACTTCCCCGCACTGCCCCCCTCGTCCCCGCCCCGGGCCCCCCCTTTGCCCCCGGTGCCCCTTCCCCGACTGCCGCCCCCTGCCCTGCTTCGGTGCATTCCCCCATCTGCCGCTCCCAGTCGCCCCGCCCCGGGGCCTTCCCCCTATTGCCCCGCTCAGTCTGCCCTGCTTCGGTGCCTTTCCGCTATCGCCGCTGCTCATTACCCCGCCTCGGGCACTTCCCCGCTTTTGCCGCGTCGTCTCCCTCCTCTTGCACTTCCCCGCTGTCTGCCGCTGCTCAGTCTACCCTGCCTCGGTGCACTTCCCCGCTGTCTGCCGCTGCTCAGTCTGCCCTGCTTCGGTGCACTTTCCCGCTATCTGCCGCTGCTCAGTCTACCCTGCCTCGGTGCACTTCCCCGCTATCTGCCGCTGCTCAGTCTGCCCTGCCTCTGTGCACTTCCCCGCTGTCTGCCGCTCCTCAGGATGCCCTGCTTCACTGCCTCGCCTCGGTCTACCCTGCTTCACTGCCTCGCTTCAGTCTGCCCTGCTTCACTGCCTCGCTTCAGTCTGCCCTGCTTCACTGCCTCGCCTCAGTCTGCCCTGCTTCACCTCTGCCTGCCCTGCTTCACTGCCTCACCTCAGTCTGCCCTGCTTCACTGCCTCACCTCAGTCTGCCCTGCTTCGCTTCCTTGCCTCGGTCTACCCTGCTTCGTTTCCTCGCCTCAGTCTGCCCTGCTTCGCTTCCTTGCCTCGGTCTACCCGCTTCGCTTCCTCGCCTCAAGTCTACCCTGCTTCGCTTCCTCTCCTCAGTTTGCCCTGCTTCGCTGCCTCTCCTCAGTCTACCCCGCTTCGCTTCCTCTCAGTCTGCCCTGCTTCGCTTCCTCTCCTCAGTCTGCCCTGCTTCGCTTCCTCTCCTCAGTCTGCCCTGCTTCGCTTCCTCTCCTCAGTCTACCCCGCTTCGCTTCCTCTCCTCAGTCTGCCCTGCTTCGCTTCCTCTCCTCAGTCTGCCCTGCTTCGCTGCCTCTCCTCAGTCTACCCCGCTTCGCTTCCTCTCCTCAGTCTGCCCTGCTTCGCTTCCTCTCCTCAGTCTGCCCTGCTTCGCTTCCTCTCCTCAGTCTGCCCTGCTTCGCTTCCTCTCCTCAGTCTGCCCTGCTTCGCTGCCTCTCCTCAGTCTGCCCTGCTTCGCTGCCTCGCCTCAGTCTGCCCTGCTTCGCTGCCTCGCCTCAGTCTGCCCTGCTTCGCTGCCTCGCCTCAGTCTGCCCTGCTTCTCTGCCTCGCCTCAGTCTGTCCTGCTCTGCCTCACCTTAGTCTGCCCTGCTTCACTGCCTCGCCTCAATCTGCCCTGCTTTGCTGCCTCGCCTCAGTCTGCCCTGTTTCACTGCCTCGCCTCAGTCTGCCCTGATTCATATCCTCGCCTCAGTCTGCCCTGATTCATATCCTCGCCTCAGTCTGCCCAGCTTCATTTCCTCGCCTCAGTCTACCCTGCTTCACTGCCTCGCTTCGGTCTACTCTGCTTCACTGCCTCGCTTCGGTCTACTCTGCTTCATTTCCTCGCCTCAGTCTGCCCAGCTTCATTTTCTCGCCTTATCTCAGCTGCCCCGCCCCGTCTGCCGCGCCGCACGCTACCCTGCCCTGTTCTCGCCTGTATTTATTTGCAGTGGTAGAGTCTGGGCGGCTCCTGGTCCCGCTGACCACTGATATGGGGTTTGCTCTTGTTGCGTGAGCTGTGTCATACCTATTCTTATAACTGTGTATTGATCCTGTGTTCACCTGGCTGTCCAAATCGTTCCACTTCCTGATTACTGAGACTGAAAAGATATTTCTTTGCATTCCAGTAAATCGGGTTTTTTTTTTTAATTTCTGGTTGTGCCCTTGTGTTCCTGATTCCCGCCTCTAGTACAATCTGTCTGCCCTATTACTTCCTCGGTACTTTGCACGTCATTACCATGTCAGCACTGGTGTTGTCTTATGTTTAGTGTTATCTGGTTTACTCACTGATAGTCTGTCTCCACGTCTAATTCCGAACTAGTTTCGTTGAAAACCTCTTCACTTTCCCAGCTTCGTGCCATGCCTCTCACTGCCTTGATTCACGCTACCTGCTGTGCCTCTCACTGCCCCGCACGTCTTCCCTCCCTCACCCCACACTGCCCCACACGTCTTCCCTGCCTCGCCCCACCCTTGCCCCACACGTCTTCCCTGACTCACCCCACATGCCCCACACGTCTTCCTGCTCGCCCCACATTGACCCACCCGTCTCCCTGCCCCCTCCCACACTGCCCCGCACGTCTTCCCTGTCTCCTCCCCACACTGCCCGCACGTCTTCCCTCCTCACCCCACACTGCCCCACACGTCTTCCCTGCCTCGCCCCACATTGCCCCACACGTCTTCCCTGCCTCCTCCCACACTGCCCCGCACGTCTTCCCTGTCTCCTCCCACACTGCCCCGCACGCTTCCTGCTCACCCCAGCTTCCCCGCTCACCCACCACTGCCCCCCACAGTCTTCCCTGCTCACCCCACAGTCTTCCTGCTCACCCCACACGTCTTCCCTGCCTCACCCCACACGTCTTCCCTGCCTCACCCCACACGTCTTCCCTGCCTCACCCCACACGTCTTCCCTGCCTCACCCCACACGTCTTCCCTGCCTCACCCCACACGTCTTCCCTGCCTCACCCCACACGTCTTCCTGCCTCACCCCCCACGTCTTCCCTGCCTCACCCCACACGTCTTCCCTGCCTCACCCCACACTGCCCCGCACGTCTTCCCTGCCTCCTCCCACACTGCCCCGCACGTCTTCCCTGCCTCCTCCCACACTGCCCCGCACATCTTCCCTGCCTCCTCCCACACTGCCCCGCACGTCTTCCCTGCCTCACCCCACACTGCCTCGCTTCAGCACTGCCACCAACAAAAGGGAGCGGCTGAGCGGTACAAAATTGCCTCCTATCACTCATGTTTGAAGGATGTCACCCCTACGGGTTTAGCGCTTCTGTTTGAATATTATAAGAATTAAGTTTGAAGGGGAAACTCCAGTTTACTGTGATGACGCATGTTGATGTAGAGTAACAGGAAGACGCATGACTTGACGCAACATATGTATCACAACTCATTGCACATGACACGTGGTGACGCGGGATGACACGTGGCGACGCGGGATGACACGCGGCGACGCGGGATGACACGCGGTGACGCGGGATGACACGTAATTACGCGGGAATACACGTGGTGACGCAGGGTGACATGGTGACGCAGGATGACACATAGTGACTTGTTGACGCAAGACGAACTTGTTAGTCAAACAGGTTCTCTTCAAGCAACTGGATCTACCCTCCATTCCCTCGCGTCAAACCTCCTCATTACCTCCCATTTGCCAAAGGTTGTATGACCCCATACGGTTTATCGCTTCCCCAGGAACATAGTAATGTATATAATAAAATAGCGGCCAATAAAGTTCTATTAAGAAATACACGATCCAAGGAAGGGGAAGATCAGTCCAATTCCTTGGATCAACAGTCCCATTAAAGGGTCCCATCGCTGGCTCATTTCTTAATTACTGTTAAGACTTGCTAAAGACCATGCTGGTGAAAGGGCTCTACATCCAAGGAAAATTGGAGCTTTCCCCTTGGATCAAACCTAATTACTGGTCATTGCTCAGGCATGCTGTGACCCCTACGGATTTATCGCTTCCTCGTAAATTGTCAGTGCATACGTACTTGAGTTACTCTACCATCACTTCCACTGTCACCAACGCTACCACTGTCACCACCACTATCACTACCATCACCACCACTAACACCGCCGCCACTGCCATCATCACTACTACTACTACTACTACTACTACTACTACTACTACTACTACTACTACTACTACTACTACTACTACTACTACCACTACCACCACCACTACCACCACCAACCACCATCATCGATCATTCCACCACCACCACTGCTACCACCATCATCGATCATTCCACCACACTGACTGTTCTGGGTTATCTCAGGTTCTCTACATATATGCTGCAATGTATGATATTCTAGGTAATTTTATTATACAATACCTGAATCAACTTATTCTCTTCCATAATCACTACCATCACCACCACACCAACCTTGGCCTGAAAACCTCTCACAAATGTTATATGATTATTTTGTATATATGTGATCGAGATATTTACATGTGTATGTATGTACATTTTATATGTACATACATATACATGTATGTGTGTGTTTATGTATATATTTGTATATATTCTCCATGGGGAAGTCTACTTGGAGGGTATTCCGGGGATTAACGTCCCCGCGGCCTGGTCCACGGCCAGGCCTCCCGGTGGGTCACGGCCTGATCAACTAAGCTATTACTACTGGCCGCACGCAGTTCAACGTATAAACCACAGCCCAGCTGATCCGGCACCGACTTTAGGTATCTGTTCCGCTCCCCCTTGAAGGCATCCAGGGGCAGTTGGTAATTCCCCTTATGGCTTGTGGGAGGCTGTTGAACAGTCTTGGTCCCCGGACACTTATGATGTTCTAGTGTACATTTACCACACTAAGTGTGAGAGACCCATACACGTAATCACAAGTAATAATTATATATGTCGTGCCGAATAGGTAAAATTGGTCAATTAGCAAGAACTCGTTTAAAATTAAGTCCTTTCTAAAATTTTCTCTTATGCGTTTAAAGATATATTTTTTTTTAATTTATGTTAATGTAAAAATTAATAATTTTGTACCAAAAGAACTTTAGAAAACTTACCTAACCTTGTTATAACAAGCTCAATTTAATTTAGCCTAATCCAACTAAGTATATTTTAGATGGGATTACAATAATTTAATAATAAACAAACACATTGAAATATTTGTTTTTCGTTAAGTTCAGGATGATTTTTGCGATATTATTGCATACACAAATTTTCGCTTGCCTTATTCGGCAAGACGAGCGTTGCTATTTAAGCCATAATCGCAAGTTTGTACTTATTCGGCACAACAAACACACAATGTACACACACACACGTACATACATTATATATTATATATATATATATATATATATATATATATATATTATATATATATATATATATATATATATATATATCACGCATCTGGAGAAAGTACTGTGTACTTTGATGCATAATGTGCAGGTTCGACTCCTGTTGTAAACTGAGAGATAATGTTTGTGAACCCTCAGTATTCCTGTATTGTTTGTATCGGCTTGATAAAGTTCCTGGAGAGGAACCACAATAAAAATGTTGCATTGATTGCACATGTTTCCTTCTACCTAGTATAGTACAGTGCCTATACTTTGTGATGATGTGGTTCTGAAGGTGGGAAATACAGTAGAGCGCCTGCACTCTGAAGAATGAATGGGGATTGTGTAGTTCTGATGGTGATAAGTACAGTACGGTGCTTACACTGAAGGATGGGTGTGCATGTTGTAGTTCTGGAGGTAGGAATGTAGTGTCTGTACTGAAGGATGTTGTGGTCATGTTGTGAACTGTCTTGGCTATATTAGGACAATCCCGAACTATCTTGACTAACTTGAATTATTTGTTGTCTTAAACTATCATGAATTGTCTGTCTTAAGACAGTCTTCAGTATCTTGAACTCTCTTACTCTCTGACTAGCTCGACTACCTTCGGATAAAATAAAAATACAGAGTTAGACTATTTTACAACTTTCGGTCTGCCACTTAATGGGTTAAGGTTTCTCAAATGTTTCTAAAGGTCAGTCCCTGAAGAAATGTCAAAAATATTTTATTACGTGTATTTATATACGCTGGGAGACTAGTTGTCCTCAGTCACCAGCCTGAGGCAGGTTGGTCAGACCTATTGGGACACTCGAACCTTTGTTTCCCCAGAGTGATATAAATCAGGTGGAAGACAGATACAGGTCTCATTTTGGTTCAGGACAGACCAAAACATAGATTAATTACGTTCTTTAAGTGTGTGTGTGTTAGTAACTATTGTAGCCACGGTATTGAGTTGTAAATTGTTCTTGCTTCAGTATTGTGACTTTCATCTTGGTTTTAGACTTGCTATTCCTGTATTTTTTACGTTCATTGTCAGCAAGGCAGAGATGCCGCTGCTTAGGCCAGAGATGCATGTCTGGGAGTGCCAAGAGGTTGGTTCAGGCAGCAAGGGAGGAGTGTCATGAGGCTGGTTCAGGCAGCAAGGGTCGCGTGCCTGTGAGTGCCATAAGGTTGGTTCAGGCAGCAAGGGAGGAGTGTCATGAGGCTGGTTCAGGCAGCAAATGTCGCGTGCCTGTGAGTGCCATGAGGTTGGTTCAGGCAGCAAGGACTGTGTGAGTGCCATAAGGTTGGTTCAGGCAGCAAAGGGATGCGTGCCTGTGAGTGCCAGGCTACTGACTCAGGCAGCAAGCCTTGAACATGCCATAGTGCAACACTAAGTGGGTTAAGCCTGTTCTAGAGGAGCGGTCAAGAGCTACAAGATCCTTGCAAGCATTATTCGGCGAGTACCTACGTACCTTGATCAATTATTTGGCGAGTACCTACGTACCTTGATCAATTATTCGGCGAGTACCTACATACCTTGATCAATTATTCGGCGAGTACCTACGTACCTTGATCAATTAGACACATGTGCAACACTTGGGTATGTTTATTGGGGATCATCTTGGGATCTTGATATAGGCAATTCTTCACTTGACTAACATACAGGCTTGATCTACTTCCACATGTGGATTTGTGCCTACGACTGCTTCACCTTAATAAAATTATCCTCCATAGAGATACCTAAGCACTGCACATGTGTCTAATTTATCAGCTTGTCGGTTCTCTGAACCATTTATTGTACGTACGTACGACACATTCTCTCTCTCTCTCTCTCTCTCTCTCTCTCTCTCTCTCTCTCTCTCTCTCTCTCTCTCTCTCTCTCTCTCTCTCTCTCTCTCTCTCTCCTGGTTACCTGGAGGTTATTCCGGGGATCAACGCCCCCGCGGCCCGGTCCATGACCAGGCCTCCCGATGGATCAGGGCCTGATCAACTAGGCTGTTACTGCTGGCCGCATGCAGTCCAACGTACGAGCCACAGCCCGGCTGATCCGACACTGACTTTAGGTATCTGTCCAGCTTTCTCTTGAAGGCAGCCAGGGGTTTATTGGCAATTCCCCTAATGCTTGATGGGAGGCTGTTGAACAGTCTTGGGCCCCGGACACTTATGGTGTTTTCCCTTAGTGTACCAATGGCGCCCCTACTTTTTATTGGGGGTATTTTGCATCGCCTGCCCAGTCTTTTACTTTCGTAGGGAGTGATTTGTGTGTGTGCAGATTTGGGACCATTCCTTCCAGGATTTTCCAAGTGTAGATTATGATATATCTCTCCCTCCTGCGTTCCAACGAGTACAAGTCAAGTGCTTCCAAGCGTTCCCAGTAGTTAAGGTGCTTGACAGAACTTATACGTGCAGTAAAGTATCTCTGTACACTCTCTAGAGCTGCGATTTCACCTGCTTTGAATGGAGATGTTAATGTACAGCAGTATTCCAGCCTAGAGAGAACAAGTGATTTGAAAAGGATCATCATTGGCTTTGCATCTCTCGTTTTGAAAGTTCTCATTATCCATCCTATCATTTTCTTTGCACGTGCGATCGTGGCACTGTTGTGATCCTTGAAAGTGAGATCCTCAGACATTACTACTTCCAGGTACCTCACATTATTTTTCCGCTCTATTGTATGGCCAGAGTCAGTAGTATACTCTGTTCTAGTTATTATCTCCTCTCACCTTTATTGCTGAAACAGTTCGTCCGCGCAGCAAGCTTCAGTAGAATACCAAATATTTTGTTATGGGACTGAAAGCCTTCTATCAACGCTGAGGATCTGAAAACCTCTCAAGGAAAATGAACTCCTTAAAAATTACTTCTTCACTTGTACCACTGTCTTCAGTACTAAAGCCGTTTCTGTATTCGACTGAAGAAGCCCACTGTGCAAGCGAAACATTTCGGCAGTAATGATAGACAAGTGTTGCACATGTCTTACAGTGGGTACTGTATCCTGTTAGTAATGATACTAGCTTGACACAATAATGGCAGCGGATTTTGGTATAGAGGATATCCTCTAGAACTTTGTCATGTGCTAGCCCAACTTATTAGCAAGATTTACTTCTACTAACAGGCCCTACCCATCTCTGATGCTATGTGCAACTTGTCTAAAGTATCATTAAATTCATCCCAAATTTTATTAATGATACATTAGACATGTAAAAAATCTTAATGCTTGGGTAGAGTATCAGTTGCGTTTCACAGAGTCGGGTGTTGTGACGTGACTGAGGTGTAGTTTTGCCCTAATATGCCTTCATCTTAATGTTTTATTTTTATAGTTCCTTGATAATGTGAGAAGTCACGAAAGCGCTTGGAATTTCACAATTTTTTCACGGTCGTTGTTCTGAATATTGTGATTCACATGTTTAGTGTGATATTGCATATATGTGTATATATGTGTGTATACATATATATATATATAATATATATATATATATATATATATATATATATATATATATATATATATTATATATAATATATATATATATATATTATATATATATATATAATTATAATTATATACATACATACTAAAGATGAAGGTAAAGGGGCAAGGGGGGTTAATGAAAGCTAAAAAACACACAAATAAGCCACTGAGTGGTAAATAAGTGGAATATGTTAGATAAGGGAGTGATAGAGGCAAACTCTATATACAGTTGAAAGAACGGATATGATGTGATCCCCAGAAGCAAGGAACCAATAATCTGGAGTCTACCTGGAGGGTATTCCGGGGGTCAAGGTCTCCATGGCCCAGGCCTCCCGGTGGATCAGGGTCTGATCAACGAGGCTGTTACTGCTGGCTGCACGTGGTCCAGCATATGAGCCATAGCTGGCATTAGTAAAAGGTCTCAGTTGTAGACGGGTTGTAGAACTGGCACTTAAAACTGTGTTCTTCTCAGCAAGGTAACTTCATGCTAGTGAAGAGCTCTTCATCCAAGGAACAGAATCTCCCCTTCCTTGGATCAAACCTAGTTATCTTGCATTCCCTAGGGGCTGAATGACTCCTTAAGGGTTAGCGGTTCCCACAATATAAAATATGATGGATTTACTAAAGATATAATAATTATAATTAATGATGGGGTCATATAAGTGCAGAATCATGGCGGCGAGCTGTGGTAGGCTGATGCTCCGTGCTGGAGACAATACTTAAACCTAACTTCTTCAACACATCAACCATGTCCTATATTCTTTCTAAATGTGACTGTATGGAGCTTGAAGCAATTCCACTTCTCTCTTGATTACAAATGTCTGAAAGTGCTGTATGACCCTTGTGGGTTTAATGTTAATTATGATTAATAATAATAATAAAGATTTCTGGCACTTTGTCTTCTATAATAATTGTATAATATATAATATCTTTATTTCTACAAGTACAAGGTATACAGACCATAGCTGACATACTACTATATAGAAAGCCGCTTGTTATGATGAACATTTCGGGCAAATTAGGTCAGTTTTGTCCCAGGATGCGACCCACACCAGTCGACTAACACCCAGGTACTCTTTATACTCATGGACGAACAAGGACACCAGGTGTCTTATGGAAATAGGTCCCTAATGTTTTCCAGCCGTACCGGAGATTTGAACTCCGGACCTCAGTGTGTGAACCGAGTACGCTAGCGATCGAGCTACGGGACATAGGAGAGTCAGATTTTCTTCTTATTACCCTTTTCTTCACTCGAGCTGTGTTCTTTATTCTGAACCTTTCTGACATTAATAATTACATCAACCACTGCTGCATCAGCCACATACACCCCTCGATGTATATAACATACACATGTCGGTGAATACAACACAGGAAATACGTAGAGACAAAACTGTGCATATTTCTTGGAACTGAGGGCAGAAAGGTACTCATTTTCCTTTGTTAAGGGGAAACACAATTATTCATAATTTGGGTGTAGCGCCATCTCAGTCTCCCCTGGACATATTCTCCTTTTATATATTTTACTGGCCATGTTTATTTTTTCCCTGGATATATTCTCCAACGGATATATTAGTTTTCCCCTGGATATATTCTCCACTGGACATGTTTACCACAGGATATATTCTCCACTGGACATGTTTACCACAGGATATATTCTCCACTGGACATGTTTAAAAACATAAGAATATAAGAAAGAAGCAACACTGCACCAGGCCTACTGGCTCATGCGAGGCAGGTCCGAGTCTCCCACCGGCTTAATTAAGCCAATGACCCAATCTAGTCAGGTCAGGTCATATCCACTTAAGGAAGGAGCATGGCATCAGACCTATTAGCACAAGTCAGTCAGGTCCAACTCACACCCACCCGCAACTACTCGTGTATTTATCTAACATATTTTTAAAACTACACAACGGCTTAGCTTCTATGACGGTACTCGGGCCTTTGTTCCACTCATCCACAACTCTATTATCAAACCAGTGTTTTTCTGTATCCTTCCTGAATCTGAATTTTTCCAACTTAAAAACCATTGCCGTGAGTCCTGTCTTTGCTACATACTTTTAGCACGCTATTTGCATTCCCTTTATTTATTCCTGTTTTCTATTTATACACCTCAGTCATATCCCCCTTAATTCTATGCCTTTCTAGAGAGTGCAGATTCAGGGCCCTCAGTCAATCCTCGTAGGGAAGATTCAGGACCTCCAGTCTCTCCTCATAGGGAAAATTTCTGATACATGGGATCAACTTTGTCATCTTTCGTTGCATGTTTTCCAGTGCATTTATATCAATTCCGTAATATGGTGACCAGAACTGTGCAGTATAATCTAAATGAGGCCTAACCAAGGATATTATTTATTTATGCTTCTTGATATGAAGCCAAGGATTCTGTTCGCTTTATTGCGAACACTTATTCACTGTTGTCTTGGTCTTAGATTACTGCTAACCAGAACTCCCAAATCCTTTTCGCAATCAGTAATATTAAGAGCTACATTATTTAGTTCTTAAGTGGCATGGTTATTTTCCTGTTCATTGTTTAAAACTTTACATTTGTCTATATTAAACTGCATCTTGTACAAGAATGGTATACAATACCCACAAGATACATATGCAACATCTGGGCATTTTTATTGTAGATGTTTCGCCATCCAGTGGCTTTATCAATACAAATTCCACTGCCACTTATCCGACCATTCAAATCTTCCTGGAGTGCTCTACTGTCCTCGTTAGAATGAATTCGACGGCCTATTTTGGCTTAATCGGCAAACTTGCTTATGTTGCTATTTATTCCCCCATCTATGTCGTTTATGTAGATTGTGAATAACAAGGGGCCCAACACTGATCCCTGTGGAACACCGCTCGTGACGCTTCCCCACTCTGATTTCTCCCCATTTATGCAAACTCTCTGCTGCCTGTCATCTACGCCTCTGACCAGGAAAAAAATTCTATTCCGTGTGCCTTAATTTTCCTCGATAGTCTTTGATGTGGGACTGTATCAAAAGCCTTACTGAAGTCCATATGCACAATATCATATTCATTACCGTGATCTACCTCCTCAAACACCTTAGTGAAAAAAATGAATAAATTCGTAAGACAGGAACGCCCTTTTGTAAAACCGTGCTGAGGTTCATTAATCAATTTGTTAAGTAAAAGAACACAAGTGCAACTAATGTGACATTTTATTGTGGCAACGTTTCGCTCTCCAGGAGCTTTGTCAAGCTTCACAAAGCTCCTGGAGAGCGAAACGTTGTCACAATAAAATGTCACATTAGTTGCACTTGTGTCCTTTTACTTTACATATTGTCGGTAATTCCACCAACTTTATTACATCAATCAATTTATGCCTTTCAAGATGGCCGCGACTTGCCTTGGCAATTATTGATTCCATTAATTTTCCCACTTAATGGCACTTATCTGGCACTATACCAGTTTGAAGTGATATGCTGAAAAGATTAGTCCAGGATATGTTGTGATATGTTGAAAAGATTACCTAGGATATATTCTCCACTGGACATATTTACCCCAGGATATATTCTGTATTAATGTTGGTAGAATTACCGACAATATGTTAGGTAAAAGGACACAAGTGCATCTAATGTGACATTTTATTGTGGCAACGTTTCGCTCTCCAGGTTTATCCCATGATATTTTCTCCACTGGACCTAATAATTTCGCCCTGGATGTATTCTCCATTGGACATAATAAATTCTATATGGATATATTTCTACCGGGCATATTTTTCTCCTGATATATTCTCGACTGGACATATTTATTTTCCCTTGGATATATTTTCCACTGGACATGTTTATTTTCCCCCCTGGATATATTCTTCACTGGACATGTTAATTTTTTCCCTTGGCGTATTTTTCTACTGGACATAATTTCCCCTTGGATATATTTCCACTGGACATATTCTCCATTGGACATTTATTTTCCCTGGATGTATTCTCCACTGGACATATTAATTTCCCCCGGATATATTTCCTCTGGACATGTTTATCCCTGGATATATTCTCCACTGGACATATTTATCTTCCATGGAAATTTTTTTCTCCTGGATATTATACTCCTGGACATAATTCTTTGTGGATATTCGCCACTGGACATAGTCTTCCCTGGATATAACCAATGAGCATTGGGATAGGCCCACCTGACTGTGCTAGGAAGATAGGGGTCTCCTCAACCTAACACATTCCTCATATATTTAATATGTCATGGTCCGGGACCGGGCCGAGGGGGAGCTGACCCCCGATTTGGGTGTCGGCGTTTTCCTACCGATGTAGGGTGACCCAAAAACAAAGAAAAAAACAAAAGAAAGAAAAAACACTTTCACCATCACTCATACATATGCACTGTCTTTGCAGAGGCGTTCAAATACGACAGTTTAGACGATGTCCCTCCAAACTGCCAATATCCTAAGCCCCTCCTTTAAAGTGCAGACATTGTACTTCCCATTTCCAGGATTCAAGTCTGGCTAACCGGTTTCCCTGTATCCCTTCACAAAATATTACCCTGCTCACACTCCAACAGCTCGTCAGGTCCCCAAAAATATTCGTCTCCATTCACTTCTATCTAACACACTCATGCACGCTTGCTGGAAGTCCAAGCCCCTCTCTCACAAAGCCTCCTTTGCCCCCTCCCTCCAGCCTTTTCGGGGACGACCCCTACCCCTCCTTCCTTCCCCTACAGATTTATACACTCTCCAAGTCATTCTACTTTTTTCCATTCTCTCTAAATGACCAAACCACCTCAACAACCCCTCTTCAGCCCTCTGACTAATACTTTTGTTAACTCCACACCTTCTCCTAATTTCCACATTACGAATTCTCTGCATAATATTTACACCACACATTGCCCTTAGACAGGACATCTCCACTGCCTCCAACCGTCTCCTCGCTGCAGCATTTACAACCAAGCTTTACACCCATACAAGAGTGTTGATACTACTATACTCTCATACATTACCTTTGTCTCCATGGATAACTTTTTTTTTGTCTCCACAGATACCTCAACGCATCACTCGCCTTTTTTCTTCGTCATTTCTAGAGTTAACCTCACCCTTCATAAACCCATCCGCTGACAAGTCAACTCCCAAATATCTGAAAACATTCACTTCTTCCATACTCCCTGTCTCCAATGTGATATCCAATTTTTCTTTATCTAAGTAGTTTGATACCCTCATCACCTTACTCTTATCTTATCTATGTTTACTTTCAACTTTTTTGTTCTTATCCGCCGGTATTCTCCCGGCCCGGCTCTTTTCCAAGTAGTGGTGACCCGGCCTTGGCTCCCTATCTGGGGAGTGTCTCGAGACCTAAGTCTCCCATGGGAGGAGGTACAAGTACCCCCCTCATCTTTGGGACCAACTGTCCCCAGGCCTAGCCACAGTCCCCGCCCTCAAGGGGCTCGCAGGGAGAAGCTAAGCCTCTGGCCTGCCATCTGCCCCACCACAAAGGGGCTCGTGGGAATGGCAGTCTTATGAGCTACAGGTGATAGCAAGCTCAGGCTTTACCCTCTCTCTACTCTCAACTTTCTTCCTTTACACTATTCCTATATCCAAATTTGTTCAGTATTTCTTTATCTAAATTTATGTAATATCTATAAATTAAATGTATCAAATATTTGAAAATCTAAATTCATACGGTATTATTCGTAATTCTATTTTTTTCCATTTTAAAATAATCGTTGTCTTTGAAATAGATATTTTCAGCACTTTATATCCCGTTCATTTATTCATGTCTTCCATTTGTACACTTCGCACCATGCAGGGAGGCAGTGCCAGGGACCACCATGCAGGGAGGCAGTGCCAGGGACCACCATGCAGGGAGGCAGTGCCAGGGACCACCATGCAGGGAGGCAGTGCCAGGGACCACCATGCAGGGAGGCAGTGCCAGGGGCCACCATGCAGGAGGCGTGTCAGGACCCATGCAGGGAGGCAGTGCCGGGACCACCATGCAGGGAGGCAGTGTCAGGGACCACCATGCAGGGAGGCAGTGTCAGGGACCACCATGCAGGGAGGCAGTGTCAGGGACCACCATGCAGGGAGGCAGTTCGGGGCCACCATGCAGGGTCAGTGTCAGGGACCACCATGCAGGGGTCAGTGTCCCGGGAACCCACCATGCAGGGGGGCAGTGTCCCGGGACCACCATGCAGGGAGGCAGTGTCAGGGACCACCATGCAGGGAGGCAGTGCCAGGGACCACCATGCAGGGAGGCAGTGCCAGGGACCACCATGCAGGGAGGCAGTGCCAGGGACCACCATGCAGGGAGGCAGTGCCAGGGACCACCATGCAGGGGGCAGTGCCAGGGACCACCATGCAGGGAGGCAGTGCCCGGGACCACCATGCAGGGAGGCAGTGCCAGGGACCCACCATGCAGGGAGGCAGTGCCAGGGACCACCAGCAGGGAGGCAGTGCAGGGACCACCATGCGGGAGGCAGTGCAGGGACCACCATGCAGGGAGGCGTGTCCCGGGACCACCATGCAGGGGGCAGTGTCAGGGACCACCATGGCAGGGAGGCAGTGTCAGGGACCACCAGCAGGGAGGCAGTGCCAGGGACCACCATGCGGGAGGCAAATGCCAGGGACCACCATGCAGGGAGGCAGTGCCAGGGACCACCAGCAGGGAGGCAGTGTCAGGGACCCATGCAGGGAGGCAGGCCAGGGACCACCATGCAGGGGGGCAGTGCCCGGGACCACCATGCAGGGAGGCAGTGCCAGGGACCACCATGCAGGGAGGAGTTTTCAGGGACCACCATGCAGGGAGGCGTGCCAGGGACCACCATGCAGGGAGGCAGTGCCAGGGACCACCATGCAGGGAGGCAGTGCCAGGGACCACCATGCAGGGAGGCAGTGCCAGGGACCACCATGCAGGGAAGGCAGTGCCAGGGACCACCATGCAGGGAGGAAGTGCCCGGGACCACCATGCAGGGAGGCAGTGCCAGGGACCACCATGCAGGGAGGCAGTGCCAGGGACCACCATGCAGGGAGGCAGTGCCAGGGACCACCATGCAGGGAGGCAGTGCCGGGAAACCCCCATGCAGGGAGGCAGTGCCCGGGACCACCATGCAGGGAGGCAGTGCCAGGGACCACCATTTCAGGGAGGCAGTGTCAGGGACCACCATGCAGGGAGGCAGTGCCAGGACCTCATGCAAAGGGAGGCAGTGTCAGGGACCACCATGCAGGGAGGCAGTGCCAGGGACCACCCTGCAGGGAGGCAGTGCCAGGGACCACCTGCAGGAGGCAGTGTCAGGGGCCACCATGCAGGGGAGGAGGGGACCACCTTGCCGGGGCAGTGCAGGGACACCCTGCAGGGAGGCAGTGTCCCGGGACCCCCATCAGGGAGGCAGTGCCAGGGACCACCATGCAGGGAGGCAGTGCCAGGGACCACCATGCAGGGAGGCAGTGCCAGGGACCACCATGCAGGGAGGCAGTGCCAGGGACCCCATGCAGGGAGGCAGTGCCAGGGACCACCATGAGGGAGGCAGTGCCAGGGACCACCATGCAGGGAGGCAGTGCCAGGGACCACCATGCAGGGAGGCAGTGTCAGGGACCACCATGCAGGGAGGCAGTGCCAGGGACCACCATGCAGGGGGGGCGTGCCCGGGACCACCATGCAGGGGGCAGTGCCCGGGACCACCATGCAGGGGAGGCCAGGAAGCAGGGACGTGCCGGCCACCATGCGGGGAGGCAGTGCCAGGACCAAACCATGCAGGGAGGCAGTGTCAGGGACCACCAATGCAGGGAGGGCAGGTCAGGACCACCATCAGGGGGCAGTCCAGGACCACCATGCAGGGAGGCAGTGTCAGGGACCACCATGCAGGGAGGCAGTGCCAGGGACCACCATGCAGGGAGGCAGTGCCAGGGACCACCATGCAGGGAGGCAGTGTCAGGGACCACCATGCAGGGAGGCAGTGCCAGGGACCACCATGCAGGGAGGCAGTGCCAGGGACCACCATGCAGGGAGGCAGTGTCAGGGACCACCATGCAGGGAGGCAGTGCCCGGGACCACCATGCAGGGAGGGCAGTGCCAGGACCGCCCTGCAGGGAGGCAGTGTCCCGGGACCACCATGCAGGGAGGCAGTGTCAGGGACCACCATGCAGGGAGGCAGGCCCGGGACCACCATGCAGGGAGGCAGGTGCCAGGGACCACCATGCAGGGAGGCGTGTCAGGGACCACCATGCAGGGAGGCGTGCCAGGGACCACCATGCAGGGGGGCAGGGGCCCGGGACCACCATGCAGGGAGGCAGGGGTCAGGGACCACCTGCAGGGAGGCAGGGGCCAGGGACCACCTGCGGGGGGGCAGTGCCGGGCCACCATGCAGGGAGGCAGTGTCAGGGACACCATGCAGGGGAAAGGGGTGTCAGGACCACCATGCAGGGAGGCAGTGTCAGGGACACCATGAGGAGGCGGTGTCAGGACCCCCATGCAGGGAGGGGGAGTGTCAGGGGCCACCATGCAGGGAGGCAGTGCCAGGACCACCTTTCAGGGAGGCAGTGTCAGGACCACCATGCAGGGAGGCAGTGTCAGGGACCACCATGCAGGGAGGCGTGCCGGACCACCATGCAGGGAGGCAGTGCCCGGGACCACCATGAGGGAGGCAGTGTCAGGGACCACCATGGAGGGAGGCAGGGGCCAGGGACCACCATGCAGGGAGGCAGTGTCAGGGACCCCATTTCAGGGAGGCAGTGTCAGGGACCACCTGCAGGGGAGGCGTGTCAGGGACCACCATGCAGGGAGGCGTGTCAGGGACCACCATGCAGGGAGGGGAGTGTCAGGGACCACCATGCAGGGAGGCAGTGCCAGGGACCACCATGCAGGGAGGCAGTGTCAGGGACCACCATGCAGGGAGGCAGTGTCAGGGACCACCATGCAGGGAGGCAGTGCCAGGGACCACCATGCAGGGAGGCAGTGCCAGGGACCACCATGCAGGGAGGGCAGTGCCCGGGACCACCATGCAGGGGGGGCGTGCCCGGGACCACCATGCAGGGAGGCAGTCCCGGGACCACCATGCAGGGGAGGCAGTGCCAGGGACCACCATGCAGGAGGCGTGCCCGGGACCACCATGCAGGGAGGCAGTGTCAGGGGCCACCATGCAGGAGGCAGTGTCAGGGACCCCCATGCAGGGAGGCAGTGTCAGGGATCAACCCTGCAGGGAGGCAGTGCCCGGGGGCCACCATGCAGGGAGGCAGTGTCAGGGACCACCATGCAGGGGGGCAGTGCCAGGGACACCATGCAGGGAGGGAGTTGTCAGGGGCCACCATGCAGGGAGGCAGTGCCAGGACCACCATGCAGGGAGGCAGTGTCAGGGACCACCATGCAGGGAGGCAGTGTCAGGGCCACCATGCAGGGAGCAGTGCAGGGACCACCATGCAGGGAGGCAGTGCCAGGGACCACCATGCAGGGAGGCAGTGTCAGGGACCACCATGCAGGGAGGCAGTGCCAGGGACCACCATGCAGGGAGGCAGGGGTTTAGGGACCCCCCATGCAGGGAGGCAGTGTCAGGGACCACCATGCAGGGAGGCAGTGCCAGGGACCACCATGCAGGGAGGCAGTGTCAGGGACCACCATGCAGGGAGGCAGTGTCAGGGACCACCATGCAGGGAGGCAGTGTCAGGGACCACCATGCAGGGAGGCAGTGTCAGGGACCACCATGCAGGGAGGCAGTGTCAGGGACCACCATGCAGGGAGGCAGTGTCAGGGACCACCATGCAGGGAGGCAGTGTCAGGGACCACCATGCAGGGAGGCAGTGTCAGGGACCACCATGCAGGGAGGCAGTGTCAGGGACCACCATGGAGGGAGGCGGTGTCAGGGACTCCCGTCAGGAGGCGGTGTCAGGACTCCCCGTGCAGGGAGGCGGTGTCAGGGACTCCCCTGGAGGAAGGCGGGGTCCAGGGACCCCGGGAGGGGGGCGGTGTCAGGGACTCCCGTGGAGGGAGGCGGTGTCAGGGACTCCCGTGGAGGGAGGCGGTGTCAGGGACTCCCGTGGAGGGAGGCGGTGTCAGGGACTCCCGTGGAGGGAGGCGGTGTCAGGGACTCCCGTGGAGGGAGGCGGTGTCAGGGACTCCCTGGGGAGGCGGTGTCAGGGGCTCCGTGCAGGGAGGCGGTGTCAGGAACTCCCGTGCAGGGAGGCGGTGTCAGGGACTCCCGTGCAGGGAGGCGGTGTCAGGGACTCCCGTGCAGGGAGGCGGTGTCAGGGACTCCCGTGCAGGGAGGCGGTGTCAGGGACTCCCGTGCAAGGAGGCGGTGTCAGGGACCCCGTGCAGGGAGGCGGGGTCAGGGACCCCGTGCGGGGGCGGTGTCAGGGACTCCGGGCAGGAGGCGGTGTCAGGGCCCGTGGAGGGAGGCGGTGTCAGGGACTACCGTGGAGGGAGGCGGTGTCAGGGACTACCGTGGAGGGAGGCGGTGTCAGGGACTACCGTGCAGGGAGGCGGTGTCAGGGCTCCCGTGCAGGGAGCGGTGTCAGGGGCTCCCGTGCAGGGAGGCGGTGTCAGGGACTCCCCTGCAGGGAGGCGGTGTCAGGGGGCTCCGTGCAGGGAGGCGGTGTCAGGGACTCCGTGCAGGGAGGCGGGTCAGGGACTCCCGTGGGGGAGGGGGTGTCAGGGACTCCGTGCGTGGAGGGAGGGGGTGTCAGGGACTCCCGTGGAGGGAGGGGGTGTCAGGGACTCCCGTGGAGGGAGGCGGTGTCAGGGACTACCGTGGAGGGAGGCGGTGTCAGGGACTACCGGGAGGGAGGCGGTGTCAGGGACTCCGTGCAGGGGGGTGTCAGGGACCACCGTGAGAAGCAGTGTCGGGACCACGTAGGGAGGCAGTGTCAGGGACCACCGTGCAGGGAGGCAGTGTCAGGCGGCACCGTGCAGATAGGCAGTGTCAGGGACCACCATGCAGGGAGGCAGTGTCATGGATCACCATGCAGGGAGGCAGTGTCAGGGATCACCATGCAGGGAGGCAGTGTCAGGGACCCCTATGCAGATAGGCAGTGTCAGGGACCACCATGCAGGGAGGCATTGTCAGGGACCACCATGCAGATAGGCAGTGTCAGGGACACAGCGGAGGGGGTCAAAGGGACCACCATGCAGATAGGCAGTGTCAGGGACCACCATGCAGGGAGGCAGTGTCAGGGACCACCATGCAGGGAGGCAGTGTCAGGGACCACCATGCAGGGAGGCAGTGTCAGGGACCACCATGCAGATAGGCAGTGTCAGGGACCACCATGCAGGGAGGCAGTGTCAGGGACCACCATGCAGATAGGCAGTGTCAGGGACCACCATGCAGATAGGCAGTGTCAGGGACCACCATGCAGATAGGCAGTGTCAGGGACCACCATGCAGATAGGCAGTGTCAGGGACCACCATGCAGATAGGCAGTGTCAGGGACCACCATGCAGATAGGCAGTGTCAGGGACCACCATGCAGGGAGGCAGTGCCAGGGACCACCATGCAGGGAGGCAGTGCCAGGGACCACCATGCAGGGAGGCAGTGTCAGGGACCACCATGCAGGGAGGCAGTGTCAGGGACCACCATGCAGGGAGTCAGTGTCAGGGACCACCATGCAGGGAGTCAGTGTCAGGGGCCACCATGCAGGGAGGCAGTGTCAGGGACCACCATGCAGGGAGGCAGTGTCAGGGACCACCATGCAGGGAGGCAGTGTCAGGGACCACCATGCAGGAAGGCAGTGTCAGGGAACAGTTTACAAGAATTTTGTTAGTAAATAATACATAATTTAAAATATACTAATTTATTAGTTTAATAAAAACTGGTTTTGAGGGCTGAAGTTAATACATATTTCACTTCACATTGAAACTGAAATTAAGTTGTTAATGATGAGCATATTAGTAGCAACTAGATTTATTTTTATACTCAGAATTTGTAAGAATGTTAAAATAATAATTATTATATGTAAAATACGTAACATTAAGTATGTAGGAATAATAATAATAATAATCTAAAAAATTATGCCCGTAATGTTACGAACGTTGCGTGGTTATATCTTATTGAGTTCATTACCTTTGTAACTTGCTCAGCTATCAAAACTTTGGGGCCCAGTCCCTGGACCCATTATGTACCTGTGTAATCTTTTGACTACCACCCACAGTATGGTATGGGGTGCATAATGAACATTAAGCTAAAACTAAACTGTCTTATTGTACTATTATGTATACCGAATATAATTATTATTATTATTCTAAAGGCAGTGTGGGCAGGTGTGTGCTTATCAGGGAGGACCATGAGGGAGCAACGCACTTGCCGCGGGTGTAACGGTACAGAAGTGGCGCGCAGTCTAGCCACGCTTGGCGCCCTTTTTAAATGAAGTTCTCTGATTGGCTGTTGTCCGCGCGCACTCGCCACGCTTGGCGCCCTTTTTAAACACTGTTCTCTGATTGGCTGTTCTCTGTCTGACGCTCCAGCTTGAGTTTCCCGCGAAAATTAGACGGTCACAACAACACCCCGCGGGGCTGATTTGGCGCCATTAGCTAGCCATGATGTTTGTAATATTTCAATAAATTTATTTTTCTTGTATTGGATGAATTTTATTTTATTTTGAATTATGGCTGTTGTGAATAGGAAGTAAATGTATGTTTGTGGACCTGTGTGTGTATGCTCCAACGTGAATGTCTACGTGTACGTGCGTGTGCGAATATACTCTTAATTGTATGTGGAGGATGAACACGAGCTCTTGGGTCACGCCTTTGCTGTTTCTTTAACTGTTCTGGCTTGCTCTTTGCCCTTTTGTTTTGTCTGCATTAGTCGGTAGTATTAGAGAAGAATTAGCTGTAGCCAGTAGCAGAAGTAATGATGTAGCCAATAGCAACAGTAATGCTGTAGCCAGTAGCAGCAGTAATAACTGTAGCCAGTAGCAGCAGCAATAGCTGTAGCCAGTAGCAGCAGTAATAGCTGTAGCCAGTAGCAACAGTAATGCTGTAGCCAGTAGCAGCAGCAATAGCTGTAGCCAGTAGCAGCAGTAATAGCTGTAGCCAGTAGCAGCAGCAGTAATAGCTGTAGCCAGTAGCAGCAGTAATAGCTGTAGCCAGAAGCAGCAGTAATAGCTGTAGCCAGAAGCAGCAGTAATAGCTGTAGCCAGTAGCAGCAGTAATAGCTGTAGCCAGTAGCAGCAGTAATTAGCTGTAGCCAGTAGCAACAGTAATAGCTGTAGCCAGTAGCAGCAGTAATAGCTGTAGCCAGTAGCAGCAGTAATAGCTGTAGCCAGTAGCAGCAGTAATAGCTGTAGCCAGTAGCAGCAGTAATAGCTGTAGCCAGTAGCAGCAGTAATAGCTGTAGCCAGTAGCAGCAGTAATAGCTGTAGCCAGTAGCAGCAGTAATAGCTGTAGCCAGTAGCAACAGTAATAGCTGTAGCCAGTAGCACAGTAATAGCTGTAGCCAGTAGCAGCAGTAATAGCTGTAGCCAGTAGCAGCAGTAATAGCTGTAGCCAGTAGCAGCAGTAATAGCTGTAGCCAGTAGCAGCAGTAAAGCTGTAGCCAGTAGCAACAGTAATAGCTGTAGCCAGTAGCAACAGTAATAGCTGTAGCCAGTAGCAGCAGTAATAGCTGTAGCCAGTAGCAGCAGTAATAGCTGTAGCCAGTAGCAACAGTAAGAGCTGTAGCCAGTAGCAACAGTAATAGCTGTAGCCAGTAGCAACAGTAATAGCTGTAGCCAGTAGCAACAGTAATAGCTGTAGCCAGTAGCAGCAGTAATAGCTGTAGCCAGTAGCAGCAGTAATAGCTGTAGCCAGTAGCAGCAGTAATAGCTGTAGCCAGTAGCAACAGTAATAGCTGTAGCAGTAGCACAGTAAAGCTGTAGCCAGTAGCACAGTAATAGCTGTAGCCAGTAGCAGCAGTAATAGCTGTAGCCAGTAGCAGCAGTAATAGCTGTAGCCTGTAGCAACAGTAATAGCTGTAGCCAGTAGCAACAGTAATAGCTGTAGCCAGTAGCAACAGTAATAGCTGTAGCCAGTAGCAACAGTAATAGCTGTAGCCAGTAGCAGTAGTAATAGCTGTAGCCGCCAGTAGCAGCAGTAATAGCTGTAGCCAGTAGCAGCAGTAATAGCTGTAGCCAGTAGCAGCAGTAATAGCTGTAGCCAGTAGCAGCAGTAATAGCTGTAGCCAGTAGCAACAGTAAGAGCTGTAGCCAGTAGCAACAGTAATAGCTGTAGCCAGTAGCAACAGTAATAGCTGTAGCCAGTAGCAACAGTAAGAGCTGTAGCCAGTAGCAACAGTAATAGCGTAGCCAGTAGCAGCAGTAATAGCTGTAGCCAGTAGCAACAGTAAAGCTGTAGCCAGTAGCAACAGTAATAGCTGTATGCCAGTAGCTGAGCAGTCAAAGCGTAGCATAGCGTAAGCTGTAGCCAGTAGCAGCAGTAAAGCTGTAGCCAGTAGCATAAGAAGCTGTAGCCAGTAGCAACAGTAATAGCTGTAGCCAGTAGCAACAATAAGAGCTGTAGCCAGTAGCAACAGTAAGAGCTGTAGCCAGTAGCAACAGTAAGAGCTGTAGCCAGTAGCAACAGTAATAGCTGTAGCCAGTAGCAGCAGTAATAGCTGTAGCCAGTAGCACTAGTAAGAGCTGTAGCCAGTAGCAGCAGTAAGAGCTGTAGCCAGTAGCAGCAGTAAGAGCTTTAGCCAGTAGCAGCAGTAATAGCTGTAGCCAGTAGCAGCAGTAATAGCTGTAGCCAGTAGCAGCAGTAATAGCTGTAGCCAGTAGCAGCAGTAATAGCTGTAGCCAGTAGCAGCAGTAATAGCTGTAGCCAGTAGCAGCAGTAATAGCTGTAGCCAGTAGCAGCAGTAATAGCTGTAGCCAGTAGCAACAGTAATAGCTGTAGCCAGTAGCAGCAGTAATAGCTGTAGCCAGTAACAACAGTAGTGGTAGCAGTAAAAGTGTAGAAGCAGTCAACAATAGTAGTAACAGTAGTCAAAAATAGAAATAAACAGCAGTAACAGCAGTCAACAGAAACACCAGGAGCAGCAGTGTCAGCAGAAGTAAAATTTGCCAGGTACTAGCAGCAGCTGTATTAGTAGCAGTAGTCATTAGCAGACTCCAGTAGAAATATAGGTAATTATCCCACTCAAAAAGTCAATCTTGCATAGGAAAAAAAGTAGATTTAAACAAGAACTTTCAATGAGTATTTTATTACAGTATTCCGCGGATCAACGCCCCCGCGGCCCGGTCCATGACCAGGCCTTCTGGTGGAATCCGGACCTGATCAACGAGGCTGTTAGTCCTGGCCGCACGTAGTCCAACGTACGAACCACAGCCCCGACTGATCCGCCACTGACTTTTAAATTAACCTAGCCAAACTTTAACTAAACTGACTTAATCTAAGAGCCTAACTTAAACTAGCCTACCCTAACTTACTGAAGCGACAGCGAGCACCATAGTCAATGTTGTATATACGTGTATTGCTGTAGTAATATTCAAATTAGATCGTCAGTGTGTATGTGCCATACCTGGAGGTTACCTGGAGGTTATTCCGGGGATCAACGCCCCCGCGGCCCGGTCCACGACCAGGCCTCCCGATGGATCAGGGCCTGATCAACTAGGCTGTTACTGCTGACCGCACGCAGTCCAACGTACGAGCCACAGCCCGGCTGATCCGGCACTGACTTTAGATATCTGTCCAGCTCTCTCTTGAAGGCAGCCAGGGGTTTATTGACAATTCCCCTAATGCTTGATGGGAGGCTGTTGAACAGTTTTGGGCCCCGGACACTTATGGGTTTTCCCTTAGTGTACCAATGGCGCCCCTACTTTTTATTGGGGGCATGTTGTCAATGGCTTTTTCGAAATCTATCGGAGTTAGGGTAATGTCGGAAATCTGGCATACATTTATGGAGTTTTGAGGCTCATTCATGAAAGAAATCATTTGGGTCGTCGATCCTCAGACCGATTAGTGGTTCACTAAACACAGAGTCGTACTGGGATTTCAATATTTCACTCATTTCCTTGTTGTCATCTGTGTAAGTCCCATCCTGTCTGAGTAAGGGATCCGCTGATAAGGCCTATAGTTGGTATTTGCCTTGTTTTTGGCATATGAAAAGAAATATTTTGAATTTCTTTCAATTTCACTAATAGCTTTAAGCTGCTCCTGCCTCTCCTGGTTCCTGTAAGAGTCATTTAGCTTAAGTTCGATAGTTTCCACTTCCCTGGTCAGCGCCTCCTCCATGGACTATATATGTTTTAAGCTACTGTAAATTTTCCCACACATTTGATACTTTAATTATTTTAGCTTAAATTCGTCAATTTTGTTGCGATTTTATTTACGTTGACAGACTTTTAACTATTACCACATGTAGTAGTACCAGTAGCAGCAGCATCGACTAGCAGTAGTAATAGTAGCTAGCAGCAGCCGTCGGTAGTGACAATAGAATGGTCTCTGTCTGCCTGTCTCTCACGCTGCTGCCTATGTCTGCCTGTCTCTCACGCTGCTGCCTATGTCTGCCTGTTTCTCACGCTGCTGCCTATGTCTGCCTGTTTCTCACGCTGCTGCCTATGTCTGCCTGTCTCTCACGCTGCTGCCTATGTCTGCCTGTCTCTCACGCTGCTGCCTATGTCTGCCTGTCTCTCACGCTGCTGCCTATGTCTGCCTGTCTCTCACGCTGCTGCCTATGTCTGCCTGTCTCTCACGCTGCTGCCTATGTCTGCCTGTCTCTCACGCTGCTATCTATGTCTGCCTGTCTCTCACGCTGCTATGTCTGCCTGTCTCTCACGCTGCTGCCTATGTCTGCCTGTCTCTCACGCTGCCGCCTATGTCTGCCAGTCTCACGCTGCTGCCTATGTCTGCCTGTCTCTCATGCTGCTGGCTATGTCTGCCAGTCTCACGCTGCTGCCTATGTCTGCCTGTCTCACGCTGCTGCCTATGTCTGCCTGTCTCACGCTGCTGCCTATGTCTGCCTGTCTCACGCTGCTGCCTATGTCTGCCAGTCTCACGCTGCTGCCTATGTCTGCCTGTCTCTCACGCTGCTGGCTATGTCTGTGTCTCTCACCTGCTGCATGTCTGCCAGTCTCACGCTTGGGCTGTGTCTGCCAATCTCACACTGTGCGTATGTCCTGCATGATCTCACGGAGTTTGACGCTATGTCTGCAAGTCATCACGCTGCTGCCTATGTTGCCATCTACACGTGCTGCCTATGGTCATGTCTCTCACCTGCTGCTATGTTGCAAAGTCCACCCGTCTGATGGCCCTATGGTGCTGTATACCCCTTGTGCATGATATTTGAATTTTTTCAAGTGCTGCCTAATGCTATCAGTCTCCGCTTCTGCCTTGATGTTCATTTGAAGTTCGATATTTCCAACTACCTTCCGCCTCTAGGGAAAACTGAATATGTATAACTACTGAGTATTTACACTGACTCGCTTTAAATTAGAGCTGAAAATATGTAAGGGCGATAGTATTGTACGTGACAGACTTACTTTCAAGGATACAACAGTGCCAGCGATCGCACGTGCAAAGAAAATGGGTAGATGGACAATAGAACTTTCATATCGCCAAGCTCCAACGCCATGATGTCCTTTTCAATCACGTTGTTCTGCTCTACGGCGGGAATACTGCCTGTTCATTAACGCTCATACAAGTCATGTGAATCGCCAGCTCTGAGAGTGTACAGTGTCCTTTCTGCACGTCTCTAGTTCCTGTCAAGCACCTTAAACGCTGCTGGGGAACGCTTGGCCTTGACTGTACTCTGAACGCAGGGCTAGAGCCTAGTCATCATGCTACCTACTTGAAAATCTCATGGAAGTTGGTCCCAAATCTGCACACAGTCACTTCCTACGATGTTAAAGACTGCGTCCAGCGATGCCTATGCGCCTAAAGTACGGGCGCCATGTCTGCCACTAAGCTGAAACCCATGTCGTGTCCCGGGCTGCAAAATGTTCCAGCCCTCCCTATGTCTGCATGTCTCAGGCTTGCCTAATGGCTGCCTTCACACGATGAGCAGCTGGCCAGATCACCTGCTGCATGTTGCCTGTCTCTCCGGGCGGGTAGCTCCGTACGCTGACTGCGTGCGCCAGCAGTACAGCCTAGTTGATCGGGCCCCTGTGCCATGTCTGGCCGGGTCTGGACGCTGCTGCTAGGGTCGTTGTCCCGAAACCTCCAGTATGTCTGCCAGTCTCACGCTGCTGCCTATGTCTGCCTGTCTCTCACGCTGCTGGCTATGTCTGCCAGTCTCACGCTGCTGCCTATGTCTGCCTGTCTCACGCTGCTGCCTATGTCTGCCTGTCTCACGCTGCTGCCTATGTCTGCCAGTCTCACGCTGCTGCCTGTCTGCCAGTTTCACGCTGCTGGCTATGTCTGCCAGTCTCACGCTGCTGGCTATGTCTGCCAGTCTCACGCTGCTGGCTATGTCTGCCAGTCTCACGCTGCTGGCTATGTCTGCCAGTCTCACGCTGCTGGCTATGTCTGCCTGTCTCCACGCTGCTGCTATGTCTGCCAGTCTCACGCTGCTGCCTATGTCTGCCAATCTCACGCTGCTGCCTATGTCTGCCAGTCTCACGCTGCTGCCTATGTCTGCCAGTCTCACGCTGCTGCTATGTCTGCCAGTCTCACGCTGCTGGCTATGTCTGCCAGTCTCACGCTGCTGGCTATGTCTGCCAGTCTCACGCTGCTGCCTATGTCTGCCAGTCTCACGCTGCTGGCTATGTCTGCCAGTCTCACGCTGCTGGCTATGTCTGCCAGTCTCACGCTGCTGCCTATGTCTGCCAGTCTCACGCTACTGCCTATGTCTGCCAGTCTCACGCTGCTGCCTATGTCTGCCAGTCTCACGCTGCTGCCTATGTCTGCCAGTCTCACGCTGCTGCCTATGTCTGCCAGTCTCACACTGCCATGATTACACCAGAATCTTGAGTCTCAGGAAGCAACAATTTTTAATAGAGTTAAAAATAAATTAAGCCAAATATTTTTTTTTATCGTGTTTACCTGTTGATGGTATCATGGATCGCCTGTTGATGGTACCATGGATCATTGCTCCCGAGGCTCTTGTTTAACACCAGTCAAGTCAACCAGGCTTCCTAGTTAATACAGCAAGCAACAAACTGTCTGACGAGGAGTTGCTTGGAAGAACTTTAGGACAGGTTATTTGTGATCTCCCTTATATGTGAAGGAAGAGTGTTGCAAATCCTTGAACCCCTTGATGCTTACTGCGTGACCTTTCAGTGTACTTGTAACCTTTTTCATGAATTCGGTGTATTTTGCACCCTCTGTAGTACACTAGTAATATGCCTCGTAAACAATTATACTTAGACCAAAAGACATTTTCCCAAACGTATATGAATGTGTGTGCCATGATAAACAGGACAAATTTTATTTGTCGGTAGTTCGGCGTGGCCTTTGAAATAAAGCTCAGCATTATAGGGTTGAAAAAAAAATTGTGGCTGCACACTGTATTAGAAGAAAAATTCTCATGGATGAAGGTTTGGTCGATTCATTGAGAACCAACATTGTTGGTATAACTGGGGTGAAATCAGAAAGTCAACGGTCAGTTTTGTTCCCATTTTGCAAGTAATCTACACTAACAAATTTGACGAGAAACATAACACAAGTTAACATGTACATTTCGAGGACACCAAAGACTATAAGACTGACTTCAATAAGTTATTGTTTGGCTTGAAAAGTGGTACCTATGCATGCAGATCAGTTTGAGCTGAATCTTCGTCGTCTTGAGGTCCATGCATAGCGGAAGACACTGAGGTGTACAAAACAGGTATAAATGAAAGGATAATTAATAAAGTATGGAAGATATCTTACCAGGAGAAACCTTCCATAACTTAACATGGTCTACGCTTTCTGCCACATAACTAGTGAACTGGTTCAAATTTATCACCTCTACATACTTCCTACTCTCAATATTCATCATAAAACACTCGTTTACCTGAACACATTTATTACAACTTCACAATTTTACTCACACTAGAACATGTACTTTCTGTATAATTTCTTGTTTAGATTTTATTTGCCTTAAGTTTCGAGCTCTTGTCTTGGTTATATAATTTAAATTTAACATCATAATCGTATATATTAATTTATAAGTTTGTTCAGTCTCTTTTTGCCTTTCAAAGAGAACACTGCATGTTACCTGGAGGTTACCTGGAGGTTATTCCGGGGATCAACGCCCCCGCGGCCCGGTCCATGACCATGTGATCTAATCATAGGAAACATTCCCAATAAATGAGCTTAAAATTAGCCTTGCTGCACTCTGTTTTATAGAGCACTTACGTCCATTCTGTTATGCTGTAATCATAATCGCTAAGGAACTGGTTCCAAATCTGCACACAGAAATCACTCCATAAAAAAGGCAGGAGACTTACCTGGAGTCTGCCTACCTGGAGTCTACCATCCCCCCATGAAAAGCAAGGGTGCCGAGAGTACACAATGAAAGCATAAGTGGGTGAGAGTGGGCCCTGCCTAGCATGGGTGGGTGAGAGTGGGCCCTGCCTAGCATGGGTGGGTGAGAGTGGGACCTGCCTAGCATGGGTGGGTGAGAGTGGGACCTGCCTAGCATGGGTGGGTGAGAGTGGGACCTGCCTAGCATGGGTGGGTGAGTGGGACCTGCCTAGCATGGGTGGGTGAGAGTGGGACCTGCCTAGCATGGGTGGGTGAGAGTGGGACCTGCCTAGCATGGGTGGGTGAGAGTGGGACCTGCCTAGCATGGGTGGGTGAGAGTGGGTCTTGCCTAGCATGGGTGGGTGAGAGTGGGTCTTGCCTAGCATGGGTGGGTGAGAGTGGGTCTTGCCTAGCATGGTGGGTGAGAGTGGCCTGCCTAGCATGGGTGGGTGAGAGTGGGACCTGCCTAGCATGGGTGGGTGAGAGTGGGACCTGCCTAGCATGGGTGGGTGAGAGTGGGACCTGCCTAGCATGGGTGGGTGAGAGTGGGACCTGCCTAGCATGGGTGGGTGAGAGTGGGACCTGCCTAGCATGGGTGGGTGAGAGTGGGACCTGCCTAGCATGGGTGGGTGAGAGTGGGACCTGCCTAGCATGGGTGGGTGAGAGTGGGACCTGCCTAGCATGGGTGGGTGAGAGTGGGACCTGCCTAGCATGGGTGGGTGAGAGTGGGTCTTGCCTAGCATGGGTGGGTGAGAGTGGGTCTTGCCTAGCATGGGTGGGTGAGAGTGGGTCTTGCCTAGCATGGGTGGGTGAGAGTGGGACCTGCCTAGCATGGGTGGGTGAGAGTGGGACCTGCCTAGCATGGGTGGGTGAGAGTGGGTCTTGCCTAGCATGGGTGGGTGAGAGTGGGTCTTGCCTAGCATGGGTGGGTGAGAGTGGGACCTGCCTAGCATGGGTGGGTGAGAGTGGGACCTGCCTAGCATGGGTGGGTGAGAATGGGACCTGCTTATCATGGGTGGGTGAGAGTGGGATCTGCCTAGCAAAGGGTGGGTGAGAGTGGGACCTGCCTAGCAATGGGAGGTGAAAGCGACTTGCCCAGTGTAGGTGAATGTGAGAAGGTGGGTGTAAGACCTACCAAACGAAGGTGGGCGAGTGAAACATGCCTAAAATGTGAATGTAATCACCTACAAGTGGTTGGAGGGGTCTGGTTCTGGCTCCGGGCCCTGCCTCTCCGCTGGCTGCTACCAGGCTTTTGCTCTCTTGGCTCCCTGAGCCCTCTCCTACCCATTTTTTTATGTACTGTGTGGTTGTGTGTGTGTATGTATTCCCAAAGTTGCACTGCGTAAATACAGTGACAGGAATCAAGATTATTACCGACATCTTAGAGAAGAGAAGCCCCAGTTCCAGTGAGCCTTATGCTTTATATACATTGTTTTTAAAATAATTTATTGTGCTTCATAATGTTAATAAGCCTTCCACGCAAGTCAACCAAGTCTCCCAGTGAGCCACTGTACACAATATGATAATCAGTGAGGACAAATTTCAGTTGCTACATTATCAACAAAAATTTAGGAAATAAAATCTAGAGCGGAATATTAAATTAAATTCTCAGACCGAGAAAAAAACTAACGGGAAAGCCCTAGCAGTCATAATGTAAGAGGATCTCGTTTTGGATCACAAGTGTTATCACAACCGCGTGTGTATGATGGGATGGATACCTGTAGGGTGTTCCGGGCGTCAACGCCCCCGCGACTCGGTCCATGACCTGGCCTTGCGGTGGATCAGGGCCTAATCAACCAGGCTGTTAATGCTGGCCTCACGCAAACGAAGTATTTCTTCAGTCATAGTCAGGAAGTGGAATAGCCTAGCAAGTGAGATAGTGAAGGCAGGATCCATACATAGCTTTAGGAAGGAAGAGGTATGATAAAGCTCTTGGAACAGGAAGAATGACCTAGTAGCGACCAGTGAATAGGCGGGGCCAGGAGCTGTGAATCGACCCCTGCAACCACAATTAGGTGAACACACACACACACACACACACACACACACACACACACACACACACACTACACATACACACACCACACACACACCACAATCACACTCACACACACACACACACACGTGTCTGATCGACATGGGAAGATAGATATCTTAAATAACATGGATCCAAACCAGTGCCTTGAAAGGATCAACTTCCTGGCAGCTGAAGCATGTTCTAGGCATATTCCCCTAAGAAAGAAGAAGAGCAGGAGTAAACTGGAGAAAGACCCTCCCTCTACAGAAGATGACGGAAGAGTCACTGAGCTCCTCAGGAATGCTAGAATATCTGATACACGGAAGAGCGCTGACAGGGAGTGAGAACTATCGAACTTAAGTTAAAGGACTCTTACAGGAACCAGGAGGGACAGGAGCTTAAAGCTATTAGTGAAATTGAAAGAAATTTGAAATATTTCTTTTCATATGCCAAAAACAAGGCAAATACCACATCTAGTATCGGGCCCTTACTCAGACAGGATGGAACTTACACAGATAACAACAAGGAAATGAGTGAGATACTGAAATCCCAGTACGACTCTGTGTTTAGTGAGCCACTAATCAGTCTGAGGATCGACGACCCAAATGATTTCTTCATGAATGAGCCTCAAAACTCCATAAATGTATGCCAGATTTCCGACATTACCCTAACTCCGATAGACTTCGAAAAAGCCATTGACTACATGCCCATGCACTCAGCCCCTGGCCCAGACTCGTGGAACTCTGTATTCATTAAGAACTGCAAGAAACCCCTCTCACATGCCCTAAGTACACTATGGAGGAGGAGCTTGGACATGGGTGAAATTCCAGTCACTTAAAACAACGGATATAGCCCCAATCCATAAAGGTGGCAGCAAATCATTAGCTAAGAGCTATAGACCAATAGCTCTAACGTCCCACATCATAAAAATCTTTGAAAGAGTGCTAAGAAGCAGGATTGCAAATCACCTGGATTCCCAAAAACTGCACAATCCAGGGCAACATGGGTTCAGGGCAGGTCGCTCCTGCCTCTCACAACTACTGGATCACTATGATATGGCCTTGGATGCACTGGAAGAAAATCAGAATGCAGATGTAATATACACAGACTTTGCAAAAGCGTTTGACAAAGCAGGTGAAATCGCAGATCTAGAGAGTGTACAGAGATCCTTTACTGCACGTATAAGTTCTGTCAAGCACCTTAACTACTGGGAACGCTTGGAAGCACTTGACTTGTACTCGTTGGAACGCAGGAGGGAGAGATATATCATAATCTACACTTGGAAAATCTTGGAAGGAATGGTCCCAAATCTGCACACAGAAATCACTCCCTACGAAAGTAAAAGACTGGGCAGGCGATGCAAAATGCCGCCAATAAAAAAGTAGGGCGCCATTGGTAAAGAGAAAACACCATAAGTGTCCGGGGCCCAAAACTGTTCAACAGCCTCCCATCAAGCATTAGGGGAATTGCCAATAAACCCCTGGCTGCCTTCAAGAGAGAGCTGGACAGATACCTAAAGTCGGTGCCGGATCAGCCGGGCTGTGGCTCGTACGTCGGACTGCGTGCGGCCAGCAGTAACAGCCTAGTTGATCAGGCCCTGATCCATCGGGAGGCCTGGTCATGGACCGGGCCGCGGGGGCGTTGATCCCCGGAATAACCTCCAGGCAACCTCCAGGTATGGCGTAATAGCGCACAAAATACGTGCTAAAGGAATAACTGGGAAAGTGGGGAGATGGATATTCAACTTCCTAACAAATCGAACACAAAGAGTAGTGGTCAACAGAGTTAAATCGGAGGCTGCCATAGTGAAGAGCTCTGTTCCACAAGGCACAGTACTCGCCCCCATATTATTCCTCATCCTCGTATCAGACATAGACAGAGATATACACCACTAAACAGCACAGTATCATCCTTTGCGGATGATACTAGGATCTGCATGAGACTGTCATCTGTTGAGGACGCGGTTAACCTAAGAAGATATAAACAAAGTTTTCCAGTGGGCAACGGAAAACAATGAGATGTTCAGTGAGGACAAATTCCAACTACTCCGTTATGGAAAACTGGAAGAGATAATAACTAGAACAGAGTATACCACAAACTCTGGCCATACAATAGAGCGGAAAATAATGTAAGGGACCTGGGAGTAGTAATGTCTGAGGATCTCACTTTCAAGGATCACAACAGTGCCACGATCACAAATGCAAAGAAAATGATAGGATGGATAATGAGAACGTTCCAAACGAGAGATGCCAAGCCAATGATGATCCTTTTCAAATCGCTTGTTCTCTGTAGGCTGGAATACTGCTGTACATTAACATCTCCGTTCAAAGCAGGTGAAATTGCAGACCTAGAGAGTGTACAGAAATACTTTACTGAACGTATAAGTTTTGTCAAGCACCTTATCTACTGGGAACGCTTGGAAGCACTTGACTTTTTCTCGTTGGAACGCAGGAGAGAGAGATATATCATAATCTACACTTGGAAAATCCTCGAAGGAATGGTCCCGAATCTGCACACAGAAATCACTCTCTACGAAAGTAAAAGACTGGGCAGGCGATGCAAAATACCCCCAATTAAAACTAGGGGCGCCATTGGTACACTAAGAGAAAACACCATAAGTCTCCGGGGCCCAAGACTGTTCAACAGCCTCCCACCAAGCATAAGGGGAATTATCAATAAACCCCTGGCTGCCTTCAAGAGAGAGCTGGACAGATACCTAAAATCAGTGCCGGATCAGCCGGGCTGTGGCTCATACGTTGGACCGCGTACGGCCAGCAGTAACAGCCTGGTTAATCAGGCCCTGATCCACCAGGAGGCCTGGTCGTGGACCGGGCGGCGGGGGCGTTGATCCCCGGAATAACCTCCAGGTAGGTAGACCAGATGGTAACTAACACACACACCTAACACACACACACACAACACACACCAACACACACACACACACACACCTATACACACCACACACACAACACACCAACACATCACACACCTAACACACACACAACACACACCTAACACATACACCTAACACACACACACACCTAACACACACACACACCCTAACACACACACACACACACACTAACACGCACACCTAACACGCACACCTAACACACACACATACACCTAACACACACACACAACACTACCACCTAACACACACACATACACCTAACACACACATACACCTAACACCTGGAGGTTATTCCGGGGATCAACGCCCCCGCGGCCCGGTCCATGACCAGGCCTCCCGATGGATCAGGGCCTGATCAACTAGGCTGTTACTGCTGGCCGCACGCAGTCCAACGTACGAGCCACAGCCCGGCTGATCCGGCACTGACTTTAGGTATCTGTCCAGCTCTCTCTTGAAGGCAGCCAGGGGCTTATTGGCAATTCCCCTAATGCTTGATGGGAGGCTGTTAAACAGTTTTGGGCCCCGACACACACCTAACACACAAAACGCATACAGATACACAAAACAGGTTAACATACTGACACAAAACAAAAACAACATAAACATTTGTGTATACCTGAATAAACTTACAATACACCAAACACACAAACAACACAACGCGCGCGCGCGCGCAAGTGCACTGATACCCAAATGGAGAAAGAAAAAGATGGGGGAACGTTGATTGAAAACCAAGGTTCTGCATCCCACAATACATTGCACTTCATACCAATACTTGGTCATGACTGTTTTTTCTCTTTACTACTACTACTATTATACACCCCCCTTCCTCTCATCCCCCCTCTTTTACTCTTCTGTTGAATAAAAACTAGGCTTGCGTATCACCAGTGGTGCCAAGTTTACTCTGTGTGGGAATGTAAGACGTGGCACACACACACACCGTTATAAACCTATAAATATATAGTTTCCTCCACAGTAAGAAGTATGTTTAATATCTTATTAGAAAGAAAAAAGACCTAGTTCACTATGAATAGCAAGAAATGGTTACTAAAAGGCCGCAGTTTACGTACATGGAGGGCAAGACGTAGTGTTGGGTCTGGAGATTTGAATTTGAGTTTGGCGGGCATACCACCGTCCGTTGTCTGGCTGCGCGCCAACACTCGCTTCTCACTCAACTTCCTTCTTTTTCATTGGTCTTCGTACTGGACTTCCGCTGCGTTCTGCTCCTGCTCTGAGATTAGTTGTACCTGTTTTTTGTCACTGTGGATATGGTGATGTTTGGTTGTTAAATAATGCATTATTTGCTGATTTACTGGGAATTGTTCCTCGGAGCGGGGTCAGAGGAAGTTTTTTTCTCCGTTACGAAATGTTTCGCTTTGAGACGTGTCGGCAGACCTGCGTACTCCCTTCACCTCATGTAGTCTGGACATCCTCTTCCCCTCCCGCCCAAAACCCTCCCATCACCACTCAACCATCCTCCAGCACACCCAGACCCTCCACTCCCTCACCCGAAATAATAAATTTCTTTATTTCTAGAAGTATATGTTATACAGTCCTAGCTGACATCAATGACATACTACTA
>NC_069406.1:27927180-27999942 GCF_026875155.1 Cherax quadricarinatus
AGTGTTCAGTATAACTCTAAGTTATGGCTGATGCTTATTTTGGATTGCATTATTACAATTATTTTAAAGTCAGGTTTAAAACCTATTGACTGTACTTAGGTCATTAAGACGACATTTAACCTATACATTTAAAACAATACTCTGATACTTTAAATAGGGACCATAATAGACTTTCCATGTATAATTTATATACTATAAAATATATAACACGATATATATGGATACACAAAAGTACTTTAAGTAGTAAGTACTCGATATGATTCATTTGGTCACTTCTGCTAACGCTTTACATATTTTTTTTTTGCATAATTACTAAAGAAACATAAAGGACCACCACCAGTTTGACTGGTCTGAGACCAGGCCGCGATTAGCGGACGATGGATCGAGCCTACACTGTTGTTTGTGCTGATTGACTGAGATTTCACGCTGCATGAAATACAATGTAATATCGAAGCAAATGCTCTTATAGTAAATATATTAATTTATTCTTTCATATAAAGCCTTCGTCAATGTAAAATTCACAAATTTCTGTTGTCGATTATAAGAACATGAAAATCAAGGTGCATTGAAGCAGACCTAACAGTCTATGGAAAAATATAAAAATGAATGCGCAGTCATATAATAAACTTGCTGTAGTACTTTAATATTGACTATTATATTACTTTTATGTAAAATAAAAATAAAAAGATTAAATAGCTTTCAGCATAGTTGAATACAATGAGAATCTATCTTGGAAAGATCAATAGACCTACTGCAGGTTCCTTATTGTAAATTTATATTTCTTCCTTTACTTGTCAGAAATGTCTCAGACTAATAAATTGTTATTAATTCTTTCAGAAAGGAGCTTAGCTCGTATATTAGCATGTTCATATTTTGTGATTATCTGAGGTTTGTTGCATAGTTCATATGATCCTAAAGAAAACTCAGTTAATAAGCTTCTTAAATTACAACTGCATTTTGGCTTCTCATATATAATTTTGCTGCCATCAGAACAATGCACAAATGTACCATTTTTATTTAGACAACACGTGCATACAGAAAGTCAAGCAGTATGCAAAGTTTAAGAATTAAATCAGGCGGAGGAACAAAAATGCAGGTAAGTTAATAATATAATCTAGAACAGAAAAAAGAATCACTACTCAAGGTTTACTAGGCAGTACTAACTAGCATTGCTGTTCCTACTCATCTGTCCAATCCTTACAACTTGAATCAGCAGTTCAGTAAGTGGTTCAACACTGCACAGGATCATAGTAATTCGTAAATTTGTTGAATTTATTAAACAGCAGAATTTCAGTAGTAATCTCCATTGTCCTATATATATATAAAAATTAGCCTCTAATATTCATTTATATGTGGCCACAATATATTAAACCAAATTAGAGGATGTTATTTACTGAAAGCTGAAATACTGAACAAGAGCTCGTGCTGTTTGTTTTTATTGTGTTATCCTAGGATGAATCTTCATAATTTAGTACTACTGTATGCCTATAATAACACAATATTTAATTCAACCGTTGATAAAAAAAAAATTCCGTTTAAACACTTGGAAATTTAACTTAAAGACAATTTTATATTGGCTTAGATTAATTATGCCTATATTAATTTTATATTTGATTAGCTCAAATTATTTTTTTCTGAATTTTTACATTAAACCCATACCATTTAACCATAATGAACCTGGTATATATGTAAGAGATGTTTTTATATTCTGCATGATTTAAAAAAAATAATGTTCTGTCCATAACAACTCGCAAATATAACTTATTTAAGACGAGTAAAATGCAATAAGCTTCCCTTATATATGTAATATCTTTGCAGTCACAAGCATTTGCAAGGGTCTTCGCTGGGACAATTCGGGAGACCAGTGTATTTATATCCTCAGCTTTGAGTGAAGAAAGTAAAAAAAAATAATAATTTTATCACTTACTTATATCTTTCTCTTTAGGCACTTTGATCCATACACATAATGCAGAAATATCGTTAGCTAAAGCAGTCAAGAAAAATCTCTGGCTGATTTATCATTATTCTGGTTGTGCTTATTTTGAAGGGTAACGGCCTGGGAATCTTGGAAATCACTCCTATTTTATCATCTTTCTCAGCTCTCCTGTGTCTATTTGAAAAGAAAATTAGGTACTTAGGGAAGGATTAATAATGTGTTCATATAACACTCACTTTTTTAATTATTAGACATAATAAATCTGAGTTTAACAAGGAAAATACTATTTGTTCTCTGACAGAGCTCCCTGCTCTAGACCCAGCCAACGTAGCCTGAGAAGGCCTGTAATATTTCTGCTTCTAAAGCTTGTTTTTCTTCGATCCTGTTGGTAATTTATGCCTTGGATAATATCAGTGTTCTCGAAATACATGTTATGAAGTATTCGCCTTTGGTTTAAAATGTACACTTCAATAATAATGAAAGAAAAGATACATGACCTATTCTATCAGTGAAGAGCTATGGCAGCAAGAACGGGAATTTGTGTTTGTTTATCCAAAATATATCATTTATTACGCCTTTATTTTGGATGTGACAATTGTGGATTTTACACACATTGAAAGACAAATAATTCTTCTTTCCATTGATGTATAATTCGTGCAAAGTAACTTTTGATTAAGAAAGGTATAGCGACTTAAATAAGAATATATAGAGTTTGAGAATACGATCCTCGTCATATTTGCACCGATTTCTTTAAGACAGATGATCGCACCTACATGTTCTTTATACAGAATAGAAGCTAAATGTATATACTACTTGAAGCGACAAAAATTTAATACACTAAAAGTGTTTATAGACCGTGATAATTGATAGAACTAAGTTAACAAACACAAATGGTCGCGAACACCGAGCAACTTTGAACGAAAACGAGTGCGTGTGTTTACGCTGCTACTTTTGCGTCCGCACGCAGGCACAAATACTCGATTTTAGTGTTGCCGCATCACTCCTCTCACTGAGACTCAACACAGGACCATTGCTCCTGACTCCATCTGACGAAGGTCTTTTTCACCTGACGGTCTCTCCGTAACCTCTACAATGGCTGACGCTGCTGCATCCCCTGCTCCTGCCAAGAAGGCCACCAAGGCAAAGAAGCCTGCTGCCAAACCTACTCATCCTGCCTATGCTGTGATGATTGCTGCTGCCCTGAAATCCCTGAAGGAGCGAAGTGGGTCATCCCGTCAGGCTATTCTGAAGTATATCGTCGCTAACTACAAGGTTGGAGATGAGAAGAAGGCTGGTGTCCGTCTCAAGCTGGCCCTGAAGAAGGGAGTCACTCCGGCGCCCTGAAGCAGGTCAAGGGAGCTGGTGCATCAGGTTCTTTCAAGCTTGCCAAGGATGACATCAAGCCTGTCGCCAAGAAGCCAGCCGCTAAGAAAGCTGCCGCCAAGAAGCCAGCTGCTAAGAAAGTTGCGAAGAAGCCCGCTGCTAAGAAGGCCGCCGCCAAGAAGCCCGCTGCTAAGAAGGCCGCCAAGAAGCCCGCTGCTAAGAAGGCCGCCAAGAAGCCCGCTGTCAAGAAAGCCGCTAAGAAGCCTGCTGCCAAGAAGCCCACGCCAAAGAAGGCCGCCAAGAAGCCCGCAAAGAAGTAAACCGACCTGATACAAAGCCTTAGGTTTAAGTGCATCTCTAGGTGCGACATACATACTTCTGTAAGAAGTGTTTACTTTTAAGTAAATTTTTATATTGTACCTGATGTTCTCATATACAAGATATCTCCTGTGTAAATAGTTAATTATATTATATATAGATTTTTATATTGTGTTTTGTGTTCCTTTACACTGTATGAACATGATTGGAATTTTTTTTAATTGAAGAACTGGACAATGAAATAGAAAAATCTTGTAAATACATGATATATATAACTGAACCTGAAGTCTAATAAACTGGCTTAACGAATTGAAAGTATTAAAGCCAAAACTAAAGTAACATGGCTTAGAAATTAAAAAAAATTTAATGAACACAATACTGGATATGACTAAAAGCAAATTAAGTTTTTAAGATTCTCATACTTCAAATTCATGATTTAAGAAAATATTTGATGTATTTATAATCCTCAAGGAGGTTCCATAATGCTGTGACTAAGAGTTTAGCGCTGCCCGTTGAATATAATGCATGAAAACTCAGCAGGAAAGATAACATAGCATAAGTGTCTGCCTTGCTGACAGTTTTTGTTAGGGACCAGTCTTTCCTAACCTGGTCCTCTTCCCAAGTTCTCTCCCCCTTCAATTAAACCTTCACATTCACTTTGAAACAGGTCCTAACTTTGTTTTCGGGTTTAGCGCTTAACTTCATAATTTGTAATGTTTATCACAGTACACTTATCAAATCTTACATTCTTTAGATAGCGTGACCTTGACTCTTTAACCTACCTCTGCCATGACCCGTTTTCTGGCTTTCTCCCCTTTTATGTATCTTGTTTAGAGCTATTTTATTGTCTCGTGGCTTGATAATGGTACAGTATGGATCGAAACATCGATTGGTTTCCATTTTCAATTGGTGAAATAATTATGAAATATCTCATGCCCTAACTAAGTTGTAGGGTAAGTTGCGCTGTATAACCCTTGCGGTTTAGCACTTCTTTTGATTATAGTAATACAGGGTAAGTTTGATTTAGGTGCTTCTGATGGAGGATCCATGATAAAGGTCCGTTGAGGTGGTGTCCATTACTGGCCATACAGTGTCTTTATATTCTCAAGACAATTAAAACGGTTGTATTTTTAAGTCAGGTGTGAATAAGGTTATTGTCCATTTTAGCCAAAGTTTCTGATCTTGACTTAAAAAGAAACTACCGTTTTGCCAAACAAGTAGAGTGTATATTCACTGTTGCAGTTTAACTACCACTATGCTAGAAATCAATCTGAGCATCATGAAATTAGTATATTCCATTCACGTTAAATAATACAGAAAAAATGAGAAGATATAAGATAAGCTGGGCATAAGAGATAATGGATACTATATTAAAACATTTCACTTGGTGACTAACCTGTTTCAAGTCTATAGGGAATACATGAGAAACGTGGGAATATATAAACGGAGGATCGTAGGATAGGTGCACCTGATCTGAGCATGTGAACAAGTGAAAGGTCACGTCGAGGAGTTTGATCAGCAAGAGGGATCCGGCAAGCTGAAAATGCCTTGACCTCAATATCATTATTATAGTAATAGTACACAGAAGCGACAAGTAGATGAGAGAGGTGTGCAACACGCGATTTTTTTTTTGTAGAGACGTTTCGTCAACCAGTGGCTTTAATAATCCAGGACAGAATAATTACTGAAGTTGGTAGAAGACGTGACGTAGCCTCGATAAATCTTGTTGAATAATCAGTGTTTCACGTGTCTTTGTTCTGTTTTATTTGTCCTTGGTGAGAATTAAGTTGATACTAATGGCCTGTGGTATGACTCCCCAGTTGACGAGAGAAGACATCAGCAGGTCTATACATTCTGCTCCAGGCCCCAGATTCATGGAATTCAATACTTATCCAAAATTTTAAGAAACCACTGTTTTGGGCCTTCAGTATTTTACGGAGAAGAATGCTGGACACAGGTGTCATCCTACAATTATGGAACTCCCCCCTCCCCCGATACAGTCCAATTTAATAAAGAAGTATACCTGGAGAGGGTTTGGGGGGTCAACCCCCCCGCTGCTCGGTCTGAGACCAGGCCTCGTGGTCTAATCAATCATGCTGTTACTGCTGGCGGCACGCAAACTGACGTACGAACCATAGCCCGGCTGGTCAGGTACTAACCAGCCGGGCTATGGTGCGTGTCCAGTGCCTTGAAGACAGCCAGGGGTTTATTGGTAATATCCCTTATGTATCCTGGGAGGCAGTTGAATAGTCTTGGGCCCAGGACGCTTGTGTTGTCTCTGTGTGCTCGTGGAGCCCCCGCTTTTCAATGGGGGAATGTTGCACCTGCCGAGTCTTATGCTTTCATAAGGAGTGATTTTCGTGTACAAGATTGATACTAATCTCTAGGATTTTCCAAGTGTATATTATGTATATCTCAGTAAAACTTAAAAAAAAAAAATATATACCCCTCGGGGAAGGTTCCTTGACGCTGGCGAGGGGCTCTTGATCTAGGGAATTGGATCTGTGCGCCAGTTCCCCGAATTGAGTCTGAATACCTTCCATTCCCTCCCCCCTCCCCACAGGCGCTGTACAATCCCTACGGGTTTCGCGCTCCCCCATGATTATAGTAATTATGTAATAAACTATAACCCAGTAGCTCTAACTGCTTTTCACAATTGCTAGGTCATTACGATGTAGTTCTGGATGCTCTAGAAGACAAGCTAAATGCTGATGTGTACATTGATTTTGCAAAAGCGTTCGACAAATGCGACCACGGTGTGATTGCTCACAAAATGCGTGTAAAAGGAAGTGGGCAGATGGATATTTAACTTATTTACAAATAAAATCCCCTCAAGGAAGGTTCCTTGATGTTGGTGAGGGGCTCTTGATTTAGGGAATTGGATCTGTGCTCCAGTTCCCCGAATTAAGCCTGAATGCCTTCCACATGCCCCCCCCAGGCGCTGTATAATCCTCCAGGTTTAGCGCTTCCCCCTTGATTATAATAATAATAATAATACAAATAAAATACAGAGTAGTAGTAAACAGGGAATTTGGAGGCTGCCACAGTAAAAGCTCTGTTCCTTAATAAGGCACGGTACTCGCCCACTTCTGTTTCTCATTCTTATATCCGACATTGACAAGGACATTAATCACACATAGTCTTTGATGATGACCCCAGAATTTCTGTGAGAGTGGCCTCCGTCGAAGACACAGGAAGTTTTCAGACAAAAATATGATGTTTAACAAGGACAAGTTTCAGTTGCTCCGTTATGGAAGAGTGGAGGAAATAGACTAAGTACTGGAAAGTCAAATCATTCAGTAGAGCGAAAGTTCCACGTGGGAGATTTAGGAGTAATTATGTCGGAAGACCTAACATTCAAAGGTCACAACAATGTTACTATTGCTACCACAAGGAAAATGATACACAAATGATAGACTGGATAACTAGAACTTTCAGTACAAGATATGTTGGACCAGTGATACCCTTCAAGTCACTTGTTCTTTCCAAGCTTGATTACTGCACTGTTCCTTCAAAGCAGGCGAGATTTCTGAGCTAGAAAATCAGTCTACAGAAAAAATTCAATGTTCATTTACATTCGATCAAGCATCTGAAATATTGGAAATGCTTGAAAGTCTCTTCAGTGGTATTCCTTGGAACGTAGGCGAGAAAGGTACACAATATATCAACTAGGCTGTTACTGCTGGCTCGTACGTTGGACTGCGTGCGGCCAGCAGTAACAGCCTAGTTGATCAGGCCCTGATCCATCGGGAGGCCTGGTCATGGACCGGGCCGCGGGGACGTTGATCCCCGGAATAACCTCCAGGTAACCTCCAGGTAATATACACCTGAGAAACCCTAGAGGGACTGTTTCCAAACCTGAGCACTTAAATCATTTGTATGCCAACAAGAGACCTGGCAAACGGTGCAAAATGCCTACTCTAAAAAGCAGGGGCGCGACGAGTGCACTAGAAGAGAACTCGATGAGTGTCATCAGATGTCCCCGACTCTTCAACGCTCTCTCTCCATGCGTACGAGGAATTACCAACAAACCTCTGGCGGTCTTCAAGAAGGAATTGGGGAAGTTCCTCAGATCATTGCTTGACTAGCCGGGCTGTGGTTTGTATGTTGTACTGCTTGCGGTCAGCAGTACCAGCCTGGTTGATTAGAATTTGATCCTCCAGGAGGCCTAGTTTGGGACTGGGTCGCAGGACATTGACCCCCGGAAACGTCCTTCACGTATCGAATGATGTTGAAAGACAGAGCCTTGAGTTAATGGTTAACTCCTAAGAATGCAGGCAGTGATGAAAATATGATGAACTGTATTTTCCGGAGTCTACTCACTAAATAGCATCCCATTAATTTTAGCAGTGTAAGGTGAGGTTGCTGAATTAGTTTTGGTGCGAAATTAGAAATTTGTATGCGATTTTGATTCGCAAAAAAAAAAAAAAAAAAAAAAAAAAAAAAAAAAAAAAAACTCATCACTGCACATTGAGGCAATTTTCGAACAGATCAATTTGGTAGGGTGTATTAAGAGCACGGCAGTAATACAATGACTGGGAGTATGTTTCAAATAAAGGGGCTGAGGTTATATTTTGAGAAAATTTTGTATAAATTCATCAAAGACCTGCACCTAGTAGAGAGAGGAATCTTGTGACGACGTTTCGGTCTGTCTTGGACCGACAGCTCCTACGAGAGCTGTATAACCCTTGTGGTTTAGCGCTTGTTTTTTATTATAATAATAATACTAAGAGTTTTTTTTGTGAAATCTTCCTTCTACAGTATTGTAACTTTTTATTAAATTTTTTTTGTAAATATTTGGATATTGTTAAAGCGTTCTTTTGGTGGTACATAATGAGAGGATCCTCTGTGATGTACAGAAGTTTTGTTAGGTATAAACATTGCGTACTTATCGACTTTTCTGTGCATTAAATATATGTAACAAATGTATCTTGGAAAATAATTTAATTTATTATTAATTAATATACAGGAGTGATTAAGCCTCTAAGGGGTATCGATGAGTATTAATACCTAGGTATATATTTATGTTCTCATGTTATAATTTACTGGGTAGTTTGTATAGAATTGCTTCATTTAAGGGAGTAAGTAGGCTAGGGGCTGAGGGCTGTGCACTCTGCTGCCGTTTCTTCATGATTTTGCCATTTTTTGCCACAAAAATCAACGCCTTATTTAGCTCTCTTCGTAGTGTTGCAGTGTTACTTTCTTGTGAGATCTAACATAGTGGGTACGTATTATCATCCCGTTAAGGTATAATCTTCTATGCGTTGTGGTACGAACTGGGGGGTAATGTGAACCAATATAGTTGGACCAACTGGCGTTTGGCTATAATTGCTTTCGTTTGCCACATACAGGTTAGTAGTGTGTGTATTTCACACCTGGGGATGGTGTTTGGGTGACTAAGAGAATTCCACTAATGTTTATTCCTCCTCCGTTTTCAATTGGTTCAGGAATACAACCTTAAAGTAATTAGATGTGTTTCGATCCGGTGGTGTGAATCATTATATCATCAGCAAAACTAATCACATAATGATAGGGCTGACTAGGCATAGCATTAAGTAATGCATTAATTAGAATATTGAACAGTGTGGGACTGAGCACACCTCCCTGTGGGGTTCCTAATTCAAAGTCTTTAGTTACACTTCTATGTCCCTGGAACAACACAGACGATTTTCTGTTGGACAGGTAGCCTTTAATCCAGCGGAGAAGCGATCCTCCAACATCCATTCTGGCAAGTTCACTAATGATTACAGATGGACTATTGTCACACCCTGCGTCATTATGTACTGGAGTGTGATAAAATTAATGAATTTAGAAACAACTCGCTCATAAATGTTCAAGAAATGGCAAAGTACTTTATCCACAGTGGTATATTGCAGACCATTCTGGAGAAATACCCTGTCTTTGCTAGCTGTAAATAAAGCATTACCACATGTGTGCAAGTGTGTGTGTGTGTGTGTGTGTGTGTGCGCACTCACCTAGTTGAGATTGCAGGGGTCGAGTCCAAGCTCCTGTGTACTCACCTATTTGTACTCACCTATTTGTGGTTGCAGGGGTCGAGTCACAGCTCCTGGCCCCGCCTCTTCGCTGATTGCTACTAGGTCCTCTCTCTCCCTGCTCCATGAGCTCTATCATACCTCGCCTTAAAACTATGTATGGTTCCCGTGTGTGTGTGTGTGTGTGTGTGTGTGTGTGTGTGTGTGTGTGTGTGTGTGTGTGTGTGTGTGTTGTGTGTGCGTGTGTGTGTATGAGTGTATATGAGTGTGTGTGTGCGTATGAGTGTGTGTGTGTGTGTATGAGTGTGTGTGTGTACTCACCTAATTGTACTCACCTAATTGTGGTTGCAGGGGTCGAGACTCGGCTCCTGGCCCCGCCTCTTCACTGATCGCTACTGGATCCTCTCTCTCTCTGCTTCCTGAGCTTTGTCATACCTCTTCTTAAAACTATGTATGGTTCCTGCCTCCACTACTTCACTTGCTAGGCTATTCCACTTGCTGACAACTCTATGACTGAAGAAATACTTCCTAACATCCCTGTGACTCGTCTGAGTCTTCAGCTTCCAGTTGTGACCCCTTGTCCCTGTGTCCCCTCTCTGGAACATCCTATCTCTGTCCACCTTGTCTATTCCCCGCAGTATCTTGTATGTCGTTATCATGTCTCCCCTGACCCTTCTGTCCTCCAGTGTCGTCAGTCCGATTTCCCTTACCCTTTCCTCGTACGACATTCCCTTGAGCTCTGGGACTAGCCTTGTTGCAAACCTTTGTATTTTCTCTAACTTCTTGACGTGCTTGACCAGGTGTGGGTTCCAGACTGGTGCTGCATACTCCAGGGTGCAGTGTATGAGTGTGTGTGCGTGTGTGTGTGTGTATGAGTTTGTGTGTATGTGTGTGTGTGTGTGTGTTTGTGTGTGTGTGTATGAATTTGTATGTGTGTGTGTGTGTGTGTGTGTCTCAACAATCAATATTTGCACCAATAACTCACTACAGTTGTGACCGGGTGTGGAAGTGTGAATTGCTCATTACACTATAATTTGTTCATGATTGTAGCCATGTATAAACCTAAGTAACCATTCTTACAGGATTCCTTACCTTTGTAACTTGTGAGTTCATTACCTTGTACCTAGTTCAGCCATCACAACTTTGGGAGCCCAGTCCCTGGACCCATTACGTACCTCTGTAATCTGTAAATACCTTTGTAACTTGTCATGATTGTGACTAGACCTACCTGGAGTTCATTACCTTTGTAAATTGTGAATTCATTACCTCTGTAACTTGCTCAGCTATCAAAACTTTGGAGTCCAGTCCCTGGACCAATTATGTACCTCTGTAACCTTTTGACTACCGCCCACAGGATGGGTATGGGGTGCAATCATTATATCATCAGCAAAACTAATCACATAATGATAGGGCTGACTAGGCATAGCATTAAGTAATGCATTAATTAGAATATTGAACAGTGTGGGACTGAGCACACCTCCCTGTGGGGTTCCTAATTCAAAGTCTTTAGTTACACTTCTATGTCCCTGGAACAACACAGACGATTTTCTGTTGGACAGGTAGCCTTTAATCCAGCGGAGAAGCCATCCTCCAACATCCATTCTGGCAAGTTCACTAATGATTACAGATGGACTATTGTCACACCCTGCGTCATTATGTACTGGAGTGTGATAAAATTAATGAATTTAGAAACAACTCGCTCATAAATGTTCAAGAAATGGCAAAGTACTTTATCCACAGTGGTATATTGCAGACCATTCTGGAGAAATACCCTGACTTTGCTAGCTGTAAATAAAGCATTACCACATGTGTGCATGTGTGTGTGTGTGTGTGTGTGTGTGCGCGCACTCACCTAGTTGAGATTGCAGGGGTCGAGTCCAAGCTCCTGTGTACTCACCTATTTGTACTCACCTATTTGTGGTTGCAGGGGTCGAGTCACAGCTCCTGGCCCCGCCTCTTCGCTGATTGCTACTAGGTCCTCTCTCTCCCTGCTCCATGAGCTCTATCATACTGTGTTTCGATCGCTGCACGATCCGAGAATATCCCATAATCCCAGCCTCATTTACCTCAGTCACTCGAGAAAGGCATCCATGTATCCCACAAGCCCAGTCCTTTATTAAAAAGGAATAGTTTAGGGTGGTTATAAAATATACACTTGCGCATGTATATGTATCATTAGGTTTGGTTAGAATAGATTACATTGGCTAGTATGGAGACAGATTAAGTTGGGTTTTGTGAGTATGGATTGGGTTTTGTTTGGTTGGGTCAGATCTTCAGGAGATTGTAGGCTTTGTGCACGCATCTTCGTCACACCCAGACATGACACCAAAAGAGGATACATAGTCCTTCCTAACAACTTTATTGTTAAACAGGTCTCCAGCATTCTCTTCAGCACTAGTAACGGACACCAAGGACACCTTGCAACGACTGTGATCAAATATTCTTGGGCGAATCATCGAGAGACCACGCACAAATTTCTGAACACTAATACGCCAGGAAAATGGACTAATTGAATGACGCCTGTTTCACACAAACTCCAACAACCACCTGATTAATCACAAGGGCACACGATTCATTGCCAATAACATTCAGAGAGGCAGGATCCAGGAATCATCACTCATGAGTGTATCAAGCAATTTCAACCAGAACAAAGGCTTCTACAGCATAAATGAGGTTTACCACAATGTTGTTAATGACATTAGAAACACAATGCGGGTTATGACCTTCATTGTGACACCTTTTGTACACTAAGTTATTTATTTTATACAGAGACCAACAAAACCGAGTATTTATAGGGGTTGGAGAGAGGTCCTGAGGTGAAAGAATGAGGTCATGAAGTCGTACGTGAGTAGCCAGCCGTGCGGTTAGGCGCCTACTCACCTAATATCTTTATTTCTACAAGTACATGTACATGGTATAAAGGCCTAGCTGACATTAATGGCATACTACTGTATAGAAAGCCGCTTGTTATGCAAAGAATTTCGGGTAAATTAGGTCAGCTTTGTCCCAGGATGCGACCCACACCAGTCGACTGACACCCAGGTACCCATTTTACTGATGGGTGAACATAGACACCCGGTGTAAGGAAACACGCCCAGTGTTTCCACCCGGCCGGGAAACGAACCTGAACTTTGGCGTGTGAAGCGAGAGGTTTCGCTACCAGGCCACGGGCCAAGACACAAATGCTGTATAATGCGATCTTTTATTGATAACGTTTCGCCAACACGTGCGGTTTAGCGTCTCACCAATATCTTTTACATACATCATGGTGGCTCTAGGCTAATGGCAACTGATTAACCGCTTCATCTACAAGTTGCTGGTATTATAGCTTTGTCTTCCAATTTATGTCCCTTGTATTGATTAAAAGCCACCTAGGTGTAAGAAACCGCCAAGTTTTAGAACGACCTGAATTTCTGTGATCGAATGTTGTACACTACGGCCCCAAATCCCACAATCCTCGTCACCCAAGTAGATCTTTTGTGAACTTGCCAAAATCCACGCTAACTTGGCATACATCTGTCTAAGAAGGCATGATTACTCATCATCTATCTTCACGTGTCGTATTTTTGTCCATTTGGCTGGCTATCGCCTGTGACCTCATCACTATTTTTAATTCATCAGGCACTCTACCAATCCCTATATATATCCGACAAATTCCTTCACCAATAAAGATCTAGTCCAGTACTTGAACTAAAATGCCGGGGGCAAAACTGTCAAAGAAGCATTAAACTGCAAAGCTCCTCTTCATGGTCGATTAAACCATGTGGGCTTGGCTACGCCTGGACTCATCACCCAGCACTAACATCCTCCAAACCAAATATCATGAAGCCGCGGTGAAAAAACCTCCAATAAACGCCATTACCTACGTCTTATTTACATACTGCCGGACTGATGTGTAATATCTAGTCTTAGGCTTGGTTAGTTCTGGCAGTTAGACACAAATGATGATCACACTAAATAGAGTAAGTGGTCATCTCTGTGGTTTATCTTGAACACTATGTGCTTAATTGTACGCTTATTGATATCTCAAAAGTTATCTCATTAATGAAAATGAGATACCAGGCTTGTTCAGCAAATTTCCTAAATTTGCTTGCAAGAGATAAGTCGACTGTGTATAAGAATTCAGTTTTACCTCTAATTCTTTATGTATCCATATATTCTTGCGCTGCCGTACACAGTATGAATATATGGTGCACAATAAACTAGCCGCTTCAGTGGCAATATTTAATGTGTCGGTATACTTAACCGTTATGCTAAGATTATTGAGTCTCTTGCCAGGAAACTTGTAAATCGGTTCCCACATAGCACTGCAGTACGCCTACTGGCCCATGCTGGGCAGGTCTTTCTCCTATCTAGCCCTGCTCAATCATATATTTGTCTTCCATTTTTCAAGCTCTTCAAGGTTTAAGCTTTAACACACTAAGCTGGTTCTGCCGCTCACAACGTTCCCTATACATGTACTCGTTCAGATCTTTGTTTTTGACTTTAGAAAACCCACTGTGTGGGCGAACTTTGACAATAAAGTTTCACATACTTCATGTTTGTGTGTACTCATCTGTTTGTGGTCGCAGCTCCTAACCCCGCCTCTTCACTCGTCGCTATTAGATCCACCCTCCTTGCTCTCAGAGCCTTGTCGTACTTCTCCTTAAAGCTGTGTATGGATCCTGCCTCCACTACATCACTCCGGATTGTTCCACTTCTTGACTACTCTAGTGCTGACGAAATACTTGCTAATATCTCCGTGACGCATCTGAGTTTTCAGCTTCCAGTTGTTGCACCTTGTTCCTGTGTCCCATCTTTGAAACATTTTGTCTCTATTCCCCCTTGTCAATTCCTCTCAGTATTTTTATACGTCGTTTCCGTTTCTCTTGTATTTTCACTGAATAAGTCTGCTGCGCAGACGAAAATTCGTCAATAAAGATACCAGACTGTTGCACACGTATGTTACTTATGAACTTGTCAGTATTATATACTGTTTATACAGATGTGAGGGTAATTATCGTTTCCAAGAGTTAGGGCTTTGCACTTTTCCACATTAAAGAGCATTAATTTGTTTAAATGTTCCAGAAGTTCGATGGTATCCTCAGTTTATTTACCCTTGTCATTTGTTATTCAAAATTCATCCTTGTGGAATACCACATGTGACTGGTCTCAACTCTGATTTTACCCCATTTATGCAAAGTCTGTTTTCGTTCAATGACAGTTTTCCCATCTACATGAGCTGCCACCTTCTTTAACCGCCTTTCGTGTGGTATTTGATTACCGAAATCCAGTAATCGACTAAGCATTCTTTATCATGACCCACTGCTTCGTATGCCTTAATATAATAACACAGTTGCAAAATTCAGAGAATCCAACCTTAACACAAGTACCGAGAGTAACTTAAGCAGTTACTAACTGAACACAGGTTAGTAAGTTTATTTAGGTACAGGTGCCCATAAGTACAGTTATCATACATAGTGTAAATTATCTAGGATAACCCTAATAAGTCAGACTGACTTATTCCCATTGGGGTCCTCGACTACAATGGAAACAAGTTACTTTGACTTCTTTTGAGTTATCCTATATAATTTACACGTTATTATGCAAGACAATTGTAATCTCTCAATACTTGTACAGTTGTTCGTATGTACACTTACTGACTACGGAAGAATAACAAATTTCCATTTACATTAGCTTACCAAGAATCTTTCAAGAGAACGAAGATTATCTCACCAAAGAAAACGTATATACATCTCTGTCGCTATAGCAACGAGACGCCAACTTAAAATTAGGAGTGTACATGTGGCTTTGTATTTTGGAACTTCAAATGTAGCTAAATGATATACCGGGTAATTAACTAAAAGCCACACCAATAAAATCACTGGGCATGACAGATAAGGTAAGTACACTAACGTGATAGTGAGCAAGAACTAAATATGGTGAAAATTTTGTTGCCAGTGATGTGATTTTATTAAAGAAATAAATAGAAATAAAAAAGATAATGTTGATCTGTTAATACTTTCAGTTATTGAGATTATAATAAGCACTTGAGAAATGTTTATTTACATAAGTAACCTTGGAAAGTTGTTAACCCAGGATACCCCAGGAAAGAAAAGCATTGTGGCTTATTTCCATTTGGATTCATTTTTCTTTAAGCCCCTCCCAGGATGCAACTCTCAACAGTATAACTCCCAGGTATTTATTTACTGTTAGGTAACAGGGACAGCAGGTGTTAGGAGACTTGCTCGAAGTGGCTTGTTTGTACTTTTGATGAGTTCCGAGTTTTTCTACTCCCGGAGCCCGGCCATGGGTCAGGCTTGTCTGGTGTTTGCCAGGTCAGTCAGGCTGTTACTACTGGCGGCCCTCTGCCCATACATACCCATTGTAGTTTGGTTGATCTGGCACCTGGAGTTATACCTTGAGAGGGTTTCAGGGGTCTAAGTAAGTAAGTAAGTAAGTTTATTCAGGTATACACAAATACAGTTACATAGAATTATCATACATAGCAGCATGTGTGTAGGGAACCTAGGATAACCCAAATGGGTTACGCCCCCGCGGTCCGTTCTGTGGCCAGGCCTCATGGTGGATCAGGGCCTGATCAACCAGGCTGTTACTCTTGGCCGCACACAACCCGACGTACGAACCATAGCCCGCTTGGTCAGGTGCTGACTTTAGGTGCCTGTCCAGTGCCTTCTCGAAGACACCTGGGGGAAGATACTTGTCCAGTTTCTTCTTGAAGACTTCTACATTTGTTCTAACATTGTCTCTAATATCTTCTGGTAAGATGTTGAATAGTCTGGGACCCCGGACGTTGATACAGTGTTCTCTTATTGTGCCCACTGCACCCCAGCTTTTCAGTTGGTTTATTTTACAGTTCCATATCTCGTGGTTGAAGTGGTAACCTATTCGGTTCACAAGCGAATGAGCCGAGTACAAATTGAAATGTTGGGCATGTTTCTTTTACACGTAATGCCCCTGTTCATCTAGCAGTATCTCTTGTGGGTGGCATCCTGGGAAAGACAGCAAAAGGATCCCAATAGAAAATCACAGTGCCATCCTTGAGTTATCCTGGGTTACTATCTTTTCGATAATCCAGTAGCACTGTTGCGACTTAATAATTTTTTTCCAAAAAAGTGTGTAATAGCGAGGAAGTAGCCACTTAATTAAAATAACCGTCAAATTATTATTACAATCCAGACTAAGCGCGAAACCCACAAGGGTCATACAGCGCTGAAGACCCGTTAAAAATCAGTTGCAATAAATAAGAGAGGCGTTCAATTGTTCGATTTCTGCCCGATAAGTATGTTATTACCTGGAGTTTACCTGGAGAGAGTTCCGGGGGTCAACGCCCCTGCGGCCCGGTCTGTGGCCAGGCCTCCTGGTGGATAAGAGCCTGATCAACCAGGCTGTTACTGCTGGCTGCACGCAAACCAACGTACGAGCCACAGCCCGGCTGGTCAGGAACCGACTTTAGGTGCTTGTCCAGTGCCAGCTTGAAGACTGCCAGGGGTCTGTTGGTAATCCCCCTTATGTATGCTGGGAGGCAGTTGAACAGTCTCGGGCCCCTGACACTTATTGTATGGTCTCTTAACGTGCTAGTGACACCCCTGCTTTTCATTGGGGGGATGTTGCATCGTCTGCCAAGTCTTTTGCTTTCGTAGTGAGTGATTTTCGTGTGCAAGTTCGGTACTAGTCCCTCTAGGATTTCCAGGTGTATATAATCATGTATCTCTCCCGCCTGCGTTCCAGGGAATACAGGTTTAGGAACCTCAAGCGCTCCCAGTAATTGAGGTGTTTTATCTCCGTTATGCGCGCCGTGAAGGTTCTCTGTACATTTTCTAGGTCAGCAATTTCACCTGCCTTGAAAGGTGCTGTTAGTGTGCAGCAATATTCCAGCCTAGATAGAACAAGTGACCTGAAGAGTGTCATCATGGGCTTGGCATCCCTAGTTTTGAAGGTTCTCATTATCCATCCTGTCATTTTTCTAGCAGATACGATTGATACAATGTTATGGTCCTTGAAGGTGAGATCCTCCGACATGATCACTCCCAGGTCTGGCGTTGGTGTTTCGCTCTATTTTGTGGCCAGAATTTTGTATATTTATCCATATTTATAGAAAATTAACTGACGATAAGAAAATAATATACACGGGGGCTTCCGTAGTTCGGGATGTATAATACATTAGATTTAGAACGTTGGTATCCCCACCCAGTCTGCTGGTATCCCTACGCAGACTGTTGGTATCCTCCACTCAGTCTGCTAGTATTCCTACTCAGGCTGTTGGCATCCCCACCCAGTCTGCTGGTATCCCCAACCAGTTTGTTGGTATCCCTTTGCAGACTGTTGGCATACCCACCCAGTCTGTTGGTATCCCCACGCAGACTGTTGGCATCCCCACGCAGGCTGTTAGCATCACGCAGGCTGTTGGTATCCCCGCACAGGCTGTTGGTATCCCCACTCACGCTGTTGGTATCCCCACGCAGGTTGTTGGTATCCCCACTCAAGCTGTTGACATCCCCAATCCTTCCAGGGAGGCTTGGTCAAGGACTGGACCGCGGGGGCGTCGACTCTCAGAACACCCTGGAGGTAGACTCCTGGTATCACCACGCAGGCTGTTCGTGTCACCACGTTCACTGTTAAAGCTGCAAGATGTGCTGCTTCACGAACAGTGACCTGGGGTCGTCCATAGTGTAAAATATACATAAGTTCTAGTGAGGGACACAGCACTGCCATATATTGTGAAGGAATGACCCCTCAGACCAAGCTTATGTTGGGACTGTCTCTGTGTAGAGATTTATCAACCTGAGGACAGTGGAGCATGTGAATGCTAGGACCTATTGATCCATGCTAGGCATGTTCATTTCACACCCAGCTACATCCACTCATCCACTCGTGTACCTAGAGTATATTTAAAGCTAACCAAAATTCTCGATCCAGCGACACTACCTGGGAGTTTGTTCCGCTTATCTACAACTCAGTTACTAAATTAATTCTTACCTGCATCCTTTCTTGATCATAACTGCAACGTGTTTTTTTCACGTCTTGTCTATATCGTTACAGTTAATTTAACATTTTTATTATGCACCCTATACCCATCCTGTGGGTGGTAGTTAAAAGAATACAGAGGTACGTAATGGGTCCAGGGACTGGGCCGCAAAATTTTTGAGAGCTGAACAAGTTACAGTGGTAATGAACTAGTTACATGTTTATATCCGGCCACAATCATCATGAGTTATTTATGCAGATATTAATTAGGTTTTCTCTCTCAGAGAGAGAGAGAGAGAGAGAGAGAGAGAGAGAGAGAGAGAGAAATGCTTTATTTACATTGAGCAAAGTCAGGATATTTTTCCAGAATAATTTGTAAAATCTCATTATGGATAAAATACTTTGATATTTCTTTAACGTTTATGAGTGAGTTGTCTCTGAATTCATTAATTTTATTAACCATTTGCTTCCATACACAAGCAGTGCACAATAAGCTGTGAGACAGAAAACTTCAGTACATCAGTAGTAATAATACAGCAGCATAGCAAATTAAATTTCCAGTAAATGATATAATTTTTGTAATATGTTTCTAATTTCCAGTAAATGTTATAATCTCTGTAATTGTTTCTAACACAGTAACTTTTATTAGAAAGTCTTATAAAGGTTTATGTAATGTTTTCTTTACAATAACGAGTACATTATGAACCTCCCCAATAACAAGATAAAAAAGTTATTACATTTATTTTTTTTAAATTTTACACTACTTAATTTTACACTGAAAATAAAATCATCTGTGATGAAAAGTATAGTGTAATTCACAGACTCTTAAAGCATTTTCCAACACACCCCTGGCTGCCTTTTAGAGGGAACTTAAGTTCCTTAAGTCATTCACCGAACAGCAGGGCTGTGGTGAATGAAGAGGACTTGCGTGCAGCTGGCATCAACAGTCCAGCCGATCATGCCACCAACCAAGAGGTCCCAGACACAAGGAGTCTTCTGTTTGACCTCGCAAGCAAGATACAGCTTCATACATTTGAAAGCCATACGTCCATCTTCTTTTCGACACAAGCATTCACAACATTTGCTTTATCCACCACCAGTGAACCTACTAACATTAAATAGCTTACGCTTCACGTACACGTATGGCAGTTAACCTTAGTCAAATATACAACATTGATCAAACACATTTTTCTCTTCTCTTCTCACTTCATCCTCTTCTTCATCTCATTCTTTTCTATTCTTCATCTCACTCTTCTCATTTCTTGAGGGACTGATCACCTTAAAAAATAAATCTTTACCTTGCTAATATTCCTACCATCTTCATATTTAGTCACCTCTGTAATTGACTAAAGAAGCCTACTATGTGGGCGAAACGTTGCAACAGTGAAGATACCCAGATGTTGTACGTACGTCTTACGCATCTACCAGTGTATATCATAGAATTTAATCCCAATTAAAGGGTTAAATGTGCAATCGACAGACTTTAAAACTAACGAACTGAGAAATACATATAGGCGTATATATCCTGCGTGGGCTGTGACTCGATAAAAAATTTTGAATGTTTTCGAAAATATATAAATTAAAAATGTTTATAACTATGGTTCAGATCAAAGTGAAATTATTAATCAGATGCAATCCACTAGTACTGATTTTTTTTTTCAACATAATGGTGGCCTCCCACCGAGGCAGCGTGATTCCTAAAAGAAAAAAACCTTATAAAGCTTTTCTTTTTACATTTAGTAATTTATACAATAGGGGTTACTAGCTCCTTGCTCCCGGCATTTTAGTCGCCACTTACGACACGCATGGCTTACGGAGGAGAGAGTCTTGTCCACTTGCACATGGAGAATAGTACTGATACACAAAGAACTTTCAGTAAGAAAGGTTGAGAAACTTGGACAAAGTGATGAATTACCTTCTTCATGTATCTAATATACCATTAATTTTCTTATGTTTGAGCAATTTTTTTCTGTTGTCTACCATTTTATGCATGTATTGTCAGTGTTAATGTTATTTACTCTGTGTTGACGGGCCTACAAATAACCTTGCTAAAATCTTGAATCACTAACCTGTAACTCACAGGTATGGACCTTTAATATCGCCCTTGTACCTTGCGATTCACGCTTTGTCGCCCCCCTCCCCCCCTCCAGTCCCCAAGTTGCGCACGACCTCCTGAATCACCATCAGCTCAGCTACTGGGTTAAGCCCTGGTTCTTTCCCTCTTACAAAAACCCTTCCTCTAACCAACCTATTCTTCCTCTATCCCCACTTCCCATCTCACCCCTTCTTGGGGTCTTACCTAGAATATCTTGATCTTGACGGGCCTAATAATTGATGTTCATGCTTGTGCTGATGGCGCTGATGTTCATGCTTGTGTTTATATAAGCTTGTGTTGATACGTGTATTGGTGTTTATACTTGTGTTGATGTATGTGATTGTGTTGGTGATTTTACTTGCGTTGATGCGTGTGCCGATGATGTATATGCCCGTGTTTCAGATCCTGAGCTTCGGGGGGCTTGTTGTCGAGGAAGCCGCGGGTGACCGCAAGAGAAATGTAATGATATACTTCCACTTAGAGGACGATACTCTACGCCTTGTGGAACTGCCTACACCTAATGCTGGCGCCGTCCAGGGTACGTCACATACACACAAGCCATCAAAACCTCACTCTTCTCCCTTTATGCCATTTAACCAGCAAGACATACCTTAACATAAGCATTACAAATTCATTCATCTCTTCCTCTGTTGGGAACTGGTCGATGCCACTACTGTACTTCGATATGGTTAGGTAATTTATTTTAGCAATTTGTATTTCGGGGGAATCGTTAAACCCGTAGGGGTCATACAGCGCCTGGAAATGAGCTGCAACTGGGTTAGATCCAAGGAAAGGGAGGAACAAACCCAGTTCCTTAAATCACGAGCCCCTTCTCACCTGCGTCAAAGAGGTGAGACTTGGGTATAGAAAAATTGTGTTCATTTATCGTAAAACTGGGGCCAAGACCCCGGATCCATTATATACCTCGGTTTTGTTGGGTGATTATGATTTACAGTGTGCGTGCAACTAGTGGGATTGACGGAGGAAGGGTCGGGTGGAGCAGAGTGGAGAGTTCCCTATTGAGAAGTGGATCTTGGGGGGGGGGAATAACATTGGATCAGGCAATGGTCAGTTTTTTCAGGTAGTCATGAATTATTTTGCCTGGCGGTGACTAATTCTGTTTGTTATATTACTTCTGAATCATTCATAAAATAGTCAAATCTGTTTATTTAGATAGGTCTCTCAACGCTGGGTCAATTTAAGAGGGGAGGGGGAATTAACGTGGTTGTGTAGTTTGAATATTCATACCATAGGGTTTCTCAGGAAAGGGCGCCATCCTCCTTGCCCTCCCATTGGTATAAAACTCTCTCAAGCGCCTGGTAACCTGTTTCGAGGTGCTCTGACGGAGAAACAGAAATACTGGTGAAGACCAGATATATGTTAGTTTCCCCAGAATACATAAAATCGTCATCGTAATTAAAAGTTAAGTTTACCTAGCAGTAAATAGGTAGCTGGGAGTTAGTTGGCCGTTGTGGGTTGCATCCTGAACAGGAATGCGAACCACAGCGTATGGACACGTCTCCTTAAACCTGCCATTTTTCACTTAGCAGTACATAGGCACCTGGGTATCGTGTTAGGCCATTGTTCGGGGTCAGGAAAACGACTGTTGTGAGGTAGGAAGCCTAATTCTGGTATGTCAGCAGTCCAGAATACTAGCGAAGCGCCGTCAGTAGGTCACTTTTTCTTGAACAGTGTGTGCTTTATTCACTTATTGAGGATTATAGAGATATACAGCGTAATCTGTGATATGTCACCATGTCTTATTAATGAGAATAAGATGCCAGACTTATTAAGCAAATCTCCTAAATTTGTTTGCAACAGTATATATAAATCCAGATCTACCCTTTTGGGGCCTAGCTCTTAGGTCTTTTGTGTATCCATATGCTCTTGCGCTACCGTCCACAGGATGGATGTTGGGTGCACAATAAACTAACAGCTTTGCTGGCAACATCTATGGTGAACAAAACACTACTTGCAGAGGGTCTTTAATGAATGGTACAGCGTTTCACCACAGATGTACTTAATAAAAACTGGTGAAACGTTATACCAATAAAGACTACAGTGCAATTAGTGTTTTACCACGCCAGCTGATGCTTAAGTTCCACTGATCGGGGTCATTACATGACAATAACCTGAGCCAGGATGCATAAACTATTTCCTGTTCATATTGAGTTTTCTTGCTCGAACTACAGCTTAAATTCTCCAACATTAAGGGGGTTGTGCAATTTACATAAAGCAGACTAATAGTTAAATTCAGTATTGACTTTGTTTCCTAACGAATAAAACACCAGCACACTGCTAACAATAGTTTGCAAAATAATAATGCAGAGAGACTGCAAAAATAAAAGAATGTAGTAGTATTGGTGTTGCAGGGACCCTGGTGGGGAGACAGCGTGTGGCCACCTCCACACACCCTCTTGCTCCACACCTTACCCTCCACCATTTCAAGGTAATGTATGTTCTCCATCTATTTACCTCACTTCAACTTTTCCACGTCTCTTCACGTCATGTCTCCCCCTGGCGTGAGCACCACCTCTCCCTCATATCAGCACTCCCGTCTCTCTCCCTCACGTTAGCACCTCCGTCTCTCTCGTATCAGTACTTCCGTCTCTCTCGTATCAGTACTTCCGTCTCTCTCGTATCAGTACCTCCATCTCTCGCGTATCAGCACCTCCATCATCTTTCGTATCAGCACCTCCGTCTCTTTCGTATCAGTACCTCCATCTCTCGCGTATCAGCACTTCCATCATCTTTCGTATCAGTACCTCCACATCTCTCGTATTAGCGCCTCCACTTCACTTTCTCACGACAGCACCTGCATCTCTCTCCCTTGCGTGAGAACCTCCTCTCCCTTGCGTGAGAACCTCCTCTCCCTTGCATCAGCACTCACATCTTTCCCACGTTACCACCTCCATCACTTTAATTAAAGTTTAGCTTTTGCTACCTCTACAGGTAGTTTAACATTTCTAAGAAAAAAAAAATGAGTTTCTCTATGGGATATAATTTTAAGTAATGTGCAAACTTTTTTTTCTTAGGGTCAGTTGCTGAATATATAATACATAATTTGAATTAAAGACCAGTGTAGTTTTCATATCCCGAACTACAAGTTATCTGTAGAAGTTACCTCCAAGCTGGCATTTGTAGTGTATATGTAGTATGTATGCCTAGTTTAGATAAATATATACATTATAAATTGTTTACAGTAATCATACATTTTTGTATGTTATAATGTGTACGTTATAATGTGGGTTACATTAAATATTTGTCGAAACAGTGAGGAAAATCGAATAATATATAATATGCAGTCATTGGTGAGTGCAACAGTGTAACACAGGCTGGTTGTGTTGATGTAGTAATGAGGACGGCAGAGGGATCCTAACAAGTGAGAGGCTGTAATATTTTGGTGCATATTTAACTTCGTTATCTAAAAATATCATAAGTCAGTAATATATTTCTGAATGAATAATCAATTATACTTTCATAAATCGAAGCAACATTGAAACTGAACATGTTTAGTCTCTGAAGTGAGGTTATGAGGGCTGGCGTCATGAAACTTTAAAATTTCTTAATGGAAGCTACAGAAATGAAGCCTACAGATACATAAAATGAGTTCTACTTTCGTAGAATTAATTTATATTTAGTATGGAATTGACATGGGTATGGTAACGTGATTAACAGCCCATTCGCTGTGGCGTGCATGTCCAGACTAAATCCCATGTATACACAAGACTTATAACGCTGTGTGATATTAACAGTACCATAAGACCACCATTCGTTAGGTTATTTGACAATTATTAATACAGGGGTATCAGATGTTCCAGTGTAAGCATAGTGCCTCCCCCAGAAGCGAGTACTATGAGACTGAACTATGAAGTTATATTCAGTATATGCCACAGTGTATACAGTGCAGTGTGGCAACAACCAATAAGAGTAGATCGCTTCATTGACTGGTGGATTAAGACTTCAGGTCAAACCGGGTTCAGGATAAAACACGTCTAACCTTAATATACATGAACTGATGATTACCCATTTATCTGCTTAGATAGAGCTCGAAAAATTCTAATTAGGTCGTAATATTGTACTCCTTTTAGTTGTTGTCTCTGGCTGGGTTATTGAGGCAGGAAACATTCCTATTAACCTCCCCCTCCCTCTCCCTTCCTGGGTTAGTTAGCATGGTTGGGTCTACCTACCTCGAGGCTACCTGGAGGTTATTCCGGTCAAAGCCCCCGCGGCCTGTCAGAGCAAAATTTGTCAGGAAACCGGACAAATGTTTCTTGAAGTGGGTCTCAGTCATATGATGACCCGCCGCTGGAGACCCGGGCCAGGACCCATCCTGGCGAACTTACCTGCTACTGGAGCTTCTAAAAGGTCATTGACTCAGACCTTCAGCCGGCTTACCAGTCTACTTTAAAATTAAGATTATAATTATAACCATGGGGAAGTGGAACAGAATTCTTCCTCCGTAAGTCATGCGTGTTGTAAGAGGCGACTAAAATGCCGGGAGCAAGGGGCTAGTAACCCCTTCTATATATATTTACTAAATTTAAAAGGAGAGACTTTAGTTTTTCTTTTTTGGCCGCCCTGCCTCAGTGGGATACGGCCGGTACGTTGAAAGAAAATGAATTATAACCGGTAATATGAAGGTTAGGTAAGATTTGTCATGTAGGTGATCTTGGTTGGCAATATGACGTTTTTCAGAGCATAGTTCTAGCTGCCCAGACAACTTTTGTTCCGAGTAGGGAAATTAGATCTAACAAAAATGATCCCAAATGGATGAACAATATATAGGCATATATAGGCGTATCAAAATAGGGGATGGGCAGTTAAGAAAGGAAAAAGAAAAGCAAAAAGGGATTATGAGGCTAAGGTCGCAAGGGATTCGAAGACTAACCCAAAAGTGTTCTTTCAGGTATACAGAAGTAAGATTAGGGACAAGATTGGCCCACTTAAGAGTAACTCTGGTCAGATCACTGACAGTGATAAGGACATGTGTGAAATTTTCAATACCTACTTCCTCTCAGTTTTTACCCAGGAAAATACTAGCGAAATTCCTGAAATAATAGATTATGTAGAACAGGACGATAATAAACTATGCACGATTGCGGTAACTAGTGACATGATCCTCAGACAAATAGAGAAATTAAAACCTAACAAATCCCCAGGCCCTGATGAACTGTTTGCAAGGGTTAAAGGAATGTAAAGAGGAACTTAGCATACCTTTGGCTAATCGTTTTAACATACCACTACAAACTGGCATAGTGCCTGATAAGTGGAAAATGGCAAATGTAATACCTATTTACAAGGCAGGTGACAGATCCTTGGCTTTGAACTATAGACCAATAAGCCTTACCTCCATTGTGGGAAAGTTTATGGAATCAATAATTGCCGAAGCAATTCGTAGCCATCTTGATAGGCATAGTTTGATTAATGAATCTCAACACGGTTTTACAAAGGGGCGTTCCTGTCTTACGAATTTACTAACTTTTTTCACTAAGGTGTCTGAGGAGGTAGATCATGGTAATGAGTATGATATTGTGTATATGGATTCAGTAAGGCTTTCGATAGAGTCCCACATCAGAGGCTATTGAGGAAACTTAAGGCACACGGAATAGGAGAAAAATTTGTCCTGGGTAGAGGCATGGCTGACAAATAGGAAGCAGAGAGTTTGCATAAATGGGCAGAAATCAGAGTGGGGGCACGTCACAAGCTGTGTTCCTCAGGGGTCAGTGTTGGGCCCGTTGTTGTTCACAATTTGCATAAACTACATAGATGAGGGAATAAATAGCAACATAAGCAAATTTGCTGATGGCACCAAAATAGGTCGTCCAGTTCATTCTAATGAGGACACTAGAGCACTCCAGGATGATTTGAATAGACTGATGCAATGGTCGGAGAAGTGGCAGATGCTGTTTAATATAAACAAATGCAAAGTTCTAAATGTTGGACAGGTAAATAACCATGCCACATATAAAGTAAATAATGTAGATCTTAATACTACTGATTGCGAAAAGGATTTAGGAGTTCTGGTTAGCAGTAATCTAAAACCAAGACAACAGTGCATTAGTGTTCGCAATAAAGCGAACAGAATTCTTGGCTTCATATCTAGAAGTATAAATAAAAGTCCTCAGGTTGTTCTTCAACTCTATATATTCTTGGTTAGGCCTCATTTAGATTGTGCTGCTCAGTTTTGGTCACCGTATTGCAGAATGGATATAAATGCTCTGGAAAACGTACAGATGAGGATGACAAAGATGATCCCATGTATCAGAAATCTTCCCTATGAAAATAGAGTGAAGGCTCTGACTTTGCATTCTCTAGAAAGGCGTAAAATTAGGGGGGATATGATCAAGGTGTATAAATGGAAAACAAGAATAAATAAAGGGGATGTAAGCGTGCTGAAAATTTCCAGCCAAGACAGGACTCGCAGCAATGGTTTCAAGTTTGAAAAATTCAGATTCAGGAAGGATATAGGAAAGCACTGGTTTGATAATAGAGTTGTGGATGAGTGGAACAAACTCCCGAGTACAGTTATAGAGGCTAAAACGTTGTGTAGTTTTAAAAATAGGTTAGATAAATACATGAGTGGGTGTGAGTTGGACCTGACTAGCCTGTGCTGCTAGGTCTGATGCCGTGCTCCTTCCTTAAGTGGAAGTGACCTGACTTGGTGGGTCATTGGGCTGATCCGGGGGGGGGGGATATGGACCTGCTCCGCATGGGTCAGTAGGCCTGTTGCAGTGTCCCTTCTTTCTTATGTTCTTATGAGACAGGACAAGTGTTTCCTGACGTGGGTCTTAGCCATATGTTGACCCTTCGCTGGAACTTTTGGTCATCTGACCGAGGCCTTCCACTGGCTTACCCCCTCTAAAAGTTATGGTATGAACTTTGCAATTTCTTGTTATTTATCTTTCGTCATAATCTTTTAAGGACCCCATAATTCTATGCAAACAAGTCACATACAATCCATTATTTTCATCGATAATAGTTTCCAGTGTTGAATATATAATCAAAAGGGTGGGGTTGGCACCGACCATTCTAAGGGTAACCGTGGCTGGTGACACACTTGCACTACGCTACTCTGAGAATTCTCTTCCTGCTTTAGTTGCTCTCTTGCAACATTGCACAGCTCCTGATGAACCACTGAGAAGTGTGAAAGTACTGGAGCTAAAGATTTCCACCCCCCGTGGCTCGTCTTGCATATAAATACAATATAATAAATATCTCTTAAATTTATGAGCATGAATCAAGGAGAGTTGTCGGGAGGGACGCAGCTCACATACTCTAAAATGTATTCCAAAAGTAACAGTATTTGTTACAGGTGGGTGAATATGTGACTGTGTTGGGTCGCCGGTATCTAGTGACCAGCTGTGACCGAGCCACCAGGACCTACCTCACATCTCTTGGCCTCGCCCCGCAGCCAGACCTCGCACCTCACCCTACTACTGTGACTCAGGTCGGACCTCAAACTTGTGTACTCGCTGCTTGATAATGATTCGTAACCGATAGAACGTCATCTAGTTACCATTACAGATTTTTTGAGTAGTCAATATTGCAATCAAATGCAAAATTATGGTAAACACTGGTCAGTATTTTGAAGATGCAAGTTGCAGAACTTATCAGGACAAAATCTCGCTGTTTACAGCTTTATTAATACAACTCGACAAAATAAAGCGTTGTCCCACTGAAAACTTCTGCGACTGTGTGTGTGTCTGTTTTTTTTTTTTTTTGGCGGTATCCATTTCATCCTGAAGATGAGACAAGTATTGTTGTGTTTTGGGCCACCAGGGTGAGGAACTGACCACCTCAAAACTGTTATAAGAGTGAGGGACTGACCACCTCAAAACTGTTATAAGAGTGAGGGACTGACCACCTCAAAACTGTTATAAGAGTGAGGGACTGACCACCTCAAAATGTTATAAGGGTGAGGGACTGACCACCTCAAAACTGTTATAAGAGTGAGGGACTGACCACCTCAAAACTGTTATAAGGGTGAGGGACTGACCACCTCAAAACTGTTATAAGAGTGAGGGACTGACCACCTCAAAACTGTTATAAGGGTGAGGGATGACCACCTCAAAACTGTTATAAGGGTGAGGGACTGACCACCTCAAAACTGTTATAAGAGTGAGGAAACTGACCACCTCAAAACTGTTATAAGGGTGAGGGACTGACCACCTCAAAAACTGTTATAAGGGTGAGGGACTGACCACTCAAAACTGTTATAAGGGTGAGGGACTGACCACCTCAAAACTGTTATAAGGGTGAGGAACTGACCACCTCAAAACTGTTATAAGGGTGAGGGACTGACCACCTCAAAACTGTTATAAGGGTGAGGGACTGACCACCTCAAAACTGTTATAAGGGTGAGGGACTGACCACCTCAAAAACTGTTATAAGGGTGAGGGACTGACCACCTCAAAACTGTTATAAGGGTGAGGGACTGACCACCTCAAAACTGTTATAAGGGTGAGGGACTGACCACCTCAAAACTGTTATAAGGGTGAGGAACTGACCACCTCAAAACTGTTATAAGGGTGAGGGACTGACCACCTCAAAACTGTTATAAGGGTGAGGGACTGACCACCTCAAAACTGTTATAAGAGTGAGGGACTGACCACCTTAAAACTGTTATAAGAGTGAGGGACTGACCACCTTAAAACTGTTATAAGGGTGAGGGACTGACCACCTCAAAACTGTTATAAGGGTGAGGAACTGACCACCTCAAAACTGTTATAAGGGTGAGGGACTGACCACCTCAAAACTGTTATAAGGGTGAGGGACTGACCACCTTAAAACTGTTATAAGGGTGAGGGACTGACCACCTCAAAACTCTGATAAGGGTGAGGGACTGACCACCTCAAAACTGTTATAAGAGTGAGGGACTGACCACCTTAAAACTGTTATAAGGGTGAGGAACTGACCACCTCATAACTGTTATAAGGGTGAGGAACTGACCACCTCAAAACTGTAATAAGAGTGAGGGACTGACCACCTTAAAACTCTTATAAGAGTGAGGGACTGACCACCTCAAAACTGTTATAAGGGTGAGGGACTGACCACCTCAAAACTGTTATAAGGGTGAGAAACTGACCACCTCAAAACTGTTATAAGGGTGAGGGACTGACCACCTCAAAACTGTTATAAGGGTGAGGAACTGACCACCTCAAAACTGTTATAAGGGTGAGGGACTGACCACCTCAAAACTGTTATAAGGGTGAGGGACTGACCACCTCAAAACTGTTATAAGAGTGAGGAACTGACCACCTCAAAACTGCTATAAGGGTGAGGGATTGACCACCTTAAAACTGCTGTGAGTGTGAGGGACTAATCACCTCAAAAACTCCCCTGTGAGGGCGAGGGATTGACCACCTTAAAGCTGCTGTGAGTGTGAGGGACTAACCACCTCAAAACTGCTGTGAGGGTGAGGGAGTGACCATCTCAAAACTGTTGAGGGTGAGGGACTGACCACCTGAAAACTTCTGTGAGGGTGAGGGACTGACCACCTCAAAACTGCTATAAGAGTAAGGGACTGACCACATAAAAACTGCTGTGAGTGTGAGGGACTGACCACCTCAAAACTGCTGTGAGAGTGAGGGACTGACCACCTTAAAACTGCTGTGAGTGTGAGGGACTAATCACCTCAAAACTGCTGTGAGGGTGAGGGACTGACCTTCTCAAAACTGTTGTGAGGGTGAGGGACTGACCACCTCAAAACTTCTGTGAGGGTGAGGGACTGACCACCTCAAACTGCTATAAGGGCGAGGGACTAACCACCTCAAAACTGCTGTGAGGGTGAGGGACTAACCACCTCAAAACTGCTGTGAGGGTGAGGGACTAACCACCTGAAAACTGCTGTGAGGGTGAGGGACTGACCACCTGAAAACTGCTGTGAGGGTGAGGGACTGACCACCTCAGAACTACTACTACAAGGCTGAGGGACTGACCACCTCAAAACTACTACTACAAGGCTGAGGGACTGACCACCTCAAAACTACTACTACAAGGCTGAGAGACTGACCACCTCAGAACTACTACAACAAGGCTGAGAGACTGACCACCTCAGAACTACTACAACAAGGCTGAGAGACTGACCACCTCAGAATACTACAACAAGGCTGAGGGACTGACCACCTCAGACTCTACAACAAGGCTGAGGGACTGACCACCTCAGAACTACTACAACAAGGCTGAGAGACTGACCACCTCAAAACTACTACAACAAGGTGAGGGACTGACACCTCAACACTACTACAACAAGGCTGAGGGACTGACCACCTCAGAACTACTACAACAAGGCTGAGGGACTGACCACCTCAGAACTACTACAACAAGGCTGAGGGGACTGACCACTCAGAACTACTACAACAAGGCTGAGAGACTGACCACCTCAGAACTACTACAACAAGGCTGAGAGACTGACCACCTCAGAACTACTACAACAAGGCTGAGGGACTGACCACCTCAGAACTACTACAACAAGGCTGAGAGACTGACCACCTCAGAACTACTACAACAAGGCTGAGAGACTGACCACCTCAACACTACTACAACAAGGCTGATGGACTGACCACCTCAACACTACTACAACAAGGCTGAGGGACTGACCACCTCAGAACTACTACAACAAGGCTGAGGGACTGACCACCTCAGAACTACTACTACAAGGCTGAGAGACTGACCACCTCAGAACTACTACTACAAGGCTGAGGGACTGACCACCTCAGAACTACTACAACAAGGCTGAGGGACTGACCACCTCAGAACTACTACAACAAGGTTGAGGGACTGACCACCTCAGAACTACTACAACAAGGCTGAGGGACTGAGCACCTCAGAACTACTACAACAAGGCTGAGGGACTGACCACCTCAGAACTACTACAACAAGGCTGAGGGACTGACCACCTCAGAACTACTACAACAAGGCTAAGGGACTGACACACCTCAGAACTTACTACAACAAGGCTAGAGGGACTGACCACCTCAGAACTACTACAACAAGGCTGAGGGACTGACCACCTCAGAAACTACTACAACAGGCTGAGGGACTGACCACCTCAGAACTACTACTACAAGGCTGAGGGACTGACCACCTCAGAACTACTACAACAAGGCTGAGGGACTGACCACCTCAGAACTACTACTACAAGGCTGAGGGACTGACCACCTCAGAACTACTACAACAAGGCTGAGGGACTGACCACCTCAGAACCCGGAGGGTTAGCCACCTAAGATAACCCAAGAAAGTCAGTGCGTCATCGAGGACTGTCTAACTTATTTCCATTAGGGTCCTCAATCTTGTCCCCCAGGATGCGACCCACACCAGTCGACTAACACCCAGGTACCTATTTGCTGCTACGTGATCAGGACAACAGGTGTAAGGAAACGCGTCGAAATGTTTCCACCCGCCGGGAATCGAACCCGAGCCCTCCGTGTGTGAAGCGGGAGCTTTAGCCACCAGGCCACGGGCCACCCACAGCTGGAGCTTTTGGTCATCTGACCAAGCAGTGTGATTGACGCAAATATTCTATGTACCTTTATAAGTGTTTAATGGAGCTGTAGCAATTTTTTTTAAGTAACTGTAAACATTTTTAAATGTAGCTGTAATTTTTGTATGTATAGTAGTAACATTTTTTGTATTTTTTTTTTTACGTAGGTTAGAAAGACACAAGTGGGAATAGTTGGGCTTGAGTAGAAGCAGCATAACCTGGGCCAGTAGAGTTACTGCAGTCATTATCTGTTTGTAGCTACAAAAATTGATCTTTGGGTCCCGTGTTTAGTAATACGTGCTTTATAATACGCATACACAATAAGGGCGCTATGAAATAAACACGCCTCTCCAACATCACATATAGAGGATTCAAGAAGCTTCATGATCCTCTTCTAATTCCTTGCAAAGTAACGCACAACTCTTACTGTCATTGTACTGCTGTGTTAATTTAATACATTTACAATCTCTAACTTACGGAATGGATATAAACGCACCGGAAAAGAGAGAAAGATGATATCCAGTTTTGCTTAATAATAAAAATACTCAATTTAATCACCTTGCCCATTATAAAGGTATGCCTGATTAGACTCGGCGTTGTGTCAGTGTTTTGTCATCCTATTTGCCCAGCACTACAGTCAAGAACAGTGGAACTCACAATATGATGGTTGCAACAGTTCATAACTGTCCCCACAAAGTGGCGATAATTCTTTAGACAACGTTTCGGTCGTTAAGAGACCATTATGAAGTAACGGAAGCAGAGCGGGGTGCAAGTGACAGTTTGGTTCGTTCATTGACCTCGACTACCACCTGGAGAAACTCCTCATATGTCTGTTGGTACTCTCCTATTCCCATCCTCGGGTTGAGTCTTGGCTCCTGTGCGAGTTTTTTTTTTTATGTTGAACTCAGATTCTCTTGCCGCTAGTTATCGTGGGCTATACTAGTATTGATTTTATTTCAGAAGAAAATAATTTGCTGGACCATTAAATTAATTTGTTTAACACGTACGCATCTAACATCCCAGTTAGTTTAATATGTTTATTATGCACCCCATACCCATCCTGTGGGCGGTAGTCAAAAGATTACAGAGGTACATAATTGGTCCAGGGACTGGACTCCAAAGTTTTGATAGCTGAGCAAGTTACAGAGGTAATGAACTCACAATTTACAAAGGTAATGAACTCCAGGTAGGTCTGGTCACAATCATGACAAGTTACAAAGGTATTTACAGATTACAGAGGTACGTAATGGGTCCAGGGTGAACGTTATTGAGACCTTAATGCATTATTGAGAGTTTAGATGCGTTATTAAGACTACTTATGCGTTACTGGTTTGGAATTGTCTTGTGCAACTCATCCTGTAATTTGTAAGGGGCGCAAACATAAAGAATTCCTCACTGATGAGTGCTTTTTTCTCTCCCCTCATGGGTGCGTGTGTGGGCGTGTGGCTTCAAGGTGGGCGTGTCCGAGACTGCGGGCGTGGGCAAGCTACAGTTCTCTAGTGAATGGCCGCGGCGTCATCCTCTAGCTACTTTTGTTAACAATTTTGGTCATGTGCTCAGGTACTAACCCAGAGCACCATCCCTATCATTACCATCACTATCACTACCAGCACCATCACTACCAGCACCATTACCAGCACTATCACTACCAGCACATTCACTACCAGCACTATCACTGTTACTACCACACCATTACTATCACTGCCAGCACCATCACTGTCACTACCAGCACCATCACTATCACTACCAGCACCATCACTACCAGCACCATTACCAGCACTATCACTACCAGCACCATTACCAGCACTATCACTGTCACTACCAGCACCATCACTGTCACTACCAGCACCATCACTGTCACTACCAGCACCATCACTGTCACTACCAGCACCATCACTATCACTACCAGCACCATCACTACCACTACCAGCACCACCATTACTACCAGCACCATCACTACCAGCACCATCACTATCTACCAGCACCACCACTATTACTACCAGCACCATCACTTCCAGCCCCATCACTTTCACTACCAGCCCCATCACTATCACTACCAGCCCATCACTATCACTACAAGCACCATCACTTCCATCACTATCACTACCAGCCCCATCACTATCACTTCCAGCACCATGACTATCACTACCAGCCCATCACTATCAGCACCATGACTATCACTACCAGCACCATGACTATCACTACCAGCACCATCACTATCACTGCCAACACCATCACTATCACTACCAGCACCATCACTGTCATTACCAGCACCATGACTATCACTACCAGCACCATGACTATCACTACCAGCCCCATCACTATCACTACCAGCCCCATCACTATCACTTCCAGCCCCATCACTATCACTACCATCACTATCACTACCATCACTATCACTACCAGCCCCATCACTATCACTACCAGCCCCATGACTATCACTACCAGCACCATGACTATCACTACCAGCACCATGACTATCACTACCAGCACCATCACTATCACTACCAACACCATCACTATCACTACCAACACCATCACTACCAACACCACCACTATCACTACCAGCACTATCACTACCAGCACCATCACTATCACTACCAGCACCATCACTATCACTACCAGCACCATCACTATATAGACAGCCTGTACTGTCTGCACATACAGCCTATGCTGTCTTCCAGCTTAGTTCATATTTCGTGGCACTCAGGTGCTGCCCTCTAGGCCTACCCAGGTCAGTGGGACGCTGGTCCCACTCGCTCACTCTCAGCGGCCTAGAAGCATTCAACAAGTCTACTCTCTATCTCCCTCGTGGGCATGGCCCTCCCGGGGCATGGGCACAACACAAGCCTGTGCTGTGTACCCACCACGACTTTGCAAATAAAATAAGAAGCCTCCGAAGACGTCTATAATTGAACCCCGCTCTGCAGGAGCCACCAAACAAACTGATTATAAATGGTGGGAAGCGGTGGTCGCAGCTGTTGTTTGCCCGGAGAGAGGAAGGAATGAAGTTGTTCACTTCATCACCCTACACAACAAGCATCCGTCTCTCATTGAGTTATCCTGTTGTCGTGTCTGCACGTTTCAGCATCCAGACACAGGTACAAGCAGGATCTAGCCGAAATTTACCGAATTTCTTCGAGAATTGTAAGTGGTGTCCCAGTGACCCCATGCCACGGCGTCCCACGCTGTTTCTCATGTTTTTTTCTTCCCTCCCTGTAGGAAGTTTTTTTTTCCGTGTCCATATGTATATACATGTTTTTTATTTTGTGTTTTGTGCCCTGTTCCTACGAGAGAGAGACCGAGTTATTTTTTACCGCCAGACTTGGTCGGGACGACCATGTGGTTGGTGGCCGAGTGAATGTAGACAGCCTGTATTGTCTGCACAGACAGCCTATGCTGTCTGCCAGCTTAGTTCATATTTCGCGGCACTCAGGTGCTGCCCTCTAGGCCTACCCAGGTCAGTGGGACGCTGGTCCCAGTCACTCACTCTCTCAGCGGCCTAGAAGCAGTCAGCAAGTCTACTCCCTCTCTCCCTCGTGGGCATGGCCCTCCTGGGCCATGGGCACAACACACAAGCCTGTGTACCCACCACGACTTTGCAAATAAAGCAAGAAGCCTCTGAAGACGTCTATAATTGAACTCCGCTCCGCTGCAGCATCACCAAATAATTTTGTTTCACAAAGGACCCCAATGGAAATAAGTCACTCTGTCTGACTTTTTTGGGTTATCCTAGGTTCTCTACACGGCATATGGTCACTCTCTTGAACACTGTGTGCTTAATTGTCCACTTATTGAGGAATACAGAGACAGACAGTATAATAACCTATGTGACATGTCAAGATATCTTATTAATGAAAATAAGATACCAGATATACTAAGCAAATTTCCTAAATTTGCTTGTAACAGATAAGTGAACTATAGATATGTAGATATAAATCCATATGTATTCCTGTTAACCCTTTGGGGCCTAGTTCCTAGGCCTTTTGTGTATCCATATGCTCTCGCGCTACCGTCCACAGGATGGATATGGGTGCACAATAAACTAGCCACTTCGGTGGCAAAATCTAAAAAAAAAAAAATCTAATCTCTACACATATGCTGCTATGTAGGATAATTCTATGTAACTGTATTTGTGTATACCTGAATAAACTTACTAATAACTATCACCACCAGCACCATCACTATCACCACCAGCACCATCACTATCACTACCAGCCCCATCACTATCACTACCGTCACTATTACTACCAACACCAGCACCATCACTACCAGCACCATCACTACCAATACCATCACTATCACTACCATCACTATCACTACCAGCACCATCACTACCAGCACCATCACTGTCACTACCAGCACCATCACTATCACTACCAGCACCATCACTGTCACTACCACCATCACTATCACTACCAGCACCATCACTATCACTACCAGCACCATCACTGTCACTACACCACCACTATCACTACCAGCACCATCACTATCACTACCAGCACCATCACTGTCACTACCAGCACCACACTATCACTACCAGCACCATCACTATCACTACCAGCACCATCACTATCACTACCAGCACCATCACTATCACTACCAGCACCATCACTATCACTACCAGCACCATCACTATCACTACCAGCACCACACTATCACTACCAGCACAATCACTATCACTACCAGCACCATCACTATCACTACCAGCACCACCACTATCACTACCAGCACCACCACTATCACTACCAGCACCATCACTATCACTACCAGCACCACCACTATCACTACCAGCACCATCACTATCACTACCAGCACCATGACTACCAGTAACACCGCTCTCTACTAGCACCATAAAGCTTGTACTGACCTTCAGTGTACTAATGTTTTTTTATATAAAGTGTCAGGACGCTGCTATGGGCTCTGGACATCTTGGTGAGTACATATAGGAAGTGCCGCCAGTCTAGCGCTCAGCAGACTGACTGCTGGGTTTAGCGTTTAAATTTATAAGCTGTGCGTTCTATAATTTTTTTTTTTTTTAGTAAATCAATCCAAAAAATTCTTAGGTTACCTAACAGTGGTTTTTCTTATTTTGATTAATTTTTACTAACTGCTCAGTATTTTCGTAAGTGATGTAAATGATTTAGAAAACTGACAAGTTGAAGAATGAGACACTTGTGTAATATTTAGGAATTTTTATTGAGGAAACGTTTCGCCGGCCAGTGGCTTCTTAAGTCCAGTTTTCTTAGACCCATGGGAATTTCGTATTCCTTAGGCCTATGGTGCTTATTGAATATTATCAAATATGAAATGTTAAGCCGTTTGGGTAATTCAGCATAATGTGTTCTGGAGGCTCGATCCACTGTCCTCTAATAGGAAGGTACAGGTTTGGCGGTGTGTCGATACCGTATTCATCGTTTGTATAAATGGTTTTGGAAACCAACAAGTTGATAAATGACACACTAGTGAAAAGTTTGGGTATCTTTATTCTGGAAATGTTTCGTCAGTCCACGGCAGGGAAGAACGGTGGAAGATGAGTAGGAGTTTGAGGTAATCAGTCCCTCAGCCTGGAGTGATGTGTTTAGTCCATCAGTCTTCTTCCCTGTACTGAACTGAAGAAGCCACTGGCTAGCGAAACGTATCCAGAATAGACACCCAACTGTTGCACAAGTGTCTCATTTATCAATTTGCCGAATTTCCAAAACCATTTATTCAAAATGTCAGACCCAGCAACATGTTGGGGTCTTCATGCAGAGATATCTTCGAAGTTTACCTAAACCTATAATCATGACCTACTTCTACCAGTGAATTTTTTTCGACTGGTGACGCCGCCCTCGCCTCACCTGTCTGCAGTATATAAGCCCCTTCTCCTCGCGTATGCTGCACTTTTATCAAGATTGATGGACTGAATACATAGACTCCAGGCTGAGGGACAGATTGCCTCAAACTCCTCATCTACTGTTCTTCCTTGTTTTGGATTGAAGAAGTCACTGGCTGGTGAAACGTTTCCAGAGTAAAGACACCGGAATGTTGTCGTGTGGGCGGTAGTTATCTCGTACCCACTGCATGGGCAGCAATCATTTCATAACCATCCTGTGGGCGGCATTCAAACGATTACAAGGAGACATAGTGGGTACAGAGGCTAGTGTCCAACATTGTATTACCTAAGAAAGTTACATGACCCTTGTGCGTTCGATAATAAAAAAGTTACGGGAGTACTGAACTGTTCACCAGAGCAATATTAAGGATTAAGTTAATGATAGTGATGAGTTCGTTTTTAGGCAGTTAAACAGTTAAGCTAAACTGCCCAAATTTAAAATAAATGTTTGCGAGAAAAAGTCATGCACTGAGATTCATTTTAGTGAGTGTATAATTTATAACTTCTGTACTATAACTTAACCTAAACCATCTTTGCTAAAATTAACACGTTTTAGCTTTATTCTACCAAGTCTGTATTGGATTAACTTAAATTTAGTTATTAGCATAGTTTTACACAGTATTTTAATTTCGCTTTGTCTTTTTTTTTTCGGAGTTGTTGTAGAAATGAATTACATCATCTCAACCATAAATGTTAACGGGGTAAGCCAGTGGAAGGCCTCTGTCAGATGACCAAAAGCTCCAGCTGCTGGTTATCACATGACTAGGACTCGTGTCAGGAAGCACTTGTCCTGTTTCCTGAAACCTCACCTAAATTAAATGAATCTACATTTTTTATGGGGGGGAGAACATTTATAAACCAAGGTCATGAACCCTACCTGAAGTGCAAACCATTTCCATTCTTAGGTTCTACGGGGAGTGGGCGGGCGAGGGACCCGTGTCCAGTGGTGTTACCACGCCCGTGACGGAACGGGTGGAACTACGCTACTATCTTGAAGACAACACAGGCGAGGTGCGTGTCCATCACCTCACCCCCACCAGGACGCCCTCACGCCCACACCACCCAGCCTCCCCACTAAAATCCTCAAGCGAGCGCCCATACCCAAGGTCAGTCTCAACATTAACTTTTTTTCTTTTGTATCTATTTTCATTTATGGTTAGCGCGGAGACAGAAGAGCAAGAACTTGATCGAAACGTGATGGCTGTTCCTGAGGAAAACGTTGTGTACCAGATGTGTAATGACACTTTTCCTTTCATGTGTTGCTTAATTTACCCATTTTCTTTAGCTTTCCTGCATTAAGTTTATCACTTGCCAGATATAATTTTAAAGTCACAATTCCGTGACTGAAATATTTCACAACTAACGAACAATTCCATTAAAGATACCCAAGTGTTGAACATGTGTCTTAATTTATCAACTTGTTGCGTCTCTGAACCATTCATCTACATTCCTGCCTGCACAGCAACTTCTTGGGATCTTAATACAGGGAATTCTTCACTTGCCTAACCCTTGGGTACGACCTACTTCCACATTTGACAAATGTGGTACCACCTACGACTGCTGCACCTCTCCTGCCTATTGTACATAAGTCGCTTCTTCGCACATGTGCTGTATTCTTTTCAAGATTGATGGACTGATCACATCGACTCAAGGCTGAGGGACTGATTACCTCAAACTACTACTGTTCCTCACCATTCTCCCTTGTATGGACTGATGAAGCCAGCGTGTGGCGAAACGTTTCCTCATTAAAGATACCCAAGTGTTGCACATGTGTCTAATTTATCAACTTGTCGGTTCTTTGAACCATTTATCTAAATTCCAGAAAACTTTAGATAACCTTTCCATCCGCAGGAACTTGATGGTCCGGGATCCACTGTTTCAATTTCTAAATCTTCCTCTGAATTGTGAGTTAATTGTGAAGGATAATTTTGCACCATATACATATATTTTACCATTGATTTCATACTGAGTAGTTGATGGCTAATTGGACTTAAATGCTATGGACATACTAGGGTGTGTGCCCATAAGCTTTTAGTCTATGGACACTCAAGCGCTGTATGACCCTTGTAGGTTTAGCGCTTCTTTTGATTATAATATTAATAGTATGGACACTCAAGATTTTTAACATTTACTTGTTAAAATCTTCGGTCTTTCTTCATTTTTTGAATATGTATTGTATCATATTTTACACTTCAGTTATCATAAGTATTTATTAAGATGTACAGTGGCTTATACGACTCTGCTTTTTTTGTCGTGAAATTTGTCGGTTCTTGATGCCTCTGATGTGGCAGACTGTATCAGCTCTCTCTTTTCTTATGAGTCATTTTAATGTTCTGTGGGTCCACCTTGAATAAGTAATGATGTACCGACACAATGGTGAAGACACACAAATGTAGTCATATGGAAGCCTTTATTGGCGACGTTTCGCGCACAAAGAGCTTTAATAAGTCAAAAACAGATAAACCATAAAACAGCATTTGCATCTCTTTACCAGAATTCTTGTTGAACGCCCTTCTCTGTCTGTTACTGACTGTTCACGTGTAAACAAATTTGTTGAATCTTTTGTTGCGAACGGTGCACATTTTCTTGCTGTTTTTTGTGTGCCACTTTCTCAGTGATTATTGTCAAATTAATTCCTTTTCATTTTTCTTATGTGACTGGGATAGCTTGGTTCTGTCTTTTCCTTAGATGGTGTGTGCATATCAGATTGTTTTTCTACTTCCCACCTCAGAAAAAAAAATCTCATTCTTCTGCTAGCTCCCTCGTCTCTTGTGTTGATTTCACCTAGCGATAAGTATGTACCTAGAAGCTAGTCGACTGTTACAGGTTTATAATAATAATAATAATAATAATAATAATAATATATAATAATATCTTATACAAGTACGTGTACAAGGTTACCTGGAGGTTATTCCGGGGATCAACGCCCCCGCGGCCCGGTCCATGACCAGGACTAGCTGACGTCAATGGCATACTACTATATAGAAAGCCGCTTGTTATGCAGAGCATTTCGGGCAAATTAGGCCAGTTTTGTCCCAGGATGCGACCCACACCAGTCGACTAACAACTCATGAGTAAACAAGAACAACCGGTGTAAGGAAACACGCCCAGTATTTCCACCCTTGCTGGGTTACATTATAAGGAAGAACTCAAGGAACCCAACAGAAATAAGCCACACGTTCTTTGGTCGGTTGGGTTATTAACTCGCCGAGGCTGATAATCAGAAGTCTTGTTCCAGGAACTGTGTGAGTTGAGCGGAGCGGCGGCGGTGGGTGCAGTGGGTCGACCCACTCTCAACTTGGTGGGACTAAGGGGCAGTCGAGCCCATCTCAAAGACAGAAGACCACAGGTATATCAAACTTTTCTGTTGCCTGACAAGTCGTACATACTGTTGTCTGTACGTGTTATCTGTTGCCTGTACCTGTTGCCTGGTAACTCATACTTTTTAACCCTATTGCCTACTATAAACGCTCGTATTTCCTGCTTCCTGTACCTGTTCATTGTATTGTTTCCTAATTGTAATTTTTCAACTTTTGTAAGTGCAGTTTAATCAACTTTATTTAAAGAGCGATCAATTGTGAATTAAAAGTTGAATAACATTTGGAGAAATACAGGTAGAATATTTAATAGTTGATGTGGATTAAAGCCCACCGATTACTCAAAGTAATTCAGACCGCATATCACCTGTTCACTAGTCAAGAATAATCTCTTAAATATAGATTAAAATAAATTCACAGCATATATACAGAGAGACAAGCATCTCTCGATGTACATATATTTTATAGGCAGCTGCGAGCCCAGAGTTCCTGGGTCCCAGCGACTTATTACTGGGAAACACTGTGCGGGTCGGAGGAAGACTGCTCAGGCTCTGTGAGTGTGACGCCTTTACTACTAATTACTACAAGAAAGTCTTTGATATTGGTAAGTCTTCATTTATCTAGCTCTTTCCCTCTCCGCTCTTCTACGTATGTATGTTTTTTATTTAGTTTGGAAATTCATTGAAAAAGTAAATTGAGGCCTATGGAGGTTACCTGTTCCAATAAGCCTGCTGCATTTCTCTTTTTTATATATGTATGACTTACCTGCATGCATATGGTTTGTTAGGTTAATGGGGTTGCAGGTCTATGGACTGCAATAAGGCAATTAAAGTTGCATGTAACATTTTCACTACCAAAAATATATCAATACCTAAAATTGGGATTAAAGTATCTGTCATTGTACATACGTCAAGAGAGACTCCAGGTGTATATATTGTGTCTCTAGCTAGACCGAAATATTTACATTATTATAATACTAGAGGTTGATAAGTCTTTTTTTTCCGTATTTCATTATATAGAATTAAAACCTGCAAATGTGCCTTTCCTTAATTCTTTAGTGTTATAGGTGACCAAAAAATGGGTTACCTGGAGGGAGTTTCGGGGGTCAGTGCCCCCGCGGCCCAGTCTGTGACCAGACCTCGCGGTGGATCAGGGATTGATCGACCAGGCTATTACTACTGGCCGCACGAAAACCGACGTATGAGCCAGTAGGCCGATGAACCTTGTCCTGATATTACAAAGCTTATTGAAAAATTTTCAGTGACTGACTACATTATGTTACACATTATCCTTTCGTGTTCCTCACTTGACGCTCTCAGTTGCCAATATTTGGGTTGTGTGTAGGACTGTTATCACTCAGCACAACAGTGTAGCTCTTGAAGTAGTCGATGCCAGCTTACTCTTCATTATATTAACAAACATTAATCTTATGGCAGTAACTGCTATGATGAGAATTTGCAATATATTTTGGAGTACTTTGTTCAGTTTAGTGTCATGCCATTTATGTTTTACTTGGTCATGTTAAATGTAGCTCATCATACCTGGAGTGTACCTGAAGAGGGTTTCGGAGATCAACGCCCCCGCGGCCAGGTCTGTGACCAGACCTCCGGTCTGATGTACTTATAATAAAATTAAAAAGTTTCCATGTCTTTCTGAAAGGTTTATGGTTTCAAATAGGAGAGCCTGAATGCTAGTGAAGGACTCTTCATCCAGGAATCTGAGATGACCTCCCCTTAAGTAGAACTTGATTACCTCCCATTTCTCAGGTGCCGAATTACCCTTACCGGTTCAGCATTACCCCTTGATTATGATTAAAATGAACTCTCCTCGTAAGTACCCCCATTACTAGGTGCTGTATAACTCGTATGGGTTTAGTGCTTCATGAATGTGTAACTAATAATAATGTGACACTGATATGTGAGCAGAGCAGCAGCCTACGGAATACCAGTACCTGCAGAGGAAGCTGGCGATCCCTAGAGTACCTCGCTCTGTGCCCCTGGACCCACGCTGGCTGGAGGAACCACCTAGAGACCCATTACACCCGCTACCCACCACTGTCACTACCCTAGTGGGTGGTATGCACGCCCGCTCCCTCAGGTAGGTCTCTGCGGTGGGTAAGCTTTATCTAGGGTAAACATACGTACATAATCAGTGTCTTTGCAGAGGCGCTCAAATACGACAGTTTAGATGTCACTCCAAACAGCCAATATCCAAAACCCTCCTTCAAACAGTCAGTCCCTCGATGGCCCACTGCCTTTCTTGGGTTATCCTGGGTGGCTAACCCTCTGGGGTTAAAAATCCGAACGAAATCCTATCTCTTATGCTTGTCTTGACGCTGCTGAAGGTCTCTTGCTCCAAGAAATTAGAGCTACCCGCCTGTGTAATCCCTACTGGTTTACAGTGCTTCTCCATTAAAAAAACATTTTCGTTTTCTCTGACTAAAAAAGCTCAGCTTCGTCTTGGTTTTCTATGACTCGCACTTTACAGGGACGACTGCGAAGATAAAATTCTACGTTTTGGGGCGCACCTCGTCACCGATAAAGAAAAGGACAGAGAGAGAGAATTCGTGATTAATTTTTATGTCTACGATTCGACAATATCAGTCTACGAAATACCCAAGATCAACTCAGGTCAGTAGCAGCAGTCTCTTACCTTAAATATTTTTATTTATTTGATTATGTAATATCGGTTGTGACATAAAATGTTTATTTAGGCACCAAACATAGGAACTCACTCATGATAAATTTCAGATAAATTTGACAAATAATTTGGGATGATATTTGTGTTTCTGATATTAAGAAATTAAAGAAAACTAATATCGGTTATTATGTGCATATTATCAGAAAATATTCATTAAAAATACCTCACCATAAAGCAAATCATTATACAGTAATACAAAATATATAATTTTTCAAGAGAAGGAAGGCCTCGGTCAGATGCCCAAAAGCTCTAGCTGCGGGTCATCATATGACTTAAGACAAACGTCAGGAAACACTTTATTTATTTATTTAGTAATTTAAGCATACAAACAGAGGTACAAAAAATACAGGTAAGAGCAGCATGCCAAAGCCACTTATATGCATAGCATTACGGGCTGGCTTAAAATTAACTTAAGATGAAATCAGTGATAAAACATTATTGTAAACAGATAACTATAAAGCACAAATGAGTATTACAAAGACAGGTCATATGGTTGCATGCATTGCTGTACATTCAGTCGAATGGAGTATTCTGTTAGGTAGTGTATTTAAAAAAATAATAAAGTTAAATTGGGTCCTAGGTTTAACATTTGTGTGATATAATTGTGAGTAACATATAGGATATACAATTTATAAGGTTCAGTTATTCAGTATTTATTTGGTTTTGAGTGAGTAAGTGATCTTTGAGAAGAGACTTGAATTTATAAACAGGTAGTGTTTCTTTTATATTTACAGGTAATGAATTCCAGATTTTAGGGCCTTTTATGTGCATTGAGTTTTTGCATAGCGTGAGATGGACACGAGGAACATCAAAGAGTGATCTGTGCCTTGTGTTATGGTCATGTGTTCTGTTGAGGTTGGCAAGGAGATGTTTGAGGGGAGGGTTAATATCAGAGTTAAGTGTTCTATGTATGTAATAGGTGCAATAATAAGTATGGATGTTTTGTATGGTGAGTAGGTTGAGTGTTTTGAATATTGGTGGAGTGTGTTGCCTGTAGTGAGAATTTGTTATTCTAACTGCAGCCTTTTGTTGGGTAAGTAGTGGTCTGAGATGGTTAATTGTTGTTGAGCCCCATGCACAAATTCCATAGGTGAGATAGGGGTAAATAAGAGAGTGATAAAGGGCCATGAGGGCTGACTATGGAACATAGTACCGTATCTTCGATAGCATGCCTACAGTCTTGGAGATTTTCTTAGAAATTTGTTGTATATGTGTATGAAATTTGAGTCTATTATCGAGGTGGATTCCTAGGAATTTTCCCTCTGTTAGCTTTGTGATAGGTGATCCGTTTATTGTTATGTTAAGAGGTACATCTGTAGCTCTGTTACCAAACTGAATGAAGTAGGTTTTGTCAATGTTTAGTGTAAGTTTGTTAGTCCTCATCCAGGTAGATATTTTCTGTAATTCGGTGTTTACAGTATTGGCTAGCGTGACTGGGCTCGGGTGAGAGAAGACGTATGTAGTGTCATCTGCAAAAAGTGTGGGTTTGAGTAATTGCGAAGCATTTGGTAGGTCATTTATGTATAGGAGAAAGAGAAGAGGGCCAAGGACACTTCCCTGTGGGACACCAACTGTAATTGGTTGTGCGGAAGAGCTTGCCTCATTTGCGTACACACATTGGCTTCTGTTGCTGAGGTAAGACTTGAGATAGTTGAGGGAGTGCCCTCTAATACCATAGTGTGACAATTTAATGTGGAGCAAGTCATGGTCAACTGTATCAAAAGCTTTACGTAAGTCAATGAAGATCCCCAGTGGGACTTCTTTTTTCTCTATTACAGTGTATATATGTTCTAGCATGTGTATAATAGCATCATTAGTATTTTTATTAGGCCTGAATCCAAATTGGCAGGGGTTGAGAATGTTTTGGGAGATGAGGTAGGAGTAGATTCGTTTATGAATTAATTTTTCGAAGATTTTTGAGAGAGGGTGTAAATTGGATATTGGCCTATAGTTATTCAACTCTGTTTGGTCTCCTTTATGGATCGGGGTGACCCTTGCTATTTTGAGAACTGTAGGGAAGGTGGAGGATTCAATGGATTTGTTAAAGAGTATTGCAATGATTGGTGATAGTACTTGTGACGCTTTTTTGTATATAAAGGGTGGTAAGGTATTTAAATCTCCTGCCTTGTTTTTCAGTGCGTTGATAATAAGGGAGACTTCGTATGGGTTAGTCGGAGCTAGGAACAGTGTGTTCGGGTAGTTGCCAGTGAGGTAGTCATTTGGTGGGGTATCTGAGCTTGGGATTTTATTGGCAAGGTTTTGACCTATAGTGGAGAAGAAATCATTGAGTCTGTTTGCTGTTTCTGTTGGTGGGAGTTGGGGTTCATCTGATTTTGCTAATTTTATTTCGCTATGTCGTGATATCTTTTTTGTTCCCAGAATTTCTGATAGGATCTTCCAGGTCTTTTTTATATCACCTCGTAAGTTGGATAATCTGTTCTCATAATACAATTTTTTTGCCCTTCTTATCAGGCTGGTTAGGATTGACGAGTAACGTTTTGTTTGGTCTCTGGTTATGTGACCCATTCTGTACTGTTTTTCATATCGGTGTTTTGTATTTATGGATTTGAGAATGCTGGGTGTTAGCCAGGGACTGTTCAGTCTCTTAGCTGTCATCTGTTTAGTTTTTTTAGGGCAGTGGTTGTTATAAAAGGTATTGGGTCTTTTTTAGAAAATTATTAAAAACATTCGTCAATATCTGTATAGATTTCTAGCTCAGTGTGCCAATCAATGTTTGTTACTGCTGTTGTGAAGTTATTAATGGCTGCCTCATTGTGAAGTCTGAAGGTGACTTTAGTAGTGTATTGGGGTATTTTACCAAGAGTTGTTATGAGGAAAGTAGGGTAGTGGTCTGTGGTATTATCTGTAATTATGCCTGATTTTAAAGGGGATATGGTGTTGGTCCAGATGTGGTCAAGTAGGGAAACACTAGTCTCTGTAACTCTTGTAGGTTTTGTTACTGTTGGTAGCAACATGCAGTTACTCATTGTGTTTGTGAATTCAGTAACGTGTGGGTCCTGGTCTTGCAGGAGATTTATATTGAAGTCACCTGAGAGTAGTAAGTGATCTTTGTTCATGCGTGCATCAGTTATCATACTTCCTAGGTTTTGACTAAATTGGCTTATGTTTGACTGTGGAACTCTGTAGATGTTTATCAATGTGAGAGGTTTTTGTAGGTATTTGGATTTGAATTTAGCTATTATATATTCCCCATGTTCATCCCTTGTGCAAATATTAGTGATACATTCTAGTTGGTCTGAGTAGTATATGGCAGTGCCACCCCCTTGTTGGTCTGGCCTACAGTTGTGTATGGCTGTGTAACCAGGAATGGCATAGACATCTGTAGTATCAGGCTTTAGCCAGGTTTCAGTTAGTGTAATGATGGACATATTGGCATGCAAGGAATTTAGTAATGCTAGGAGGTCATCGTAATGCTTGCTTAAAGATCTGATATTGTAGTTAAAGATAGTTATGTTGTTGTTAGCTCTGAGAAGTGCCTTTGATTGTTCTGCTGTGTAGTAATTACAGTAACTGTTTGAATCATTTAAGTCATTAAATAAGAGGTTGGTATCAGGATCAATGCTTGTAATCATAAGATTTGTAGTGAATCTATAGTTAGAATTAAGTAAAAAATAAAGTAAATATTCTAAAGCTAAAAAAAAAATAGCACCTGAATTATTTAACAAATGTAAAAATAATGAGCTAAGGTAGTTTTTTAAAGCTAAAATAAAGGAGACAATATAAAAGGGACTAAAATAATTTGTGGTGAACAAATAAAGTGATGATCGAATAATGGAGCTTGGGAATATGATAGTAGGTAGTACTTTAAAGGTAATTCTTTAGTTAGAATTATAATATAAAATTATAATATAAAAGGGACTAATATAAGTTGTGGTGAACAATAAAGTGGTAATCAAATAATTGCACTAAGGTCTAATATAATGACTTTTGTGGAGTCTGTTTTGAGCTAGAATGAGCTATAGTACAACTAGATTTAATCTAATAATATAACAATACAAATTAAAAATAGCACCAGTCTCTCACTAGTAATTGCAATATGGTCTAATATAATGAATTTGGTATTGACTATAGTACAACTGAGTTTAATCTAATAATATAAAAAAGGCACAAGACTCTCAATTGTAATTGCACTAAGGTGTTATATAAGTTGTTTACAAGAATAAGAGTATAACTAGATTTAAATTGACAATATAAAATATGCAAGTTAAGGTAGCAAAAGAATAAAAAAAGTAGAAAAAAAATATATGAGGTAGTTGGTACTAGTTAGCAAAAGATAGTTAAGGGCCTTGAACAATAATATAATTGAAAAATACACTAATTGCACACACAATATAGTCACTAAGATATGAAAACAATCTTAGAGTAGGAATTATAATACAAACTTATAATATAAAAATACAAATTGAAATGGTACTTGCAATTGCACTAGAGTCTGGTATAGGTTGTTGACAAGATCAGGAGTATAACTAGATTTAAATTGACAAAATATAATTCACAATTAAAGTACCAAAGAATAATAGTAAAAAAATAACAAGGGTAATGTCTTGGTTATAATATGATAGTAAGATGGTAGACAGGTACACAGGTACAAAGGATAATATAAAGGTTGGAGTTGAATATACAAACTTGAAAATTTGGCAACAAAAAGTTATGGGAAGTATAAAATAATGTTTAATGTACAAAAGTAAAATTGACTGGTAGTAAATATGGTGTTTAATAAAATTTTAGTAAGTAATAATGATTACAAAAGAGTGAAAAAGTAATGTTTATTTCATTCAATATTGCACTGGTAGTTATACTAGAGGTTATATGGCAGCACAAGGTAATTAAGAGTACTCTAAGATAGTAAATGTGGTATTAAAACAGGTAAGGTAATTAGACAAGTAATGGTTATTAAATGTCAAAAATGTTAAGAGTAAATTGAAAATTATAGTAAAAATGATAATTATTAATTTTAGTAAGTAATATCAATTGATAGTATTTAAAAAATATGAGGTAATAATATGGACAGAGAAAGTATCAATTCAGCTAATGTTTAAGCAAACAATAGTAAATAAGAAAATTACATAAGGTGACTTATGCTTACTAGTAAAAAACACAAAATGAGGTAGTTGATTATTTAATTACTAAGAGATTGTACAATGAAATTTGAACAATAATGGAGCAAAACATTCACTACACTACGTAGGCTTTTAGGTTGGACATTGTTTAGTTATTCTCTGTAAGATTAGTATCCCTGAGAAATCGTGATAGATCATTCTCGTTCGTTATTGTGTACAGTTGACCTACAATTTGTTTTCCTAACAAGAATTTTCCCATCTCGTGTGAAGCATTGGTGTATTGTGTCATTATTCTCCCGCTTAAGTTTTCTGACTCTATAAAGGAGGTTCTGACGTTTTTTGGTAAGACACTCGTTTATGTATACCTCTTTCTTTACTTTAATAGATGCAATAATTAAGTCTTTTTTACTGTCATGTGAGTGGAATCTAAGCATAACACTTTTTCTACCATGGGATCCTAGTAACCTGGCTTCTTTTATTTCTGACTCTGGTACAATAACACTTGTTTGGTCCTTTATGATCTGCAGAGTAATTTCTTTACTGTTTGTTTGGTTCATATCACTGGGAAAAAGTGGACTGTTGACTATTACTGCGTCCGATAGTTTATCTTGCTCAGTTTTATCTTCTTGGAGAGCAAAGTAATCACTGAACTGGTTATCTAAGTTGTTCTTCCATTCTTTTACTGCTTCTTCAACCTTTGTATTAAGAGATATTATTTGTTGGGTATGGCTATCTATGACTGCTTGGATGGTCTTGTCACAGTTAGTCATTCCTGGTGTTGATAACTTTTGTTCAAGACTGAGGATTTTGTTCTCGAGTTGTGTCATCCTGGTGTCTTGTTTTGTTAGCGTCTCTCGAAGATTCATATTTTCAATAACTAAGTTGGAGATGTATGTTTTTAGGGTATCTGGATCGTTGGTCATACCTGAGAGACTACTTGGTAGGTTGAATCCGGGGAAGAGAGGGGAGGATGGGCTGGTGGCAGCCATGTTTGTTGTTATTGTTGTGGTGTCGCCTTGAGCGGTGGTGAGTGGGGTGGTTGCTTGTCCTGTTTCCTGATAAACTTAACCTTACATACATAGAACACTTAACTCGGATATAAACCCTCCCCTCAAACATCTTACCAACTTCAACAGAACACATGACCATAACACAAGGCACAGATCACTCTTTGATGTTCCTCGTGTCCATCTCACGCTATGCAAAAACTCAATGCACATAAAAGGCCCAAAAATCTGGAATTCATTACTTGTGACCATAAAAGAAACACTGTTTATAAATTCAAGTCTCTTCTTAAAAACCACATACTCACCCACAACTAAATAAATACTGCATAACTGTTTCTCATAAATTATAACCTGTGACCCTATCAAACTTTTTTTTTAATTACATTACCTAATAGAATACTCCATTCTCTTGAATGCACTCATCAAATGACCATATGACCTGTCTTTGAAATACTCATTTGTGCTTAATTGTTATTTGTTTACTGTCATTTTTACCACTGAATATATCATTCCTTAGTTAATCTTAAGTTAATTTTAAGCCTGCCCATAATGCTCTGCATACAAGGGGCCTTTGGCATGTACACTTAACCAGTGTATTTCTTTGTACATCTGTGTATCATGTCCAAATTAATAATAAATAAATAAACCTATTACAAAGTTAAGTAGAAAACAATGCAACACATCAGACCATTAGTTCCGAGTTTGTTTTAATTCTGACGAGGTGTTACTGAAAGTGTTGTCGTTTCCTTCTCAAATGTTAATTGAACTAGCTGACATTTGGTACCATCGGTTCGTATTACAAAAGCATTCATCACAGCTGAAATAAGGAACGTAATGTTATTGTATAATATGGAGATAATTATAGTTGAAATGGATAACAGAACTTGAGAAGCACAAATTGGGGAACTAGTGCCCTCTGGTGCCTCCCCCTGGCTACGGGGCCGCTAATATTTTGGTCAATATTTTGGCTGTTTTGCCATCTTACTGTTTTAATATCTTTTCACATGGACATGTTTGTGCTGCATTTTCAAGAGTTGGCACATGAACCTCAGAGACAGATACCCTGTGTGGTACATTTTGTACCCTGTGTGGTACATTATGGGCTGCGGAAGATGATCAATAATTGACACACTTGTGATACAGGTGAAAGGCTAAGATCGAATCTCTTACTCTTCTAAAATTTAAATTCCCAATGATCGCTTCAGAACTAGGGATGCTAAGCCAATTACGATTCTCTTCAGAGAGAACAAGCGATTTGAAAAGAATTATCATTGGCTTGGCATCCCTAATTTTGAAGGTTCTTAATAGGATGGATAATGAGAACCTTCAGAACTGTGGATGCCAAGCCAATGATGATTCTGTTCAAATCGCTTGTTCTCTAGGCTGTAATATTGTTGTACACTAACGGCCCCCTTCAGGGCAGGCGAAATTGCAGACCTGGAGAATATACAGACGGAAATCACTTCCCACAAAAGCAAAAGACTCGGCAGGAGGTGTAACCCCCTCCCCCAAGAAGCAGGTGCATCAAGAGTACTATAAAACAACGCATTAAGTGTCAGTGGCCCAAATCTGTTCAACTGCCTCCTGGCATACATAAGAGGGATTGCCAAAAGACTCCTGGCTGTCTTCAAGGAGAAATTGGACAGGCACCTTAGGTCAGTTCCCGACCGGTTGGTCGGGAACTGACCCCACGGCCTGGTTATGGACCGGGCCGTGGGGGCGTTGACCCCCGAAACACCTACCCCAGACAAAATTAGTAATTGTTCAATACAGTGTTATTTAAACCCTCCTGAATTGATAAAACTTCAAAGTCTTGACAAAGTAATGGCATTTACATTTTAAGTTAAACTTGAGCCTCACTTTTCGAGCACTTGGCTTACATTTTACGAGACCTGAATTATTTACTACGAAAGTTGCTATTATAGTTTGGGTCAAAGATTTTAATTTGAAGTAGACAAATTTTCCCATAATGTTTCCGTCTGTTAAGATTTTTATCAATATTTTAAGAGATCGAAACGTCCAATAAAAGCTTGTTTTGCAGTGTTGCCCTTATTTAAATACAGCTATTATTTTCCTTATTTTGCTGTTGCCGGTGTCCCTGTTGTGCACAACACACACACTGTAATCTATATTTACATTTATTATTATTATTATTGCAATGTGTGTTTGTACTGTGAGGAATGCGTGCTGGTATGTTCCTGGGTCGCAGTCTGGTAGTGGAGCCTGGTGGTGCAGGTCACCTGGACGGTCAGCACCTCTACGCTGGCGCCACCGTCACCCTTAATTCACATGTCTTCCGTCTCACCCACGCGGATGAGTTCACTCACAACTACATGGAGGAACACGCAGACGAGGTACAGTTCTCTCAAGTATTACATTCCTGCTTGCTGTTTTCATTCATCCTTATTTTTGTCATATACATGTAAAATTTCAAATTAATTTTGCATAAAGAAAATTGTCTTGCAGTATTTTCTTTTCAGGTTAATGGAATATTTTTATCAACAGGGTATATACACTCAGAGGAGTATTTCTCGAAGCATATATATGCTTAGAGTTTATTTTAGGGATTAAATTGGTCTTTTCTGTTGGTGGAAAAATTACGTGCAGTCTTAATAACGATAGTGTAGTAGATAGGCTTTAAAGACCATTAACCAATATTTTTGTTGTCTTCCAGTTAATGTTTTACTCTTTCATTCACTTCAAGTACTTTTGGGCTTGAACACTAACAGGTAACCACCTGAAAACATCCGTGTCTTTGATAAGATTACCGTTGGGCTGGTTGTGGTTGTTGGTTAATTAGGCTTTAAGCCTATCGGCTACCCAGAAGGTAAGGCTGCTTGTCACTTATTCACTACCAGTCAATAACTCTTTAATCCCCAAAACAGGGATTAAGGTAAACTCTCAGTGTATCTACCCTAAAACATGTACATCTCTCGGCCGGGTTGATTATATCTGGCTCACTATTTTTATGGCACTGTGGGGGTGGGCACTGTGGGAGTGGGCGCTGTGGGTTAGGGCTTACGCTACTCAGCATCTGCTTCAAATGTTTTGAATTCAAATCCAGCTAGATGGATGGAGTATCTGTAACGGGTACTGTCTAGTGTACTTCCCTATGTGACTGGTACCTCTGGTGTACTTCCCCATGTAACTGCTACCCCTGGTGTACTTTTCCATGGAACCAGTACATAACAGTGTCCTTCTCCGTGTTACTGGTACTGCTTGATGTACTTCCTCATGTAACTGGTGCTTCCTAGTGTACGTCTGCACGTAACTTGTACTTTCCTATGTGCTGGTACTTTCTAGTGTACTTTCCTGTGTAACTTGTACCTCCTGGTGTACCATCTCATTGGTGCTCCCTCATCTACTACCCTATGGATATATGTCGTGCCGAATACGTAAAACTTAGGATTTTGGCTTAAATAGCAGCGCTCTTCTTGCCGAATACGGCAAGCTAAAATTTGTATATGCATTAATTTTGCAAAAAATATTCTGAAGCTAACTAAATTATATTTGATTGTGTTTATTATTAAATGATTGTAAGGTTATCTAAACTATATTTAGTTGGACTAGGCTAAATTAAATTGCGCTTGTTATGATGTTAGGTAAGTTTTCCAAGGTTCTTTTGGTACAAAATTGTTAATTTTTACATTAGCATAAATGAAAAAAATATCTTTAAACATATAAGAGAAAATTTTAGAAAGGACTTAATTTTAAACGAGTTCTTGCTAACTGACCAATTTTACCTATGGAGTAAATGGTGAAAGTTTTTGTTTTTCGGGCCACGATGTGTTAATAATATAAAATAATTCTATGGTTAATCTCATTCTTAATAAACCCATCCGCTGACAAGTCAACTCCCAAACATCTGAAAACATTCACTTCTTTTGTACTCCCTCCTATGTGATATCCAATTTTTCTTTCCCTAACTCGTTTGATACTCTTATAACCTTACTCTTATCTGTGTTCGCTTTTAACTTTCTTCCTTGATGTACACTGAGGAAAATGCATCTGTGTATTATATACATCAAGAAGTGTATATATCTGTTTATACATGTAAGTGTATCCATATATACCAGAATATATGTTATATTCAACGAGAAATATAAATCTCTATATACATCAACAGTTTTCTCATTATTTTAGGGAATCTAGTTATTCTTGATGTTAGTGTATGGGCAAATTGCAGCCTTAATGGTCATTCGAAAGTTTCGAGAATAATACTGAATGGGTAACTCTCGCGGAACATGAGGTAAGGACGTCTCCCACATCTTACTCGCAGATAAGCAGATGAAAGTAAGTTATACCCCTGAGCTCCTTCAAAGGGAGGGGGGTTACCTGGAGGTTATTCCGGGGATCAACGCCCCCGAGGCCCGGTCCATGACCAGGCCTCCCGATGGATCAGGGCCTGATCAGCTAGGCTGTTACTGCTGGCCGCACGCAGTCCAACGTACGAGCCACAGCCCGGCTGATCCGGCACTGACTTTAGGTATCTGTCCAGCTCTCTCTTGAAGGCAGCCAGGGGTTTATTGGCAATTCCCCTAATGCTTGATGGGAGGCTGTTGAACAGTTTTGGGCCCCCGACACTTATGGTGTTTTCTCTTAGTGTACCAATGGCGCCCCTACTTTTGTTACCTTGATATTGTTGCAGGGCTCTTGATTTAAGGAATTGGAAGCTACACTTCTGTTGGATCAAATCTGAATACCTCTGTCTTCATCCCCTGTATAATATAATTAATATTGATAATAATATAATCGTCGCAAAGGCTCCTTGCCCATTCCTCACGTCAAGCTCAGCTGAACCTGACTTAAATTAACAAGTTACGACCCCTGTGAGACTAGCCATCAGTCACAACACTATTCCCAAGCAGCTATGATACTCCTCATTACTGTGTAAACAAGCCAGGGAGCACGCGAAATATATATCTCTGGCTCTTATCACATCAGGATCTTAAACAGCGGACTGCTCTGTCCTAATGGAACAGTTAGTACCTTCACCAAGCCCTTTTCCTCGCTAGGTTTGGTGACGTCAAAGTCAGAGATGTGTTGGTTGGGAAACAGTGGGTCGTCAGTGTCATAACCACTCCTTGACGGCTATGGCAGGCATCAACGATGCTTTTTTTTATTGGTAGTGTTATTTCAAGATGCTCTGATATTGTGTGCAGACTAGTGTTATATTTAGAAAGTTGTCTACGAGAGCACCGGAATGCATGTAGTAAGGATGACCAATTCAATACACATAATTCATTTTTCTGCAGTATACAGGTAAATGTAGTTTATATGCAATATGCTCCTGGTCACGACTCAAAGCTCTTATTGCAACCACCCAACCACAACTCCTGTAGTTTTATTTCGGAAGTCATGAACAAATTAATTTTAGTTTCCCAACAGGACACACACAGTGATTACCTTAGAAGATAGAATTAGAGCACTGTTGTGGGCCTGTTGGCTCATGCCAGCTGGGTCCCTCTGCCCCCCTCCTCTCCCTGCATGACAGCTGTACTGGTCTCTGCTGTGTCTGACAGGAATGTAGATAAATGGTTCAGAGAACCGACAAGTTCTTCTTTGTATGGACTGATGAAGTTACTGTGTGGCGAAACGTTTTCTCAATAAAAATACCCAAGTGTTGCACATGTGTCTAATTTATCAACATATCGGTTCTCTGGACTATTTATCTATATTCCTGTCAGACATAGCAACATCTTAGGATCTTAATACGGGGAATTCTTCACTTGCCTAACTTTTAGGCATGACCTACTTCCACATTTGGATTTGTCCAGTGTGATACCGCCTACTGCTGCTTCACCTCATCTGTCTACAGTATTTAAACCATTTCTTTGCACATATGCTGTATTCTTTTCAAGATTGATGGACTGATTACATCGACTCAAGGCTGAGGGACTGATTACCTCAAACTACTCCTGTTCTTCACCATTCTCCTTTGTATCGGGTAGGCCCAGAAATTTATTGGCCTAAGTGTTGCATATGTATCTAATTTATCAATATATTCCGTATGTTGTTGCTGCTGCTAGGCGCCTAAGTATGGTTATCTTAGGATGACCGCTATTTTTTCCAATATTATTTTATATTCACGACTAAGCTGGGTAATGGGAGGTAATCAGGTTTGATTTCGGGATGATGGTAGCTCCAGTTTCCAGGATTTAGAACCCTTTCAGAAGTTAAGGAATGCGGACCTCCATGGAGAACCAGCGTGAGGAATGTTGAACGAACACAGGTAGCTACTGCTGGAGTCTTGACGACCAGGTCTGGTGACAACTGTGACCCGAAGCCAGGTTTCCTTGCTGAGTGGTCATCCAGATTGTTGCTGCTAGTGGCCTCATAGAACCATCACAACCCTACTGATCGGGCTCCTAGCGCCTTGTCCTCATGCTTCTCCCTGTGTTATCCTACCTGCTTTTTTTCCCCCCACAGTTCCCGCAAGCCAACTATAATGTTGCATTGGACGAGGCTCGGCGCTGTTTGGGTCACCACCAGCTGACTGACCTCCTTCACCAGATGACCCCTCGTGACCCCGAGAAGACAGGCTTTGCTCCCACCTCCGTAGTGGTGTCTGCGCTGCTCACCGCGCTTAGTGAGTATAAACCTCCCTGTTCAGTGCCTGTTGAATGTGGCAGGGCTGTATTGCCACAGTCCCCAGAATGTTGGGGACTGTGGCAATAACAGGTGGCTATCCCACTGCTGTCAAACAAGGCTGGCGGCTGTGGTAATAACAGGTGGCTCTTCTGTTCTATTACAGAAAGCCGAAGGTTGTGGTAATAACAGGTGGCTCTCCCATTTTTCCGTCACAGAAGGATCGAAGTTGAGCTTGCAGCAGGTGACTACCTTGGCACGCCGTCACCGTCGCCTGCAGGCCAACCCTCTCACCCGCCAGCACCTCTCACACCTCGCTGCCCTTCACTTCAAGCGGCACAATTTTGATGGTCAGTACTACCAACACGTGAGTCTGTACCCCGATTGTAGATATTTGTACAACACTTGGGTATCTTTATTGAGGAAATGTTTCGCCACACAGTAGCTTCATCAGTCCAGTACAAAGAAGAATGGTGAAGATCGGAAGGAGTTTGAGGTAATCCGTCTCAGCCTGGAGTCGATGTATACCTGGAGGGTGTTCCAGGGGTCAACGACCTCGTGGTGGATCAGGGCCTGATCATCTAGGCTGTTACTGCTGGCTGCATGCAAACCGACGTACGAGCCACAGCCCGGCTAGTTGGGTACGGACTATAGGTGCCTGTCCAGTTCCCACCTGAAAACAGCCAGGGGTCTATTGGTAATTCCCCTTATTTATGCTGGGAGGCAGTTGAACAGTCTTGGGTCCCTGACACTTATGGTATTGTCTCTTAGCGTACTTGTGTGGCCCCTGCTTTTCACTGGGGGATGTTGCACTGCCTGCCGAGTCTTTAGCTTTCTGAAGGAGTGATTTCTGTGTGCAGATTTGGGATTAGGCCCTCTTAAGATTTTTTAAGTTTACATAGTGGAATCTAAATTGTAGCGAAATGACTCATGGATAGTGATTCAGTAAGATGGAACTAAAACTGTGGCAACACATATAGTGCCACAAACCCAGGGGTAATGTTACCATATACGCCTAGCAGCGCCGTACACGCCAGGCATCGTTACCCATCAAAACCTCTCTAACTCGACGTATACCACACACCACAAATTAATCTTAGCAAGAAATCATGTGCTTGACTTGTGTATGTGTGGAGATCGGGAAATGTACCTGATTTGGAAAAGTCTGGTATGTTATACACATTAATGTTTTTGATGTGTAGTAGGTCTCGGTTTTAAATACATCTCGCATACCCTGTCTACAGATCAAAAAGGGTTTAAAGTGGAAAATCGGGTCTTTCGTGGCACACAGTTTTAAAGTAGGATGTAGGCAGGATGCCAGTACAGTATACCTGTGGGAGATGTGAAAAGGTCCTTGGAAAAAAAATCCAAGATCACAAGCAACCTGTGTTTTTTCCATACATCATTATCTCTTATTTAAGAATAAACATTGCCTCTAAAAAGAAAATCCAACTAGCAAGGCGTTTCTGGTTTTGGGCAATAAAGATTGGAACTGGACAGGTATCAAGAGTCCTCAGGTTGGGTAATAAATAATAGGCAGGAAAACGAAGAGGAAACTCCTGGATAATCTACCCAAATATATAGAACATGGGGGGGAAGGGAGAGAAGTAAAACTTAAATACAGAATGCCCCCACTACAAAAGATGACTTGGAAATAGTCCACCCACTGAAAAAAATACAGGAAACAAAACATCAGCTAGCCTAATCCCCATTTCCATAGTGCTAACCCCCGACTCAGCCCACTGCACTAGTGTTGACCCAGACTCAGCCCCCTGTCCTTTGTGCTTATTCATGACTCAGCCCCAGCCTTAGTTTCCTAATCCAGGGCTACTAAAGACTACCACAGCCCCGACTTTAAAAACCTTAAAAAATGCAACCATCATTATACAAAACCATATCCCATATTACAGATGTAGTGGAACAGTCTTCTTCCGGGAAAAATATGTTGGTTTCTTGAACAGAAGGTTGGGGCTCGGCTTTTTTACTAAAAGTTTTGTAGTGAGCCCTAGAAACTTACGAATTGAGAAAATCTACCACAAAATTCTGTCAAGCAAAAAAAAAAAGGTGCAAATTTAGTTGGGCATCTATAAGCATGGAACCAAAAGAAAAAAAAAATAGGACTTTGGCATCCCTTAATTCCCCCTCCTGTCTAAAAGAGCGTGTCGTTCCGCCTCCTGAAAATTCTTTGCCCAGAAATGTTCCCTTTTTCCAGCCCTCCAAAAAAATGCTATAACACCAACTGCCCTGCATACCCTAAAAAGGGACCGGAGGTACAGATCCCGTAAAAAAAAAGGTAGTTGGGGAACTGCACTCCAATGATTTCTAGGGGCGGGGAAAAACGAAGAAGGAAAAGGGGAAGGAAATGGCCCAAAAATAGTCCCCTTGGGGTTTTGGGGGGGGGGGGGGGGGGCACACCCGGTCCCCCCCCCCTTCCCGCCCCCCAGAACTACAGTTACTGCCCCCGAACCCCCCCCTTCAAAAAAAAAGAATACGACCTCTTTTTCTAATAAAAGGGCCCTTAAGCCACCCACCAACAACAAAATACTTTTCACTGGGCTTTCCAGAAGGTCAAATGCGATGTTTTTTTTAGCCTTACAGAGACCCACAGGAAGTTTCCCCTTTGACAACAAAAATGGGTAACGGGTAAAAACCCTTTTTAGTGCGAAGAAAGAACAGGCAACAAGGGGGGGGTTGACCCGTATGTCAGTGTCATCTGCACAGAGTTTTGAAAAACCACAATGAGTAAATGAAATTTTAAAAACCCTAAAGATCGGAATCAGGGGGTCTGGGAAAAAATTTAAATTATTGTCTGGAAAGTTTCCAGCCCATGCCAGACATCTTGCTGCTTGGGATTTTTTAAATTAAGAAATGCAAAATGGAAGAATGTAGCAAATGTTGTACCAGAAAGAACCCTGGAGCAGCGCAGATGTAAAATCACCACACATAGCTGCTGAATTTCTGCAGATGTGGAGCCAAAAACACTGGAAAACACACTTGGCCTTATTTTCATAAATAATGAGGACTTGATAAGAAACAATATAAAAAATGACCAATTCCGATCACAATCTAATCGAAGTTCAAACTTAAATGCACAGGAGTCCTGACCAGCGAAATGCATGCAGCTATGAAGGTGTCTTCACCAAATTCAGCTTTAACAGCAAAAACATCAACTGGGATCAGGTGAACCTTGTCTTAAATGAAACTTGTTGGTAAAATATCTTAGATAACATGGGGTCCAAACCAGTGCCTTGAAAAGATCAACTTCCTGTCAGCAGAAGTATGATCAAGGCATATTCCCCTAAGAAAAAAGAAAAGTAACTGGAGAGAGAGACGCTCCCTCTACTTAAGACGACGAAGACTCGCTGAGCTTAAGACTGCTAAATTATTCGATACACAGAAGGAAGTGCTGGCCAGGGAAGTGGAAAGTATCGAGTTTAAGTTAAAGGATTCATACAGGATCCAGGAGAGACAGGAGCTAAAAGCGATTAGTGAAATTGAAAGAAATTCGAAATATTTCTTTTCATATGTAAAAAACAAAGCAAAAACCACATCTAGTAATGGGCCCCTGTTCAGCCAAAATGGGACTTACACAGATGACAACTAAGAAATGAGTGAGATTCTGAAATCTCAATACGACTGATCCCTCATGGAAGGTTCCTTGATGCTGGTGAGGGGCTCTTGATCTAGGGAATTGGATATGTGCTCCAGTTCCCTGAATTAAACCTGAATGCCTTCCACATCCCCCCACAGGTGCTGTACAATACTACAGGTATAGTGCTTCCCCTTTGATCATAATAATACGACTGACTGTTTAGCGAGCCACTAATCAGTCTAAAGATCGAGAGTCCAAATGATTTTTTCATGAATGAGTCTCAAAACTCCATGAATGTATGCCAAATTTCTGACATTACCCTAACTCCACTGGACTTTGAGAAAGCCATTGACAACATGCCCATGCACTCAGCCCCAGGCCCAGACTTGTGAAACTCTTTGTTCATTAAGAACTGCAAGAAACCCCTTTTGCATGCCCCAAATATGCTATAGAGAAGGCGTTTAGACATCGGTGAAATTGCCACCATAAAGGTGGCAGCAAAGCAGTAGCTAAGAACTATAGACTAATGGCTCTAACGTCCCACAGCATAAAAATCTTTGAAAGAGTACAAAGAAACATGATTACATACTACTTGGATTCCCCAAAACTGCACAATCCAGGGCAACATGAGTTCAGAGCAAGTCGCTCGTGCCTCTCGCAACTATTGGATCACTATGATATGGTCTTGGATGCACTGGAAGACAACCAGAATGCAGATGTAGTATACACAGATTTTGCAAAAGCCTTGACAAGTGCAGTAATGGTGTAATAGGACACAAAATGCATGCTAAAGGGATAACTGGCGAAGTGGGCTGATGGATCTTCACCTTTCTAACCAATCGAACACAGAGTAGTGGTAAACAGGGTTAAATCGAAGCTGCCATATTGAAAAGCTCTGTTCCAAAAGGCACGGTATTCTCCCCCATCCTGTTCCTCATCCTCATATCAGACATAGACAGAAATGTAAATCATAGCAGTGTCATCCTTTGCAGACGATACTAGGATTTATATGAGACTCGTCCATTGAGGATGCAAACCAAGTTTTCCAGTGGGCAGCAGAAAACAGTATGATCAGTGAAGACAAATTCCAACTACTCCCTTATGGAAAACTGGAGATAATAACTAGAACTGAGTACGTATACTACGAACTCTAATAATACAATAGAGCGGAAAAGTAATGTGAAGGTCCTGGGAGTGGTAATGTCTGAGGATCTCACCTTCAAAGATACAACAGTGCCACTATCACATCTGCGAAGAAAATGATAGGATGGATAATGAGAACGTTCAAAACAAGAGATGCAAGCCATTGATGATCCTTTTCAAATCACTTGTTCTCTCTAGGCTGGAATACTGCTGGACATTAACATCTCCATTCAAAGCAGGTGAAATGGCAGATCTAGAGAATGTACGGAGAACCTTCACTGCACATAATTTCCGTCAAACACCTTAACTACTATGAATGCTTGGAAACGCTTGACTTGTATGTACTTGCTGGAACTCAGGCAAGAGGGATGCATCATAATCTCCACTTGGAAAATTCTAGAAGGAATGGTCCCTAATCTACACACAAATCACTCCCTACGCAAGCAAAAGACTGGGCAGGCAGTGCAAAATACCCCCAGTGAAAGTAGGGGCGCCATTGGTACACTAAGAGAAAGCACAAATGAGTGTCTGAGGCCCAAGACTATTCAACAGCCTCCCACCAGACATAAGGGAAATTACAAGTAGACCCCTTGCTACCTTCAAGAGGGAGCTCAACCGATACTTAGTCGGTGCTGAATCAGCCGAGCTGTGGTTCGTATGTTGGATTACGTGTGGCTAGCAGTACCAACCTGGTTGTTCAGGCCCTGAGTCACTGGGGGGCCTGGTCGTGGACCGGGCTGCGGGAGCGTGACCCCCGCAATACCCTCCAGGTATATTATCATGTATCTGTCTCGCCTGCATTCAAAGGAGTAGAGGTCAAGGGGCTTCAACCATTTCCAGTAATCTAGGTGTTTTATTATAATTATACGTACAGTGAAAGGTCTCTGTATAATCTCTCGGTCTGCAATTTTGCCTGCCTTTTTGAAAGGGGCCGTTAGTGTACAGCAATATTCTAGCCTAGAGAGAACAAGCGATTTGAAGGGAATCATCACTGGTCTGGCATCGCTAGTTTTGAAGGCTCTAATTAACCATCCTTTCATTTTCCTAGCAGATGTGATAGAAACATTGTTGTGGTCTTTTAAAGCGAGATTCTCTGACATCATTCCCAGGTCCTCACATGAGTTTTTCGCTCTGTTGTGTGGCTGGAATTTGTTTTATACTCCAACCTAGTTGTTATTTCCTCGAGTTTTCCATAGCAGAGTAATTGAATTTTGTCTTCTTTGAGCTTCATATTTTTTTCTGAAGCCTATTTAAAGACTTGGTTAATGCCCGCTTGGAGATTTGCAGTGTCCTCAATGAATGATACTGCCATGCAAATTCTGGTATCATCAGCAAAGTAAGACTGTGCAAAGACTCATCTCTGTTTGTCAAATATGAGGATGAGGTAAAGGATGGGAGCGAGTACTGTACCTTGCAGAACAGAGCTTTTTGCTGTAGCTGCCTGACTTCACTGTTTACTATTACTATTTGTTCTGTTTCTTAGGAAGTTCGAGCCATGCACAGTGGAACCCCAAATGTCGGCCCTAATCCATTCCAGTAGGTCGGCCTATATTTGAAACAGCCTAAATTCGAAGCAATATTTCCCATAAGAATTAATGTAAATACAATTAATCCATTCCAGACACCCAAAAATAAAAAAAAATACATTTTGTAAAGTTTAACTATAATTTTACATACACAAAACAATGATAAATAAATATAAATAAATATAAATATTGCATACCTTTTATTGAAGACTGTTATTGGCATATGGAAGAAGGCGAGGAGGGGAGAGGGAGTTGTGGTTATTGTTTGGAAGGGGAATCCCCCTTCATTATGACTTCAGGTAACAAGTCCCTCTCTGGAGTTACTTCCCTCCCTGCCTGCTACACTCTCTGCCTGCCTGCCACACTCCCTGCCTCTCTTCCACATTCCCCGTTTCCCTGCTACACTAGCTGCCTCCCTGTTGCACTCCTTGCCTATCTGCTATACTCCCTGCCTCCCTTCCACACTCCCTGTTGCACTCCCTGCCTGCCCGCTACACTCCCTGCCTCCCTTCCACACTCCCTGTTTCCCTGCTACACTCCCTACATGCCTGCTACACTCCCTCCATGCTACACTCCCTGCGTCTGTGCTGCACTCCCTGACTCCCTGCTACACTCCCCGCCTCCCTGTTAAACTTCCCTTTTGCAACATTAGCTTCCTTGATTTCTACTTTCATTGCCAGGATGGAAGTGATTGTTGATTTGGGTTTCCCATACATCCTGGCAAGTTCTAGCACTTGAACAACACTCTCATATTTTCAATAACTTCTTTCTTAAATTCCATCATGTTTCTTACTTTCTTTACCAAAGGGCTGGCACTCTGAGCTTTCTTTGGGCCCATGGTGGCTTATTTCACAGTCACACTTAATAGACAATCACCGGCCAAAATACGGAGCAAAATTTCCGCCAAAAAACCAGCCTAAATACGAATCGGCAGATAAATGCAGTGGCCGATATTCAGGGTTCCACTGTACCCACTTTTCCTGTTATTCCTTGATCACACATTTTGTGTGCTATTACGATATGATTGCACTTTTCGAAGGCTTTTGCAAAGCCTATGTATACAAATGCATTTTGTTTGTCCTCCAGTGCATCCAGGACTGCCATAGTGGTCCAGTAGTTGTGAAAGGCAGGAGCAACCTGCTCTCAACCCATTCTGCCCTGGGTTGTGCAATTGATGGGTATTTAGGCGGTTGACGATCTTGCTTGTTAAAACCCTTACGATGATTTTTATGATGTGGGATGTTAGCGGTGTCGGTCTGCCATTGCTTTACTACTACCTTTGTGGAGTGGGGCTATATGTAGTGACTGTGGGATGACTCCTGTGTCTATGCTCCCTCTCCATAGAAAATTTAAGCACAGGGTTTTTTGCAGTTCTTGAACACGGAGTTCCACGAGTCTGGGCCTGGGGCAGAGTGCATGCTTTTTCGAAGCCCTGTGGTGTTAGGGTTTTATCCGAAATTCTTGAATTAACCATATTATTTGGAGTTTCATTCATTAAAAAAATCATGTAGGTTGTCTGATTAACGGCTCACAAAATACCGAGTCATATTGGTACTTCAGTATCTAATTCATTGCTTTGCTGTCATCTGTGCAAGTCCCCAATACTGGATATGGTTTTTGCCCTAGATTTGGCGTAAGAAAAGGAATCTTTTGTTTTTTCTATTTCACTTATGGCTTTAAGTTCTTCCAGTGTTTCTTGGCTCCTGTACAATTTCATAATCTTAAGTTCTATGTTTTCTATGTCTTTGACCAGTGCCTCCTTCCGTATCTCAGATATACTGGCCCCTTTCAGCAGCTGTGTGATTTTTTTTGTCTTTGCCTATAGAGGGAGCATCTCTCTCGTTTACATCTTTTTTTTCTTGGGAGAATGTGCCTTGAACATACCTCAAGTGCCACAGAGTTAAGTCTTTCTAGGCAAAGGTTTGGATCCGTGCTGTTTAGGATATCTTGACTCATTTAGTGCATAGTTAATTTAATCCCAATATGTTTTTGTTATTGAAGTTGAATTTGGTGAAGGCATCCTCATAACTGATATCATTTTGCCTGTGCATACGTGTCTGTACTTCTATTATGTTATGATTTTTTTTTTTTACACAGGGTTTGACAAGATTAAGGATCCCTAGTTTTATTGACAAGCTATTTACAGGTTAAGGATTCCTAACTTTATTGACAAGCTAAGAGCTGTTACCTACATCAGCTCATTTGAAAGCATTTTTATTGTTATGAGACATACAAGTAGGGAACAGGATGAAGTTGGAGCCATCTGTGTGCCAGCATTTTCATTTGATCAACTGACGTTATCTCGTTGACATCATTATGCTGTACGAATGTGATCCATACTCGAGTCATCCTGGGTATGTATGATCTCAGATGGAGTGATGTTCTGGAGAAGGGTACAGCCAGAGTGAAGTTGCTGCTTTCTGCCCGTCTTGTGGCATAAAAACTTATTTCACGCTGTCCTCGAAGTGGATCCAAGTGTGGTACTTTGACAATATTGGCCTTGTACATAACAGTAAGGCCACCCACATCCCTCCTGTGTTGAAGGCTCTGCTGAAATGACAGATATATCCAGGATGGGTCCAGGCGAGAGATGAGACGTCTTGCTCTGTTCTCTACTTTGTCAAGCAGTCGAAGATGAGAGGGGGGGAAGCAGGCAAACCAAGAAAGTGGAGCATACTCAAGGTGTGAGCGTACTGGTGCCTCGTACAGAATCTTGCAACCCCTACTGAGTGTATTGTCTTTAAGACTATTATATTTCGTAACAGATCATCATTATTAGTGAAGGTCCAGTGTATTCTCCAGTCTTGTTGGTTCAACTATTTGCGGGCTTAAGGTGAATTTGTTGCAGAGATTCAGTAGCTCATGTGTGTGTGAATTTTTATCTCCTGGGATTATCTCTGATAAAACATTTGCTATATTTCTCCATATCAGGTGTCTTAAGTTGAAATCACCCTGTAACAAGATATTTGGGGCCGGGGTTGGGAAATTTTCCATACAGTAGTCAATTTCAAAAGCTGTTCCTTGAATTATTGGGAAGTTGTATCTGATGGCTTGTATACAACCACAGTGACAAGGTTTTTGGTTTTCAGTCTTTACTACCAAAACTTCTGCTATATCATTTGTGGTGTTAAGTAATTCTGAGCAAATGAGCGACTCGGTGACATACAGGCCAACCTCCCCTTGTTGCCTGTTCTTTCTATCGCAGCTGAATAAGTTATTCCCTGGGATTCATATTTCTTTGTCAGTGATTCTTTGTGTGGGTCTCTGTGAAAGCTGCAACCATCACATTTGACTTTGTGAGGAGTCCACTGATGAAAGGTATTTTGTTTGTTGATGACTTTAAACCCTGTATATTTGCAAGTACAAATGTCGTATTGATGGTATGTGGGAGGGGGGGGGGGCTTTATTTGCTGGCACTGTTGTTCTGGAGTGGGGGGGGGCACTGACTGTGCCTCCACTCCAGAAGTGATCCGAGGTGGTGTAGCATTTCTGTCATTTCCTGCCAGTTTTTATTTTCTTCCTGGCGCTAAAAAATCTTTTTCTGGAGTGGTTTTTTAATTATCCTCGTTTGTTTCTCAAGGTCTGTTTGATGTGTACCTTCTGGTCCCCTTAATTACTCGGGTTTGTTTCCCAAGTTCTGTTAGATCTGTACCTTCTGGTCTCCTATAAATGATGTGCCTGACAGTGTGTGTTGTAACATTCTTTCATTGACTGATGAATAACACATTTCAGGGTGAAATAATTTACAAGAAGAATTGCATACTCCTTTGGTCATGAGGTTGCGGAATTTTTTTGGACCAAAATTGCAAGTCCCACCTGTTTTCCCAAATATTCCATGCCTACAGATATCCAAAGCATAGAATTTGCACAGATTTTATTTGTTTGCTAGAATTTTTTGTGGCTGGGTTCCCTGCTGATCCAGTTTTTTTTTCTGACTCCTTTACTATCTGCACCACCAGTTGGTCCTGGTCATGTATCACCACCATTCTCCACAGCATCCTCCCCCTTTTTTTCCGTCTCCAGCAGTATTTCTGTTTTGTATTTCTGTGTCTTGTAAGTCTAGATCTTTATTTGTTTCTTCAATACCAGGTCCACACACTCCACCTTGTGCATGCTTGCATTTCCATATCTTTATAGGTACTGTACTGTCTTACGAGGCAGCACCAGGGGTGACATCTCCAGCTGCCTTACTCTCTACTTTCCCAACTGTCGCATAAGACTGTCAGATTATCCAGAAATGATATTTTTTGATGTTTCTGCCTTTTAATATAAGTGAAAATTTCTCCCAGTGCTTTCTGTTGCTTGGGCAAACCCAAAAAACATTTCCGTTTTAATTACATAGACACCAGGCTGAGTAACTGATTACCTCAAACTACTCCTGTTCTTCACCATTCTTGTTTGTATGGACTGATGAAGCCACTGTGTGGCGAGGGGTTGGATTTGAGTGGGACTTGCACATCAGAGCTTATTTCTTGGGTAGCATTGGATATGAATTGTAAAGGACCTGCCTAGTATGGGCCAACAGGCCTGCTGCAGTGTTCCTCCTTTCTTATGTTCTCTTATGTTCTTATATAATATACCAAAGTGTTGCACATGTGTGTAATTTATCAACTTGTCGGCTCTCTGAACAATTTCTCTACATATTTCAAGTGCTCCCAAGTCTTGCAACTATTCATGAGTTTTATCATCACCATGGTGTAAAAACCTCAGTGTCTCGGTATCTTTTAATGTAAAAAGGTTACTTATTGACCATTCTCGGCAGTTAGAAAATTTGGGGTTTCTATGTTTTAGTTAAATCACTTTAAAAAAATCAGGTCTAGCAGAGGTTTCTGGAAAAGCCGACGTAAGTAAGTTTTGGCACAGGTACACATAACTACAATTATCATACATAGTGTAAATTACCTAGGATAACTCAAAACGTCAGTGACATTCAAAGCTACACGAGTGTCACCATATGTGGATGGGTTATTTTAGGAGTGTATTAATTTTATTAAATGTTGAATTAGGTAGTTTTAGCTTGGCTTGTTTTACCTCGCCAAAAACCCGCACTCAAAAGAGGAACCTTGAGACGTTTCGGTCCTTTCTGAGCTATTGCCAAATCACAGATGACTCGTTGTAGTTTGTGTGGGTGTTGTATTGAACGTTAGTAGCACGTACAGCTGCAGTGTGTAGTACAGAGCAGGGATCTACAAACTTAAGGTTCCATGAAATCTTTCACAACTTGAAGAGGTGACATTCTTTTACCCTCTTCGTTTTTTTAATAAAATAGTGACAACGTAGAAAAAACTCAGGGTTGAAGGTTCTTTGAGATAAATTTAAAATATTTTCATGTGAATGCTGTTATATCTAAGATTAAGACTTGTCTAAAGAGAACTAACAACTCTGACGAGACTTGATACTTGCTTCTTCCATGTATACGTTTTCTTAATATTTTTTGTGCTTAATTAAGACTATATTATAACATAATGAACTATATTGATAAAGTTTTTTTACAGTGAGATAAATATTGTCAGCTTCCTCGCTAATGATACGATAAATCTTGCTTTTCTTTGATAAAGTTCAGTGTATTTTTATCAGAAAAGTCCCAAGGTGGAAGTTTGGATATCCCTGGTAAAAGGCACCGAAGGACCATTTGATTCTAGTGAACTTCAAAACCTTACAGCAACTTTCTCTCCCTTATTCAGGAGTACAGGACTTGAGCTGTGGGCTGCGTGGTCGTGATATAGAGGGTCGTGGGCGGCTGCCAGCCAACACAGTGCGGGCGGCACTCTTGGCTATCCGGCCGCCCCTCACCACAACACTAATCGATGCACTTGTCAAAAGGTGAGGCACAAGTGCTCACAGCAGTCTCCAAAACTCTTCATCCATCTTTCATGGGTGACCAGACTTAAGTGAGACTGGATCGACTTTTCCAAAGTTCTCACTTTGCATGCACACAGAAGAGGCAGGGCCAGGAGTTGTGACTCGACCCCTGCAACTACAAATAGTATGTACAGTGTCACCTCAGCTTGCCTACCTATTTTGTTTTTAACACGCTGGCGGGGTAGCCCGAGAAAAAAATGTAAGGAGTAGATGTAAAATAAAGAGACAGGCGCTCCCTTTACAGGCGACGGAAAAGAATAACAGAGTGGCTAAAAGAGGCCAATATATCTGAAATGCGTAGGGAGTCACTGGTCAGAGAAATAGCAAACATCGAACTTAAGCTAAAGGAATCTTATAGGAGTCAAGAATCGCGGGAAGAACTAAAAGCCATAAATGAAATCGAAAGTAACCCAAAGTATTTCTTATGCCAAATCAAAGTCGAGAACAACATCCAGTATTGGGCCCCCACTTAAACAAGATGGGTCCTACACAGATGACAGCAAGGAAATGAGTGAGCTACTCAAGTCCCAGTATGACTCAGTTTTTAGCAAGCCGCTAACCAGACTGAGAGTCGAAGATCAAAATGAATTTTTTATGAGAGAGCCACAGAATTTGGTTAACACAAGCCTATCTGATATTATCCTGACGCCAAATGACTTCGAACAGGCGATAAAGGACATGCCCATGTACTCTGCCCCAGGGCCAGACTCATGGAACTCCGTGTTCAACAACTGCAAGAAGCCCCTATCACGAGCTTTTACCATCCTATGGAGAGGGAGCATGGACACGGGGGTCGTCCCACAGTTACTAAAAACAACAGACATAGCCCCACTCCACAAAGGGGGCAGTAAAGCAATAGTAAAGAACTAAAAACCGATAGCACTAACATCCCATATCATAATCTTTGAAAGGGTCCTAAGAAGCAAGACCGCCACCCATCTAGATACCCATCAATTACACAACCCAGGGCAACATGGATTTAGAGCAGGTCGCTCCTGTCTGTCTCAGCTACTGGATCACTACGACAAGGTCCTAGATGTACGAGAAGACAAAAAGAATGCAGATGTAATATATACAGACTTTGCAAAAGCCTTCGACAAGTGTGACCATGGTGTAATAGCGCACAAAATGCGTGCTAAAGGAATAACAGGAAAAGTTGGTAGATGGATCTATAATTTCCTCACAAACAGAACACAGAGTTGTAGTCAATAGAGTAAAGTCCGAGGCGGCTACAGTGAAAAGCTCTGTTCCACAAGGCACAGTACTCGCTCCCATCTTGTTTCTCATCCTCATATCTGACATAGACAAGGATGTCAGCCACAGCACCGTGTCTTCCTTTGCAGATGACACCCGAATCTGCATGACAGTGTCTTCCATTGCAGACACTGCAAGGCTCCAGGCGGACATCAACCAAATCTTTCAGTGGGCTGCAGAAAACAATATGAAGTTCAACGATGAGAAATTTCAATTGCTCCGATATGGTAAACATGAGGAAATTAAAACGTCATCAGAGTACAAAACAAATTCCTTCCACAAAATAGAAAAAACCAACGTCAAAGACCTGGGAGGGATCATGTCGGAGGATCTCACCTTCAAGGACCATAACATTGTATCAATCTCATCTGCTAGAAAAATGACAGGATGGATAATGAGAACCTTCAAAACTAGGGATGCCAAGCCCATGATGACACTCTTCAGGTCGCTTGTTCTATCTAGGCTGGAATATTGCTGCACACTAACAGCACCTTTCAAGGCAGACGAAATTGCTGACCTAGAAAATCTACAGAGAACCTTCACGGCGAGAATAACGGAGATAAAACATCTCAATTACTGGGAGGGCTTGAAGTTCCTGAACCTGTACTCCCTGAAACGCAGGCGGGAGAGATACATGATTATATACACCTGGAAAATCCTAGAAGGACTAGTACCGAACTTGCACACGAAAATCACTCACAACGAAAGCAAAAGACTCGGCAGACGATGCAACATCCCCCCCAATGAAAAGCAGGGGTGTCACTAGCACGTTAAGAGACAATACAATAAGTGTCAGGGGCCCGAGACTGTTCAACTGCCTCCCAACATACATAAGGGGGTTTACCAATAGACCCCTGGCTGTCTTCAAGCAGGTACTGGACAAGCACCTAAAGTCGGTACCTGACCAACCGGGCTGTGGCTCGTACGTTGGATTGCATGCAGCCAGCAGTAACAGCCTGGTTGATCAGGCTCTGATCCACCAGGAGGCCTGGTCACAGACCGGGCCGCGGGGACGTTGACCCCCGGAACTCTCTCCAGGTAAATTCCAGGTAAACACTATCAGTGACTTGACAGAGGCGCACAGATAAGACAGTTTAGATGCCACTTTAATCAGCAAATATCTCAGACCCCTCCTTTAGGGTGCAGACATTGTACTTTTCACCTCCAGGACACAAGTCCATCTAACTGGTTTCTCCTGAATCCCTTCCCAGAGTATTACCTTCTCACACTCTAACTGCCTTTAGGTCCCAAAAACTATTTGTCTCCATTCTTATCTAACACGCTCACACATGCCTGCTGTATGTCCAAGCCCCTTGCACACAAAACTTCATTTAACCCCTCCCTCCATCCTTTCTTAAGACGACGACTTCTCCTGTATAGATTACTAAAAATAATAAGGAAACTTGCCTACTTACCTTATATTAAAGCTTGTGTACTGGTAGTATATGGAAAACTTTGGAAAGTTGCTAAGCTTGGCCACGCTGGTCTAGCGGCTCCCCATGAATGTGATCTGTTAAGCCATTATTATTACAGTATTATCATGTTGAAACATTCAGTATGTATGGGTCGTTCCGCACAGTCCTGGAGCTCGATTCTCTATCCACTAATCGTGAAGTATTGCATAAGCTACACAAAGCAGTGGTTAGTTCGCTGGGCTCACAATTGAGAGGCCGTGGGAGGACACCCCAAAGAGGTGGAATTTTTTTGGAAAGTCTCCTAGCACCTGTCGCCCCATGTTAATTAACTAGCAGTAAATATATTCCTGGCAGTTAGTTGGCTGATGTGGGTTGCATCCCGGGGGTAGGAGATAAAAATAGATCCCAGTGGCAGTAAGCCACAATGATTGGTCTCCTTTCATTATCCTGGGATAGTGACCTTCCTGGCTTAATACTTCTGCGTCTTTTTCGCCTTTCTTTTTCTTTCCTTTTCCCTCCTCCTCCTCAAAACCAGACTTAAGCCCTTGCATGTCTACACGTAGGCGAAACAGTCTTCAAATCAAGGTGACGTGTGGCTGGTGAACGGGTCGTCATATTAAAACCCACATCAGATGATTATCACTGACTAACAACTTTTGTTCGTGGGTGACCTTGACTTTTCTCCCTTTCTCAGTGTGACTCAGGATGATGGAGAGATCGAATATGAACGACTCTGTGAGGATATAGACTGGCGTCGACGACCTCACATTCACGACAATCTGCCGTGTCAGGTCAGTTTTCCCAATTGTTTGTGCACTTCTGGCAAAGAATGAGACATTTGTGCAACATATGGGTATCTTTATTGTGGAAACCTTTCACCAGCCAGTGGCTTCCTCAGTCCAGTACTTGGACCAATAACTAGTGTGTGACTAATGTTCCAAGTCTGAGGACCATTAACAAGTGTGTGACTAATGTTCCAAGTTTGAGGACCATTAACTAGTGTGAGACTAGTTAATGGTCCAAGCTGGAGGACCATTAACTAGTGTGTGACTAGTTAATGGTTCCAAGTCGGACCGAAATGTCGTCATAAGTTTTCCTGGTATGTGCAGGTTATTTGTGTTGTTCCAGTCACTATTTTTATTCTTGTATCAAGACCCTAAAATGTTGCTGTTTCTGACAGGTTTTCGATTTTCTAAATCATTTGTATATTTCTGGCAAGACAGCTGTTGAATGATAGTGAATGTATTTTTCTTTTGGAAGCTTAGGTGTTGTAATAAAAAAA
>NC_069406.1:28000442-28081140 GCF_026875155.1 Cherax quadricarinatus
CTGCTATCCTACTCTGTTTTACTCTCAATTCTTTAAATAACTCTACCATACACTTTACCAGGCATACTCAACAGACTTATTTAGCTATAATTTTTGCACTCTTTTATCCCCTTTGCCTTTATATTAAGGAACTATGCATGCTCTCTGCCAGTCCCTAGGTACCTTAACCTCTTCCATACATTTATTAAATAAAAGCACCAACCACTCCAACACTATATCCCCACCTGCTTTTAACATTTCTATCTTTATCCCATCAATCCCGGCTGCCTTACCCCACACTCACAACTCGCTCCTCCTCACTCCTACAAGAGGTTTTTCCTCCTTGCTCTTTTACACAAAATCACAGCTTCCCTATCTTTATCAACATTTAACAGTTCCTCAAAATGTTCCATCCATCTTCCCGATACGTGTGTGTGTGTGTGTGTGTGTTAGGTAAGGTTTGTCAGAAAACAGGACAAGTGTCACCTGACGCGGGTCTTAGTCACAGCATGACTCGCAGCTGAAGCCCTTTATCTGACCGAGGCCTTCCGCTAGTTCTGTGTACTCCTGTGTATGTACTCACCTAGTTGTGGTTGCAGGGGTCGATCATAGCTTCTGGCCCCGCCTCTTCACTGGCCGCTACTGGGTCACTCCCTGCAGCATGAGTTTTATCATACCTCTGCTTAAAGCTATGAATGGATCCTGCCTCCACTACATCGCTTCCCAAACTATTTCACTTCCTGACTACTGTGACTGAAGAAATACTTCCTAACATCCCTGTGATTCATGTGTGTCTTCAACTTTCAATTGTGTTCCCTTGTTGCTGTGTCCCATCTCTGGGATATTCCGTCTGTCCACCTTGTCAATTCTTTTCAGTATTTTATATGTCGTTATCATGTCCCCCCTCTCTCTCCTGTCCTCCAGTGTCATCAGGTCGATTTCCCTTAACCTCTCGTCGTAGGACATACCCCTTAGTTCTGGGACTAGTCTTGTTGCAAACCTTTGCACTTTCTCTAGTTTCTTTACTTGCTTAGCTAGATGTTGGTTCCAAACTGGTGCCTCATACTCCAATATGGGCCTAACGTACACAGTGTACAGGGTCCTGAACGATTCCTTATTAAGATGGCGGAATGCTGTTCTTGGGTTTGCTAGCTGCCCATATGCTGCAGCAGTTATTTGGTTGATGTGCGCCTGAGATCTTTTTCCTTGAGTGAGGTTTGTAATCTCTGGCCCCCTAGACTGTACTCAGTCTGCAGTCTTCTTTGCCCTTCCCCAATCTTCATGACTTTGCACTTGGTGGGGTTGAACTCCAGGAGCCAGTTGCTGGACCAGGCCTGCAGCCTGTCCAGATCCCTTTGTAGTTCTGCCTGGTCCTCGTCCGATTGAATACTTCTCATCAACTTCACATCATCTACAAACAGGGACACTTCGGAGTCTATTCCTTCCATCTTGTTCACAAATACCAGAAACAGCACCGGTCCTAGGACTGACCCCTGTCGAACCCCACTCGTCACAGGCGCCCACTTTGACACCTCACCTCGTACCATGACTTGCTGCTGTCTTCCTGACAGGTATTCCCTGATCCTTTGTAGTGCCTTCCCTGTTATCCCTGCCTGATCCTCCAGTTTTTGTACTAATCTCTTGTGTGGAACTGTCAAACGCCGCCTTACAGCCCAAGAAAATGCAATCTACCCACTCTCCTCTCTTTTGTCTTACTGCTGTCACCCTGTCATAGAACTCCAGTAGGTTTGTGACACAGGATTTCCCATCTCTGAAACAGTGTTGGCTGTTGTTGATGGGCTCATTTCTCTCTAGGTGTTCCACCACTCTTCTGATAATCTTCTCCATGACTTTGCATACTATACATGTCAGTAACACTAGTCCATAGTTTAGTGCTTCACGTCTGTCTCCTTTTTTAAAAATTGGGATTACATTTGCTGTCTTCCATACCTCAGGTAACCTCCCTGTTTCAATAGATGTGTTGAATATTGTTGTTAGGGGTACATATAACGCCTCTGCACCCTCTCTCAGGACCCATGGAGAGAGGTTATCTGGCTCCATCGCCTTTGAGGTATCTAGCTCGCTCAGCAGCCTCTTCACTTCCTCAGTTGTATGTATTGTGTCCAACACTTGGTGGTGTACCCCACCTCTCCGCCTTTCTGGAGTCCCTTCTGTCTCCTCTGTGAACACTTTGAATCTCATGTTGAGTTCCTCACATCTCGATCGTTTCTTGTGATCTCTCCTCCTTCCTTAGCCTGATTACCTGGTCCTTGACTGTTGTTTTCCTCCTGATGTGGCTGTATAACAGCTTCGGGTCAGATTTGGCTTTCGCTGCTATGTCATTTTCATATTGTTGTTGGGCCTCCCTTCTTACCTGTGCATATTCATTTCTGGCTCTGCAACTGCTCTCCTTATTCTCCTGGCTCCTTTGCATTTTATACTTCTTCCATTCCCTAGCACTCTTGGTTTTGGCCTTCCTGCACCTTTGTGCGAACCACAGGCTCATCCTGGCTTTTTCATTATTCCTGTTACCCTTGGTTACAAACCTCTCCTCAGCTTACTTGAATATTGTTGTCACGTATTCCATCTCTTTTACTGACTTCCTGCCAGTTCTGTCCCGCTGAACCTTCTTCTTCTTATGACCAGAGCTTTGGTAAGATGGGTAAGGAAGAAGGATGGGTAAGGATAGAAATTTTGGAAAAGGGTGGGAGGGGAGAGAGAGGTAGGATATAAAAGGTAAGTGGCCCAACCACTTTGGTGTAATTTAAAAAGTATATGTGAGATAAGATATTCTTGAATGAGTATAATACTAATCCAACAGTCACATAGATATAACAGATATATAAGTACATGACTCTGAATCCCACTGAACCCCGTTCAGAAAGTTGTTCTTACCCGCGTAGTGCCCCTTCTTGTAGTTTTGCTTCATTCCTCCGGCTCTTCCTGCTTCTCCCTCCACTTGTAACTTCTGTGTATTCGAATCTTAAAACCACATGATTGCTGGCCCCAAGGGGTCTTTCATATGTGATGTCCTCAATATCTGCACTTCTCAAGGTGAATACTAGGTCCAGTCTCGCTGGTTCATCCTCTCCTCTCCTCTCTCTGGTAGTGTCTCTTACGTGTTGGTACATGAAGTTTTCCCGTACCACCTCTATCATCTTAGCCCTCCACGTTTCTTGGCCCCCATGTAGCTCCAAGTTCTCCCATGATCCGTGGCTTTGCCCTGCTAGCGTGAGCCCTTCTTGCCACTTCAGCCAGTGTGTCAACCATCGCTCAATTACTCTTGCCTTGGCCTCCTGCTGTTCTGTGGTGGGTTATATATCACTGCAATTACCACCTTGGGACCTCCAGACTGAAACGTTCCTACTATGTAATCCCTTGCTTCTCCACTGTCTCCTCTCTCCAACTCATCAAAATCCCATCAGTTCTTGACCAGCAGTGCCACTCCTCCACCCTCTCTGTTCCCTCTGTCTTTCCTCAGGATCTGATATGTACTGTGTTGAATATTGTGTGTTAGGCACACACTTCTGTGTGTGTGCCTATGTGCTCCTGTGTGTGTGTGTGTGTAACCCTCGCTATCGTGAGGTAGAGTGTTAAGGTTAATATTTTTAAGCACGTGTGTAATAGTTTTAAAAGTATCAACTGGTATTGGCTGTTTTTTAACAGATACCATTAAAATGGCCGATACCCACCGATACTGATATTTCGGCACATCCAGCACACATACACTCGCCTAATTGTGGTTGCAAGGGTCGAAATGTAGGTCCTGGCCCCTCTTCACTGGTCACTACTAATGTGAGCATTTTAGATAGCAAGTGGAGGCATTGGGTTTTTGGGACCTGACGAGCTGTTGGAGTGTGAACAAGGTAACATTTTGCGAATGGGTTCAGGGACACGGTTACCCAGACTTGAATCCTGGAGGTGTGAAGTACAGTGTATGCATTCTAAAGAAGTGGTTGGGATATTTCCTGTTTGGAAGGACATCTACACTGTCGTATGTATGCACTGGCAAGACGGTAATAGTGTGAATGATGGTGAAAGTGTTTCTTTTTCAGGTCACCCTGCCTCAGTGGGAGAGTGCTATTGTGTTATATGCATACATATATATTAATTATTTTATATAATGCCCTATAATTTTTAGGTTGTACTGTTTGTGGTTGTCTATTATATTCATGAGAAAGTGCTAAACCCATATGGGTCATAAAGCTCCTAAGGATGGTAGGTTTCATAGTTCTAATTCCTTGGATCAAGAGTCCTTTACTGGCTACCTGAAGCTTGCCTGTGGATTACTTTGGGAAAAAGTCACTCCTAGACTAGGTCTCCTGTTTGGCTTGATCATGCCCATTGTTGGTGCTAGCCACAGGCAGCCTGACATATGGACCACAGCTTGACTAATCTGAGAAACTTGTAAAGTTCCTTTTTGAAGACAGCTTAGTCTGTTGGTAATTCCCTTTTTGCATGAAGGGCTATATTACTTGCAGACTCAGTATGCTTCTAATCTTACTGTACCATGTAACATAGCCAGAGTTTGAAACAATTTTTGATATACATTGCATTGCTCAATTGCGTTGAGCATCATCTGGCACTCAGCCAAACTGTAATACTTCTCCACCGTTTGTCATGGTTTTCAACGTCTAAAATAGCAGCCAATGTACAATAGTCATGTACTTATTCAATGGAGAAGGTACCAATGCTGCTGCACCTCCCTGGGTCATTGCATTACTTCACATGAATACACAGGTTCAGTGATACTTAAGAGGGATCACCAGGCAGGGGTGGCTCCAGAAATTTTATATTAGAGGGGCTTAGGGATCACAATTTGATTGGAAGGAGGGGCTAGGGGACTTGGCTTGAATCAACTTTTATTGTTGTTACTTGGGGAGCTTTGTTAGGCTGATAGAATTGTGGGGCTTTAGTTCCCCATCGCACTGCCACTGTCAGCATGCATTATAAATGTGATGACAACCTGGTCAACAGTATCCATAAGCAGTCAATCTGGCACACACATTTCCTCAAGACTTGCAGCAAGAGTAATTAAAATGGCACCACAGCTGGAGAAATTAAAGCTGTCAGCAAGAGGTGGAATTTCTGTGTTATTATTATTAAAGATTCGCCGGTATTCTCCTGGCCCGGGCCTTTTCCAAGTGGTGGCCCGGCCTTGGCTCCCTCTCTAGGGAGTGTCTGGGACCTAAGTCTCTGATGGGAGGATAATTTCTGTGTTTTTTACCTATGATGGGAGGGATATCCTCCCACAAGAAACAAGTTGGCTGCCATCAGGGACTTCCAAATGCCAAGCAAAGCTGTCATCACTGACATAAAGGTTGGGACATTGGCTGGTCAATCATCTTGCACTGTTCATGGTCCTGGCACCTGTTATGCAATATTTCAAGGATATGAAGAAGCCCATGGGAATGAAAATTTACTGAGACCAACAGCAGCAACAGAAATTTGAGTGTTCCTAAGATACCATTTGTTGGATGGCAAAGGACGTGCTAGTATACAGTGGACCCTCGACCAACGATATTAATATGTTCCTGAGATCTCATCGTTAGTCGAAATTATTGTTAGTAGAATTAATTTTCCCCATAAGAAATAATGGAAATCGAATTAATCTGTTCCTGATACCCCAAAGTATTGAAAAAAAAAAATTTACCACATGAAATATTAATTTTAATACAAACTGAAGAAGACATGTACAATTACATGACACCTTTATTGAAGATCTTGTGATGATTGATGGGATGGGAGGAGGGGAGAGTGTGGATGGTGTTAGTGTTTAGAAGGGGAATCCCCTTCCATTAGGGCTTGGTGTCAAGTCCTTTTCCTGGGTTACTTCCCTTCTTCTTTTAATGCCACTAGGACCAGCTTGAGTCACTGGACCTCTGTCGCACAACATCTGTCCATAGAGCTCTGTACCTCCCGTTCCTTTAAGATTTGTCTAAAATGGGCCATAACATTGTCATTGTAATAGTCACCAGCACGGCTTGCAATAGCTGTGTTAGGGTGATTTTCATCCATAAAGGTTTGCAGTTCAACCCACTTTGCACACATTTCCTTAATCTTTGAAGCAGGCACAGTGGATTCCACAACTGGCATAGGCATCTCAGGGTTAGCCCCAAACCCTTCAAAATCTTTCTTAATTTCCATACTAATTCTCACCCTTTTTATCACAGGGTTGGCACTAGAAGCTTTCTTGGGGCCCATGGCGACTTATTTTGCAGGTGCAGTCACTAAAAACGCTGTGATAATATGAAATATTCCGATTGTATGTTTAGATGCGACCGTGGTGGCTGGCTTGTAAGCACTGGCACCCACGGGACAAGTGAGGCGCGCTCAGGCCACACGTGGACACGTCTCGAACAAATTATTATTATAATCAAGGGGGAAGAGCTAAACCCGGAGGATTATACAGCACCTGGGGGGGGATGTGGAAGGTCGAACAGAACGAATCGCGTTGGTCAAGTTTTTTAGCGCTAGTCGAGGCAAAATTTTTGCATTAAAATGTATTGCTAGTCAGATTTAACGTTATATAATGCCATCGTTAGTCGAGGGTCCACTGTACGTATTTGGAAAAGTGTGACCAACATCGTGGATCACCAACTGGAGTAAAACTGGTATTGGGTTCATAAGTTGATATTCTTCTGCCCAGGTGGCAAGTAAGATTTGCTGATAACCTTTTTACTCCTAGGAAAAGTTTTGAAAAGTCTTCAGTCATTTATATTAATAGTTCTCTCTCTGTTTTGGAGGAATTTTGCTCCTGCTTAGAAATTTGCATTTTTTTTTTTCGTCTCTAAAGGAAGTACAGTTTGATGGCTTTTAGGCATTTAACCCTTAAACTGTCCAAGCAGATCTACGTTCACATGCGTAGTGCTTCAAAAGTAGATCTACGTTTTCTTTTTACATATTTTCAAATATAACAAAAAAAAATATTTAGTTTTTTTTTACATACTTTCAAATGTTGAAAAAATGTAGATCTATGTTTGGACAGTTTAAGGGTTAAAAGACAAGTGGTTAACAAATTAGAAATGTAAAAATACAGCAGAACACGTCTTTTTATCAAATGTTTCCACAATGCTGTATGGCCCTTGTGGGTTTAGTGCTTAGGTATTATAATGTTTTGCCTTACGAAATCAGACTTGATAGCAAGCCTTTCAGACTTTATGAATAACTAGGACACTATTTCTCCTAGCAAAACTTGCTCTACATGTATATTTTACTTTCTCATCTTTTTAATTTGAGAATTTCTGATGGTTTAAATGTTTGAGTGGACACCTTATGTAGTGCATCTCTGCATTTTCTGTCAGCTGTTTCACTATAATGAGGACAAGTAAGATAAAATTCAAATACAAATTGTAATTCAGTTAGGTAATAACACATGCAGGAGCTAGAATTTTGCTTTTATGGTGAAAAGACAACTTACATGGCTTAGAGATTCTCCCTACCAGCCAAGGGCTAGGCTGTGAAGTTGTCAACCATCCAGTTACTGTGTAGGGAAACATTAAACCTGTAAAGCTCATACAGCACCTGGGGAATGGGAAGTAGTCAGGTTTGAGCCAAGGAAGGGGAGGGTCACTCAAATTCTTTTTAGGAAGAACACTTCAGCCACATTGAAACACCCTCCTTGAAGGATGTAATTGTTACTGTGATACAAGTCGGCCATCACTAATCCGGTATCATGGGGACCTGTTGTGTGCCGGATTAGTGAGTTTGCCAGATTACAGAGTGGTTAGGGTTAGAATACACTTAATTAAATTATCAATAGAGACTTTCTGCTACATTTTCCTCTTCACTGCTTTCTCTTCCACTGGCTTGCTGCTGTGGATTTACAACCATCTGTACAATTTCTGAGTCAGTATAATGATGAAATTATGCTAGCCGAAATTAGTGCCGGATTGCTGATGGCTGGCCTGTGTATTGTTTCCTCTTTACCCATGTTATTGCTCTAGTGAATGAGGAACTCGTGTGTTTGTGAACTATCGATAATTTTAACATTCTGATTAGAATGAGTTTATTTCAACAGGTCATGCTAAACTACTACTATTGCTGCTTCTAGTTTTATATTACCTGAAGAAGCCTGCCAAGTGGTGGACCTTTCATCAGTAAAGATTCTCAAGTGTCTTATTCATCAACTTGTCAGTATTGTATACCATCAATAATGTTAATTTTGTTGATGTCTCAGACAAAGGTCATAAAACCAGATTACATAGTTAACTATAAGTAACACAGGAGAGGCAGATACTACACTGTAGATACAGTAATTAAAGATAAGGTGAGGTATGTAGTATGTTGAATCTGTATTCAGTTGGCATACTGTCAACAACAGTGAAAAAAACATACAAGTTGTAGAACAAGCTTTAATTGGGATAACATTTCTGTGTAGAACTTTATGAATTTTTTTTTTAACAAGTCAGCCATCTCCCACTGAGGCAGGGTGACCCAAAAAGAAAGAAAATCCCCAAAAAGAAAATACTTTCATCATTCAACACTTTCACCTCACTCACACGTAATCACTGTTTTTGCAGAGGTGTTCAGAATACAACAGTTTAGAAGTATATACATATAAAGATACACAACATATCCCTCCAAACTGCCAAAACCCCTCCTTTAAAGTGCAGGCATTGTACTTCCCATTTCCAGGACTCGAGTCCGGCTATATAAAAACAACCAGTTTCCCTGAATCCCTTCACTAAATATTACCCTGCTCACATTCCAACAGCTCGTCAGGTCCCAAATACTATTCGTCTCCATTCACTCCTAACACGCTCACACACGCTTGCTGGAAATCCAAGCCTCTCGCCCACACAACCTCCTTTACCCCCTCCCTCCAACCAGGTAATAAAATTGTACACGGCAAACTGTCAGTGTATGCTTGCTCTGCAAGGTGTGGTTTTCCTTCAATAGCTTCATTGTTACCATTACTTCAAGTTTATTAACAGAGAACCTGTTAATTATTCCTCTGATTTTTCAAATAATTTGCCTAATAACTTCTGAAACATCTACAGTATTATCCTGGATAATTTGATTTGTCAACAATTAACTCTGGCCAACAAGCCCACCATACAGCTGGTGTTCCATCAATTTAAAGTTGCACATACACTTTCTCTCTCTCTCTCTCAGTATCTGTGGTTGCATGCAGCGAAGGTTCATTGATACACAATATCCAAATATATACAAGAAATGCTACATTTTATTAAGTATATTTACATCGTATCAATTAGCTGTCACATTACATTTACCAACAGGCAGGTATTGAGATGTCTGAAGCATTACACTGTTCTCTTAGTGTTACCATAAACCCAAGACACTGAGGTAGAACTCCAGACAGTGAATGAGCAGTGTAGTCGAGCTTACTGTTACTTGTCACCACCGTGGACATCTCATGGGAATGAAGACTTCTGTGTTGGTGTCATGGACACGCATCTCATGGGAGCCAAGATCACCCTTCAGTTTTGATGCTGTGGACATAACTCAAAAGCCAGAGGAAACATCTGTCTGACATGAACATGGGGTCATTGGACAAGTTATTTCCTAGCAGTAACACTGCTCAAGGGTACCTGCAGCAACTTTGTGACAATGTATATTACCAGAATTTCACTTACGTAAAAATCCTCTTTTGATAATTAACATTATACTGGCCTACACTGAAACATAAAAGCTATGTATTTACACATTTACTAGATGCCCTGTGTATAATTGCTGTGAATAAAGTGCACTGTACTGTTTTATCAGTGAAGCATCACAGGATCAAGGCGATTGGTTACCATCAGGTGGAGGCCAGCCTTTGCAAGTCATTTACACAAGTGTACACTGAGATATTGATCATTCTTCAGTATCCACAGCAATGCTTTGTCATACAAAGGGTAACAACTTTACTTACATCTAGCCATTAAGCATGTCAAAAAATAAATATATTATTTGCTTACATCTAGATTATCTGAAAAAATACTATGATAGTTACTTATACTTAATTGGGACAGTTTGTTTTCCCCCCTCTACTGAAGACAAACTAAACTAAATGTGACATAACTTTGCCTGTATTACAACGAGACCCTACCAGTGGTTTTTGCAATTTATCACTGTACAGTACACATCACCACCATACATTGGTACTGATACACATGTTCTGCAGTACGTATATTGTACCGTTATTCTGAGAACCACTTAGTGGTCCTACAGTGTATTTTGCTACACTGAGAACACAATATTTCTGCAGTGTAACTTCCCTGGGAAATGGAAGACAGTATTTGTTGTTTCAACAAAGTTTAATACGTTATTTAACTATACAATACTGTAAACTTATGACTAATACGCACTAGGCGGCTTTGTACATTCTCACTAAAGCACTAGAAGATGTAATAATTTTTAGATGTAGATCAGGATGTACAAAATAATGTTAATTAAGGAACAGTTTAAAAGTAAAGTGGCATCAGGGTCCTCTCTGAAACCCACGTCAATAATAATCATAATATTGTTAAATATTAAGATCATAAGACAGATAAATTGGTTTGAGATTTATTACTATTAGTGACTCACTAATTGTTTAGTATAAACCTAATTAATAATAAAAATCAAAATGTGTTATTTCTCGAGATTCTTTCTCCACTTATTAAATAGAAAACTTTAGTGGCTATCATGGAGTAATTTTCAAAGAATTACCTACACTGTCATTTTCTAGCTATAGGTACTTTTACATAACTTCAAATACAGTGGACCCCCGCCTTACGATATTTCATTCCAGAAGTATGTTCAGGTGCCATTACTGAACGAATTTGTTCCCATAAGGAATATTGTAAATTAGATTAGTCCATTTCAGACCCCAAACATACACTTACATAATTGGTCGCATTGGGAGCTGATCATAAAGTGGGGGTCCACTGTATATGGGTTTAGTGTATACACCAAATATAATTAAATATAAAACTGAGTGGGTACTTACAGCAGGTATTTGTTTATCTGAAACTAAGAGGGGTGACCAGTTGGTGGTCGTTTGGCAAACTGGCTGAGAAACACCGCTCTAAACCCACCCTTGGCAACATTTTTCCTTGCTATCTTTGTACAAAGTCGAAAACAATCTGGAATTCTCTACCAAGTTTCCAAAACTGGATACAAGTTTTGGAAACCAACATAACACCATTGGGAAAAGGTTAGTGGTGAATACAGGTCATAGGTATAGATCAGATTCCAGATAATGGGGGTAGGATTCAGAAATGGTGGTGGTACTCGAGCAAGTCAGCGATGTGGTGGAGTTTTCAGATCATGGGGAATAGGGGGTGGGGTTGGAGATCGAGAGTCACTCAAGTGGTGGGAGTCTAAGTAGGATGAATTTCTCGGTGTGATTTCAATCTTTGCAAATGTTATAAAGAGTGAAGCTGACAATCTATGTTCTGGGGGAAGGATGGGGGTTGAGGCCCTGGAAGTACTACAGGAGGAGGAGGCAGAAGAAGAGCTCACCTCAAGTATCAGGGTGGTAACAGGAAAGGAGATTGGTCTTTCCAGACTCAAGTTCCTGGTGTATGAAGAAGAGACTGGTGACTTTGGCAGAGGCAGCAGGGAGGAAGTTGTTGAACTAGGGTGAGGGTGGGAGGTGGTGAGGAGAGGTGATGCAGGATGAGGCTGGGTAGTGGATATGAGAAGAGGCGACTCAGGGTGAGGCTCTACGAAGGAGGTGGTGGAGAAGGAAAGTGGTGACCTGGGCTCAGGCATCGGGTGCAGGGTTAGCAAGGACCGGGCTGGTGACCTGCCCAGTTGAAGCATGGTATTGGAATTCGGTGACAAAGGTTCGAGAGGAGTTGCTCTTTGAGTGGGAGTTTGATGCTCGGCCTGGCTTACTCCGAAGACAACAAAATAACTTCCGATAGGCAGAACGATACTGTCTGTTTGTGACTGCATAGACAAAGGGATTGACAACAGCAGAGGCCCAGGCCAGCACAGATGCCAACACATGGAGCGACGGCACTAGTACCTGTAAGGGCACATGTGATTTAATTATATCAATAATGTTACATATTAAACTGTACTGACAGAATATATTGGTGAAATGGGTACAAACTCACCATATGATCAAGATAATGTATCATGAAAATTGATAAATTGTTCTCTTAAGGCTATTATGAACAGAAACTTCCATATACAGTATGTTTGTACCACCAAAAGGTGATTTAGTAATGCAGATATAAATTTCATGTTTCACACATGTATATTTTGTGTATGTGTGTGTACGCATGCTGCCCACCGAGGCAGGGTGACCCAAAAAAGGAGCACTTTCACCATTATTCACATTATCACTGTCTTGCCAGAGGCATGTGAATGCATACACACAGTAGAAATAATTCAAACTAATGAATGTTAATATAAATATTTTTAACATACAGTACAGGTTTACCTTAGTGCAGATTTGCTATTATGCACTGTCCCATTTCTTTTGGTAATTCTGTGCAAAATATACTCACTATACGCATTTGCTGTGGTTCATAAAGTACAGTGGTACCCAGAGTTTCGACCATAATTTGTTTCAGAAGGTTGTTCGAGTGCCGTTACCGAACAAATTTGTTCCCATAAGGAATAATGTAAATTAGATTAGTCTGTTTCAGACCCCCAAAATTACACTTACATAATTGTTTGAGTTGGGAGCTGTACGAAACTTGGGGTACCACTGTATACCAAAGATACTGATGTGGAATTAAGAGACTGAACTCAGTATAGGGGCCTTGAATGCATCTTTGCAGAAAGCCTGAGACCTGTTCTGTATTGTTAAAACATAGGACAACTTATCTAGAAACTAGAATTGCATAATGAAAACAAAATTCACATTAAAAATTAATGTTTTCTAATGTCACATGAAACTCACATCATCATCAGCAACATTGACAATCATGAGGGGTAGGAAGGAGATCAGGAAGCAGAGAAAGATGGTGAGCATCATCTTAGTGAGGCGGAGATCCTCCTTGCGGGTGATGTGCACATTGCAGGTGGAGGGTGTTGCACTCTTGTTGATGTGTGCTAGCAAGTTGCGCCGTGACTTCCGCACCTATAACATCAAAGTGTGAAGAATAAAACGGCACAATACCACGACTGGAACAATACACAAATAACCTGCACACAGGAGAATGAACAAAACTTTTGTTGTTTTTGTCTGACTTGGACCTTTGTGTAACTAGTTAATGTCCAAGTCAGACTGAAAGGTAGTCATAAGTATTTTTTTTTCTGTGTGCAGGTTTTGTATCAAAATATGCAAGATAAGATTTCATTCAGGTTTTTAACCCCGCAGGGTTAGCCACCCAGGATAACCCAAGAAAGGCAGTGTGTCATCAAGGACTTATTTCCATTGGGGTCCTCAATCTTGTCCCCCAGGATGCGACCCACACCAGCCGACTCACACCCTGGTATGTACTTACTTGCTGCTAGGTGAACAGGACAACGGTTGTAAAGAAACGTGTCAAAAATGTTTCTACCCTGCTGGGAACTGAACCTAAGCCCTCTGTGTGTGAAGCAAGAGCTTTACCAGCCAGGCCACGGGGTCACCGTGCTATTACCAAGGCACACATTATGTAGCAGACAGTAATGAAGAATATGAGGTGAAAATAAACCAGCAACACCTAATGAGATTTTGACCAACATGTAGGTTATGTAGTACTTACTGTATACAGTACAAAGATCTGAAAATTGTTGTAAAAGTGGGTCTACAGAATAGAGAAAACCAAACTGTGAAAGATTACTGTGCATGAGAAAGGTTTTCTTGCAGTAGGAAAAATGTCTATGGTACTACAAGAGATGATGGTAGTAATAAAGTGTCAAGGGAGAATATGAAGATAAATACTGAGCATGAAAATAAAATAAGCAGCAAATTTAAACAATATTAGAAAAAAAAATTGAAAATAAGCGATGGAGATAGGAATGAATGATAAATAGGGTAACATAGATGGTTAAGAAATGTCAATTATGAAAAAAGAACCAAAGTTCCCCTATAGCCACAGAAAAATGAAGATTATCAAGCAGTGAGGATAATGGATAATGAATGAATACTGAGGACAACTCATAAAATAGAACTAACATAAGATTGACAGCACTGTATGACCCTGGTGGTTTAGTGCTTAGTTTTGATGATAATCAAATTGAAGGTCTTCATAAAAGCACTAAAGAGCTGTGCTACAGTAACTGATATACTGCATATATTGCATAACAAACCCTTCACAGGATGTGTCTGGATGAAGAAGGGATCTTGATACCAAGAACTGTTCCTACCCACCTTTTCCTTGAGCAATTTTGATTACTTCTCCAGGATCTGGATGATCCTCATAGGATTAGTACTCCTCATGACTATTACTGTTACATTCATGAAGTAGCACTAAACCCATAGAGGTCATACAGTACCTAGGGGAAATGGAAGGTATTCAGAATTGGAACATGTCAAAGTCCTTAAATCAATAGCCCCTCATCAGCATCAAGTAACTTTCCTTGAGGGAGTCTATGGCTATAATAATAATCATTGTATGGAGAAAGTATTGAAGAATTAAAGAAAAAAAAACAGAACAGATTTAGGGATGCAAAATCCTGTTTTGCAAACTTACTGTGGATTTCTTAATCACAAAAATGAAATAAGACAGATGGCTGGACTACAAGAAAGCAACTGACAGGGTACCCCACAGAAGAACAGGCAGGTAAAGTATTCCAGCAAAAAAGGAAGCATCTGAGAAGACAGTAAACTGTACTAGGATCATAGCTGTTACCAATTTCAATTATCTACCAGAAAATAGCAAGACATGCAAGCAAGCCGGGTTTTAAAAAACAACTCGGTCATGCTATTTATTGGAGGGCTAAATGTGGATTTGTACTGTTCTTTCAAAATGTCTTTTTTTTTTCTCTCTCTTGACTTTCTTCTATCCAATATGAGTGTTTTAGCTCCTCTTTCCTATGATCTGCCATTTGTGGTTTATAGAATAATCAGGAACACTTTCTTCTGTAAAGCAATATGAAAATTATCTTGATTTAGAGTAACTGGAACCTATTTTATACAGATTGTGCTTCTGCATTCCAAAGCATTGTCCACGAATTAGAGCACAGGCCACTTTCCCAGGGAATGAGCAATAGTTCATTTATTTTTGGCTGTCAATACTCCTGTTATTAAAATTAAATTAACTGAACATTCCTTCATGTTTGCTGTCAGTTTAAGTTGTAACAATGTATTACATATACATATTTTAATTTTTTTTTTTTTTTTTTTTTTTTTTTTAACAAGTCGGTCGTCTCCCACCGAGGCAGGGTGACCCCAAAAAAAAGAAAGAAAATCCCCATAAAGAAAATACTTTCATCATTCAACACTTTCACCACACTCACACATTATCACTGCTTTTGCAGAGGTGCTCAGAATATAACAGTTTAGAAGCATATACGTATAGAGATACACAACATATCCCTCCAAACTGCCAATATCCCAAACCCCTCCTTTAAAGTGCAGGCATTGTACTTCCCATTTCCAGGACTCAAGTCCGACTATATGAAAATAACCGGTTTCCCTGAATCCCTTCACTAAATATTACCCTGCTCACACTCCAACAGATCGTCAGGTCCCAAGTATCATTCGTCTCCATTCACTCCTATCTAACACGCTCATGCACGCTTGCTGGAAATCCAAGCCCCTAGCCCAAAAAACCTCCTTTACCCCTCTTTCCAACCCTTTCGAGGATGACCCCTACCCCTCTTTCCTTCCCCTATAGATTTATATGCTTTCCATGTCATTCTACTTTGATCCATTCTCTCTAAATGACCAAACCACCTCAACAACCCTCTTCTGCCCTCTGACTAATGCTTTTATTAACTCCACACCTTCTCCTAATTTCCACACTCCGAATTTTCTGCATAATATTTACAACACACATTGCCCTTAGACAGGACATCTCCACTGCCTCCAACCGTCTCCTCGCTGCTGCATTTACCACCCAAGCTTCACATCCATATAAGAGTGTTGGTACTACTATACTTTCATACATTCCCTTCTTTGCCTCCATAGATAATGTTTTTTGACTCCACATATACCTCAATGCACCACTCACCTTTTTTCCCTCATCAATTCTATGATTAACCTCATCCTTCATAAATCCATCCGCCGACACGTCAACTCCCAAGTATCTGAAAACATTCACTTCTTCCATACTCCTCCTCCCCAATTTGATATCCAATTTTTCTTTATCTAAATCATTTGATACCCTCATCACCTTACTCTTTTCTATGTTCACTTTCAACTTTCTACCTTTACACACATTCTCAAACTCATCCACTAACCTTTGCAATTTTTCTTTAGAATCTCCCATAAGCACAGTATCATCAGCAAAAAGTAACTGTGTCAATTCCCATTTTGAATTTGATTCCCCATAATTTAATCCCACCCCTCTCCCGAACACCCTAGCATTTACTTCTTTTACAACCCCATCTATAAATATATTAAACAACCATGGTGACATTACACATCCCTGTCTAAGACCTACTTTTACCGGGAAGTATTCTCCCTCTCTTCTACACACACCTAACCTGAGCCTCACTATCCTCATAAAAGCTCTTTACAGCATTTAGTAACTTTACCACCTATTCCATATACTTGCAACATCTGCCACATTGCTCCTCTATCCACTATCATATGCCTTTTCTAAATCCATAAATGCAATAAAAACTTCCCTACCTTTATCTAAATACTGTTCACATATATGCTTCAATGTAAACACTTGATCTACACATCCCTACCCACTCTGAAGCCTCCTTGCTCGTCCGCAATTCTACATTCTGTCTTACCTCTAATTCTTTCAATTATAACCCTACCGTATACTTTTCCTGGTATACTCAGTAAACTTATTCCTCTATAATATTTACAATCTCTTTTGTCCCCTTTCCCTTTATATAAAGGGACTATACATGCTCTCGCCAATCCTTAGTACCTTCCCCTCTTTCATACATTTATTAAACAAAAGTACCAACCACTCCAACACTATATCCCCCCCTGCTTTTAACATTTCTGTCATGATCCCATCAGTTCCAGCTGCTTTACCCCCTTTCATTTTACGTAATGCCTCATGTACCTCCCCCACACTTACATTCTGCTCTTCTTCACTCCTAAAAGATGGTCTACCTCCCTGGCCAGTGCATGAAATTACCGCCTCCCTTTCTTCCTTAACATTTAAAAGTTCCTCAAAATATTCTTGCCATCTACCTAATACCTCCCTCTCCCCATCTTACTAACTCCCCTACTCTGTTTTTAACTGACAAATCCATACTTTCCCTAGGCTTTTCTTAACTTGTTTAACTCACTCCAAAATTTTTTTCTTATTTTCATTAAAATTTCTTGACAGTGCCTCTCCCACTCTTTCATCTGCTCTCCTTTTGCACTCTCTCACCACTCTCTTCGCCTTTCTTTTACTCTCCATATACTCTGCTCTTCTTATAACACTTCTGCTTTGTAAAAACCTCTTGTAAGCTACCTTTTTCTCTTTTATCACACCCTTTACTTCATCATTCCACCAATCACTCCTCTTTCCTCCTGCCCCCACCCTCCTATAACCACAAACTGGAGATATAAACAAGAATCTTGATATTTAGCCTAACTGAAAAATATTCAAAATGAGGCAACACCTGAGATAAACTGTGTACTTTGTGTAGATCAGAGACAGAAATGAAATTACAAGGATTAAAATTATTAAAGAAACACTATAAGCTTAAATAAAAAAAATAAACATCAAAACAAAAAAAATATGGTAAACGTATAGTATCGCCTAATGAAAAGCAGGGGAGCCATGTGTACACTGAGACAATACAATAAATGTCAGGGGCCCTAGACTGCTCAACTGCCTCCCAGCATACATAAGGGGGATTACCAATGGACCCCTGGCTGTTTTCAAGGCACTGGACAGGCACTTAAGTCAGTACCTGATCAGCTGGACTGTGGTTTGTACGTCTGTTTACATGCAGCCAGCAGTAACAGCCTGGAGTTTACCTGGAGAGAGTTTTGGGGGTCAACGCCCCGGCGGCCCGGTCTGTGACCAGGCCTCCTGGTGGATCAGCGCCTGATCAACCAGGCTGTTGCTGCTGGCTGCACGCAAACCAACGTACGAGCCACAGCCCGGCTGATCAGGAACTGACTTTAGGTGCTTGTCCAGTGCCTGCTTGAAGACTGCCAGGGGTCTGTTGGTAATCCCCCTTATGTGTGCTGGGAGGCAGTTGAACAGTCTCGGGCCCCTGACACTTATTGTATGGTCTCTTAACGTGCTAGTGACACCCCTGCTTTTCATTGGGGGGATGGTGCATCGTCTGCCAAGTCTTTTGCTTTCGTAGTGAGTGATTTTCGTGTGCAAGTTCGGTACTAGTCCCTCTAGGATTTTCCAGGTGTATATAATCATGTATCTCTCCCTCCTGCGTTCCAGGGAATACAGGTTTAGAAACCTCAAGCGCTCCCAGTAATTGAGGTGTTTTATCTCCGTTATGCGCGCCGTGAAAGTTCTCTGTACATTTTCTAGGTCGGCAATTTCACCTGCCTTGAAAGGTGCTGTTAGAGTGCAGCAATATTCCACCCTAGATAGAACAAGTGACCTGAAGAGTGTCATCATGGGCTTGGCCTCCCTAGTTTTGAAGGTTCTCATTATCCATCCTGTCATTTTTCTAGCAGATGCGATTGATACAATGTTATGGTCCTTGAAGGTGAGATCCTCCGACATAATCACTCCCAGGTCTTTGACGTTGGTGTTTCGCTCTATTTCGTGGCCAGAATTTTTGTACTCTGATGAAGATTTAATTTCCTCATGTTTACCATATCTGAGTAATTGAAATTTCTCATCGTTGAACTTCATATTGTTTTTCTGCAGCCCACTGAAAGATTTGGTTGATGTCCGCCTGGAGCCTTGCAGTGTCTGCAATGGAAGACACTGTCATGCAGATTCGGGTGTCATCTGCAAAGGAAGACACGGTGCTGTGGCTGACATCCTTGTCTATGTCGGATATGAGGATGAGAAACAAGATGGGAGCTAGTACTGTGCCTTGTGGAACAGAGCTTTTCACCGTAGCTGCCTCGGACTTTACTCTGTTGACGACTACTCTCTGTGTTCTGTTAGTGAGGAAATTATAGATCCATCGACCGACTGGTTGATCAGACCCTGATCCACCACGAGGTCTGGTCTCCGACTGGGCCCTGGGGGCGTTGACCCCTGAAAACCTCTCCAGGTATTCCACTAGATAATTAAATAACTGCAAAATGTACCTAGGAAACTGTTGGAAGGCGCCTGGAAAAAATGTAATTGGGGGCTTTCACAATAATTCAGACTGGATAGCCAGTGATACAAGACAGTAACAAATGGCTTTTTTTTTTTTTTTGCATCAGTACATTAGAGAAAAAACCCAAGCAAGAGGAGGCCATATACTGTCAATATTTGACCTAATATTTAGATCTTGAGAAATTTGCCATGCCCAAAGAAGTAAATGTAGCTTACTTTCATTGGGGTCTTTTGATCCTCTTCCAAGATGCAACAGTAAGCTAACACCCAGGTACTTCTGTAACAGGGGCAACAGGTGTAAGGAAACATGCCCAGTGTTTCTACTCATCCTGGGCTTGAACCCTGGTCCTTCAGTTGTGAGTTGCAGGTGCTACCACTTAAGCCTCAAATCACCATTTTCTTTGGCACCTACCTTGTAGTAGATGGCGGAGTAGCAAATGACGATAGCCACCATGGGCAGGAGAAAGCCGAAGAGGAAGAGGAACTTCTTAGGTGAAGAACCTTCATTTTTTAGGATAGTGCAGGAAAAGGACGGTGGATCGAGCCCCAGGCGACCCCACACACCAAACAGCGGAGGCATCATCATCCCAAATGAGAAGAGCCAGACCACAGCAATCATTAGGTAGATGTAGTGGCTGCGGTAGATGCGATCATAGAGGCCGTGATGAGCAATCAGTATATACCTGAGGAAATAGTGGAAGGTTAGTGTACTTGGAGACAATAAAGGTAGTTGTGGCGAGTCAGTATGTACCTAGTTGTGGTGGTGGTGAATTACTATGCACCTAGAGGTAGTTATTGGTGGAGCAGTAGTAATAAATGCATGTATAGCCTACGGGTGGTCAGTTTTGTCGGGGTCTTCATGTAGCTTTTTCTGGACCTAGAAGGTATGGCTAGAGAAGTCCAATCCTGTGAATGCAGTACTTGTTTAATCTAGTGTTTACTGTAAGATGGGTGCTGTAATAAAATAAAGATCTCAGTAAACATAAGTTAGTTTTGATAGCTGAATTTGCAGATTCTTATGCTTAATAGATAGAATGTAAGGCATACTAGCAAAACTGCTAGAAATTTGATTAAAATAGGACTCAAAGTGGGCAAAATCGCCGATGCATAAGTTACACCCAAACCACCAACTTTGAACCTGTGTAATTTCGTAAGTTTCCCTTCAAATTTCGTATCTTTGGTTTCATTACTGTCAGATTTTGTTGCCGAAATAGCTAATTTATTGTGCACCCTATATTCAACTTGTGGACAGTAGTGCAAGAGCATATGTATAAACAAAAGGCCTAGGAACTATGCCCCAAGAGGGGTTAACAGTAGCACAAACCATACCACGGGCGGGGATAGAACCCGCGATCAGAGCCCCTCAAAACTCCAGTCCGTCGCGTTAGCCACTGGACCAGCTAGCCACAATAAGATTCGTCCAACTAGGTATATTTCTACACCATAGGAAGGTTAGCATAGGCACCACTGTGACCACAAGTGCAAGTTTTTACAGACGAATCTCCAGCACTTGTGGTCACAGTGGTGCCTATGCTAACCTTCCTATGGTGTAGAAATATACCTAGTTGGATGAATCTTATTGTGGCTAGCTGGTCCAGTGGCTAACGCGACGGTCTGGAGTTTTGAGGCTCTCTGATCGCGGGTTCTATCCCTACCCGTGGTATGGTTTGTTTGCAATCGTGTCATTACGATTTCGTGAGTCATGTTAACAGTAGCACATCTGGATAAGATTTCGTTCGGATTTTTAACCCCGGAGGGTTAGCCACCCAGGATAACCCAAGAAAGTCAGTGCGTCATCGAGGACTGTCTAACTTATTTCCATTGGGGTCCTTAATCTTGTCCCCCAGGATGCGACCCACACCAGTCGACTAACACCCAGGTACCTATTTGCTGCTAGGTGAACAGGACAACAGGTGTAAGGAAACGTGTCGAAATGTTTCCACCCGCCGGGAATCGAACCCGGGCCCTCCGTGTGTGAAGCGGGAGCTTTAGCCACCAGGCCACCGGATTTATATCTACAGTTGACTTATTTGCTGCAAGCAAATTTAAGAAATTTTCTTATCGTGTCTGGTGTCTTACTTCCATTAATAAAACATATTGGCATATGACATAGGTTATTATACTGTCTATACTCATCAAAATAGTGACCACAAGGCTGGCCACATACTTTGTATTTGGTTTAATCATGTGTATGTCAGCCAAATTACCAGAAGTACTTGTAACCAAACCTAAGCCTGGCTTAGGCTTGGTTACAATTACAAATCAGTCTGTTCACATTGCAATTTGCTCCATAAACGTACTTTTCTATGTTCATTTTATGTTAGGGAGATAGATCTATTCTGGCATCAGGAGAGAAGGAAATAATGAACCTGAATGTTATAGGACTGTAGCTAGATGCCAGAATATTATCACAATCATAACTAGGTGCTAAACCCACTAGTCATACAGCGCTGCAAGGTAGGGTGTGCTAAAGGTATAATGTGTCTGATCAGAGACCAGCTGGGATGAATATAATGGAGGCAAGAGTTAGGAAGGGCGGTGAAAAGTACTAAAGAGAAGTATAATCAAAGTCGGTGTAATAAGTTTTGTCAGTAATAGCTTCATTACACCGACTTCGATCATACTTTCCTTCAGCACTCACCACCTTTCCGTCATATTGATGATCTCAAATCGGTTCCTGATCAGCCTAGCTGTGGTACCTACCTTGGAATGCATGAAGCTAGCGCCAACACCCTGGTTGATCAGGCTATCAATCAGGTTGATAGTCTTATCTGGGACCACGCTGAGAAGCGGTGACCCACTGATCCCCTAGAATTACTTTCAGGTTACCTCCAGGTAACTAAGAGGTCGAGTAGTATTTAAGGGTTTTCCTGAAGGTATTGGTGGTGGATCAGTGTATGTATCTATATACCTATAACTGCTCTCTAGGGATTTTCTACTGTGTCAGCCTGGCCTTTTGCCACGCTTCTTTGTTTAGTATCTTGAGAGGTTTAGCGCTTCTTTTTTATTTTAATAATATTAATTAGTACCTTGAGGTAGCGATGGTGGACCAGTGTGTGCCTTAAGGTGGTGGTAGAGGACCCACAGTGTGTACCCGAGGGTGAAGAGGTTAGGAAAAATTCCAAAGTCTCACCTGTTGATAGTGATGGCGACCATGTTGAGGAGCGAGGCGGCCACGTTGCCGTAGAAAAAGAACGGGAAAATACGACAGAGCGTCTCACCCAACACCCATGATTCGTGGATGTATCTGTGGAGGAGGTACTTTTATTGCTGGGGTATGGAGGAGACATTGCTGAAACTGCTGGCACATGGATGTTACTTTTGGGACATAACTGACTGCTGGGGCATGGCTAAAACTTGTCACATAGATGGTGCTTTTGGGACAAGACGTACTAGGTAGTGGCTGCGACTGACAGAGCTGGTGGATTTAGCTCACATTTAGGACATATTACATCGGGGTCAAGAACACTCCCGGGGATGGGGACGGGGGGGTTGATCAAGCACAACAGTGGACGTAGTCGAGTTTGAAACATCCAAATAGGCAATAAAAAAAGTTTTTACTTGTCCTATATATGATAATTCACTATTTTTTTTAAAGTAAGATATGAAAAGTTTATTAAATGCCATAAGATTTGGCGCTAAATTTGTCTTTAAACAAAAATATCTTTTAGATGAAAAAAATTGCTGTGACAGCCAGCTATATCTCGGTAATACAATGGCAGAGTATACCGACACTGTGTAAATTATATAAAATGTTAAAAAATGGCATTTTATTGTGAAACCGTTTCGTCCGTTAGGGACTATAATTCACGAATTGAATTGAAGATCCTGGTGGACGAAACGTCTCATCAATAAATTACTATAACCCGTATTTTGTCTCTTTTTACAAGTAACTCTTTTTTATTACTCCCTCCTCCCCCTCTCGTCTGCATGCTGCCTCCCTTCCCTTCGCGCTTGTGTGACTAGTTAATGTTCTAAATCGGACCGAAACAACGTTTGAAGTTTCACTATGTGCGCGTTATTTGTTTGTTCCTGTTTATTCCTTTTGTGTTTTGCCCACAGCAGAGTGAGAGGGAAGGGAGGGAGGCGGGATAGTGAGGTACACCTACCTAGAGGCAGTGAGAGGCAGGTTGATAGAGCAGAAAAGAAGGTCGGAGGCACATAGACTGATGACGAAGGCGGTGGTGGCGTGAACTCTCAGCTTGACACTCCTCGTCAGCGCCATGATGGTCACCAGGTTACCTGAGAGATGTATACACGTTACGTAAGACAAATACACGGTAAGCATTTTAGGCTAAACTATCAGTGAACACCTGTAACCTGAGAGAGAGAGAATATGTATACACGTTACCCTAGACATATACAGAGTATCTTATTTTAGGTTAAATTTTATCAGTGAACACCTAACTTTATATATACATTGAAAAACGCTAAACTTGAAATACTTATGTTTGATCTAAGGAAGCTCCAGTTTCTTGAATCAAGAGCCCTTTATCATCAAGGCACCCCCACACGCTGAAGGGTCATGTTAATGTACAGTGATACCTGCGACTTGTGTCGAGAAATTTTACCATATATGTAGTCAGTTTTGGCAGTAAACATTGCAAATCAGAATCTTGTTATTATACTTTTAGATAAACCATCGGGTACAAGTTTCCAGCAGTTTAAAGCCCAGCTACTGAAATTGAATACTCTTAACAACTCTCTCAAAGCCGTCCTAAGTATCATGTTGCTTGGTAACTATCTAAAATAGAAGTATACAGCACAAACTAATAAGAGAAAATCCCCGGAAGCCGTTTAAACAGTCACACACAATCAAAACTGCAATAAATTCGCCTCAAATCAACAAATAGCAAAGCAGACCAGATTAGAACATGCTATTGACCTTACATTCTCACAAATACTATCTGGTCCCGAACATAATGGTGTAGAACAGCAAACAGACTACAACCACATGGAAGTTCAGACCTTTATACACACGTCTTGAACAGCAAAATAGTCAAGAGAGTATACTATATCCTGTACTAGGGTAGACTAGGCCTCTCGGTGGATGACATGATTAACTAGCGTGGCTGATAAGGTCTGACTTCAGAAACATGTTCAGTTCCTTCTGAAGCGTGTCTGAGGTAAGGAAGGACGTTGAAAAGTCTTGGCCCTTTCGCACTTTGAGTTTTCCTTAGCATGTTCAACAAATTCATTTTCAGTAATAAATACATTAAATGGGATCAAATATATCATGACCTTTTTGAAATATGCTGGGAAGGTAATAAATATGTTTAGCATGGATTTGAACCAGTATTTCGATAGGGTGAGCTCACTGGCACTCCGGACACGTCATTAATCACTGAAGACTGACAATTCAAATAAGTGATTCACCTTTACCTCTCCAGTGCTTCTGCTCGTCTCCAATTGTAGTCACCTCTGTATTCAACTGGTGACCCTGGTGGTTTAGCGCTTAGTTTTGATTATAATAAGGTATTCAACTGAAGAAGCTTGCTGCGTAGGTGAAACTTTCGTAAATAGACACCAACATATTGCACATATCTTATTATAAACGAAAGTTTGGAGGAGAAAACTAAAAAAAAAAAAAACACTAAGGGATACCTAATATGACGTCCCTATTTCAAGTACCTTATGACTCCCACACATGGTACCTGTTTATCTCCAACTTCCGCTTCCGTTACCAAACACCAACACTGATCTAGGAACTTTCAGAGCATGCATCGAACACGTGACATGCCTGCGACTGATTTCAAGAGTTTTTTCTACTCGTAGCCCAGCATGGTGTCAGAGTTCCAAGCTGTTGGTGCTAGCAGCCCGCAGGCTTACGGAGCCATCACAACTTGGAGAAGGAAGTGGTTCAGTTTCCTCTTGTAACTTGCCTGTATTCTGGTAACATTTCTTGTGTCTGCTGGTAGCAATTTACCCATATGTTACCTGTAGCTGATTCCGGGTATCACTGTGGTTGATGGCCTGATCAGAAAGGTTGTTCGGGCTAGCAGCATGCAGGTCACCGTAGGCACCAGAGTCCATGATGTAAAGGGCTCTTAATCCAAGGAAAGGGAGCCTCTCTCCCCTGCCTACAAACATGATTACCTCCCATTCTCCAGGCGCTGTATGACTTACGGGTTTAGCACTTTCCCACGAACATAAGAGAAACGGTGAATTACAGCTGCGGTAGTGACCATTTGTAGACCAGTGCTGGACTAGGTGGTCGGACTATTGAGTTTTCTCACAGATAGCATTTCAAAGCTATCCTATATAACGTACGCTACCCCCCCCCCCCCATCATTGCGAAAAACAAGAGTAGGGTAACATTGGAGTGACCATGGTTCCAGGACCCACACGTACTTTATATGTCATTCCTTCCAAAGAACTTGCACATCCTATCACAGTATAGGATAGCAACTTGCAATGGCAGGTGGTGACATGTTGCAAGGCGTGGCGTCAATAGGTCAAGTATTAGTCTGTTTCAATGAGGTGGTGCAATGCTGAAAGCTCCCGGATACTGCTTAGTGTGTTGTGTGCCAGCACCATCGCTGCTTCTAGCTGAGGGCAAGTCACAGTGCTCGTAATACCTCACTCCCGAGGGCACACTACATGACCACCACCCAACTGCTGAAACTATAATGCTGTGCATTCAGCGACTCTCGATAACTGTCTCCTCAGTCATCACCGTGGTTCACTACTTTTAAAGGACCCCAATGGAAATAAGTCACTCTGTCTGACTTTTTTGGGTTATCCTAGGTTCTCTACACATATGCTGCTATGTATGATAATTCAATGTAACTGTATTGGTGTATATCTGAATAAACTTACTTACTTCCTCAGCCATCACTATGGATTCCAGGTTTTGTTCGCACATGCAAGTAACTCGCACCTTTTTACATTTACCAGTGTAAAAGTTATAATTGCCTAACCAATTTTAACCTTATCAGCGTACGTTGAGAAATTGGTTGAAAGAAAGTCAAAATGTAACGTTAGTATCGAGAAAACAGGGTGTAAAAGTGTATGTGAGGGAGGGGGGGGGGACGTCAGCAAGGCTTGACCTGGTGATCCCGTGACCCCTGGAGTAAGCTGACAAGAAACGCTCTTGAAATCTTGATACAGTTTGACCTCTTGTTATTTTTTTAAGCGTTGATATATCAGCAGTGTGCTGCAACATTTCCTTACAGTGGAAACACACGCAGTGTCCTGCTGCTGCTTCACTTGTGACAGATTACTGTAACAGGTTTTTTTGTTAAATCTGTTATATTCCATCACACGGGATGGGTTACACCATCATACTACACACGGGATGGGTTACCCCGTAATACTACACACGGGATGGGTTACCCCATCATATTACACACGGGATGGGTTACCCCATCATATTACACACGGGATGGGTTACCCCAACATACTCTACAAGGGATGGGTTACCCCATCATACTAGACACGGGATGGGTTACCCCATCATACTACACACGGGATGGGTTACCCCATCATACTCCACACGGGATGGGTTACCCCATCATACTAGACACGGGATGGGTTACCCCATCATACTCTACAAGAGATGGGTTACCCCATCATACACACGGGATGGGTTACCCCATCATACTCTACAAGGGATGGGTTACCCCATCATACTACACGGGATGGGTTACCCCATCATACTCCCCACGGGATGGGTTATCCCCATCATACTAGACACGGGATGGGTAACCCTATCATACACACGGGATGGGTTACCCCATACTACACACGGGATGGGTTACCCCATCATACTCCACAAGGGATGGGTTACCCCATCATACTCCACAAGGGATGGGTTACCCATCATACTACACACGGGATGGGTTACCCCATCATACTCTACAAGGGATGGGTTACCCCATCATACTACACACGGGATGGGTTACCCCATCATGCTCCACACGGGATGGGTTACCCCATCATACTCCACACGGGATGGGTTACCCCATCATACTCCACACGGGATGGGTTACCCCATCATACTCCACACGGGATGGGTTACCCCATCATACTCCACACGGGATGGGTTACCCCATCATACTACACACGGGATGGGTTACCCCATCATACTCCACACGGGATGGGTTACCCCATCATACTACACACGGGATGGGTTACCAACATCGTATTACACACGGATGGGTTACCAAATCATACTCCACACGGGATGGGTTACCCCATCATACTACACACGGAATGGGTTACCCCATCATACTACACACGGATGGGTTACCAAATCATACTCCACACGGGATGGGTTACCCCATCATACTCCACACGGGATGGGTTACCCCATCATACTACACGGGATGGGTTACCTCATCATGCTCCACACGGAATGGGTTACCCATCATACTCCCTACGGGATGGGTTACCCCATCATACTACACACGGGATGGGTTACCCCATCATACTCCACACGGGATGGGTTACCCCATCATACTACACACGGGATGGGTTACCCCATCATACTACACAAGGGATGGGTTACCCCATCATACTCCACACGGGATGGGTTACCCCATCATGCTACACACGGGATGGGTTACCCCATCATACTCTACAAGAGATGGGTTACCCCATCATACTACACACGGGATGGGTTACCCATTATACTCCACACGGGATGGGTTACCCCATCATACTACACACGGGATGGGTTACCCCATCATACTACACACGGGATGGGTTACCCCATCATACTACACACCGGATGGGTTACCCCATAATACTCTACAAGGGATGGGTTACCCATCATACTACACACGGGATGGGTTACCATATCATACTACACACGGGATGGGTTACCCCATCATACTACACACCGGATGGGTTACCCCATAATACTCTACAAGGGATGGGTTACCCATCATACTACACACGGGATGGGTTACCATATCATACTACACACGGGATGGGTTACCCCATCATACTACACACCGGATGGGTTACCCCATCATACTCTACAAGGGATGGGTTACCCATCATACTACACACGGGATGGGTTACCCCATCATACTACACACGGGATGGGTTACCCCATCATACTACACACGGGATGGGTTACCCCATCATACTACACACGGGATGGGTTACCCCATCATACACACACGTGTAGACAGCCTGTACTGTCAGAGCACACAGCCTAGCCGTCTGCTCTGACTAGTTCATATTTCGCGCCACTAAGCACCAGCATGGCGCGAAATATGAACTAAGCTGGCAGACAGCATGGGCTGTCTGTGCAGACAGTACAGGCTGTCTACACACGGGATGGGTTACCCCATCATACTACACACGGGATGGGTTACCCCATCATACTACACACACGGGATGGGTTACCCCATCATACTACACACACGGGATGGGTTACCCCATCATACTACACACACGGGATGGGTTACCCCATCATACACACGGGATGGGTTTCTTTCAAGTGGTGAAATTTGTCAGTTTCAGCTGGAGATTTCAGTAGGGCAATAAGGATATCATTAAGTATCAAACTATAACGTGTGGCTGAGGTAGAGAGTGGTGGGGGTGTGGCTGAGGTTGTGTGTGGTGGAGGTGTGGCTGAGGTAGAGAGTGGTGGGGGTGTGGCTGAGGTAGAGAGTGTTGGGGGTTTGGCTGAGGTAAAGAGTGGTGGGGGTGTGGCTGTCCACACACCTGGACACAGCTTGTCACATACACGGACACGTACGTGCCACGCACGGACAACTAATAAATTTACATTCTTCTTGAGTCATCGTTGATAGTGCTGGTCATGTGCTGAGGTGGGCTTCCACCTGCTGACTTTGTTGCAGAGGTTGGTAGGGGGGAGGTAGGTGTGTACACTCCCCTAATTGTGGTTGCAGTGGTCGAGACTCCTGTGTGTACGTGCTCGCCTAATTGTATTCACCAAATTGGTTGCAAGGATCTAGTCATAGCTCCTGGTCCCGCCTCTTCACTGGTCGCTACTAGGTCACTCTCAGCTCCGTGAGCTTTATCTTAAAGCTATGCAAGGATTCTGCCTCCGTTACATCACTTTCCAGAATTCCAATTCCTGACAATTCTATGATTGAATGCTTCCAAACATCCCTGTCACTCATCTGAGTCTTCAACTTCCAACTGTGACCCATTGTTGCTGTGTCCCATCCTGTCTGTCCACCTTGTCAATTCCTCTCAGTATTTTATGTTCTTATCATGTCCTCCCCTATATCTCCTATCCTCCAGTGTTGTCAGGTCAATTTACATTAACCTCTCCTCGTAAGACAGACCGCTTAGCTCCGTGACTAGTCTCATTGCAAGCCTTTGCACTTTCTCTAGTTTCATGACGTGCTTGGCCAGGTGTGAATTCCAAACTGGTGCTGCATAATGTGTTACATTTTCACATACGCTTTGCAGCTCATTTCCAAGTTAGGTTTGGGTAGGTTAGGTTGCGTTATCTCGGGAAAACTATAAAGATAAAAGACGATCAAATAATCTGCCGCGCGAACAGAAAACGGGCAGCCTCTGTGCGCTACTCGTATAGTTATGTCACATTTCAACTGTTCAAGACTCCGTCTACAGTCACCCATCTGGCTGTACAACAGTGCCATGTTGTCTGTGGTTAAGGCGACGGGCTGGTCCAAGAATTGGGCCAGAGCTTAGCAGATATGGTGTAGGAGATATCCTCTCTAAGACTAAGTATCATTACAATAATGGTATAATCGTAAATACAATTGATAGTCACTGGTTGGCGAAAATTCTTCAAATAAAGATACTAATGTGTTCTACGTTTCTAATACCTCGTCTAGTGTTGGTAGCCAAGCCTATATCAAGCTTAGAAAAATCGTTATAGAGATCCCAGACATTGCAGCTCAGAGAAGCCAAGAAAATCACTGGGTGTCTTCATAATCAAAATATAGAGCAGTTATTTTAGTGGTTGTGCAACCATGACGATTTTATAGCACTTAGATACAACACTGGAATGCGGGAGGAATAACCAGCGTTACGTGAGTGTGGGTGGATGGTGTCATCCATCATGGGTGAACACTGACACCACCACCAATGCTACTACCACTACCTTGACATTCTAGTACCACCTCTGCAGTGACCACCTGCTTGACGAGCACCACGACCACCTCGATAACAAACTATCCCTATTTAAACGACTATTACCTCCACCTCTACGACCACTCCCCAGAAGGCAGATACCATAATGTCAGCGAGGGGTTCTTAATCCAAGGAGCTGGACTTCTCCTTTCCTTCATTGGATCAAACCAGAATGCCTTTCATTTCCCAGGCGTTATGACCCATACAGGTTTAGCGCTTTCCCATTTGCCAGTGACAGGTTTCGAGGGTTCTTGTATCCTCCACAGCCAGATCTGAGAGTAGGCTTTTCTGCTGGCAGTCTAGTAACCAGGCTGATTGAGCTAGTGGCCACACAGCCATCACAACCCGGTGGTACATTTAAAAAAAGTTTTCATTTCGCTCTAGTGGCGTGACTTCAATTCATTTGTCCTGTACTTGTTCCGTGGGCACAGAGTTTCAGTAAGTCATCTGAGACACATTCCACTTCCTCGGTGGTTTGTAGTGTTGACCATTCCCTGGGATGCTACCCACAACGGTTAACTAATACCCAGGTACGACTTTACTTAAGGTGAACAGGGGCAGCGGGTGAAGGAGAATTGCCCATATATCTCGACTTCTTGAATCCTAGTATCTGCGAGCGGTGGGTGTGGTGTGCTGCACCAGTACAATGTTTTAATTACCCCTTCTGTAGCATATCTCATATTTTACGTCTTCCATGGTCAGCAGTGTATTCAGGTAGTAAGTGCTTTCACCTTGGAGTACTGGCCATTGTATGCACCGGTGTTTGATCTTTTCAACTTGAGTGGCCTTGCCTGGGTAAGTACCTCGATGACTTAAAGATAGCTCGGCACAGCAGTCAGGTTCAGTCTAGTCAGCGTCCAAAACTATACCAGTGAGCTAAACCTCCGTTATTGCACGCTTCCATGTAGCATAACGCTGATAACCCTGTATGCAGTGCTGTATGAATAGTGGTTTAGCGCTTAGTTTTGATTAAATAAATGATAAGCCTATGGGTTTGTACAGTGTACAGTATGTACAACTGTGCCAGTAGTAGGCCTTGCATATTTTGTTTCAAAAAGATCGTAGAGAGAATTCATTCTTTGGCCTGTGAAGCAGCCTACTGAAGCATATTTCTCACTTGGTAATTTTGCAAGGCCTAGTACTATAGGCTATTATACATCTCACTGGTGCCTATAAGAACGACTATTATAACTATTATCACCACGATCAATACTATCACCGCTACCATAATCACCACCACTGCTACTACCATTCACATTATATTCACCCTACTCGTATTACCTCACGTCGAGCCATTTTGACCATTACGATCCACAGTATAAATTGACTGCAATTCTCGACTCCACTTTATTGTTGAAGCTACAGCCAATGTATCTTCGTTAGGTTTGTGTCTGCACGTATCCTGTCTCCACCACCACCACACCCTGTGTCTCCACCACCACACCCTGTGTCTCCACCACCACACCCTGCGTCTCCGCCACCACACCCTGCGTCTCCGCCACCACACCCTGCGTCTCCGCCACCACACCCTGTCTCCCCGCCACCGCATCCTGTCTCTCCACAGTGTCGCTGCCACCACCCCTTAAGATAAGATAAGATAAGATTTCGTTCGGATTTTTAACCCCGGAGGGTTAGCCACCCAGGATAACCCAAGAAAGTCAGTGCGTCATCGAGGACTGTCTAACTTATTTCCATTGGGGTCCTTAATCTTGTCCCCTAGGATGCGACCCACACCAGCCGACTAACACCCAGGTACCTATTTGCTGCTAGGTGAACAGGACAACAGGTGTAAGGAAACGTGTCGAAATGTTTCCACCCGCCGGGAATCGAACCCGGGCCCTCCGTGTGTGAAGAGGGAGCTTTAGCCACCAGGCCACCGGGTAGTAGCGACACGCACATCACCTTATTTTGTCTCCACACACCCTGTCAGCACCATACTGTGTCATCACACCCGTTGTCACAACCAGAACACCCTTTATCACCACCACCACCTGTCCCAGGCTTGTCTGGCGATTGCCTGGTCAACCAGGCTGTTGCTGCTAGCGGCCCGCTGGTCCACATCCATCACAGCCTAGCTGATCTGGTACCTGGTGGAGATACTTGTCCCAGCAGTGTTTCTGATATCTTCTGGTAAGATGTTTAAAGTCTGGGACCACAGATGTTTATACAATGTTCTCTTGTGCCCACGGTGCCCCTGCTTTTCAGTGGGTTTTACATTTTCTCTCATATTTCTCACTCCATCAAGTATGTTGTTGTAGCAGTGTGTAGACCTGGGACTAGGCCCAAGAGCAATGTCTGTCTCTCTCTCTCATTTGCATTTTCCACCCATGCCATGGAGGTCCCGCGTGTGTATGTTTGGAGCATATTGCCAATGAGCTTATTCTTCCGAGAAATTAGTTCAGATTCACGGTGGTCATATTGTCTTTCCTTAAGGGACGTAATGTTGTTGGTGGGGGGGGGGAGGTGACGCCAGCAGCAACAGCCTGGTTGACCAGGCAAGCACCAGACAAGCCTGGCCCAGGGCCGGGTTCCAGTAGAAAAACTCGAAACTTATCAAAGGTAAAGGTAGGTCAACTCGGGCAGCACGTAGAAGACTTCCATACGTCTCGTCTTGTTCTGGAATCGAATCCGGGTCTCTACGGTTGTGAGCTTAAAAGTCATTAGTGACGGGAAGTAATGAAGGACTGAATGAGAACCCCTCAACATAAGAAAGAAGGAACACTGCAGCAGGCCTACTGGCCCATGCGAGGCAGGTTCAAGTCTCCTACCAGCTTAAGCCAATGCCCCAACCTAGTCAGGTCAGGTCACATTCACTTAAGGAAGGAACACGGCAACTGACCTAGTAGCACAAGCTAATCACGTCCAACTCACACCCACCCACTCATGTATTTATCTAACCTATTTTTAAAACTACACAACGTTTTAGCCTCTATAACTATATTCGGGAGTTTGTTCCACTCCTCCACAACTCTATTACCAAACCAGTGCTTTCCTATATCCTTCCTGAGTCTGATTTTTTCCAACTTAAAATTATTGCTGCGAGTCCTGTCTAGGCTAGATATTTTTAGCACGCTATTTACACCCCCTTTATTTATTCCTGTCTTCCATTTATACACTTCAATCATATCCCCCTAATTCTACGCCTTTCTAGAGTGCAGATTCAGGACCCTCAGTCTATCCTCAGAGGGAAGATTTCTGATACATGGGATCAACTTTGTCATCCTCCTTTGTACGTTTTCCAAAGCATTTATATCTATTCTGTAATACGGTGACCAAAACTGTGCAGCATAATCTAAATGAGGCCTAACCAGGGATATACAGAGTTGAAGAACAACCTGAGGACTCCTAATATTTATGCTTCTTGATATGAAGTCAAGGATTCTGTTGGCTTTATTGCGAACTCTTATGCACTGTTGTCTTGGTTTCAGATTACTGCTAACCAGAACTCCTAAATCTTTATCGCAATCCGTAATATTAAGATCTACATTATTTATTATATATTATGTGGCATGGTTATTTTCCTCTCCAACATTTAGAACTTTGCATATGTCTATATTAAACAGCGTCTGCCACTTCTCCGACCATTGCATCAGTCTATTCAAATCTTCCTGAAGTGCTCTAATGTCCTCGTCAGAATGAATTCGACGGCCTATTTTGGTGTCATCGGCAAACTTGCTGATGTCGCTCTTTATGCACTCATCTATGTCGTTTATGTAGATTGTGAACAGCAGGGGGCCCAACACTGACCCCCTGTGGAACACTGCTCTTGACGCTTTCCCACTCTGATTTCTCCCCATTTCTGGATACTCTCTGCTGCCTGTTTGTCAACCATGCCTCTATCCAGGAAAATTTTTTTTCCTCCTATTCCATGTGCCTTAATTTTCCTCAATAGTCTCTGATGTGGGACCCTGTCAAAAGCCTTACTGAAGTCCATATACACTATCATATTCGTTATCATGATCTACCTCCTCAAATACCTTAGTGGAAAAGTTAATAAATTCGTAAGGCAGGAACGCCCCTTTGTAAAACCGTGCTGAGGTTCTTTGATGCTGGTGATGGGCTCTTGATCTAGGGATGTGGATCTGGGCTCCAGTTTTTTTTAATTGAGCCTGAATACCTTCCCCCCTCCGCAGGCAGTGTATAATCCCTACTGGTTTGGAACTCCCACATTATGAATGAGGAGGGCAAGAAGGGTATGAAGAAAGGAGGATGATAAATTAGACATGTGCAACAGTGGCTTCATCAGTCCTATACAAAGAACAGTGATCAGACTGTCTTTCAGCCTGGAGTCGGTGTAATCAGTCTGTCAATCTTGAAGAGTACAACATGTGAAGCCAGTGTGTGGCGAAATGTTCCACAGTAAATATACCCGTGTTGCACAAGTCTTAATTTATCAACTTGTCGGTTCTCAGAACCATGTATCTACATACCTAATGGATAGGGCATCAGTGTCATAAAACAGATCACAGAGCCCAGACGTGACTTAATCAGTTTTATTTCCGCTGCTACCTGCCTCACCTGCCACGGTGCATACTAACACAGATTACACCTAGGAGTAAGCACACACAGTTCAGATTTAATGCACAGTATGTGGCCTTGGGATTTGTTCCAGGCACGCACGGTATTATCAGTACGAGAAAGAAAACGCGAGCGATTGAATAAGCAAGCAAGCCAGAAAGCAAGGAAGCCAGCAAGCAAGCAACATTAAAATGGTATAGAATACCGACAGATTGTTAGGTAAGACACATATGCAACAGTTAGGTATCTTTATTTCGAAACGTTTCGCCTACACAGTAGGCTTCTTCAGTCGAGTACAGAAAAGTTGATAGAAGCAGAAGATACTTGAAGACGATGTAATCAGTCCATCACCCTTAAAGTTTTGAGGTGGTCAGTCCCTCAGTCTGAGAAGAGCATTGTTCCGTTGTCTGAAACAATATGAAGTTGAAGTGACAGGATGGAGCCTTTATATAGTGCCAGGAGTGAGACGGAGGTTGCTTTGGGAGGGCAGGTCCCTCTCAAACCCAGCCGTTCTCACTAGTAGAGGTCGAAGTTGATGGTCTGTACCAAGATACCCTTGTGTTGCAGTGTCTGACAGAATGAACATTAAAATGGTATAGAATACCGACAGATTGTTAGGTAAGACACATATGCAACAGTTAGGTATCTTTATTTCGAAACGTTTCGCCTACACAGTAGGCTTCTTCAGTCGAGTACAGAAAAGTTGACCTGCCCTCCCAAAGCAACCTCCGTCTCACCTCCTGGCACTATATAAAGGCTCCATCCTGTCACTTCAACTTCATATTGTTTCAGACAACGGAACAATGCTCTTCTCCAGACTGAGGGACTGACCACCTCAAAACTTTAAGGGTGATGGACTGATTACATCGTCTTCAAGTATCTTCTGCTTCTATCAACTTTTCTGTACTCGACTGAAGAAGCCTACTGTGTAGGCGAAACGTTTCGAAATAAAGATACCTAACTGTTGCATATGTGTCTTACCTAACAAGCAAGCAACAGGTTGAGTTAGGTGGGATCACTCACGTCAGGTTTTTCAGCCAATCTTCCCAGGCAGCGTATGTGCGAGAAGGATGGTGTGGTGGCAGGGGTGAGTGTGGCCCTAACACTCGGCTAAAACAATCCAAATGGTAAATCCCCCCTATTTGCAAACATTCATTTGAAAAAAAAAATGACAAGGTTAGCTATATTAGTGAATTACAGAGGCAAATGCTTTGAGGCGTGTCTGTTATTTAAATGCATAACTTGCTCTATGCGGGCAGTAAATGATCTTTGAATTTGTTCCAACTCTGTGCTCTCTCCTGCCCTGAGTGGAGCCACAAACAATGAACAGTACTTCAAGTGAGAGAGTATAAGCTATTTGGAAAGTGCCCCTCCCCTGTGCCACACACACAAGTGGATGTTTTGAGATAACGATTAAAAACTACAATATTTATAGACGTGATAGAATAAATAGGGACAATGTGACACATTTTGATGCACAGAACTGAACTCACTCCCTATGAAAGCTAGAAGCTTGGCAGTGCAAAAAAAAAAAAAAGTCAAAAGCAGCGAGAACATAAGGAATAATAAGCATAAAGGGAAATACCAACAAACTTCTGGTTGTCTTCAAGAGGGAACTTTGCGATTTCCAGTTCCTGATCAACCGGGCTGTGATTCCTACTTTGGACTGCAGGCAGTAGCACTAACAGCCTGGCTGATCAGGCTATCAACCAGGAGGCCTGGTTTGGGACCAGGTTACGGGGGTAGTGAGCCTCGAAGTCTTTTTCAGATAACCTTTGGGTTACTGACCAGGCAAGGAGTGGCGCATTCGGGCCAGGTAAGAGTGGTGCACCTGGACCAGGTATGAGTGGCGCACCTGCACCAGGTAGGCGTGGCGCACCTGGGCCAGGTAGGCGTGGTGCACCTGGACCAGGTAGGCGTGGCGCACCTGGGCCAGGTAGGCGTGGCGCACCTGGGCCAGGTAGGCGTGGCGGCACTGAGTGGCGCACCTAGGCCAGGTGAGGGAAGTGGCACACCTGGCGGGCAGGTGGACTTGATAACCTGGTCTTCAGTAAAAGCCGCTGATACTGCTGCTTCAGATACCACTAAGAGGTGCCACAGTGACTGATACTACTGAGTCAACGCCGTCCTGACTCACGTGAGTCAAGCTTGTAACATTTACACTTAAACACACACAGTCCTGGCTACAGAGAAGAGTCTTACAGGATTTTGCTTATACAAGAAACGATTTATTTTAAATTTCCTAAACTTTCCTCTGTTGTGACATACGCTCGTTTTTAAGCAATTTGGTAACCCTAATAATAATAATAATAATAATAATAATAATAATAATAAGGAAGTCCAGCTCAACCTCTGTCATTCATATAATGTCCAGTACGCCTGTAATGCCTCAAAAAGATAATTTCATTAACGCTGCTTGACACTTTCACTGGGTTGTCCATCATTATCACACCACGGGTGATGAATGTGCAATTGTAAACAATTCTTGCCTAAGCTCTGCCAACTCGTCTGACGTTATATGACCCTTGTGGGTTTAACGCTTAGTTTTGATTAATGTTTGCCACCTCGTTGTCAGACGTATTACAGCCGTTTTGTTGAATTAATGGTTATGTATACTTTTTGGATGTGTAATATAACTTAACCAAACTTTACATAAAGAATATGGCATCAGTAGTAAATTTCGAGTACCCTACGGACTAGGAATATGAATAACAGAGCAAAGTCAATGGAGATTAAACTCCCCTGGCTGGAACAATGGAGATTAAACTCTCCCCCTGGCTGGAACAATGGAGATTAAACTCTCCCCCTGGCTGGAACAATGGAGATTAAACTCTCCCCCTGGCTGGAACAATGGAGATTAAACTCTCTCCCTGGCTGGAACAATGGAGATTAAACTCTCTCCCTGGCTGGAACAATTCAGTTGTGACTTGTTTCAAGACTGACCGAATGTTGTCCTAAGGTTCCTCTCGTGAGTGAAGAACACAGCCAATCTTTTTATTACTAGACCCCTCAAGGGAGGTTCCCTGACGCTGGTGAGGGGCTCTTGATCTAGGGAATTGGATCTGTGCTCCGGTTCCCTGAATTGAGCCTAAATACCTTCCATCCCCCCCACATGCGCTGTATAATCCTACGGGTTTAATGCTCCCCCATAATTATTATAATAATTTATTACTCGACATTTTGCCGTAAATAAGATCTGATAAAACTTCGTACAAGACAAAACACTGAATAAAAGAAACTTTAACAAAAAATAAAAGTTAAGAGAAAGCGTTAAGAAATTGACTCTGGAAATCTCGTACGAACATTGACATAGTGAAATTAGGATTAATTTGTATCTACATCTCTTCCCAACCACTAACGGCTCCCTTCAAGGCTGGTGACATTGCAGACCTGGAGTGTGTGCAAAGAACTTTCACTGCACATATAAGCACGATAAGGCACTTATATTATTTGGAACGGTTGAAGGTCCTTGATCTGTATTCCCTGGAACGCAGGCGAGAGAGATGCATGATAATATACACTTGGAAGGTCCTGGAGGGATTGGTTACCTGGAGGTTATTCCGGGGATCAACGCCCCCGCGGCCCGGTCCATGACCAGGCCTCCCGATGGATCAGGGCCTGATCAACTAGGCTGTTACTGCTGGCCGCACGCAGTCCAACGTACGAGACATAGCCCGGCTGATCCGGCACTGACTTTAGGTATCTGTGTAGACAGCCTGTACTGTCTGCACAGACAGCCCATGCTGTCTGCCAGCTTAGTTCATATTTCGCGCCACTCAGGTGCTGCCATCTATAGGCCTTGCCACTTCAGTATGCCCAGACTTGCCTCGCTCTCACTCACGGACACAGCGGTCTGGCATCAAGACACAAGTACTCCCAGCTCTCTCTCGTGGGCATGGCCCTGCCCGGGCCATGGTCACAAACACACAAGCCTGTGTAACCCACCACTAGTTGTCAATAAACTAAGAAGCCTCCGAAGAAGTATATCATTCACACCCCGCTTACAGTTCACCAAACAGCTTTTTTTTATAAATGGTGACAGCGGTGCTCGCAGCAGTTGTGTTTGCCTGGAGAGAAGGAGGGAGAGTTATGAAGTCATCTTCACTTCATCACCCTACACAAGAAGCATCCGTCTCTCAACGAGTTATCCTGATGTCGTGTCTGCACGTTTGAGCATCCAGACACAGGTACAAGCAGGATCCAGCCGAAATTTATCGAAATTCTCCGAGAATTGTGAGTGGCGTCACAGTGACCCCACGCTACAGCGTCCCAGCGTCTCACGCTACAGTGTCCCACGCTGTTTCTCAAGTCACGTGTTCAGCGTCACTTGTATGTTGCTGTTGTTGTTCAGCTCAGCACAGCTGTTTCAGCAAGCCAGAGGTGAGTTTTGTGGTGATTTCTGCGTCCAGTGTGAGCTTCTCCACGTATTTGTGGGTGGGGGAGGAGAGGAGAGGAAGTGGCTGTTCCTTACCTTGCCCATGCTCGCCCCGCCATGCACTCACCCACGCTCCTCGCCACCACACTACCATACACCACTCACACTACTCACTCCCTCTGCTGTGTTTTCTGCTGTTTTTCGTGTGATTCGTCGCCAGTGCTGTGTATCCGAGTGCCCGAGGCCACTCGAAGCTGCGTGGATCAGCATCCCACGTAGATCACGACACCACGTGAATCGACACCACGTTGGGTGTGGCCGATGTCACGTAGACCTACAAAGCCACGTGAGTTACCAGATGTCCCAAGGCCTCATGCTGTGGTCTGCTGCCCGCATCACATCGACGCCACCCACGATGCTGCCCGACTTCATGACGTCACGATGTCTGCTGACGTCACCTCACGATGTCTGCCTGACGTCACCTCGAGATGTCTTCTGACGTCACCTCGAGATGTCTTCTGACGTCACCTCACGATGTCTGCTGACGTCACCTCACGATGTCTGCCTGACGTCACCTCGAGATGTCTGTTGACGTCACTGCTGCTGACGTCACCTTGCGACATCACGCCTGACATCACATGATGTCACATCGAGTGTTCTAGTAATTATTTCAGTATTGTCGAGAAGATTGAGAGAAGATATAGTCGTTTTGTTAATTAATTCCTCTCAGTCAGTGTTCTCACATTTTAGCATGTCTTAGTCAGTTTTATGCGCAGAAAAGCATCATTTGCTAGTTAAGCCATGTTGTACCGTATGTACAGCGGTGTGTTTGTAAGTTTTCCGTGTGTCCAGTGAGGTCTGTGGTCAGACCCTTGAGTTGTACCACTAAGTCACCCGCCTGACCAGTGTTTGACAGCTGATTTCTCAGCCCTGAGCGTACGAGCCCTCTTGTACAGAAAGCTTTTATGCTCGTCGCTCGTGTTGTTCTGCAGAATCGTACCTGCTACGATTCCCATCGAGATTTGTTTCACTTCACCTCCAGACCGTCAGAGTGCAGTTATATGTAGAGAAACAAGTCTGGGGACGCTTAGACTAACCTCTGCTTATAACTCCAACTGTCGAGAGATGATACTCGTCAAGCCGCAGCCAGGCCTGTCGGCAGGCGCTGTGTCAGCCTCGTGTCACAAGCTTCAGTGAGCAGCCTGCACAAAGAAGATGTCACTTTGACTGCTAGCTCTCTCACTGCAGTCTGGTGTATGATGTTACGACTCCCAGATGTTTCGCCCAGTCGTCTCTGCCACGACTCGCTCCACGCTCGCCGGCAGTGACAGCCCAGCGACAGTACCAGTCGAGAAGTGTCCTGAGTCGCTTGCCAGAAGTCCTGCCCAGTTGCCGAGTTTTGTCGACGCCTCACTCGAGGGCACCAGCATGTCGTCCCCAGGTTGAGTGAAAACCTGCAGCGACTCCTACAATGTCTGCTTCACCGTTCCAGAGGAGACCGTACCCTGTTACGTCACAGCTCAGCCGCAGCGATGTCTCCCGTGTTGCAGTATCTGTCCAGACGCAGGAAGGCGTGCAGTGATGCCCTTCGACGCTCATTGCCTTTGACCACGATGTTTAGCACAACCCCACATGTTTTTTTCTTCCCTCCCTGTAGGAAGTTTTTTTTTCCCATGTCCATATGTATATATATGTTTTTATTTTGTGTTCTGTGCCCTGTTCCTACGAGAGAGAGACCGAGTTTCTTTTACTACCAGTATTGTCGCGTCGGGACGACGCGCGATAGGTGGCCGAGCGTATGTAGACAGCCTGTACTGTCTGCACAGACAGCCCATGCTGTCTGCCAGCTTAGTTCATATTTCGCGCCACTCAGGTGCTGCCATCTATAGGCCTTGCCACTTCAGTATGCCCAGACTTGCCTCGCTCTCACTCACGGACACAGCGGTCTGGCATCAAGACACAAGTACTCCCAGCTCTCTCTCGTGGGCATGGCCCTGCCCGGGCCATGGTCACAAACACACAAGCCTGTGTAACCCACCACTAGTTGTCAATAAACTAAGAAGCCTCCGAAGAAGTATATCATTCACACCCCGCTTACAGTTCACCAAACAGCTTTTTTTATATCTGTCCAGCTCTCTCTTGAAGGCAGCCAGGGGTTTATTGGCAATTCCCCTAATGCTTGATGGGAGGCTGTTAAACAGTTTTGGGCCCGGACACTTATGGTGTTTTCCCTTAGTGTACCAAGGGCGCCCCTACTTTTTATTGGGGGCATTTTGCATCGCCTGCCCAGTCTTTTACTTTCGTAGGGAGTGATTTCTGTGTGCAGATTTGGGACCATTCCTTCCAAGATTTTCCAAGTGTAGATTATGATATATCTCTGGTTTAGAAAGACACGTAAGCAAACACTATAACATATTTATTAGAAAACGTTTCGGTCCTGGGACCTTGATCACTTCTAACATACAGAGGTAGAAAGACATAATATATAGGCGGAGAGTGAGATGTGACGCACGTGACCTGAGGAATGTCATAAGAACATAAGAATGGAGGAACACTGTAGAAGGCCTGCTGGCCCATGCGAGGCAGGTCCTTATCAAAACAACCTCTACCTATGAGGAGGACGGGTAGACGATGAAATCAACACTGGAAACTACAAAATTTCAAAAACATTGGCATACATGATACTTAAGCAGCACCAACCCAACAACACAGGAGTCACATGATTTCATCGTCTACCCGTCCTCATCATAGGTAGAGGTTGTTTTGTGATGAATGGTTTGAAAAACCGACAAGTTGAAGATTGAGACACTTATGCAGCATATGGGAATCTTTATTCAGAGGTTGTTTTGATAAGGACCTGCCTCGCATGGGCCAGCAGGCCTTTTACAGTGTTCCTCCATTCTTATGTTCTTATGACATTCCTCAGGTCACGTGCGTCACATCTCACTCTCCGCCTATATATATATAATGTCTTTCTACCTCTGTATGTTAGAAGTGATCAAGGTCCCAGGACCGAAACGTTTTCTAATAATATGTTATAGTGTTTGCTTACGTGTCTTTCTAAACCAACTTGTCGGTATTTATTACCAAGGTTTATACCATGATATATCTCTCCCTCCTGCGTTCCAACGAGTACAAGTCAAGTGCTTCCAAGCGTTCCCAGTAGTTAAGGTGCTTGACAGAACTTATACGTGCAGTAAAGGATCTCTGTACACTCTCTAGATCTGCGATTTCACCTGCTTTGAATGGAGATGTTAATGTACAGCAGTATTCTAGCCTAGAGAGAACAAGTGATTTGAAAAGGATCATCATGGGCTTGGCATCTCTCGTTTTGAAAGTTCTCATTATCCATCCTATCATTTTCTTTGCACGTGCGATCGTGGCACTGTTGTGATCCTTGAAAGTGAGATCCTCAGACATTACTAAGAACTGCAAGAAACCCCTCTCGCGTGCCCTAAGTACACTATGGAGGAGGAGCTTGGACATGGGTGAAATTCCACAGTCACTTAAAACAACGGATATAGCCCCACTCCATAAAGGTGGCAGCAAAGCATTAGCTAAGAACTATAGACCAATAGCTCTGACATCCCACATAAAAATCTTTGAAAGAGTGCTAAGAAGCAGGATTGCAAATCACCTGGATTCCCAAAATCTGCACAATCCAGGGCAACATGGGTTCAGGGCAGGTCGCTCCTGCCTCTCACAACTACTGGATCACTATGACATGGCCTTGGATGCACTGGAAGAAAATCAGAATGCAGATGTAATATACACAGACTTTGCAAAAGCATTTGACAAATGCGATCATGGCGTAATAGCCCATAAAATACGTGCTAAAGGAATAACTGGGAAAGTGGGGAGATGGATCTCAACTTCCTAACAAATCGAACACAAAGAGTAGTGGTCAACAGAGTTAAATCGGAGGCTGCCATAGTGAAGAGCTCTGTTCCACAAGGCACAGTACTCGCCCCCATCTTATTCCTTATCCTCATATCAGACATAAACAGAGATATACACCACAGCACCGTATCATCCTTTGCGGATGATACTAGGATCTGCATGAGGCTGTTATCTGCTGAGGACGCGGTTAACCTCCAAGAAGATATAAACAAAGTTTTCCAGTGGGCAACGGTAAACAATGTGATTTCAATGAAGACAAATTCCAACTACTTCCGTTATGGAAAACTGGGGGAGATAATAACTAGAACAGAGTATACTACTGACTCCGGGCCCATACAATAGAGCGGAAAAATAATGTAAGGGACCGGGGAGTAGTAATGTCTGAGGATCTCACTTTCAAGGATCACAACAGTGGCCACGATCGCACGTGCAAAGAAAATGATAGGATGGATAATGAGAACTTCAAAACGAGAGATGCCAAGCCCATGATGATCCTTTTCAAATCACTTGTTCTCTCTAGGCTGGAATACTGCTGTACATTAACATCTCCATACAAAGCAGGTGAAATCGCAGATCTAGAGAGTGTACAGAGATCCTTTACTGCACGTATAAGTTCTGTCAAGCACCTTAACTACTGGAACGCTTGGAAGCACTTGACTTGTACTCGTTGGAACGCAGGAGGGAGAGATATATCATAATCTACACTTGGAAAATCTTGGAAGGAATGGTCCCAAATCTGCACACAGAAATCACTCCCTACGAAAGTAAAAGACTGGCAGGCGATGCAAAATGCCGCCAATAAAAAGTAGGGGCGCCATTGGTACACTAAGAGAAAACACCATAAGTGTCCGGGGCCCAAAACTGTTCAACAGCCTCCCATCAAGCATTAGGGGAATTGCCAATAAACCCCTGGCTGCCTTCAAGAGAGAGCTGGACAGATACCTAAAGTCAGTGCCGGATCAGCCGGGCTGTGGCTCGTACTTCGGACTGCGTGCGGCCAGCAGTAATAGCCTAGTTGATCAGGCCCTGATCCATCGGGAGGCCTGGTCATGGACCGGGCCGCGGGGGCGTTGATCCCCGGAATAACCTCCAGGTAACCTCCCAGGTCCCTTACATTATTTTTCCGCTCTATTGTATGGCCGGAGTCAGTAGTATACTCTGTTCTAGTTATTATCTCCTCCAGTTTTCCATAACGGAGTAGTTGGAATTTGTCCTCATTGAACATCACATTGTTTACCGTTGCCCACTGGAAAACTTTGTTTATATCTTCTTGGAGGTTAACCGCGTCCTCAGCAGATGACAGCCTCATGCAGATCCTAGTATCATCCGCAAAGGATGATACGGTGCTGTGGTGGATATCTCTGTTTATGTCTGATATGAGGATAAGGAATAAGATGGGGGCGAGTACTGTGCCTTGTGGAACAGAGCTCTTCACCTGCACACGAAAATCACTCCCTATGAAACCAAAAGACTCGGCAGGAGATGCTACATCCCCCCAATGAAAAGTAGGGGTGCCACGAGTACATTGAGAGAAGACAGTAAGTGTCCGGGGTCCAAGACTGTTCAACTGCCTCCCAGCCTATGTAAGGGGGATTACCAATAGACCTCTGGCTGTCTTAAGGCACTGGACAGGCACCTAAAGTCAGTACCTGACAAACCAGGCTGTGGTTCGTACGTCAGCTTGCGTGCGGCCAGTAGTAACAGCCTGGTTGATCAGACCCTGATTTACTGTGAGGCCTGGTCTCAGACCGAGCCGCGGGGGCGTTGACCCCCGAAACCCTCTCCAGGTAAACCAGTGGTTTCCTGTACTTTACAAATATAAATTTATACGGCCTGAAGCCAGTGTTTCGCTCTTATCTTGCTTTATATTTTTCAGCGGTAGAGCGTCCGGCTCACAACTGAATGGCCCGGGTTCAATTTTGTGCAGGGTGATACGTTTGGCCAAGTTTCAAAAGGGTCCCGTAGCTCAGTCGCTAGTTCACACAACCGTACAAGGGGGTTGATCTCCCGGTACGGCTGGAAAACACTGCGTTTCCGTAAGAGACCTGCTGTCCTTGTTCACCCCTCAATAAATGGGTACCTGGGTGTTAGTCGACTGGTGGGGGTCGCATCCTGGGACAAAATTGACATAACTTGCTCGAAATGCTCTGTTTAACAAGGGGGCTTTCTATATAGTAGTATGTCATTAATGTCATTTAGGCCTGTATACCTTGTACGTGTACTTGTAGAAAGATTGTTATAACTGCTGTCCCTTCTCGTCGAGCGGTAAAAGAAACGTGTTAGTCAACCGTTACGGGTAGCATCCGGAGAAGGGGGGGACTTAAGGATCCGGACTAGAAATAACCCACACTGCTTGGCTCCCCTGGCTTGTCCTGAATTATAACCCTCCGGGGTTAGTAACCCAAGTAAAATCCTCTTGTGGATAGCTTGTGTTTTTTCCTTTGTGGCTTTACGGCCTGGGATGCCTCCAGGCGTACCCTACACTAAATTCGCTAATGAGTGTCCGGTCCACTGTGCTCTCCCAGTGTCGACTACCTCCCTCAGGTTCCCCCCTGTGGTGTACCCCCCAGTTATTCTACACCACCGGCACCTGACCCTGCTCCCTCCACACCCACCATGAGGCTAAGCAGGTGTCCCCTCTCGTGTAGTGTTGGTCTGGGGTACTGGACGGGGTAGAGTAAGGAGAGAGAGAAAAGACTGGGGATGTGTGCTGCGGGGTTTAAGTGATGCTTGTGGTATGGTGTCACCCTTCTTTCCAACAACAGTAAGCTACTCCCTTTGTCCAACAACAGTAAGCCACTCCCTTTTTCCAACAACAGTAAGCCACCCCTTTCCAAGAGGAAACACTTTCTAGGAAGAAACAACCCCTCCTTCCAACATTAAGCTACACCCTTCACCACAAACAGTAGGCAGTCCCCTCTCCTACCAGCAGTAAGGGAGTCCCCTCTCCTACCAGCAGTAAGGGAGTCCCCTCTCCTACCAGCAGTAAGGGAGTCCCCTCTCCTACCAGCAGTAAGGGAGTCCCCTCTCCTACCAACAGTAAGGGAGCCCCCTCTCCTACCAACAGTAAGGCAGTCCCCTCTCTTACCAACAGTAAGGGAGTCCTCTCCTATCAACAGTAAGAGAGTCCCTTCTCCTACCAACAGTAAGGCAGTCCCCTCTCCTACCAACAGTAAGGGAGTCCCCTCTCCTACCAACAGTAAGGCAGTCCCCTCTCCTACCAACAGTAAGGGAGTCCCCTCTCCTACCAACAGTAAGGCAGTCCCCTCTCCTACCAACAGTAAGGCAGTCCCCTCTCCTACCAACAGTAAAGGGAGTCCCCTCTCCTACCAACAGTAAGGGAGTCCCCCTCCTACCAACAGTAAGGCAGTCCCCTCTCCTACCAACAGTAAGGGAGTCCCCTCTCCTACCAACAGTAAGGCAGTCCCCTCTCCTACCAACAGTAAGGGAGTCCCCTCTCCTACCAACAGTAAGGGAGCCCCCTCTCCTACCAACAGTAAGGGAGTCCCCTCTCCTGCCAACAGTAAGGCAGTCCCCTCTCCTGCCAACAGTAAGGCAGTCCCCTCTCCTACCAACAGTAAGGCAGGCCCCTCTCCTACCAACAGTAAGCCACCCTTTTCCCCCAGAAACAACCATTCCCTCCCAGACATAGACATGGCAACACCCCCTCCCTCCCTCCCTCCCTCCCTCCTTCCCTCTCTTGACCTTGACAACACAACACTCCTTTATCCAAACACGAAATCTTCTCACCCCGTGAGGCAGTGCTTCTCTCTCTCTCTCTCTCTCTCTCTCTCTCTCTCTCTCTCTCCCAATCACTACTGCCCTCATCTCCCCCCTGCTCTCTCCTTTTCCTCCTTAACTCCGATGTTCACCCCCCATCTCTCTCCTTTTATTTCCTCCTCTCCTACCACCCCTCCTGGGAGGGTCGGGGTGGGGTCAAGGAAGACAGGATGGTGGTTGTGAGCTGGTGAGTCTTTTCAACTCCACAACTGTGTATGGTATTTCATGAAGTGCTTAACCCGTGTGGGTTATTCAGCTTGAGGAGTGGTAGAGGCTCGATCCCCCGTCAACTCACTGCATCCTGACTAGCATCTTTACTCCACTAGTAAGTTTATTCAGGTATACATAAATACAGTTACACAGATTATCATACACAACAGCATATGTGTAGAGAACCTAGGATAACCCAAAAAAGTCAGTCAAAGTGACTTATTTCCATTGGGTAAGTGTAAGAGATCCCCGACTTTTCAATTTCGTCCCTTTTTGCATAAAAGAAATTACCAACAAATTTCCGGCTGTCTTCAAAGGGGAACTGGACAAGTTCCTCCAATCAGTTCCTTGCCAGGCAGGCTGTGGTGCATACATTGGGCTGCGTGCAGCCAGTAGTAACGGCCTGGTTCACCAGTCGGTTGTAAATGGCAAGTTGATTCCGACAAACTGTAAAAACAGAAGCACCTGTGTATAGTTCAGGGCATTAATAAATGTCCTACACTGCACACAGGTATCCTATTCCACAATGGTTGATCAAACCTTGATCCTCCAGGAAGCTTGGTCTGGGACCGAGCCGCGGGGGCGCTGACCCCAGGAAGCAGACTTCAAGTATCACGGTCAGCCAGTGTTTACTTTCTAAAGACTTGATTCAACCCCCCCCTCCCCATTTTTTTAGGCTGTGAAGCCTCCGCTGGTGTGTAGAAGATAGATTTTTCACCCCATTTAGTAAAAAAGATATTACGCTAAAAGGAGACCTTGATTAGAATATAAGTAAACCTTTGCTGTACTAATAAAAGTCCCCTTTTTTCTGCATATGTATTTTTTACTACTTTTCAACTACGACATTATTTCAACTATCACTCTGTTTAAAACGGCAAAGAACCACTAGGAGATTCCTAAGATAGTTCCAGATACTGGGCGAGTACAAGGTCATGCAGATCAGTACAAGGTCAGGAAAGACTAGGAAATACGTTAATCTCAAGGTAGTAAACAAGCGGAATGAATCGGATGAGGTGGAGGCGAGCGTCATTCACAATTTCAGGGGATGTGATGGGCACAGGAGACCAGCCCATCACATCTTGTGCGGTGTTTCCACTCCCACAAACAATGCGCTGACGACTACCTGGTCACAGACCCGGCCGCGGGGGCGTTGACCCCCGAAACCCTCTCCAGGTATACAACGATCCCTTTCCCTGCCACACATGCACACACGATAAAGTTCTTGGAGCAGGGAGAGGACTCTAGTAACGACCAGTGAAGAGGCGAGGGCCGGGAGCTACGACCCGACACCTGCAACCACAATAGGTGAGTACACACACACAAGTGTTACGTTTCAACGCTTTTCCTAGTGTCCCTCGTACCTAATAGTTACTTTAATACATTCTTGAATGTTGTCTGCTCAAGTTATTAAACATGGTAAGTGCTGAAGATGTTAAGTTACTCCACTTGTGACCCCTCCAAAGGCCTGCCTATAAGCTGCCTTCAATATTACAACATAACTACAGAGAAGCCTGGTCTGGGAGCGGGCCGCGGGGGCGGGGGGTGGTGACATCTGGAAGCGGCTACCTAGAAGGCATTCCGGGGATCAAATCTCCCGCGGCCCGGTCCACGACCAGGCCTCCCGGTGGATCAGGGCCTGATCAACGAGGCTGTTACTGCTGGCCGCATGCAATCCAACGTACGAACCACAGCCCGTTGATCCGGCACCGTCTTTAGGTATCTGTCCAGCTCCCTCTTGAAGACCAGGGGTCTTCCCGTAATGCCCCTTATTGCTGGTGGGAGGCTGTTGAACAGTCTTGGGCCCCAGACACTTATTGCGTTTTCTCTTAGTGTACCAGTGACGCCCCTACTTTTCACTGGGGGTATGTTGTATCGCCTGCCAAGTTTCTTGCTTTCGTATGGAGTGATTGCTGTGTGCATATTAGGGACCAGTTCCTCCAGAATCTTCCAGGTGTAGATTATAATATATCTCTCTCGCCTGCGCTGTAGTGAGTACAAGTCAAGTGCTTCCAGGCGCTCTTAAGGTGTTTGATGGAACTTATACGTGCAGTAAAGATTCTCTGTACATTCTCCAGTTCTGCAACTTCACCTTCCTTGAATGGGGATGTTAATGTACAGCAGTATTCCAGCCTAGAGAGAATAAGTGATTTAAAAATGATTATTGGCTTAGCATCTCTTGTCTTGAATGTTTTCATTATCCATCCTATCAGTTTCCTAGCAGATGTGATAGTGGCATTGTTGTGGTCCTTGAAGGTGAGGTCTTCGGACATTACCACACCCAGGTCCTTCACATTACTTTTCCGCTCTCTTGTGTGATTAGAGTTTGTAGTATACTCAGTCCTAGTTATTATTTCCTCCAGTTTTCCATAACGGAGTAGTTGGAATTTGTCTTCATTGAACATCATATTGTTCTCTGTTGCCCATTGGAAAACTTGGTTTATATCTTCTTGGAGTTTTGCCGTGTCCTCAATGGATGACACACTCATGCAGGTAAGCTACAGGGGCCAGTCAATCCTGAGGAAATGACACGTTTTGTAGAGCTTTGTTTCGACTTGAAAACTCTACACACACAAACTTTATCGGAGGCTGTCATAGTGAAGAGCTCTGATCCACAAGGCACAGTACTCGCCCCCATCCTGTTCCTCATCCTCATATCAGACAGAGATGTAACCCACAGGACCGTATCATCCTTTGCAGATGATACTAGGATCTACATGAGGCTGTCATCTGCTGAGGACGCGGTTAACCTCCAAGAAGATATAAACAAAGTTTTCCAGTGGGAAACGGAAAACAATATGATGTTCACTGAGGACAAATTCCAACTACTCCGTTATGGAAAACTGGAGGAGATAATAACTAGAACAGAGTATACTACAAACTCTGGCCATACAATAGAGCGGAGAAATAATGTAAGGGACGTGGGAGTAGTAATGTCTGAGGATCTCACTTTCAAGGATCACATCAGTGCCACGATCACAAGTGCAAAGAAAATGATAGGATGGATAACGAGAACGTTCAAAACGAGAGATCCCAACCAATGATGATCCTTTTAAAATCACTTTTTTCTTCTGGGCTGGAAAACTGCTGTACATTACCACTCCGTTAAAGTAGGTGAAATTGCAGATCTAGGATGTCAGGAAATCTTCACTGCAGTTAATTCTGTCAAGCACCTTAACTACGGGGAAACGCCGGAACACTTGACTTGTACTCGTTAAAACGCAGGAGGGAGAGAGATCTCATAATCACATTTTAAAAAATCCGGAAAGGGAATGGCCCCCGAATCTGCACACAAAAAATCACTCCCAACAAAGAAAAGACTGGGCAGGGCGGTGCAAAATACCCCCCATTAAAAAAGGACGCCATTGGTACACCAAGAGAAAACACCAAAAGTGCCGGGCCCAAACTGTTCAACAGCCCCCATCTTTCTTTTGGGGGAATTACCAATAAACCCCGGGCTGCCTTCAAGAGAGAGCTGGACAATCCCCAAAGTCATGCCGGATCACCCGGGGCGTGGTTCGTACGTTGGACTGCGTCAAAAACAGCCGGTTGATCACCCCCTGATCCCCCGGGGACCGGGTCGTGGCCCGGGGCCGGGGGGGCGCTGATCCCCGGAATAACCTCCAGGTAGTACTGCAGTTGCATCACACCCATGCTACTAGGTAGGTCTTATGTACACATACCCAGTCTCACCGACAACAATTATTTTAAAGCTACCCAAAATTGTTCCATCAGTGAGACTACTGGACATTTTTTGTTCCACCATCTAAAACCCTTTTGTGCGAACCATGTTTTCTAAATCTAAATTTACGAAACTAACTTACTTTTACTGCAAGTTCTGTCTTGGCTAATGTCCTCAGCACCCTATTTAAATCTCCTCTGTATGTAAACCTACCTTCCACTTGTACACCTCAACTGCATCTTCTTCTCTCCTGCTTCATCTCTGCGCTGAAAATCAAAACGAGGCCTTACCAAACATGTGACTACTTGTTTCTTTTTGAAGGGTTCACATTCTCGCCCGGGGCCATGGCTAATTTCCTTTAAATGCCATCTTTTTTCCGGTATTTTTTCTGATTTTCCAGGGCCCAAGGGATACTGAAAACAGTGTTTGCTAACGTTTTCATTTTTCCCCTTTCTTAAATGGTTTATTCCACATTTTTCCCATGCTTCATTCCAGCAAGGGGTATAACACTATAGTTTAGGACCGGGTCACATGAAAATTCAATAATACATTATAAGGTACTTACTCGCGCTTTTTTCCCCGTTCCAGAGAAAACAACTCGGGGTTTTTGAGACGTTTACAATAGTTCAGAGGTTTTATTGATTTTATGCGGACAGTAATGACCTCGTCGTTTTCCAGTTCTACTGTGAACACAATATTAAAACTTGAAGACAAGTATTTGAAAATGTCACATTTTAGCTGCTCCAAAACTTCCGAATTTCCCCGGGCCTCTGTTGAAATTTTCCCCTTCCCTTTTTAAATTACGGCTGCCACAAAAACGATCACGATTTCAAACGGGTAAAACATGTAACTTTATTAAAATAATCTTTCACAGTTATACTTCAGTCAAATTTCATTCAGTTTCATGGGTATGGGGTAGCATTAAAAGGGGCACACAATGTCCCCCCGGGATACCGGAAAAACATTTGGCATACCCCGTCGGCCCAACGCTCTGCAGATACTGGTGTTTATCATGCAACTGCTTCAGGGACGAAATTTTCAGCTCTTCCGTGTTACGGGTATGGTATAACTAAATGGTCTTCACGTCCCCCCCAAAGAAGAAGTCACAAACTTGGTCTAGACCCAAGGCCACTTGCAGGGGTCACCGGGACCTAATGTGTGACTCTTTTTTTGGGGGTACTGAAGACACGTTTACGTACCTCACTACCTAAACACTGGAGGAGCTGAAAATTTCGATCACTGAAGCAGTTCGCATAACACCAGATACTGCGAGCGTCGGGACCGAACTGGACAAACGCATCAATGTTGCTGAGCAACCAAGGGCGCACATTTGTCCCTTTTTAAATCACCCTAACCAATGAAACTGAAGAAATTCGCACTGAAGCACTAACGGAAAGATTATTACAGTAAATTAAAAATTTTATCCCTTTTTGAAATCAGGGATCTTTTTGTGGACCCCTTGTATATGATAAATTTTTCAGTTTTTTCTTCTTTCACAGCCCAACTCGGATCTTAAATTTAAAACTTTTTCGTAGCCCCATGAATGACCCTTTGTTCGTTTTGAAGCTTCCAACCAAAGCTTTAAAATTTTTTTTGTTATTTTCTTTTCCCATTTGGGAAAAAACATTTTTTTAAATCTGTGTTTTCCCTTCAGGTGACTTTCCATTGTCGCAAAAAAAGCCCCGGAGCTTTTTATTCGCGTGTGCATGAGGAGAAAACGTAAGGGCCATCCCAGCCCTGCACAAACTTTTTTTAGGGAAACTTTTTTTTTTACGCCACTCGCACGTTAGAAATTCGAATATCCTTTTACCTGCTTTTCCTTTTATACTTTGACTTCATATTATATTTTTATTCCCATATAAAATCTGTCAAATCCCTTTTAAAAAACCCGGTAGTTTAATCACATTTTGTTTACCTTCTGATGCCCCCGAATTTTTTTATGGGTGTTGAACAGTATGATGGGAAAGGGATCATCCTCCCCTTTAAGCCATGTTTACCTGACTCTCTGTGTTTTTCAGAAGTCAACAAAAATTTGTTTTTTCGGAATTTTTTCAAAGATTTTTGGATTGTTTGTATTTTTTTTTTATTTTTATACTCTAACAGACATTCAACAATGTGAAAAACCTCACTGGTAATCATTGCATTACTGCAATAAAGAAATAAAAAAAGGGGCACTTCCGTCTGGAGACCCGGACAGTATTGTATTTCCTTTAAAGCTTTAGAATCCCCCGACCTTTTAAGTGGAAATGGACTGAAAAATAAAATCCCCTGAAAATTGCAACCAGGTTCACCTTCCCAAAAAAAATCTAAACCTTAAATGTTTGGGGTCGTTATATTTTTTTTCTAGGAAACATTAAAACAGAGTGGGTGATGGATGTCTGGTGCGAACTGTGTCGCACAAGTGACTTTTTAAATATACCTGGAGGTTACCTGGGGGTTATTCCGGGGGTCAACCCCCCCGGGGCCCGTCCATGACCAGGGCCTCCCCAGGGGTCAGGGCCCGATCAACCCGGGTGTTCTGCTGCCGCACCAGTCCACGAAGAGCCACAGCCCGCTGATCCGGGACTAATTTTGGGATCGTCCACTCCTCTTGAAGGCAGCCGGGGTTTTTTGGTAATTTCCCCCAATGCTGATGGAGCGTTGAAATTTTGGGGCCCCGGACACTTTTGGTTTTTCTCTTAGTGTACCAATGCCCCCTACTTTTATTAGCGGGATTTTGCAAACGCCTGCCCATCTTTTACTTTCGTAGGGGGTGATTTTGTGTGCAATTTGGGGCCATTTCCTTCCAAATTTTCCAAGTGTAGATTTATATACTCCCCTTCCCCCCTTCCAACGGTACAAGTCAAGTGCTTCCAACGTTCCCAGTAGTTTAAGGGGGCTTGACAGAACTTATACGGCAGTAAAGGATCTCGTACACTCTCTATTGTTAAAGCTGTTTCACAGACCGAATTATCTCGGGGAAAAATGGGATGAGAATCAATAGATATGGGTATTTTCGCATGTAGCGAACTTTTTGACAATAACCAAAATACTGCACGGTCTTTTCATCACTCATCGGAATTTTAAAAGCATTTTTTAAAAAACTGCTTTTAAAATAAGTTTTTTTTTTTTTAAAAACATGATGGGGAAAGTCGAGTGTGAGTTTTTTGCCTATTATCTATTTTTGGATTTTCGTCCCCCGATGCCCATCTCAGAACCCGGCTTTTTCCCAGTTTTAAAGAACAAAACTATGGGGAGAGACTCGGGAAGTAAAAAATGTGAAAAATTTTCTTTTCCATCCTTTCAGTCATGAGACTGAACCACTGCACAGGCGTTTAATTCATGAAGACATAAAACTTGCTCGAGCGTAAAACATTTAACATACTTCCTTTTCACACTTGCTTGACGTACAGTAGAACTCTCTGTTATTTTCTTCCACTAATATACCACTACAGTAAGCGCATTAAACACAAGCACCCCCAAAGGTCTTAATGACTCTGCGTGTGACGCAGACCTGTGTCATGGACCCAAATTTACAAAATTTACAAGAGGGTTTCTCAATTTCTTTTAGAGGGGGACTAACTACCCAGAAAAGATGGGGGGGGGGGGTGCCCGCACTGAGACAGCTTGAGGACCAGGAAACCACACTCCCGAGGGCCACCAGGAAGTGCCACAGCCTGACTACAGCGGGGGCGCCTCTCTCAGCCCAGTGCCACGTACGGGGCCACTCCTACATAGCTATGCCACTCAGCTGCTGTACCGACAAGTTTATACCCTTTATGTACTACTGAATTTTAAAAAAACACTTTTTAGAGAAAAATTTGGCTAAGTTTGAGATATAACACTTGATCAAGAACAACGAACACACACACACACAACAACACACACACACACACACACACACACCCAAAAACACCACACACACAAAACACACCCCACCTCGGGCCCCTGGGGGGGGGGGGCCCCCCTGGGGCCCCGTTTTTATACAACGCGGTCACAGTGGCCCACTCAATGTAAGAATGTGCGGGTGAGGAACCGCTTAGTAATGGGTTTGGGACCGCGTAGGAATAGGGGAGACGAAGGGAAGGGGGAGACGAGGGGGAAGGGAAGAGGAAGAGACGAGGGTAAGAGGAAAAAAAATGATTTAAAAACACAAACGGAACAGAACGCTAAAAATAAAAAAATATACAAGTACATGTTCATAAGGTTAAAATTCGCTGACAATATTTTACGGAAATGTAAATCATCCCTCCCACAAGGGCACATGCCAAAAAAAAATTCCCTTTCTATCTCCATTTATTTGGGGTATGACCTTGTGAGGAGGGATGTAAATGATTTACAGTTCCCTAAAATATTTTCAGCATAATTTTTCCTTACTGAACATGTAAATTTTATATTTCTTTATATTTTCGTTCTGTTCACTCTTTTGTTTTAATCATTTTTCCTCTACCTGTCACTCTCCATACCTCTTTTCCCTTTCCCCCCCGTCTCTCCCTTCCTTAATGACCCTCTTCATGGTACTCTGCATTGACAAAAAAAAAAAAAAACGAAAGATAGCTGCAAAATTTCCCAAAACAAAAAGGTAATATTCATCCTGGGGCCCGGGGCCCAAAAACATAAACCGGATGAAATTTCAGCAGTTGGATATCTAAGTGAAGAAGAGTAAAAAAAACTGAAATTAAATCAATATTTAAAAATTTCTCATGTCCGAATATTTGCTGTCAATTTTGTCAAGGTTGGGGAAACCCAAACAATCATATACTAGGGGGAAGCCAACTTTGTAACCCCCGTCTTGGCCGACTCAAACACCTTTTTTTGTACAGCAATAAAGGAATGGAACGACACCCGCACATGTCAAAGCCATCATAGCATAACCAGTTCAAGAAACTGCCAAAATGGTCTGATGAATGTAGCTACAGAAAAAGGGGAATGATTTATTTTTTTAGCAACACACTTAATTTTACCTTATTCCCCAGTAAGACCCCGACTGTAGTCTTAAAGACCCTCGTCTTTTTTTTATGATAATAAATGTTTTCTCCCTTATAAATAAAATAAGATATAAACACCTTTATTTTTTAATAAGGGAAAAGGACCCCCAAAAAACACCTTCTGACGTTTTTGGTTACCCTAAGTACTTTACCATAGCTCTATGATATAATCATGTAACTGTATTGGTATACCTAAAAACTTAGAGGAAACCCCGGGGAAAACTGCTTTCACTAGACGATACTCAGAGCTCATGACAAGGCAGACACAGAGTGGAAGTAGGAAACAGGAGGAAAATGGAAGTTAAAAGATGAAAATGAATCACACTAATAAAAACAAAGTAGAGCACTGCAGCAGGCCTAAATGGCCCATGTTAGGCTATTTCTTCCTTCCCTCTCCTCTCCAATCAGCTTTACTCAGGTCGCCTAACCATTACTACAGCGGTTTCTTTCATCCGCACATTCTTACACATGTCCGCGAGTACTCCTGAAGTCTTGAAATTGATTAGGCAAACTGCCCCAGGATGATTCTCCCTGGGGCCTTGCCCAGCCCAGGTATTGAAAGCAGGTCCTCTTGTGAGTTGGTCGTTATATCCACTGGTTATCAATATGGGCGTAGTTAATCTTTATAGTTACACCTGCACACCTGTGGTGATGCAGGTGTAGGGTTACCAAGGGGGTCGTGGATGACGAACACCTTCAGTACAAGTGTCGTACGTCAGGAAAACTATACTATGTTACAGTCTCACTGTAACAAAGTGAAGACGGTGGCAGGGGTCTACCTGGAGGGTATCCGGGGGATCAACGCCCCCGCGGCCCGGTCCACGACCAGGCCTCCCGGTGGATCAGGGCCTGATCAACGAGGCTGTTACTGCTGGCCGCAGGCAATCCAACGTATGAACCACAGCCCAGCTGATCCGGCACCGACTTTAGATATCTGTCCAGCTCCCTCTTGAAGACAACCAGGGGTCTACTGGTAATTCCCCTTATTGCTGGTGGGAGGCTGTTAAACAGTCTTGGGCCCCAGACACTTATTGCGTTTTCTCTTAGTGCACCAGTGACGCCCCTACTTTTCACTGGGGGTATGTTGTGCATCGCCTGCCAAGTCTTTTGCTTTCGTATGGAGTGATTTCTGTGTGCATATTAGGGACCAATCCCTCCAGAATCTTCCAGGTGTAGATTATGATATATCTCTCTCGCCTGCGCTCCAGTGAGTACAAGTCAAGTACTTCCAGGCGTTCCTAGTAGTTAAGGTGTTTGATGGAACTTATACGCGCAGTAAAGGTTCTCTGTACATTCTCTACCTGGAGGTTACCTGGAGGTTATTCCGGGGATCAACGCCCCCGCGGCCCGGTCCATGACCAGGCCTCTCGATGGATCAGGGCCTGATCAACTAGGCTGTTACTGCTGGCCGCACGCAGTCCGACGTACGAGCCACAGCCCGCTGATCCGGCACTAACTTTAGGTATCTGTCCAGCTCTCTCTTGAAGGCAGCCAGGGGTTTATTGGCAATTCCCCTAATGCTTGATGGGAGGCTGTTGAACAGTTTTGGGCCCCGGACACTTATGGTGTTTTCTCTTAGTGTACCAATGGCGCCCCTACTTTTTATATTGGCGGCATTTTGCATCGCCTGCCCAGTCTTTTACTTTCGTAGGGAGTGATTTCTGTGTGCAGATTTGGGACCATTCCTTCCAAGATTTTCCAAGTTAGATTATGATATATCTCTCCCTCCTGCGTTCCAACGAGTACAAGTCAAGTGCTTCCAAGCGTTCCCAGTAGTTAAGGTGCTTGACAGAACTTATACGTGCAGTAAAGGATCTCTGTACACTCTCTAGATCTGCGATTTCACCTGCTTTGTATGGAGATGTTAATGTACAGCAGTATTCCAGCCTAGAGAGAACAAGTGATTTGAAAAGGATCATCATGGGCTTGGCATCTCTCGTTTTGAAAGTTCTCATTATCCATCCTATCATTTTCTTTGCAAGTGCGATCGTGGCACTGTTGTGATCCTTGAAAGTGAGATCCTCAGACATTACTACTCCCAGGTCCCTTACATTATTTTTCCGCTCTATTGTATGGCCGGAGTCAGTAGTATACTCTGTTCTAGTTATTATCTCCTCCAGTTTTCCATAACGGAGTAGTTGGAATTTGTCCTCATTGAACATCATATTTTTTATCGTTGCCCACTGGAAAACTTTGTTTATATCTTCTTGGAGGTTAACCGCGTCCTCAGCAGATGACAGCCTCATGCAGATCCTAGTATCATCCGCAAAGGATGATACGGTGCTGTGGTGTATATCTCTGTTTATGTCTGATATGAGGATAAGGAATAAGATGGGGGCGAGTACTAGATCTGCAATTTCACCTGCCTTGAATGGGGATGCCGACAAGAAAGTGGTCTACCTACCTGGAGTCTACCTGGTGGCAGGGGTGGTACTGCTAGCCAGGTAACACACCCACTCAAATATATTCTTGCCAGTTTGAACTTCCATATTTCATCCTAGACTGAAAAACAAATGGAGGAGAGAGAGGCGAGTCTCAGGTTGCTGCCGCTGCCGCCTACCTGGCTCCACCTTACATCTACCTCACCAAGCACACACATTCCTCTAGGAGTCTAGATATTCATGAGAAAGTTCCTTTCACTTTTCCATGCATTTTCCGCCCACCTCTAAGTTTTACGTCTCCAAAATATCTTACTGTACTTAAAGATACAAAAAAAAAATGTATATAATGAGATCCTTTTTTTTACCATTAGACTCCTGGCTGTCTTTAAGAGGGAGCTGGACAGATACGTAGTCAATACCTGTCCAGCCTGGCTGTGGTTCGTACGTTGGAATGCATGCGGCCAGCAGTAACAACCTGGCTCATCAGGCCCTGATCCACTATGAGGCCTGGTCACGGATCGGGCCGCAGGGGCATTGGTCTCCGGAACACTCTCCAGGTAGGCTGATATACTATGTTCTTTCAAGTCATAAATAGAAAAACCTAGATAAGCACGCATGCATAACATATATGTCGTGCCGAACAGGTAAAACTTGCGATTTTGGCTTTAACTGCAACGCTCTTCTTTCCAAATGAGGCAAGCGAAAATTTGGGTATGCAATAATTTCGCAAAAATCATTCTAAACCTGGTAAACTCCAGGTGTTTATTTAATTATTGTAAACTTATCTAAAATATATTTAGTTGGATTAGACTAATTAAACTGCGCTTGTTACAATAAGATTAGGTAAGTTTTCTAAGGTTCTTTTGATACAAAATTATTAATTTTTACAGTAACATAAATGAAAAAAATAAATATCTTTAAAGATACAAGAGAAAATTTTAGAAAGGACTTAATTTTAAACGAGTTCTTGCTAATTGACCAGTTTTACCTATTCGGCACATTATAATATATATATATATATATATATTAAAATATATATATTATATATATATATATATATATATATTTTATATATAATATATATATAAAATATATTATATGGAGCGTAGAAAGGAGCAGAGTCAGGAGTGTTAAAGTTTAAACCTTGATTAACTTAAACATGGAAAACAAAGGATGTGATTGAACAAGTTTGGAATCGAGGACGTGTCCAGCATGGGCCAGTAGGTAAACCAGACATAATGTGGTTTATGGTATTTTATTGTAAGGATGTCTCCTACAGTAGGATGATAATCTTCGAAGTTTAACAAGACTTATTCTCCCAGTAGCTGCTACTGCGATCACCTAACCTCACTTATTAGGCTGGCTACTCACACGTGATCAAGCATCGTGGTTTGTTTCCATTGTGTTCTTTGAGTTGCATCCTGGGGAAACTGACCAACCTATCTGCTACCCAGGTGTAAGGAGACTTGCACATACATCTCGACTTTGTCTGATCCCGGATCCTCTGGGCGTGAGTTAAACTCGCTACGACTGAGTCAATTGCTACTGGCAGCGACGAGTCTATTCCTTCGTTCTGGTGAACAGTGATGAAGATAAATGAGAAACATGTGCACCATCTAGATATGTTTGAGAAATGTATCGACTGCACAGCAGGCTTTTATTAATCTAAAACACAGACATGAGCAAGAGGCTTGTACAGATGAAGCTCTTAAAGTCTAGGAAACAGGGTCCCAGTGTGGCAACCCCTGATTCAGGAACTGGGTCAGAACCCTCTCGGGAAGGCCAGCACGTCAAGCCTACACACGACGCTCTAAGACAGGTAAGATAAGATAAGATTTCGTTCGGATTTTTAACCCCGGAGGGTTAGCCACCCAGGATAACCCAAGAAAGTCAGTGCGTCATCGAGGACTGTCTAACTTATTTCCATTGGGGTCCTTAATCTTGTCCCCCAGGATGCGACCCACACCAGTCGACTAACACCCAGGTACCTATTTGCTGCTAGGTGAACAGGACAATAGGTGTAAGGAAACGTGTCGGAATTTCCACCCGCCGGGAATCGAACCCGGGCCCTCCGTGTGTGAAGCGGGAGCTTTAGCCACCAGACAACCAGGCCACCAGGTCGGCAAACTTTTTTTGGGTATTACCCCAAAACAAATTTGTGTACAGCTAAATTACTCACTAGACTTGGAAGTCCACCAAACATTTAAATTATTATATGAACACTTTCAGATATCTATAAATGGAATGCTGTATAGCCCTTGTGGCTTAGCGCTTCTTTTTGATTATAATAATAATAATAATATAAATGGAATCATAAATTCTAATAAAAAAATAAAATATAAATATTACATTGTACACTCCTAATTATGACAAATCACAAAACACTACCTTACCTTGGTCGTCGAAAGTCGTAAACCTACTGACATAAACAATGCACTTCTATTGACTGCAATCTGTGCTCCAGTTCCCCGAATTAAGCCTGAATGCCTTCCACTCCCCCCCCCCAGGCGCTGTATAATCCTCCGGGTTTAGCGCTTCCCCTTGAATATAATAATAATAATAATATTGACTGCAAGCAGAGATAATTACTGATAACAAGATATAACACTAGGCCAAAAAGTTACGTGATGGTGAATCGACAATGGGACTTGCAGTTGTCGTGCCGACTCCAGAGTCAATACTGACACTCGCGGTGTTGCCAGCCACTGGAATCCTTATCCATTTTACATTATTGCCAACTTAATAAATGGTCCCTACAAATTAGATTTTTAATTTTATTAAGAAACTAAAAACTGTTTGAAAAAAATATAACTCACGATTTACCTCTCTTATTAAATAATATTTTTTGTGCCGTTTTATTTACATGTTTATTAAGCCTTCATTACCTCTGAGATTTTCATTTTTACCTTATTTGGGGTAATTTACCCCGGTTCCTCAGCGAGGTACAACGCTCAGTTCCCCAAGGCACTGTCCTGGCACCGCTGCTGTTTCTCATCCTCATAGCAGACAGATAAGAACACCCGTCACAGTTTTGTATCAGTTGCAGATGACACTTAAAATAAGCATGGAAGTCACTACGGTAGAAGACTGTTTTCCAGTAGGCAGTGGAGAACATGACGTTCACTGGTGATATGTTCCAGTGCTTAGGTATGGAAAGAATGAAGAACCCAGAAATAACATTGTATACAAAATTCAAAAGGATCATCAAATAGAACGAAAGGAACACGCGAAAGACTTGGAAATAATTATGCCAGCTGTTCCAAACATAATAACAAAGATCACGACAGCCAGGAGGATGACTGGATGGGTATTGAGACCTTCAAAACAAGGGAATTAATGCCAATGGTGATACTTTCCAAATCGCTAGTGCTCCCTCATTTGGAATATTGCTCAGTATTGACGGCCTCTTCAAGGCAGGAGAAATATCAGAGCTTGAACAAATACAAAGACTGTTAACGGCCCACGTAGAGTCAGTAAAGCATTTAAATTACTGGGAATGCCTTAAGGTCTTGAATATATACTCACTGGAGCGGAGGAGAGATGCATAATAAATACCTGTAAAGTACTCGAGGGCCTGATCCAAAATCTGCTCACTGCCATAACAACATACTGAAGTGAGAGATATGGGAGGAAGTGCAAAATAAACCCAGTGAAAAGCAGGGGTGCGGTGGGGACAATATCGTGGCCTCAGATTATTCAACGTCTTACAAGAAGATATCAGAAACACTGCTGGGACAAGTGTACAAGTCTTCACCAGGTGCCAGATCAACCAGGCTGTGATGGATATGTGGGGCAGTGGGCCTCCAGCAGCATAGCCTGGTTGAGCAGGCTAGTACCAGACAAGCCTGGCCCATGGCCGGACTCCGAGTAAGACTCGAAGCTCTAAGGAGTTCATCCATTGGTGAAATTAAAAAAAAAAATATACTGGAGTAAAAACTATTGGGAAACAGGAAAGTGTATATCGAAGTAGAAGCTTATAGGAAGTAACAGTTTATAGTAGTAGTTTACAGGTTTATAGGCAGTAATAATTTGTAGGATACACTTGCTGATTTTAACGTGTTTTTTTGTGGCTAAATATACATTCATAAAGGTTCATATAACCCAAGTTTATACACACACACACACACACACACACACACACACACACACACACACACACACACACACACACACACACACACATGAAGCACTAAACTACAGACCAGTGTCACTGACATATATAGTATGCAAAGTCATGGAGAAGATTATCAGGAGAAGAGTGGTGGAACACCTAGAAAGGAATGATCTCATCAACAGCAGCCAACATGGTTTCAGGGACGGGAAATCCTGTGTCACAAACCTACTGTAGTTCTATGACAAGGTGACAGCAGTAAGACAAGAGAGAGAGGGGTGGGTGGATTGCATTTTCTTGGACTGCAAGAAGGCGTTTGACACAGTACCACACAAGAGATTAGTGCAAAAACTGGAGGACCAGGCAGGGATAACAGGGAAGGCACTACAATGGATCAGGGAATACTTGTCAGGAAGACAGCAGCGAGTAATGGTACGTGGCGAGGTGTCAGAGTGAACACCTGTGACTAGCGGGGTCCTACAGGGGTCAGTCCTAGGACCAGTGCTGTTTCTGGTATTTGTGAACTGTTTCTGGTATTTGTGAACGACATGACGGAAGGAATAGACTCCGAAGTGTCCCTGTTTGCAGATGACGAAGTTGATGAGAAGAATTCATTCGATCGAAGACCAGGCAGAACTACAAAGGGATCTGGACAGGCTGCAGACCTGGTCCAGCAATTGGCTCCTGGAGTTCAATCCCACCAAGTGCAAAGTCATGAAGATTGGGGATGGGCAAAGAAGACCGCAGACGGAGTACAGTCTAGGGGGCCAGAGACTACAAACCTCACTCAAGGAAAAAGATCTTGGGGTGAGTATTACACTAGGCACATCTCCTGAAGCGACATCAACCAAATAACTGCTGCAGCATATGGGCGCCTGGCAAACCTCAGAACAGCATTCCAACATCTTAATAAGGAATCGTTCAGGACCCTGTACACCGTGTACGCTAGGCCCATATTGGAGTATGCGGCACCAGTTTGGAACCCACACCTAGCCAAGCATGTAAAGAAACTAGAGAAAGTGCAAAGGTTTGCAACAAGACTAGTTCGAGAGCTAAGAGGTATGTCCTATGAGGAGAGGCTAAGGGAAATCAACCTGACGACACTGGAGGACAGGAGAGATAGGGGGGACATGATAACGACATACAAAATACTGAGAGGAATTGACAAGGTGAACAAAGACAGGATGTTCCAGAGATGGGACACAGAAACAAGGGGACACAGTTGGAAGTTGAAGACACAGATGAATCACAGGGATGTTAGGAAGTATTTCTTCAGCCACAGAGTAGTCAGGAAGTGGAGTAGTTTGGGAAGCGATGTAGTGGAGGCAGGATCCATACATAGCTTTAAGCAGAGGTATGATAAAGCTCACGGTTCAGGGGGAGTGACCTAGTAGCGACCAGTGAAGAGGCGGGGCCAGGAGCTTGGACTCGACCCCTGCAACCTCAACTAGGTGAGTGTACACACACACACACACACACACACACACACACACACACACACACACACACACACCACAAGGTGACGTTTAAAAGTTAATATAGTAACATGAGGACAGTTTGGAGGTGGAGAGACATGCACAATACCAGGGTATACATCATTCACTTTAGTGAAGACATGAGAGGTTATACAACCATAGCTACATCAGCTCCCACACACGCACCTTACCTTTGATATACCTTTGAAGAGTTTCGAGAGTTTCACTGTTCTCGGAGCCCGAGCAAGCCCGTCTGGTGCTTGCCTGGTCAACCAGGCTGTTGCTGCTGGAGGCCTGCTGCCCCCACATATCCATCACAGCCTGGTTGATCTGGCACCTGGTGAAGATACTTGTCCAGTTTCCTCTTAAAGGCTTCTACACTTGTTCCATCTGTGTTTCTGATATCTTTTGGTAAGATGCTGAATAGTCTGGGACCCCGGATGTTGATAAGTGTTCCCTTATTGTCCCCACCGCACCCCTGCTCCTCACTGGGTTTATTTTGCACTTCCTCCCATATCTCTCACTCCAGTATGTTGTTATGGCAGTGTGCAGATTTAGGACCAGGCCCTCAAGTACTTTCCAGGTATATATTATCATGTATCTTTGTCTCCTCCGCTCCAATTCAGTTAAATAAGTCCGGCCTCAGCCCGAAACAGAAAAAAACAACTTAAAACCAGTCCAGAAATGTCACGGGGAAACATGTTACTAACAAAAAAATGGTCTGTTGCACACTGCGTGTGAATTTAATTACGTTATTAAACAAGATGCATAACATCCTCACACCACCACTTGGGTACCCAAGTCCTCACATAATCCCTGTGTTTACTTGATTCGCAATATTCAGTTTGGCAGGACAGTCAAAAGCTGAATTAAGAAATTATGGGTGTGTCATCTGTCAGGTGGGGAAGAGGGTAAGAGGTAAAGGGCATTCAGTGTCACAGTGATCCCACAGAAGCAGTGGTCCACCCGCAGTGTGTGGCTATACTCTTCCAAAACATTACATTATAGCATCTACACAAGGAAGGGTAAAGGTCACAATACCGTGGCTGCAGCATAGTAACCCACATAATGAAGATCAGTCTTCACACGACGTTTCGGTACGACCATTATCGTGGTTTGATAATTGTGATGAATGGTTTGAAAAACCGACAAGTTGAAGATTGAGACCCTTATGCAGCATATGGGAATCTTTATTCAGGAAACGTTTCGCCACACAGTGGCTTCATCAGTCCAGTACAAAGAGGAAGGCGTAAGGAGAGGAGAAGTATGAGGTAATCAGTCCCTCAGCCTGGAGTCGATGTGTTCAGTCCATCAATCCATACATTCTACAAGATTGATGGACTGAACACATCGACTCCAGGCTGAGGGACTGATTACCTCATACTACTCCTCTCCTTACGCCTTCCTCTTTGTATTGGACTGATGAAGCCACTGTGTGGCGAAACGTTTCCTGAATAAAGATTCCCATATGCTGCATAATGGTTTGATAATGGTTCAGGAGAAACCGAAACGTCGTACTAAGATTCATATCCAACGTATGGGTTAGTCGTTACTCTACACCATACAGGATAACATGGGTTCACAACACTATGTTGGACTGGTCTTGAATTCCCTATCATGCCTGTAAGATACATGTAGCCGTTTCCGGCAGTCACCGCCCCCGCGGCCAGGTCTCATACCAGGCCTTCTGGGTGCTGGCCTGATCGGACAAGCTGTTGGTGCCAGCCGCCCGCAGTCCAACATATGCACCACAACCCGGCTAATCAGGAAGTGACTTGAGGCAATCACAATGCTGACGCAACAATCGCGAGATTTCGCGAAAACCTTCATCAGAGTAAGCAACAGTTCACAAAATATGGACAAAATAACTACAGACTAATATATATCCTTACAATAGTCAAGAAGACGGACGGACACTCCAGCATCGTGCTCAATCAAAAGTTATCTTCAGCAGATGCTCGTCGTCAGGGGATCAAGCTATGATGGCTGGCAAATGGCATCCCCAAGTATGGTATGGCGTAAATGACACACACAGTGCTTACCTTATTTGCAACATCGTATAGCCCACACCGTGGGCAAAACGCTGTATTTACTATCCACTATTCCAGTCTTTCCGTTCCTAGCCCAAACTTTCCTTATCCTCCCATAAGCCAAATGAAGGTTACCTCTAGATTTCCTGTATTTGCTTTAAGGAAATTTTTTGTAGGTTTCCTCTAGGTTACTTGTAGGACACTTCAAGGTTACCTGTAGTCGCTTCCGTGGACTGGTCCCATACACAGCCTCTTGGTACCTGCTGCGTCTATCTGGAGGTTACCTGGAGGTATTTCGGGGGTTACCGCCCCCATCTCCCCGCGGCCCGGTCACAGACCAGACCAGTCCTCCCGGTGGATGGTTTGATCAACTTACTAGTCAGTGTTTACACACCACTGCAGTTCCACATGTGATATACCATAGACACACAGTATACAAGTCTTTATCTGACAACGTTTCACGTAGCGTTGAGCTTTATTGCATGGATTTCTGACATTACAAAGCACAACACTGAGCGAAACGTTGTCGGGATGAAAACTTGCTGTGGGTGGGTCACAATCGCGGCTCTCGTGAGGAAGGTCACGGGTTCAGTCACTGGGAGGAGGATCGAGCCTGCATTGTTTAAACACAAACCACATAATATGGTGGAGGATCGTATTTTAATAGTAGTGTAGAGGAGCAGTCACACCTGTGAGAGATGCATTACGCTGAATGAACAGAATCTTTTCCGAACAGGAGCGTGATGATTCACTAACCCAGTTTTATAGCGGAGTTATATTTGCAGTATATTTATTGTATGAAGTTTGAGTGATATGTGCATGCGCACGCCTGTGCATGGTGCTGCATGCTAACACTTGGCACGTATTACCCGGAGTGTGGTAAATGATGTATTCATACAGTGCCCAGCATGACGGTGCTTAAGGTGCTTGCATGGCGCTGCCTGCCAGGACGGGCCGCAGCGAGATTGACCCTCCCACCCCATCAGCTATATACAAACACTCCCTTATACAAGCCTGAAATGTTTTCTCGCACGCACTGCAGTTCATAGCTTTCTGCGTGTTCGAAGCCTTTACAAAAAGTTAACATTCATTTTTATTCTAAGTTAGATTACAGTGAATTATCACTTATTGAGGAGGGAGGGGGAGCAGCAGCAGCAGCAGCAGCAGCAGCAGCAGGGGGAGCAGCAGCAGGAGCAGCAGCAGCAGAAGCAGCAGCAGCAGCAGGAGGAGGAGGAGCAGCAGCAGCAGCAGCAGCAGCAGCAGCAGCAGCAGAAGCAGCAGCAGCAGCAGCAGCAGCAGCAGGAGCAGCAGCAGCAGCAGCAGGAGCAGCAGCAGCAGAAGCAGCAGCAGCAGCAGCAGAAGCAGCAGCAGCAGGAGGAGCAGGAGCAGCAGCAGCAGCAGCAGCAGAAGCAGCAGCAGCAGCAGCAGCAGCAGCAGCAGCAGCAGCAGCAGCAGCAGCAGCAGCAGCAAGTGACATTAAAGCAGGTAGTAGAGAACAATGTACTACACTGCTGCTTCTCATCCAGCTCGAGCTTCAACTCGAACATCTTCAAAACAAGAGTGCCAAGCCAAATATGATACTCTTCAAGGCACTTGTACTCTCTAGACGGAAATATTGTTTTAAGCTTATAACTCCATTGAAGGTAGACGAAATGGCAAATCTGGAACATGTGCAAAGATCTTTTACCACCTGTTAGTTCGGGCAAACGTCTAGGTTATGAGGAACCACTAAGTAGTACTCCTTGTATTACAAGAGGAAAAAAAATCATAGTTGAAAGTTTTAAAAGGAATTGGTTCCAAATCTGCACACTGAAATTACTCCTTACAAAAGCGAGAGGCTTAATAGACTGTTCAGTATATCTCCAGAGCGGGAGTAACTAATACAACAATAAGTTTTGTGACCAGTTTTTTCAACACCCTTCATACACAAGGGAAATTAGCAGCAGACCCCTAGCTATCTTCTAGAAAGACCTAAATGTAAATTCAGCATCATTAACTTGTCCTAAGAGGGTAACAAAAAAAATGAAAAACACTAGCCAAGGCAGTATGTTGCGCATCTCTGTGTAACAGCGGCCAGGTAAAAACATTTTTATTGAGCATCAAGATAAATAAACAATATATTAGTACGCACTTTAACCACTTTGAAAGGGAATTAAAACTGCCGAGCACTTTTATGACCTTTCAGTCTCAAGAAACACACTTGCTGAGAATGTGAAATCACAAAAGCACTGACAATTTAATTCTGCGGTAAAAATGCATTTCATGCACTTCATTCTGGGGAAGCGCCAGGTAGCTAAGGGTCACACAACTGTTGAATGAGAGGTAATCAAGTTTTGATCCAAGAAGGAAAAGGGTGGCTTCAGTCCCCCAGCATCAAAGCACCGCCTGGGCACCCCTCTCGAAGTGCGGGTAAGCACACACGTTTTATGAGGACGGACTTTGCAAAACCAATATCTTTTTCAGTGACAAACGTAATTTCTGTTGTTCTGAAGGACCTTCCTACATAAGAACTCTAGCAACTATGTTGAGTTAGGCATAAGAAATGTCAACTGGGCGTCTACACTGCAAACTAAATTGTTTGCCATCCTAATGGCACCGAGCTAGTTTAACGTTAGTCATTACTCACACGACTAACAACTTGCTCACTGGAGAAGCCAGGTATAGATAATCAGAAAGAGAAAAATGAATTAAATGTAAATTTTTATGGATTCCATCACACATTGAATTATTCTTTATGATAAAGTTGATAAATTAGCCAAGGAAAGTACCCTGAGGGAAAATGTAGAATATAACTTTGTATATCTGTGTCGAGCATTGGGAATGACATTAGGAGAGAAGTGCATAATGAAATAATGTCATAGAAATCAGAAGCCTGAATAGATGTATCACTCGCTAAAATAACATGAACTTCGATAAGTACGTTTATGGAGCAACTTCCAATGCGAACAGACTGACTGAGGTTGTAGTAGCCAGGCTTAGGCTTGGTCACCAGTGTTTCTGGCAGTTTGGCTGACACGCAGATGATCAAACCACAAAGTATGTGGCCAACCTTATGGTCACTTTCTTCGACACTTTGTGCTTTATTGTCCACTTATTGAGGAATATCGAGGTAGTACAATAACCTATGTGATATGTTAAGATATCTTATTCCATGTAAATAAGATACCAGACATATTACGCAAATATTTTAAATTTGCTTGCAACAGATGAAACAGTTGTAGATATAAATCCAGATATACTCCAGTTAACCCCTTTCGAGGCCTAGTTCCTAGGCCTTTTGTGTATCCATGTGTTCTTGTGCTACCCTCCACAGGATGGACATGGAGGTGCATAACTGCTTCGTCGGTAAAATTTAATCTTAAAATCCTGACGGAGGGAGCTGAGCTGCCCTTCATCCTGCCCTCCCTCATTCTTCTCTGATTGTTACTTCCTTCACTCAGCCTTTCCCGCCCACCCACTCAGGCGCGTCGCTTCTGCCAATCAGGTGTCACTCAGCGACCCATTCTCGCACTATCAGTGATGTTCGAGCACATTTGAGCGTTCTGCTTGGCCACTGCTTAGACGGAAGTGTCGCAGCCATGTTTTCGATTTGCTCAGTTGATGTTAAATATAAGTTTTTACGAGGTTATATAACCTAAATTTAAATTATTGGATGACAGTATATATGAAAATCCCTTGGTTATGGAGATAACAGTATATATTCACCGAGAGGTGTAATTATCTTAGCGTTTATACTCTGAGAGTTTAGTTTAATCCCTATTTTAGGGATTAAAGTATTCTTAAATAGCGTTCAGGTTACCGTGCAGCCCTAGTGTAGTCGATAGGTTTCAAACCCAATTAATCAACCAACCAATGCAGAGCGTGTGTCACTCAAAGGCATAACTTCCCCTCCCTCCCCCAGTCAATCTGGACTCGACTCAGGAAACAATCAACATTAAGGCGAGGGCAGTGTAGTCCTTCAGACTCTATAGTACAAGAAATTCAGATCACTTGACTATCACCTGGGAGTGATATTGTCAAAAGAAATCACGTTCAAGAAGCACAACATTGTCGGTACGACAAGTGCAAGGAAGATAATAGCTTCAATAACCAGAACCTTCAAAACAAGGGATGCCATGCCAATGAGTCTTTACCAGTCACTCGTTCTTTTTAGGCTGAGTATTGTGTACTACCCTTCAAGGCAGGTGAGTACCTAAATTACTAGGAGCATTTGAAGTCCCTAGAACTGTACTTCTTAGAATGTAGGCAAGAAAGATACTCTATAATCTACACCAAGAAGTTATAGGAGGGATTGGTCTCGAACCTATACATCGAAATAACTACTTATGAGCACGAGGCTTGGCAGATGGTGCAGGATACCTCCAATGAAAAGTACGGGAGCGATGAGTGCATTGAGAGAAACTAAGTAAGTGTTAAGGGACCACGACTCTTCAACACTTTACTTTTACGCGTAAGGAGGATTAATTACCAACTAACCTCTAGCTGTCTTCAAGAGGGAACTCGACGGATTCTTCAAAACCGCTCCTGATCAGCCAGGTTGTGATGCATACGTTAAAGTGCGGGTGGCGGGCAGTAACAGCTTGATCGATCAGGCTAGCAACCACGAAGCCTAGTCTGGGACCGGGCCGCGGGGGCGGTGACCTCCGGAAGCGACTCTAGGTAATAAGTGTGGGTGGTAGGCCTGGCTATAAACATGGGTGTATAGTCATATTACAATCCAAATATTTCAATATACAGGTATCACTGCCCTTACACTCAATAGTTTACGTAATCTACGAGCATCACTACCTCTACAAATTACCATTATTAAATTACAGCAAAATCTTACATTTAAATGTTAGTACTCTTAGTTTCAACGTCCTTACATTTAACATACACAAGTGTAGTAAACCAATTATATTTATTCTCTTGTGATGTGTTTGACTTTTCTGATATATATATATATATATATATATATATATATATATATATATATATATATATATATATATATATATATATATAATATCCTCTTGCTGCTTTGTCAACTGTCCTGAGTTGTGCTGATAAAACAGCTCTGATATTTCACAGTCAACTCAGTTGTTACCTGTTGTATGCTTGTAGATAGGAGTCATCGCCCCCGCGTCCTGGTCCCATATCACGTAATCCAACGTAGGCATTGTAGCTTGACTCAACAGGAACTGGCTAAAGTAACATATCAAATTCCTTCTTAAAGACAACTGATAATCTGTTGGTTATTCCCTCTTAAATATAAAGGAAGACTGTTATAAAAGACTGAGTGCGGTGCTGTATGACCTTATGGGTTTAGCACTTAGTTTTTATTGTAATAATATACCTGGCAGTACTTTGCACCGTCTGCCGAGCTTCTCGCTCTCCTATGGAGTAATTTCAATGCAAAGATTTGGAACCAGTCCTGGCATTTGTCAAGGTACAGATTATAGAGCATTTTTCTCACTTCCATTCCAGGGAGGGCACTCTGGGGGATGTTAAGACTCAATAATTTAAGTGTTTGATGGGATTGATACTATGAAAGTTCCCTGTACACTTTCGAAGCTATGCAGTTTAACCTGCATTAAATTGGGGTGTTAATACACAGTAATATTCCAGTTTAAAGTGCAGGTGCCTCGAAGAATATCATTAACTTGAAATCCCTTATTTTGAAGGCTCTTGTTATCCCGCTATTATTTCCCTTACAGTTGCGATAGTAACACATTGTTACTATCACAAGATCCTCATGTTCCTTTTACGTCCGATTGTGTGTTTGTTATGAATAATGACATGACATCAGTCTAGATCGTATGATGACCCGCTCAGTGGCTCCTCACGAGTTTTATAATGATGATTGACAGTAATAAGTTGTTGCCTTCAAATTACAAGATCACTCCTATATGATTTATTGTTTGTAGAGTCCTTAAATCTCTTTACTGCTGTGACTTACCACATGAATGATATTAAATTTAAAAAAAAAAGGGCAAAAGCATTCCTTGATCATTTAAGCTCAGGAATACCAGAGAGGCGGCTGTTTTGGTTTAATTTTCGTTTGGAAATGGTGCCTGGCAGTTTATCAAGGTAGTGAATAATTGGTGGTGTGACACTGTGCTGGCAGCAGCACTTAATTACCCGGTTTATGGTGGGCTAGCCTGGGGACAGCTGAAACAGCTGTGCTGTCACCTGGTCAGGTCCCTGCTGGCAGACAGTGATTTTTACTGTTTAGTCATTTTGTACCATGCTTCTGTCTTTATGCTCCAATTAAGTAATTTCTCTTGCAGTTCTTTGGGCTGGGGGTTTCGTTAAGTTGATTGGTATGAAGGCCATGCCTGCCATTTCTTATGGCTTATTTGGCAATATAATCTGCAGCCTCTTTATCTTGGTTATATAATAAGGTTGGTAAAACTCTTGGTTGGTAAAACTATCCCCGATCTAGCGATAGTTCCGGGGATCATCGCCCCCACAGTTCGGTTTCTGGCTAGGGTTGGTGACCTGGTAATCAGAATGTTGGTAATCTGAGGCGCCAGAGAGCGGTTGATAAGCAAGAATTTGCATTAACTTATTAAGTTACGTCCTGAAGACAGTTAAATATGTTAATAATTCCTCTGTATTTGAGGAGAGGGCATTGTAAAGCCTTGGATCCTTAATGTTATCCCTCTGTCTGCTTGATTTACTGAAAATGACACAAGAGAAAAACAAAACCACAAAGGTAACGAAGGTTTTCTTACACTTCTTGCGTGACTTATGATGTTATGAAGCGCTGACGAAGACAATACTTAGGTCAGCAGCCAAGAGAACCTCACACGATTCCTTGTATATACCTTTGATGAGTTCCGAGAGTTTTTCTACTCCCTGGCCTTGGGCCAGGTTCGTCTCGTACTTGTCTGATCAACCAGGCTGTTGCTGCTGGTGGCCCGCTGACTCGCATCCATCACAGCCTGATTGATCTGGCACCTGGTGAAAACTTCTACACTTGTCCCAGCAGTACTTCTGGTAATATATTGAATAGTCTGGGGCCACGGATGTTGATACAGTGTTCCCTTATTGTGCCCATTGCATTCCTGCTTTCACTGGGTTTATTTTGCACTTTTTTTTCTTCATCTTTATCACACCAGTATGTTATGGCAGTGTGCAGATTTGGGATAAGGCCCTCAAGTACTTTCAAGATATGTATTATGTCTCTACCCCTCTCGTTTCTGTTTTCACCTCCAGTGCTAACTGGAAACGCGAGTACAGCTACGCCATCTACAGTAATCATTATGTATCGTGCTGTTATTGACAAGCTTAGAGCTTGTGAACTCGGGTAATAAAATGACCCACTGCGGCTAATGTTTAATGGGGATATCGAAACTAGTAGTGATTGGAATGGTTAATCAGGCGCTTGCCTGATCAACCAGGCTGTTGCTCCTGGCGGCCCGCATATCCATCATGACCACTTCACTATCATAGCCACTCCACACCACCACACACACTAGGTAATCTGTTGAATGCCTCCAGGTATGCCGTTCTTTGTTTATGAATGTGAAGTGGAGATTGTGTGCCGGAACTGTAGGTTATGACCTTAATGGCTGGCATCTCCACGAATCCTGGCGTTATCACAGTCCACCCAGCGATAAGCCAACATTTATATACCGATAAGAAAAGGAAAATAATCTTACTGGGGTAAGTGACAGACATTCCCGGTGATAACCATATACCCGCGACCTGCTTCTAGGGTTGTTCTTACTTCCCAAGCCCAATTTGAGACCGGATTCATTGTGCCCTGGGGAACCAGGTTGTTGATGTTAGCGTCAAGCTTTTAACATTTCTGTCTTAATCCCATCTATCCTAACTCCTTTACTTTCATTCCACCAACCGCCTCACGCACCGCCCCACACTCACATCAGCTCTACCTGGCTCCTACCAGATGTAATACCTCCCTACCTGGAGTCTACCTTGAGGGCGTTCACGGGGTCAACGCCCCCGCGACCCAGTCTCTGACCAAGCCTCCCGGTAGATCAGGGCCTGATCAACAAAGCTGTTACTGCTGGCCGGGTATTGACTTTAGCTATCTGTCCAGCTGTCTCTTGAAGGCAGTCTGAGGTCTACTGGTAATTTCCCTTACGCCTGGTGGGAGGCTGCTGAAGTCTTGGGCCCCGAATGCTTACTGCGTTTTCTTTTAGTATACCAATGACGCTCCTACTTTTAATTTGGGGCATGTTGCACCGTCTGCCAAATCTTTTGCTTTCGTAGGGAGTGATTTCTGTGTGTAGATTTGGGACCAGTCCCTCTAGGATTTTCCAAGTGTATATTATGATGTATCTCGCCTGCGATCCAGTGAGTACAGATCAAAGCGACTCCAAGCGTTCCTAGTCATTAAGGTGTTTGACAGAATTTATATGTACATTAAAGGTTCTCTGTACATTTTCTAGATCTGCGATTTCACCTCCCTTGAATGGAGCTGTTAGTGTGCAACAGCATTCTAGCCTAGAGAGAATAAGTGATTTAAAAAGGATCATCACTGGCTTGGCATCCCTTGTTTTGAAGGTTCTCATTATCTATCCTATCATTTTCCTCGCAGATGTGATAGTGACACTGTTGTGATTCTTGAGGGTTAGATCTTCTGACATGATCACTCCCAGGTCATTTACATTATTTTTCCGCTCTACTGTGTGATTAGAGTTTGTAGTATACTCAGTTCTAGCTATTATTTCTTCCAGTTTTCCATAACGGAGTAGTTGGAATTTGTCCTCATTGAACATCATATTGTTTTTCGTTGCTCATTGGAAAACTTGGTTTATATCTGCTTGGAGATTTACCGTCTCCTCAGTGGATGACTTGTCAAGGACTCTTGCAAAATCACTGCCAACATAAGGCTAATGTGAAAGCATTTTCTTGTGGCACAGAGTACTACCACGGGTTACTTCACTGTATTTAGTTCACAACTGAAAGGAAAAAAAAAAGGAGGGGATTTGATTTTTTATGGTGGGGCGAGATGAAAGGTGTGGTAGTAGTAGTGTATGTCGTGGGAACCTTACTCTGCAGCATAATTTTTTATACGTAAAGACAAAATTTTAGCAATCAAATGAGATGGGGCGGAACAATGGTGAGGCGGGGGGGGGGGAGATATAGTGGTTGAAGGCATGGTGGGGCCTGGACATTGTAGAGAAGAGTTACAACACTTTGTATGGACATGATTGAGGTGTGCAAAAGGAACACAGGCAGAAATAAAGGGGATATAAATAATGTCCTGAAAATATCTAATCATGACAGATTCGCAACAACTGATTTAAGCTGAATAAACTCAAATTGAAAAGATATATAAAGGCAGTTGTTTTGGGGTAGTTATAGACGAGTAAAGACTGATTCTACTGACCTTTCTGACCCTCATTTTTAACCTCTGTTTCAGTAAAGCGGTTTATGAGTTCCTTCTCTCGTCTTTTCCTGTCAAATTGAAGGGTTCTTGATTTAAAGTCGCTACGCTGTATGGCCTCTGAAGGGTTAGCGCGCCTCCCCGACACTAATAAGAAGCTTGGTTCAAGAACTGAAGCTGCCATTCATATTCTTACTTTAAACCAGAATACTTCCCATTTCCCCTGACGCTGCATAACCCCTCACAGGTCTACCACTTATCTATGATAATCTCTTCCCTTTTAATATATCTGTAAACAGAAGTCGTTAAACTGACATAGCACGGGCAGCAGACGCCCACTTGACACAGCACGGACAGCAGCAGTCCCCCTGACACAGAGGGTAGCAGACGGCCCACTTGACAGCTCGGCAGAACGCCATGACACAGCAGGGCAGCAGATGACGACTACACGACGCAAAAGACGCCCTACCAGCAAGGGCACAGCCGTCCAACTTAGCACGGGCAGCAGACGCCATGACACAGAGGGCAACGACGCCCACTTGACACGAGGCACAGACCCCACTTGACAGGTGCAGCAGATGGCTACCTTTTTATAGTAGCAGTGAACAGCAGAGTAAGAGATGCCACAAAAACAAATCGCTGTTTGTGAGGTGGGACGGTGAGGATGCGTCTAATGTGAGACGCGACGTCACGTGGTGGTGGGAGTGGTGGTAGTGATAGCAGTGGTGGTGGTGATAGCAATGGTGGTGGTGGTGTGATAGCAGTGGTGGTGGGGAGTGATAGCAGTGGTGGTGGAGTGATAGCAGTGGTGGTGGTGATAGCAGTGTGGTGGCAGTGATAGCAGTGGTGGTGATAGCAGTGGTGGTGGTGATAGCAGTGGTGGTGGGAGTGGTAGCAGTGGTGGTGGTGATAGCAGTGGTGGTGGGAGTGATAGCAGTGGTGGTGGTAGTGGTAGCAGTGGTGGTGGTGGTAGTGATAGCAGTGGTGGTAGTGCTAGCAGTGGTGGTGGTGGTGATAGCAATGGTGGTGGCAGTGATAGCAGTGATGGTGGGAGTGGTAGCAGTGGTGGTGGGAGTGGTAGCAGTGGTGGTGGGAGTGATAGCAGTGGTGGTGGTGGTAGTGATAGCAGTGGTGGTGGTAGTGATAGCAGTGGTTACCTGGAGGTTATTCCGGGGATCAACGCCTCCGTGGCCCGGTCCATGACCAGGCCTCCCGGTGGATCAGGGCCTGATCAACCAGGCTGTTACTGCTGGCCGCACGCAGTCCAACGTACGAGCCACAGCCCGGCTGATCCGGCATTGACTTTAGGTATCTGCCCAGCTCTCTCTTGAAGGCAGCCAGGGGTTTATTGGTAATTCACCTAATGCTTGATGGGAGGCTGTTGAACAGTCTTGGGCCCCGGACACTTATGGTGTTTTCCCTTAGTGTACCAGTGGCGCCCCTACTTTTAATTGGGGACATTTTGCATCGCCTGCCCAGTCTTTTACTTTCGTAGGGAGTGATTTCTGTGTGCAGATTTGGGACCATTCCTTCCAGGATTTTCCAAGTGTAGATTATGATATATCTCTCCCTCCTGCGTTCCAACGAGTACAAGTCAAGTGCTTCCAAGCGTTCCCAGTAGTTAAGGTGCTTGACAGAACTTATAGTGCAGTAAGGATCTCTGTACACTCTCTAGATCTGCGATTTCACCTGCTTGAATGGAGATGTTACAGCAGTATTCTAGCCTAGAGAGAAAAAAGTGATTTGAAAGGATCATGGGCTTGGCATCTCTCGTTTTTAAAGTTCTCATTATCCATCTATTTTTTTCTTTGCACGTGCGATCGTGCACTGTTGTGATCCTTTAAAAATGAGATCCTCAGCATTACTACTCCAGGTCCCTTTCAAAATTTTTTCCGCTCTATTGTATGGCCCCGAGTCTGTAGTAAAACTCTGGTGGTGGTGGTGGTGGTGGTGGTGGTGGTGGTGGTGGTGGTGGTGGTGGTGGTGGTGGTGGTTAGTGTAGTGGTGGTGGTGGTGGTAGAATTTGCAGTGGTGGTGGGAGTGGTAGCAGTGGTGGTGGTGGTAGTGATAGCAGTGGTGGTGGGAATGGTTGCAGTGGTGGTGGTGGTAGTGATAGTGGTGGTGGGAGTGGTAGCAGTGGTGGTGGGAGTGATAGCGGTGAGAGTGGGTAGCGTGGTGGTGATAGTGATAGCAGTGGTGGTGGTAGTGGTAGTAGCAGCAACAGTAGTGGTGGTGGTGGTGGTGGTGGTGGTGGCGGCGGTAGTAGCAGTGGTAGTGGTAGGGGTGGCGGTAGTAGCAGTGGTGGTGGTGGTGGTGGTGGCGGTAGTAGCAGTGGTGGTGGGAGTGACAGCGGTGATGGTGGTGGGAGTGGTAGCAGTGGTGGTGGTAGTGATAGCAGTGGTGGTGGTAGTGGAGTAGCAGCAGCAGTAGTGGTGGTTAGTGGTGGTGTTTGGGGGTGGCGGCGGCGGTAGTAGCAGTGGTAGTGGTGGTGGTGGCGGTAGTAGCAGTGGTGGTGGGGGTGGTGGTGGTGGTGGGGTGGCGGTAGTAGTGGTGGTGGTGGTAGTAGCAGTGGTGGTGTTAGTAGCAGCAGTGGGGGATGGTTTGTGATGGTGGCAGTAGTAGTAAATAATAGTAGTAGTGGCGGTGGATGGTAGCAGTTGTGGTGGTGGTAGTAGTGGCGGTGGGTGGTAGTAGTGGCGGTGGGTGGTGGTAGTGGCGGTGGGTAGTAGTAGTGGCGGTGGATGGTAGCAGTTGTGGTGGGTGGTAGTAGTGGTGGTGGGTGGTAGTAGTGGCGGTGGGTGGTAGTAGTGGCGGTGGGTAGTAGTAGTGGCGGTGGGTGGTGGTAGTGGCGGTGGGGTGGTAGTAGTGGCGGTGGGTGGGGGTAGTGGCGGTGGGTAGTAGAGTGGCGGGGGATGGTAGCAGTTGTGGTGGGTGGTAGTAGTGGCTTTGGGGGTTTGGTAGTAGTGGCGGTGGGTGGTGGTAGTGGCGGTGGGTAGTAGTAGTGGCGGTGGATGGTAGCAGTTGTGGTGGGTGGTGTAGTGGTGGTGGGTGGTAGTAGTGGCGGTGGGTGGTAGTAGGGGCGGTGGGTGGTAGTAGGGGGCGGTGGGTGGTAGTATGGCGGTGGGTAGTAGTAGTGGCGGTGGGTGGTAGTGGCGGTGGGTGGTGGTAGTGGCGGTGGGTAGTAGTAGTGGCGGTGGGTGGTGGTAGTGGCGGTGGGTGGTGGTAGTGGAGGTGGGTATTTAGTGGCGGTGGGTGGTAGTAGTGGCGGTGGGTGGTGGTAGTGGCGGCGGGGGGTTTGTAGTGGCGGTGGGTAGTAGTGGCGGTGGGTGGTAGTAGTGGTGGTGGGGGGTGGTAGTGGCGGGGGTGGTGGTAGTGGCGGTGGGTGGTAGTAGTGGCGGTGGGTGGTAGTAGTGGCGGTGGGGTTTTGGTAGTGGCGGTGGGTATAGTGGCGGTGGGATGGTAGCAGTTGTGGTGGGTGGTAGTAGTGGCGGTGGTGGTAGTAGTGGCGGTGGGTAGTAGTGGCGGTGGGTGGTAGTAGTGCGGTGGGTGGTGGTATGGCGGTGGGTTAGTAGTAGTGGCGGGGGGTGGTGGTAGTGGCGGTGGGTAGTAGTGGCGGTGGGTGGTAGTAGTGGCGGTGGGTGGTGGTAGTAGCGGTGGGTGGTAGTATTGGCGGTGGGTGGTATTTGTGGCGGTGGGTAGTAGTGGCGGTGGGTTTGGTAGTAGTGGTGGTGGGTGGTGGTTAGTGGCGGTGGGTAGTAGTAGTGGCGGTGGGTGGTAGTAGTGGCGGTGGGGGGTTTAGTGTGGCGTGGGTGGTAGTAGTGGCGGTGGGTGGTGGTTGTGGCGGTGGGTGGTAGTAGTGGCGGGGGGTTAGTAGTGGCGGTGGGTGGTAGTAGTGGCGGTGGGTGGTAGTAGTGGCGGTGGGTAGTAGTGGCGGTGGGTGGTAGTAGTGGCGGTGGGTGGTAGTAGTGGCGGTGGGTGGTAGTAGGGGCGGTTTGGGTGGTAGTAGTGGCGGGGGGTGGTGGTAGTGGCGGTGGGTGGTAGTAGTGGCGGTGGGTGGTGGTAGTGCGGTGGGTGTAGTAGTGGCGGTGGGTGGTTTATAGTGGCGGTGGGTGGTGGTAGTGTGGGTGGGGGTTTAGTAGTGGCGGTGGGTGTAGTAGTGGCGTGGGTGGTAGTAGTGGCGGTGGGTGGTAGTATTGGCGGTGGTGGTAGTATTGCGGTGGGTGGTAGTAGTGCGGTGGTGTAGTGTGCGGTGGGGGTTTAGTATGGCGGTGGGTGGTTAGTGGCGGTGGTGTAGTAGTGGCGGGGTGGTGGTAGTGTCGGTGGGTGGTGGCAGTGTCGGTGGGTGGTATAGTGGCGGGGGTGTATAGTGGCGGTAAATGGTAGTAGTGGCGGTGGGTAGTAGTGGCGGTGGGTGGTAGAAAGTGGCGGTGGGTGGTGTAGTGGCGGTGGGTGGTAGTAATGGCGGTGGGGGGTAGTAGTGGCGGTGGGTGGTGGTAGTGGCGGGGGGTGGTAGTAGGGGACGGTGGGTGGTGGTAGTGCGGTGGATGGTAGTAGTGGCGGTGGGTAGTAGTGGCGGTGGGTGGTAGTAGTGGCGGTGGGTGGTAGTAGTGGCGGTGGGTAGTAGTAGTGGCGGTGGGTAGTAGTAGTGGCGGTGGGTGGTAGTAGTGGCGGTGGGTAGTAGTAGTGGCGGAGGGTGGTAGTATGGCGGTGGGTGGTGGTAGTGGCGGTGGGTAGTAGTAGTGGCGGAGGGTGGTAGTAGTGGCGGTGGGTGGTGGTAGTGGCGGTGGGTGGTAGTAGTGGCGGTGGGTAGTAGTAGTGGCGGTGGGTAGTAGTAGTGGCGGAGGGTGGTAGTAGTGGCGGTGGGTGGTAGTAGTGGCGGTGGGTAGTAGTAGTGGCGGGGGTAGTAGTAGTGGCGGGTGGGTAGTAGTAGTGGCGGGGGGTGGTAGTAGTGGCGGTGGGGGGTTTAGTAGTGGCGGGGGGTTTAGTAGTAGTGGCGGTGGGTAGTAGTAGTGGCGGTGGGTGGTAGAAAGTGGCGGTGGGTAGTAGTAGGGGGCGGAGGGTGGTAGTAGTGGCGGTGGGGTGGTGGTAGTGGCGGTGGGTAGTTTTTAGTGGCGGTGGGCTTTGCAGTGGTAGTGGTGGTGGCGGTGGCGGCGGCGGCGGCGGCGGTGGTGTGGTGGTGATAGCAATGGTGGTGGTAGCACAACCCCAAACTTCTTGAACTTTTTTTTACATTCGTGAAGGTAATAAGGCAAGGCGTTACATTATTTCTGCTGAAATGTTTACATTTGCTCTGGTCGACTTTAAACTGGTGGTGGAAACTAAATAATATATATATATATTTATATATATATATATATATATTTTATATATATTATATATATTTTATATATATATATATTTTATATATATATATATATTTTTGCAGATTCATCGATGTTTTTTGCAAATTCATTAGTGCAAGCATAACGGGTAAGAGGGCAGGCAAGAACTTGTAAACTTCTTACATTCAACATGCACTTATCTGTACTTCAGTGCGTTTCTTTCAACGTTCCAGTTCTGAGCAAGAGATTTGGAAACAATACCTAAAATGGGGATGAGGGACACACATTAGGACATCTTTT
>NC_069406.1:28081640-28162183 GCF_026875155.1 Cherax quadricarinatus
GAGATCGTGATCTTATTGCGTACCTCATTACAATTTGTGTTGATTTTACATACGCTAAAGTGCGTGAGCTATTTGATGTCTTCAGTGGCATATTATATTACGACGAGATTGAAGAGAAAATTTGAGAGATGATGTATCTACTTCAGGTGAGGGTGAGACATGGATTTTTGTAGATTATGGAATAACCTGGGAGAATTAGAGGTCATATATGATTAAAAATATAGCGACCTACTGCAGGCATGTTGTATTAAGCACATTGTACATAATGTAGTTTTGTAATATTTATTATATAATCTGCATATAAGGACCAGCCTTGTTTACTTTAGTCGACTGGGCAAGACAACGCTATCCTAGAGAGAAAAGCAATGAGCGAGTCTGGTAATTTTTCCTATTTTATAATTGCAATAGGACATGATAATTGTATAACTGAACAAATATAATTCCTCGCCCTTTATTAGTCAGTTAAGTCTGGAAGTAGTTCAGATTTCATAGGTATTTTGAAGCGAGGATGAATCTTATTAGAACCAGCTGGCCGGGTGGTTGACGCACTGGCCTGAGAGTTTTAGGTAAGCCCACCCGTTCCGTGATTTAGTGAGCTTATTTAGCTGTGAGGAGAGGTGGGAGAGTGAGCTCAGCGACATATTCTGGACCCAGGGCTTAGATACCGGATGTGCTAGTTAAAGGGCCGATAATTGTGTTATTTTTCTATGCTTCATATGTTTACTCATCCCTTGTTTCATCTAGAATATGGTTTGTGTTGGGGAGACTTCCTCTAAACTTGGAACTTTAAGGTGTTATCTACTATGTGGTCGAGGACGTCGATGAATGGTAACTTGTCATTAGTTTTTTCTTCAAGCGTGGACTGGATTGCTAATTCAGGTTTGTTGAGTTTTCTTTGCAGGTTATGGATATCGAAATCTATGGAAGTAATCATGATGATGTCGTCTACGTAATGTTAATTAAGTTTTCAGTCTGCAGGAGTGCCACTATGTATAGGATCACCTAACAGTACTGATGGGAGAACCTTCAGTCCATTGTTTACTTCTAGAGATAGTACTGAGAGGTACCAGACATCTACAATGAAATGCCTAGAATTGTTTAATCTTCATTTTAAATCAGTATACAACAAAAGCAGCTTCGTCACTTCAGATATGAACATGAAATTCTGCCGTCGTCGCCGCCGCTGCCGCCGCCCACACCGCTGCGAGTAACCGCCGACCCCCGCCAAAAAATTCTATGAAATAGAATTCCCAACAACAAAAACTATATCGTATGGGTCATCCACCACACGATCAGGGTGAAGCATAACGGCTTTCATAACTGCATTAATTCACTGAACCTCTCCTGACAGCGGCCTCCTGCTTGCTGGAGATTACTACTACCTCCTCAGAGAGATGGTTTGGTTCAGTTAAATTAGATTAAGTTAAGTTAAACTTAAAATTATACCGTAAAATTGCAAATGGGCTAAAGAATAACATATATTAAGGATGGAGATGAATTAACACAGCCACACACTGGTTTTTAAAATGTTGGACAAAAGCTCATATGATATGAGTACGAGCTGTGATAGCCGACACCCGCTGGTATATTAGCTTGTTTACGAGAGAGTAATGATCCCAGAGGCGACGATAGGCCGAGCAAACAACTTCACACACAGTGCCGCTTGCTTTCCTTGTTGCACCAGAGAACAGGTGGAAGGGGCTGGCAATACTGCAACCGAAGGATGGTAGCCTCCGCCGACTGCAAGACAACCTCCACCATACAGTCAATTTCCCTGCACGTCCAGGAAGTCTGCAAGATCATGAATAATCAAGGTCTTCTTTCCAAAGACAGATAAGTTCACTGCCTCCAATTTCTGTTATAGAGGACCTGCTGAAAGCGAGGACTATTATCTTTAGCAAGAGAAATTATCGCTGCTATACAAATCTGGGACACAATGTCCAAATACAAAGAGCTGAAAAACGTCCACAACCGATGTGTATATTACGTTATATCAGAGAAAAATTATGAATTAGCAGGGACTCAAGAACACCTGCCCTCTGCGACACAGATCAACATCACGACCCATAAAGACGAAGAGTATTAGGGTCTCCCAAGAGAAGGCAACTGGAAGCTCGTGAAGGTCTTAGAGTACAAAGCCGTTAAAAGCCTCCCTGGGCAGTGGGAGGTTTAAGAGCACACGATTCGGTCCATCTTCCAGTGATACCTCACCCTTGTGAGGAGAAACTGATTCTGGCTGCATTCCCTAAGAGTACAACTCGTTCTGGAACAAGTTCTGCCCGTTCTAAACTATCACCTTTTCAGTAATGTTTACGTTAGCCAGCTGAAGTTTAGAACGTTATAAACAACACGTTCGTCACGTATGGTGTAATGACAAGTTGCATAATAAGTTATACAGGTAGTAACAATAAAGAATATTAATAAGCACGTCATGTTATGCATGGGAAATGTCAATCTTTATGGACGTGAGGAAGACTGTGTGTGTACTCACCTAATTGTGGTTGCAGGGGACGAGACTCAGCTGCAGTGTGTGTGGTGTGTGTGTGTGTGTGTGTGTGTGTGTGGGGTGTGTGTGTGTGTGTGTGTGTGTGTGTGTGTGTGTGTTTGTGTATGGTTTGTGTGAGTGAGTGTGTAAAGTGAGTGAGTGTGAGAATGTGAGTGTGTGTGTGGGGGGGGGGTAGGGAAGAGAGAAAAATGTGTTATGAAAAGATGAGATTGCATGAAAGAGAATCCTGAAACTGACACCCGGTGTAAACAATGGGATATAATGTAAACACACAGGCAAACATACAGTTGCTTTGTGTCTTGTGTTACCTTACATCAGCAACACCCACAACCTCTTGGGCCACTGAAGATTTGTGTTAGTCATATGCCATATGATTAATGATATACTGTACCGACAAGTCAATAAATAAGAGACATAAGGCCACAACACTTAAAACAAATGCTCAATCCAGCACTTGGTGATATTTCTTAAGAGGATGTTGTCTTAACTCACCAGACTTTCCAATGTGTGCCTGGTTGGCAGTGTCCCGAAGGCCATTCATTACACCTCTCTTCTTTAGTTCCTCACTATGTGCCCTCCGGAAAAAGGACGGAGGAATCAGGCCCATTGCAGTGGGCAACACCCTTCGGCGCCTAGTCGCCAAGGCTGCAGTAAGAAGAGTGAGTCAAGAGGTTGCTGCAATGTTGAAACCAAGTCAGCTCGGTTTTGGTGTTCAACAAGGTTGTGAAGCAGCTGCCTATGCAGCACGAGTATACATCAACAACATGTCAGATGAAAAAGTCTTGATCAAACTGGATTTTGCCACGGTATTTAACTTAGTCAGAAGGGATGCTACTCTCAAAACAGTTTCTAGACATGTCCCTTCCCTCTATTAATCTTGTTATAGTGTGACTTCTAAACTATTGTTTGGGGACCATGAAACTGACTCGTGTGAGGATTTGCAACAGGGGGGCTTATTTTCTTTGCTGTCTGGTCATCAAGGAAGTCACAGAAGTGCTCTCCAGTGAGCTCAATATCTGGTTCTTGGATGTGGTATCATGGCTTACACTACAGAATCTTCGAGGACAGAAAATTTAAAGATATGGGAGAGAGCCTGGGCCTATATTTAAACCATACCAAATGCGAAATAGTTTCTACCAATCAGCAGATCACTGAGGATATTAGTGTTGTTTTGCGAGGAACATGAGCCATTGATCCAGCCAACAACACTCTTCTTGGTGCTCCTCTTGGGTCCAATGCCACTGATCTGATCGTAGAAAAGAAAATCTCAGACCTCAGGACGATGGAAGACAGGATGAAAGACACTGATACACATGATGCCTTCTACCTACTCACCAGGTGCTTGTCCATCCCAAAACTTACCTACCTCCAGAGATGCTCCCCAGCCTTCAGCAGTCCAAAACTCAAGGAATATGACTCCCTCCTCAAGACCATGCTAGTGTATTGAATCTTTACCTTGAAGATGTACAATAGTTGCAAGCCTCACTTCCAGTCAGGCTTGGGAGGAGGGGATCTGGGAGTATGCAAATCCTCCCAGATATATATATACTGGTTTTTGGGAAGCACAATAAGTTCACCAACACTCTGAGCACTGAAACACCTCCAAACCATGAGCGAGTCTGGGTGTTTGGTGGTCCCACAGGTGTAGCGTGGGTCTAGCGAGTCAGTACCTCATGGCCGGTACACATATCCCCCACGGTTACAGGTAACAGTGGAAGTTGCTTCATCACTCCAAAGTACTTCAGACCACTGTTGATTCCAGTGAAGATATTTCTTTGCATAATCCAGCCTACGTTTCTTCTGTGGCTTGGAGAGGATCGGTGTCTTATCCTGGCGGTGACTACTGTAGCCCAGTTCTGACACGTCTGTTACTTATTACAGACACCTCTGAGAGATGTGGGTTCTTTTCTTTCAATTTTCTAGCACTTATCTTAGGTGTACTCTCTAACTGCTTCTTTAACACAGTTAATTTATGAACAGATGTCTTCTTCGAGGGGCCAGGCCGAGGTTTGGCAGAAGGTAACTCGACACCGCCACCAGCCTTGAAATGCTGCACCCAGTTCCTCACTGAACGCTCACACACACCAACATTCTCCACTATTTCTTTCATCTGGTGTCCAGCTTTGTGAAGCCCTACGACTTGAGCTATAGTTTTTAGGTGTTAAAGACTTCCTTTTACCCATAATTAAACCTGTATAGCCCCAAAACCAAGGGAACACCGGACAAAAGATGGGCGGATGAGACAAAAGTGGAACACTTCCTCTCACCACAGCAGCCACGTGAGCACTGAGGAGTCACTGTGGAGTGTGGTGGCAGGCCGTTACGTCATGCTAATGGCTGCTACCCGGCATAATGCATTGAAAAAAAAGATCCCCCTGTATGGTAGGCCTTTGATTTTCATCACGGCATTATGCCAGGGCGCTCACCTGGCATAATGACATGACTAGCACTATATATATATATATATATATATATATATATATATATATATATATATATATATATATATATATATTATATATTAATATATATTATATGCAAAACAACCACTCTGAAAGAATAGAAAAATTCCAAGCGCTTTCGTGACTACTCACATTATCAAGGAACTATGAAAGTGAAGCATCCAAGGAAGCTATATAAGGGGTCGGCGCACCTCACTATCAGATCCTACAACGGTTAGACACGTGACGCGCGGCGAGCCAACTGGACAGGTCCTTTGCAAAACTCACCCCCAAGCTATTTTATTTGTCCAGTGTATTATTAAATTCTACCCAAATTCTATTAATTATAAATGGATCTAATTTATATAAACCAAAGGAAATATTCATATTATTGTCAAAACTGCTTTTCATGAAACAAGATTCAATTATATTCCTGTCGACCATGGACTTGCTTGATACTACTTTCTCAACTTTTTTGAAAATCAATTGGATGGTTAAAATCTCTTACATGAATAAATAGAGCATTGGAATCTTGTCCAGTTCTAATGCTATATTTATGTTGTTTTAATCTTAGTTCGAGATTTTTACAGTTTGACCGTAATAAACTTTATCGCAAATTTTACAAGGAATCTTATAGACACATCCATCAGCATTTTGGGGGGAATTCTTAATCAAAAGTTTTTTTTACTGTATCAAGATTTTTGAATACAACTTTAATATTAAAAGTCTTAAGAAGAGAAGGCATATCAACCAAGTTTTCATGGTAAGGGAGAACCAACATATTTTTAGTTGAATAAGGCTGGTTGCCCTTTTTTGGATTATAAAAAGTGTTCCTAGCAACTTAAAAGATTTATCAATTACATTTCTTGGGTATTTTAAATCATTACCTATTTCATAAATTTTGGATATTTCCTCATCTATTGAACTCAGGACTACAAATTCGTAAAGCTCTCAAAAACATTGATGAGAAAACAGACAGTTTTGACTCTATCTTGATGCGAGGAATAAATAGTGGACATAGGAACAGTTATTTGTAGGTTTGTCTGTAAATTTTTAAATTTGAATTCATTATTTCCCTTAATAATTAAAACATCTAGAAAAGGCAATGAGTTATTTTCTTCAAACTCAACAGTAAAGTTTATAGAATGGGCTAAGCTATTTAATTTTCCAAGAAAATGGTGTATATCTACATTTTTGGGCATAAGACACAAAATACATCAACATATCTGAACCATTTAGCTCTATTAGGGAGGATTGTGTTAAGCAACCTTGTTTCAAAAAATTCCATGTATAGGTTACTAAGAACAGGTGAAAGAGGATTTCCCATTGCCATACCAAACTTCTGAGTGTAAAACTTATCATTAAATACAAATTTTGCATCAACAATGCAAAGTTTAATAAGTTTAATGATAGTAGGAACTGGCAATGGTAAATCATAGTTAACGAGTTTCTTCAATAAGAAAACTTAATAAATCATCAACAGGAACTTTCGTAAACAAGGAAGTAACATCAAAACTAACCATGTTAAAAATCATTTAAGTCAGTCAAGGAGTTTAATTTATCAACCAAGTCTATGTTGTTTTTAACATTAAAGTTAGAAATTTTGCCAACAATAGGGCTCAAAATATCGACAAGCCATTTGGATAATTTATATGAAACTGACCCTATGGAGCTAATAATTGGTCTGACTGGATTCCCTGGTTTGTGTGTTTTTATTAGTCCATACATGTAAGGTAAAGATGGATTAGTGGAAGTAAATTGTTTGACTAATTCATCTTTGCCTTTCAGTAGAAGTTTTATTGTTTTATTGAAATTGCTGTTAACGGTTTCTAGGGGATTTTTCCTAAGTTTAGAATAGGTTTCAGTATCATCTAAGAGATTATTCATTTTTTCTTGGTAATCATTTTCATAATGATTTTATGAGAATTATTCTTCAGAAACATATTGAAATAACTAAAATACAGGAGAAGGAAGCATTCAAAATATTGAAAAACAAAAAATACTCTTTTAATCAGGCCATTCCATCAGAATGGAAACACAGTATGTTGGATCATTGCTATAATAAACTCAGAAGAATTTGTAATGAACTCAAGAGCAAACTACAAAGAAAATTAGACATTTTAATTGAAAATAGTGATTGGACAAAGCATGCTAATAACAATTTTGTAATTAACTTATCAGATGAAATTTTAGACAAACATACAACTGCTGCTCTAGGTTTTGGCCTAAGTTTTGCAACTTCAAAAAAACTTAATAATGTTGAAATTGCAAAAGCCTTTTGTAACTTTGAAAAATTTTCTGATTTATCCTCTGATGAAATTAATATTAGTAAAGGAATGGTATACAGCTCTATGTTAAAACCAAACATTCCCAATTGCCCTCAAAGATTCTTTAAGTCTTATGATACACTTAATAACAATAAAAATTTGCGCCTTACTAAAGCAGACAAAATAAATGCAATAGTAATTATGCAATAGTAATTATGTAACTATAGTTACAAAACTGCAACACTAACACCCCTCCTTCAGAGTGCAGGCACTGTACTTCCCATCTCCAGGACTCAAGTCTGGCCTGCCAGTTTCCCTGAACCCCTTCATAAATGTTACCTTGCTCACACTCCAACAGCACACCAGGTCCTAAAAACCATTTGTCTCCATTTGCTCCTATTTAACACACTCACACATGCTTGCTGGAAGTCCAAGCCCCTCGCACCCAAAACCTCCATTACCCTCTCGCTCCAACCTTTTCTAGGCCGACCTCTACCCAGCTTTCACTCCACTACAGATTTATACACTCTCTAAGTCATTCTATTTCGTTCCATTTTCTTTACATACCTGAACCACCTCAACACGTCTTCCTCAGCCCTCTAGATAAGTTTTGGTAACCCCACACCTCCTCCTAATCTCTAAACTACATATTTTCTGCATTATATTCACACCACACATTGGCTTCAGACTTGACATTTCCACTGCCTCCAGCCTTCTCTTTGTTGCAACATTCACTACCCATGCTTCACACCCATATAAGAGTGTTGGTATAACTACTCTCATACATTCCACTCTTTGCTTCCATGGATAAAGTTCTTTGTCTCCACCGACTCCTCAGCGCACCACTCACCCTTTTCCCCTCGTCAATTCTACGATTCACTTCATCTTTCATAGACCCATCTGCTGACATTTCCACTCCAAAATATCTGAATACATTCACCTTCTCCATACTCTCTCCCTCCAATCTAATATCCAATCTTAAGTTTCCTAGTTTTTTTTTATCACCTTGCTCTTTCCTATATTCACTTTTAATTTCCTTCTTTTACATACATTACCAAACTTATCCACCAACCTCTGCAACTTTTCTTCAGAATCTCTCCAAAGCACAGTGTCATCAGCAAAGAGCAGCTGTGACAACTCCCACTTTGTGTTAGATTCTTTATCTTCTAACCCCGCACCGAGCATTCACTTCTCTTACAACTCCATTTATAAATATACTGAACACGGCTTTTACCAGTTTGACCGTAATAAACTTTATTACATATTTTACAATGAATCTTGTAGACACAACCGTCATTATTTTGGGGGGAATTTTTTATCTAAGTTTTTTTTTTTTTAGCTCTATCAAGATTTTTAAATACAACTTTGATATCACAATTCTTAAGTAAAGAAAGCATATCAACCAAGTTTTCATGGTAAGGGAGAACCAACATATATTTAGTTGAATAAGGTTGGTTGTCCCTATTTGAATTGTAGAAGGTATTTCTAGCAATTTTAAAAGATTTATCAATTAAGTTTCTTGGGTATTTTAGTTCATTAGCCATTTCATAAATTTTCGAGATTTCTTCATCTATGAATTCTGGGCTGCAAATACGTAAAACTCTCAAAAACTTTGATGAGAATACAGACAATTTAACTTTATCTTTATTTGAAGAATAATAGTTACATAGGAACAGTTATTTGTTGGTTTTTTGTAAATTTAAAATTATGGTTTCCCTTGATTAAAACATCTAGAAAAGGCAATGAGTTATAATGTTCAGATTCAAAGTAAACTTTGTGGAATGGGATAGATTATTTAATTTACCAAGAAAATGGTTTATATCTATATTCTTAGGCATAAGACGTAAAATATCAGCATATCAATACCACTTAGCTCTACTGGTTTTTCTGCATATTGCGACACACACACACACACACACACACACACACACACACACACCACACACACACACACACACACACACACACACACACACACTCACTCACACTCACACTCACTCACACTCACTCACACTCTCATCCTGCCAATGTGGCGAATTTAGCAACTTGCGGTAATATTTTACCAGGCATCCTTTTACACCGTTTATAAGATCGCCCTAAACCTAGCAGAGGCGTCGCTAGGGTTGGTGTCACCCGGGGCGGCATCTTCGGTGTCACCCCCATGAAATCCAAGGGCGGGGGGATATGGGTAGTAAACTCCAGTTACAATACTGCTGCATGACCAGTGACTAATGTTTAGCAATGAGAACGTTTATAGGCCATAAACCGAACTTTATTAATGATAAAATAAATAATCGTAGTAAATATTGAGGAAACAAACTCATATACCACTTTGAATACAGGCAACAGATCCTACATTTATTCATCTAAAACAATAAAAAAAAAATTGAAGAATAAAGAAAAAAAATAGTTCCGATTTAACCTTGAGTACAGGTAACATCTCAAAGAATCTGATATTTCATTTCCTTGCCTTCAATCCTGCAAAATCATCTATCACATCATCAAAATCAATTATTTTCCTATATAGGCCTATTTGTATCTGCAATCCTATAATAGGCTATATAGAAACGAAGGATTTTTCTCTTAGGTTCCTGCAGCATTGTTTTGGTCATTAGTGTTACCTTCTTTAGAGGCTCTATGGTGTCACCCCCTAAATTGTGTCACCCGGGGCCTCCCCCCCTTACGACGCCCCTGAAACCTAGTATTTGTGTTGTCAGGTTATCAGTCCTGGTCACACAACAGGCCACGGGGGACGATGATCCTCGGAAACACAAGCAGAAAGACAACAGGTAGGCAGAAATAGATTTGTAACTAGCTCTTAACAAGAACACCGTGTTCAACACTGCTGTATTGTGTCCTACAGTTCTTGATATAATTTTGTTTTGCACAACAACAGTGTTAGGAAGAACACCAGAAAACACTCGAGTGTGTTGTGGTGAGGCAGTTTGCTATACGCTTGAAGGAGCGCTAAACCCCTGAGGGGTCAAGCAGCACTTGACAGATGGAGGGTAATCAGGTTTGGCCAGAGAAAGATGGTAGCTCCAATCCCTTGGATCAAGAGCCCTTCACCATCTCATTATACCGAGAACAAAAGGCAGTCCAGGTGGAGACCTGATCTAGCATTTGCTAAATTTCTCCGGATGTCATTTGTTGACTGCTAATGAAGTAATGAATTCATTTCCTAATTAGCCATTAATTCAAATTCAGAAAATGTACTCATGATGAAGTGTGTTCAAGATTATTTTTTTTTTATCCTTTGGTGTCCGCTTCGGGTAGAATTTGTATTAGCTATTAAGAGTGCCGGGGTCGACAATTAACTTGGTTAATTGATGTAATTATCTCTTCTGTGAATTTTTTTCAAGACGCATGTGGTCCCTTCATGGGTTAGGTAATGAGCATCACAGTTAAGCCACCTGTGACATCCTAGGAACCCAGTTCGGTTCTTATGTTGACCAAAGTAGCTTGGATTTATTTCTGGGCTAGGCCTGGTAGTGCAGATACTGCTTCCCACCCCTTCCAGTAAACAGGTCTCAAACAGTAGTCTGTATTCATTGTTACTTGCACAACTTTTAATAAAGAGAAGAAACCAACAGTAGTAAGGCCACTTCAACGCTACAACTCAACTGTTACAATCTTAACCTGGATAAATGGACAGCTGTCCGAGCATATAGAATGTAATGTTCATAGACCTACCCGTAGGCCACCTGTAGATCACTGTCCCGGCGGCCTAGTCCCAGTAAAGGCCTCCGGGTTGCTGGCCTAATAAATCAGGCTGCTGGAGCCCCCCGCCCAACGTATACACCACAACCCGGCTGATGAGGAACAAATTTGAGAAATGTGTAGTTTCTTTGTGAAGACAGCTAGGAATTCGTTCGTAATTCCTCTCATACAAGAGGGGAGGATAGAATCCCATTACACACACCATTGATCCAAGCAGCTGATTTTGTTTTTTAAGACTGAAGTGATTTCACCACTGTTTTTCATCTATACTGAGAGCAGCACAGTGATGAAGAAAGTAGTCTACCATCAGAAGCCTAATGAAAGAAGCAATGAGCTGCATCTAAATTGTGGACCAGAATGGTCCACCATAAAAGGCCTAATCGAATAATCATTAGCTGAGAAATGGAGAGAGCTCATATGGCTTTAAACATAAATTTGTTTAAACCGACGTCTATGCTGATTTCCCAGTCTAATGCAACAGTGTTCCACAAAGTCAACCTACACCACAGTTTATAGCACTAGTAGTCACCAAAACATTGCCCAATTAGGCTTCTCATCCATTATAAATCATTACATATTGTCTTAACACTACAAGGCTACCAGAAATGTTCAACATCAAGATATGTAACACTGCTCGCATGTACACCATACTGAAGATAAACCACGGAAACGACAGTGGATAAAACCACAACAACCAACATGGGAACGACACAGTGGAACACTACCACCACCTGTACGACTACTACTACTACTAAATAATAATACCGCTACCACAATGAGAACGACATATAGTAGTAAGTACATCCACTACCACCATGTCAGGGACGACATTGGAGAAGTCTACAATTATGAGATAGAATTACTCTTCCCTCGGCAGATCATGTCCAACGGTGGCGAGCAGTGTAACACGCTCTGACAGCCCTTACGGACACTGCTGCCGCTGCTTCCCATGGTCCCTCCATCTTCCCGTCAACTGTCTTCCTCTAAACTCCTCCTGTAGATATTTTTTTATCCCATTCTTCCGTCAACTGTCTTTTTTCAAATTCTTCCTGCCAGTTCCTGTGAATAAATGTTAATTAAATCCTCTCGTCTAACTCCGTCTAAAATTCTCTGACTTCCGTGATTTTTTTTGTTTACATTCCCCTTTACTCACTCCACTATCCCTCCAGTCCTCCTTGTAAGATTCTTACTCCATCCTCCCGTCGACTCCCACCAAACCCTCCACGCAGGATTACCCCTGTGCTGTAATCTGAAGCCTAGCATGAAATGATATTTATCAGACCATGAAGGTTGGCGTTAATATCGCAGTCTCGGCCAGATTTATTTGTGCATAACTAATTCCCAGAACTATCTGGGAGACAGTAAAAATAACTTATCACAGACTAATCTAACGAGGAGCCACATTTCACCCACTTTAAGTGGGCTTGTCTAACTAACTCGACAGAGTAAAGAATATTTTTCTAGCGAATAGTTTCGTAGTACTACAAGCAGCAGCAGCAGCATTTACGGAGAACTTTGACCGTATTAAAAATATATACACAACACAGTAAAACATCCACAAACAATAAAAGCAACGAGCATATAAACTCGACACAAATTCTACAATGCCAAGTTAAAACAACCACCATCAATTAAAAACCCGTGAGTAGTTCAAAGAGGAAAATGAATTGTTTTACTTAATTAAACAGTCAGAGGAAATAGGACAATGTTCCTATCTCACAAAGACAATTCTTACACCGTCACCCACAGAGTACACAATCACAAACATTAATCGCAGATTTCACAATAACAAACATTACTCGCAGAGTACACAATCACAAACATCACTAGCAGAATACACAATCACAAGAGGAACCCTCAGAGTACACAATTTTATAAAAGGGACCCACATAGTGCAGCCATAACAAGAGAGAACCCGCAGAGTACACAATCATAAGCAGGACCCACAGTGCAGAGTACACAATCACAAGGGGGACCCAGAGTACACAATCACAAGGGGGACCCAGAGTACACAATCACAAGGGGGACCCAGAGTACACAATCACAAGGGGGACCCAGAGTACACAATCACAAGGGGGACCCAGAGTACACAATCACAAGGGGGACCCAGAGTACACAATCACAAGGGGGACCCAGAGTACACAATCACAAGGGGGACCCAGAGTACACAATCACAAGGGGGACCCAGAGTACACAATCACAAGGGGACCCAGAGTACACAATCACAAGGGGACCCAGAGTACACAATCACAAGGGGGACCCAGAGTACACAATCACAAGGGGGACCCAGAGTACACAATCACAAGGGGGACCCAGAGTACACAATCACAAGGGGGACCCAGAGTACACAATCACAAGGGGGACCCAGAGTACACAATCACAAGGGGGACCCAGAGTACACAATCACAAGGGGGACCCAGAGTACACAATCACAAGGGGGACCCAGAGTACACAATCACAAGGGGGACCCAGAGTACAATCACAAGGGAGACCCAGAGTACACAATCACAAGGGGGACCCAGAGTACACAATCACAAGGGGACCCAGAGTACACAATCACAAGGGGGACCCAGAGTACACAATCACAAGGGGGACCCAGAGTACACAATCACAAGGGGGACCCAGAGTACACAATCACAAGGGGGACCCAGAGTACACAATCACAAGGGGGACCCAGAGTACACAATCACAAGGGGGACCCAGAGTACACAATCACAAGGGGGACCCAGAGTACACAATCACAAGGGGACCCAGAGTACACAATCACAAGGGGACCCAGAGTACACAATCACAAGGGGGACCCAGAGTACAATCACAAGGGAGACCCAGAGTACACAATCACAAGGGGGACCCAGAGTACACAATCACAAGGGGGACCCAGAGTACACAATCACAAGGGGGACCCAGAGTACACAATCAAAAGTCCCACAGAGTACATAAGCTCAGTCCTGAGCTTTACTGAAAATGACTTGATAGATTTTATGAGCCTAGTTAAAGCTAACTGACTATAAAGCTCTACGCCGAGTTTTATTAAATGTTACTGAATAAATCTCAATCCTGAGCGGAAAGTCGTCTAAAAAATAACGTTGGCTGCGCATCTCGTGTCATTTCCACTTTCTTTATCTGCGTGCTGCTCCAGTCAGCTTCACCCAGTGTTTCTTTCAACATAAACGTGTGTCAGTTCTCTGCTGAGGCTATAAACATTCTCGACTTGCGTAGAGCCAATTACAACACGATTTAACTATGAGGGTATATTCATGATCTGAGCAGTTGTTTCCATCTTCGTGAAGGTTATCGAAATCTTGGATGGTTGAATGGGCGAGTGGATGGGTGGAAAGGATGATAAACGGGTGGGTGGATGGACGGATGGAGTACAGGATCCTGATGCCTACCGCGGATAGTTTTCACCAGCGCAGCTCACAGATGCAAGATCACTCAGCCGCCGCCACCTCAGCCACTTAAGAACATAAGAACATAAGAACGAAGGAACACTGCAGAAGGCCTACTGGCCCATGCGAGGCAGGTCCAAGTCTCCTACCGGCTTAAGCCAATGCACCCAACCTAGTCAGGTCAGGTCACATTGACTTAAGGGAGGAACACGGCAACCGACCTGGTAGCACAAGCTATCAGGTCTAACTCACACCCACCCACATCTACTCATGTATTTATCCAACCTATTTTTAAAGCTACACAACGTTCTGGCCTCTATAACGGTACTTGGGAGTTTGTTCCACTCATCCACAACTCTATTACCAAACCAGTACTTTCCTATATCCTTCCTGAATCTGAATTTTTCCAACTTAAAACCATTGCTGCGAGTCCTGTCTAGGCTAGATATTTTCAGCACACTATTTACATCCCCTTTATTTATTCCTATCTTCCATTTATACACCTCAATCATATCCCCCCTAATTCTACGTCTTTCTAGAGAGTGCAGATTCAGGGCCCTTAGTCTATCCTCATAGGGAAGGTTTCTGATACATGGGATCAACTTTGTCATCCTCCTTTGTACATTTTCCAGAGAATTTATATCCATTCTGTAATAAGGTGACCAAAACTGTGCAGCATAATCTAAATGAGGCCTAACCAAGGATGTATAGAGTTGAAGAACAACCTGAGGACTCCTATTATTTATGCTTCTTGATATGAAGCCAAGGATTCTATTAGCTTTATTGCGAACACTTATGCACTGTTGTCTTGGTTTCAGATTACTGCTAACCAGAACTCCTAAATCTTTTTCGCAATCCGTAATATTAAGATCTACATTATTTAGTTTATATGTGGCATGGTTATTGTCCTGTCCAACATTTAGAACTTTGCATTTGTCTATATTAAACTGCATCTGCCACTTCTCCGACCACTGCATCAGTCTATTCAAATCTTCCTGGAGTGCTCGAATGTCCTCGTCAGAATGAATTCGACGGCCTATTTTGGTGTCATCGGGAAACTTGCCGATGTCGCTCTTTATGCCCTCATCTATGTCGTTTATGTAGATTGTGAACAGCAGGGGGCCCAACACTGACCCCTGTGGAACACCGCTCGTGACACTTCCCCACTCTGATTTCTCCCCATTTATGCAGACTCTCTGCTGCCTATTTGTCAACCATGCCTCTATCCAGGAAAAAATTTCTCCTCCTATTCCATGTGCTTTAATTTTCCTCAATAGTCTCTGATGTGGGACCCTGTCAAAAGCCTTACTGAAGTCCATATACACAATATCATATTCATTACCATGATCTACCTCCTCAAATACCTAGTGAAAAAAGTTAATAAATTCGTAAGGCAGGAACGCCCCTTTGTAAAACCATGCTGAGATTCGTTGATTAATTTATGCTTTTCAAGGTGGCTACGAACTGCCTCGGCAATTATTGATTCCATAAATTTTCCACTATGGAGGTTAGGCTTATTGGTCTATAGTTCGAAGCTAAGGACCTGTCACCTGTTTTGAAAATAGGTATCACATTTGCCATTTTCCACTTATCTGGCACCATGCCAGTTTGTAGTGATATGTTGAAAAGATTAGCCAAAGGTGTGCTAAGCTCCTCTTTACATTCCTTTAGAACCCTTGCATACAGTTCATCAGGGCCTGGGGATTTGTTAGGTTTTAATTTATCTATTTGCCTAAGGACCATGTCACTTGTGACCCTAATAGTGCACAGTTTATTATCGTCCTGTTCTACATAATTTATCATTACTGGAATATCGCTGGTATCCTCCTGTGTAAAAACTGAGAGGAAGTATGTGTTAAAAATTCTACACATTTCCTTATCACTGTCAGTGAGCTGACCGAGGAACTTTTGAGTGGGCCTATCTTGTCCCTGATCTTACTCCTGTATACCTGAAAGAATCCTTTTGGGTTAGTCTTCGATTCTCTTGCAACTTTAACCTCATAATCTCTTTTTGCTTTTCTAATTCCCTTTTTTATTTCTCTCTTTAACTGAATATATCGATTTCTCAATTGCCCCTCTCCTCTTTTGATTGCCTATATATGCCTCTCTTTGACCAATCAGATATTTTAATCTATTGTTCATCCATTTAGGATCATTTTTGTTTGATCTGATTTCCCTATTTGGAACATTAATTTGACTGAGCAGCTAGACTATGCCCTGGAAAGCATCATATCGGCAACCATCACCACCTACCTGACCCTTAGTCAGTCATTCCAGTTTCAGCCCACCTAAGTAATTTTTCAGTCCTATGAAATCAGCCAAGCGAAAGTCAGGGACGGAGACTTGATTGCCATTATTAGGGGAATTCCATGATATATTAAAACTGAGTGATTTGTGATCACTTTCCCCAAGCTCATCATTAACCTCAAGATTATTAATTAGTGTTTCCCTACTGGCAAGAACCAAGTCAAGGAGGTTATTTCCCCTAGTTGGCTCTGTCACAAACTGTTTTAAAAAAACAATCCTGGATCGTATCAAGAAAGTCACCTGACTCTAAATTTTCCTGTCAAATTGCTCCAGTCAATCTGTCTATAGTTGAAATCTCCCATTAGCACAACATTTTCGTATGTAGATGCCTTACGAATTTCGTCCCATAGAAGTTTACTGCACTCCCTATCAAGATTTGGGGCCCTGTAAATCACCCCAAAATTAGTTTTTTCTCGGCCCTCGAGAAGCTGTAACCAAACAGATTCAGTGGCTGACGCTTCTAATTTAATATCTTGTCTAACACAACAATTTAAATTGTCTCTGACATACATCGCTACTCCACCACCTTTCCTGTTTGACCCTGTCAGTGTGGAATAATTATAGCCTTGTATGTGACATTCAGAGGGCATCTCTCTATCTTTCAGATTGAGCCAGGTCTCTGTTATAGCAATATATCAATGTTTCCTGCACTTGCAATTAATCTTAGCTCATCTATCTTATTTCTTACACTCCTGCTATTAGTATAGTAAACCTTAAGGGAGCTAGTCCCTTGCTGCCCTTTGCTGCCCCCCTTTGTTTGCTGACCTGATTTATTGTCTTTATTTATAACTTCATGCTGAATGCCTTTATACATTTACTGTTTCCAACCCAAGTGTTGCAACCTGCTTGTTTCCCACACACACCCATACCTCTATCTTCCATCAGTTTAAAATCAAAGGCATTCACCAATGGCCTTCTCAATCGAGTCTGCAAGTGCTACCCACCCCAGCCCCAGAGAGATTACCCCATCCCTTGCATACATATCATGTTTGCCATATAAGTTGTTCCAGTTGTCAATGAATGGGATTGCAAGTTCCTTGCAGTATCTGTCTAGCCAGCAATTTACACCAATTGCCCTAGAAAAACCATTCATTTTCCTACTCCCCTTCTAGGCAAGATGCTACATATGATTGGGATCCCTCCCTTAGACTTAATGAAATCTATAGCTGACCTGTACTTATCTAGCAGCTCTTCTCTCCTACCCTTCCCAATATCATTTCCACCAGCACTGAGACAGATAATGGCTTGCTCCCATTACCTGACATGATATTATCCAGCCTGTTGACAATGTCCCCAACACCAGCTCCAGGGAAGCACACTCTATCTCTCATCTTCTTATTCCTATTACAAAAAGCACGGTCAATGTATCTTACCTGAGAGTCACCAACCACAAGAATGCGCTTACCTCCATTAGCAGGGGCAGTAGTACCCTTACCTTCACTGGCCACTGAAGTACATTCATCCTGAAGAACAGAGAAGCGATTTCCTACCTTCAGATCTTCACTCTTAACTTTCCTTACTCTGATGCGCCTTCCATTACTGTGAACTACTCGCCACTTGTAGCAGGTGCTGGGCTGCACCTCACTGCTGGTAGCCGTTGCTGCCTCCCCAACTACAGCCTCCTCACAGCGAGAGACAGACTGCACCTCTCTGCTAGAAGCCACATTCCCCACAACTCCAGCCACCTCACACTCTCTCCCAGACCCATTGAGGTGGACCTTCAGCCTCCTAATCTCCTCCTGGAGAAGCAAGACCTCCTCCTTCAACTCTCCAACCTCAATTTTTAAAACACTGCAGAAGCAAGCCATGCTTTGTAACCGTCCACACTAATCCCCAAAGCAGCTCAGGGTCTGTGACCTCACGTGACGACTGACCACTGAGTACTCGACTGACCACTGAGTACTTGTGAAGCCGTACGTTGTATTTACCTCAGGCAATGTTAACGCTTATGAAACTTCAATGTAGCCGCTGGTCCGCCCTGCGTGCCTTTGCCATGCTATAAAAAATCTTGCATCCAACAGTATTTTAGCGAGATGGGAGTCCTATTAGTAATTCCACGGAAGCCATCAACAGCTACGAATTCAGTTCAGGGAACGCAAGACCTGCAGCCGCATAATAACTAATATATTCCACAGATGGGTTCTGAGAATTGCTTCGCTAAAAATTTGGTCTCGCCTGTGTAAAGCAAGTATGTGATTGACCTTTATGGAACTCGGGTAGTTAAAGCTTATATTAAATGATGGATTGAAAAGAGTTTATTGGTGGTAATTGTGGAGAGGCGTGAATGTGAGGAGAAACAATGCTGGAGGGAGCAGCAGCGTGCTGGCAATAGCTTGTGGACCGGGGCAGCTGCATATCAACAAGGTGTGGAGAACCTCCCTCTGGTAATGACTCAGCTGCTGCTGCTACCTCTCGTGATGTAGCCACTCAAACCTTCCTCAGCATAATTTTGTTTTACACACACACACACAATCATAATTCCTGAAGCAGGAGATACCTGAAGAAAGCTGCGTGCATGCGTGCGTTCGTTCGTGTGCGTGTGTATGTACACATCCAAAGCGCTTGTGCTTGTACCCACCTACAGTCACCAAGCAAAGCTCACGCTGCTGCTGCTGCTGCTGCAGCGCACATCTTCCACGTATAGCAATAATTAACCATCTTGTTACTGGTGGAGACAGTCATCATGTGGGTCATTAGTATTGAGAGAAGAATAGTCAGGTCCAGCTGGCTGGCTTCCAGCCACGCTCCACACACCACTACTCACAAGCTTAACTCTTCACCATAATTTAAATAAGCTATTACATTACATTTTTTTTTTTTTTTTGCTTATTTCACAAGTTTGTTTGAAGCGCTAGACGTGTGTAGATCATTCAGCGCAAGGAGTGATGGAGGCTTGAACCTCAGTCTGTTTAGTGTGAGAAAAGCATTACCGTTCAGTATACCCTTATCTCTGAAGTTTAACAATGTATCTAGAAGCGTACTAGCTTAATAACTAATGCATATTACCGCAGAATATTGCAAAATAGTACAATATCTACCAAGATGTGCCACAGCCTACTATTTTTTAGCAAAACTATTGCAAACGTAAATTAAAACTGACGAGGCAATTTTCTTGGAGAAATGCTGAAGTCGTATTGGGAACTACAGTTTCCAAAGAATAGGAGTTTAGCAGGTTTGATCTAGGGAAGGGAAGGGTAGCTCCATCAGACTCAAGGAGTCTCACTGTAAAGTTGAACGTAGGAAACAGCTAGGCTGGGCGGGGTTAATCCCGCCCATCCTAGCAATGTTTCCCCCCCTAACCCCACCAATCCTAGCAGTGTTTCCCCCTTAACCCCTCCCATCCCAGCATTGTTACCCCCCCTTAAGGGAGGAAACACTCCTAGGATGGGCTGGGCTAAGGGAAGAACACTTGACAGGTTAAGACGAGAATTGAACCAGTTAATACACTTGTCTAATACAAGATGGAGGTTTGACAGAGAAGTGGTGTAGTTTTGTCCTTAAAAGGCAAGAGGACCAGAGAGACTTAGAATTACTGAGGAGTAAGTCAGTTGAATATACCGGGTAAAGAGGATAGCCAATTTTAATGCCAGTGACAAGAACGAGCACAAGTACAAGAATTAAATGAATGTATAAAATGGCTGTGTGGATCAGGTATCGGAACTGTAACACAAATGTGCGGTACTTGGATATGGGGAAAGTGTCCATCTGTTAGATTTATATGTATAGAAAGGCACTCTCTAGAAAGGCGTAGAATTAGGGAGGGATATGATTGAGGTGTATAAATGGAAGACAGGAATATATAAAGGGGATGTAAATAACGTGCTGAAAATATCTAGCCTAGACAGGACTCGTAGCAATGGTTTTAAGTTGGAAAAAATCAGATTCAGAAAGGATATAGGAAAGCACAGGTTTGGTAATAAGAGTTGTTGATGAGTGGAACAAACTCCCAAGTACAGTTACAGAGGCTAAAACGTTGTGTGAGTTTTAGAAATAGGTTAGATAAATGTATGAGTGGGTGTGGGTGGGTGTGAGTTAGACCTGATTAGCTTGTGCTACTAGGTCAGTTGCTGTGTTTCTTCCTTAAGTGAATGTGACCTGACCTGACTAGGTTGGGGCATCGGCTTAAGCCGGTAGGAGACTTGGACCTGCCTCGCATGGGCCAGTAGGCCTACGGCAGTGTTCCTTCTTTCTTATGTTCTTATGTATAGAAGGCAGCTGCGACTACAAATTTGAAAGTGGTTTTTCTAAGAATAGTGAGACTCAAGATGGAGTGTGAATGAAAATAATGGGCTGCTTTTCAGTAAGAGTGGCTCTTTGATAAGGATGTGTAATGTCACTGTGGTTGTTTGCAGGCAAAGTTGTGAAATGAGAATGCTAAAAGAGTTGGACAGAAGAGGTCTTTAAAGAAGAAAAAAAAACCCCCCCGGGGGGGCCCGCCCCCCCCGGGGAAAACCAAACCCCCTTTTTTACCCAAAACCCCTTTTTTTTTTTTTCCCCCCTTTTCCCCCCCCTTTTTTTTAAAAAAAAATTGGGGGGGGGAAATTTTTAAAAAAAATTTTTTTTTCCCCTTTCCCTTTTTTTGGGGGGGAAAACCCCCTTTTAAAAAAATTTCCCTTTTTTAAAAAAAAATTTCTTTAAAAAATTTTTTTTTTTTTTTTTTTTTTGGGGGAAAAATTTTAAAAAAACCCCCAAAATTTTTTAAAAATTTTTTTTTAAAAAAACCCAAAAAAAATTTTTCTGGGAAAAAATTTTAAAAATTTTAAAAAAGGAAAAGGGAAAATTTAAAAAATTAAAAAAAAAGGGGTTTTTTTTTTTTCCCCCCCCCTTTTTCCCCCAATTTTTTCCCCCCCAAAAACCCCCTTTTGGGGGAAAAACCCCCTTTTGGGGGGGGGGAAACATTTAAAAAAAAAAAAAAAACCCCCAAAATTTTTTTAAATTAAAATGGAAAAAGGGGGGGGCCCCCCCCCCAAAAAACCCCCCCAAAAAAAAGGGGGCCCCCAAAAAAAAAAAGGGGGTTTGAAATTTTGGGGGAAAAACCCCCCTTTTAAAAAAAAAATTTTTTTGGGGAAAAACCAAATAAAAAAAAAGGGGGAAATTAAAAAAATTTTTTTTTTTAAAAAAAAAACCCCCCAAAAAAAAAAAAGGGGGTTTTAAAAGGGGAAAAAAAAGGAAAAAAAAAAAAAAAAGTTTTTTTGGAAAAAAAGGAATTTTTTTAAAAAAAACGAAAAAATTGGAAAAATTTTTTTTTGATTTTTAAAAAAATTTAAAAGGCAAAATTGGGGGGAAAAAAAAAAAGGGGAAAAAAAATTTTGGGGGGGGGCCCTGAAAAATTTTTTAAAAGGGTTTTTTTTGGGTAAAAAAAAAGGGGGGGGAAAAAGGGGGAAAAAATTTTTGGGGGCCCCCCCAAAATTTTTTTCCCCTTTTTTTGAAAAAAGGGGGGGGGGTTTTTTTTTTAAATTTTTTTTTTTTTTTTTTTTTTTTTTTTTTTTTTTTTTTTTTTTTTTTTTTAAATTTTTTTTTTGGGGGGGGTTTTTTTTTTTTTTTTAGGGGTTTTTTTTTTTGTTTTTTTTTTTTTTTTTTTTTTTTTTTTTTTTTTTTTTAAAAAAATTTAAAAAATTTTTTTTAAAAATTTTTAAAAAGGGGGGGGGAAAAAAAAAATTTTTTTTAAAATTTTTTTAAAAAATTTTTTTTTGGGGGGTTTTTTCGGGAAATTTAAATGGGAAAAAAAGGGGGGGAAAAAGGGTCTTTAAAAAACCCCTTTTTTTGGAGACGAACAGTGCACTGGTAAAAAAAAGAAAAAAAAAAGGGGGGGGGGGAAAAAAAAAAAATTTTTTTTTTAAAAAAAAAACCCAAAAAAAAAGGGGGGGAAAAAAAGGGAAAGGGGGGTTTTTTTTTGGGGGGGGTTTTGGTTTTAAAAAAAAAAAAAAATTAAAAAAAAAAAAAAAGGGGTGGGGAAAAAAAATTTATTGGGGGAACGTAAACAGGGTAAATCATTTCATACTTTTTGCAACGGTGTGAACAAATTCCTGAGCGCTGCGGCGAGGAAAAAGTTTAAAATTTGGGAAAAGTTCTCCAAAATTCGTAGGTTGTGTCAATTTATACAGGAAAAAAAGGAATTAAAATAAATATTAGAAAACATTACATAGATTTCCCCCCCACCCTAGGGGGAAAAGAAAAATTATGAAGGTTTCCCGGGCCCACCTGGACCTTTTAAATTTTTCCTAAATTTCATTTTTTTTTATGTGCAGGGTATTTGTGTAATTTTTTCCCGTCACGGGATCCCCATTTTTTCTTTAAGTTTACAAGTGTTGTGGGAAATTAAAAGCCGTTTAAAAGTGGGAAAAGGGATTGTTTTAGTGGGTTTTGGCATAAAAAAGGGATGTGGCAAGCCAAAGGTTGACTAAAGGGGGGGTAAATCTGAAGTAAATTTAAAAATGCAATTTGGGGCATTTAAAAAGCATGGAAGGGGGGTGAGGGGAGAATTTAAGAAAAAAGGGCTTTGGGAAAATCCACAGACAGCCCGAAATATCTGGGAAAATTTTTAGGAAAATGGGAAAGTACAGTTTTACACTTTTACAGTAGGTTTGGGACGTTCTGGGTTGGTGGGTTTACCAAATGCATTTGCCTTAGGGGCTTTTTTAACACTAGGGGGGGAGAAACTGTGGGAAAATATTTTCTTTTCAGGGGGGAGAAAAAGTTTTAATATTGGGCCCTCGTTTTTTTCCCCCAACGAAAAATCTCTCATTACTTTTAAAAAAAAGTTTAAAATTTTTGAAAACATTCTGGGCCAGAAACCTAAAAAGTTGGGATTAAAAATCTTTAGGCTCATGTATGGAACGTACAGACTACGATGTCCCCCGTCCCGGTAGTCTCTCAATGTTTACGGGCGAATAAGTTACAGACGGGTGATAACCTTTTTCTTTTAGTTTTCCCGGGTTTAGTGTTGACTGGGCGAGTGAGTGTTAAAAGACTGCTAAAATCCTTCTCTTTAGTCCCCTCAAATGTTGACTGGCCAAAGGAAAACAAACAAATAACCAACAGAAGTGACCCCACAAGTGACAAATGTGATGCCACAAGTTACAGATGTGACCTCACAAGTGACAAATGTGACTCTTCAAGTGATAGATGTCACCCCACAAGTGACAGATGTCACCCTACATGTGATAGATGTCAAGTGACATCACCATACAGGTTTGCTGTGTTCTCTATCTAGGTTCAGGGGGGACCTATAAATCACATCCAAAATTAGGCTTTCAGGTTCCCGGAGAAACTGTAGCCAACTAGAATCGGTGTCCGTTGCTTCCTCTTTTACATCTTGTATAATACAACGTCTTAAGTTTTCCCTGACAAATATCGTCACTTGCGTCCCTGCCTCTTGAATCTTCACCTGATTCCTCTTAAATCCTCTAGCTTTTCTGGGTAACCTTTGTTGCTCATTGATTAATGTAGCTACTGATGAGGGTTTTGTAGCGAAAGTGATACAGCTATCTTTATACACTTTCCGTGATTTTACTGATTATATATATATATTATATATATATATAATATATATATATATATATATATATATATATATATATATATATATGCAATAAGATCACAGTAAACAGGTGATTTCAGAATATGCAAAACAACCACTCTGAAAGAATAAGAGAAATTCCAAGCGCTTTCGTGACTACTCACATTATCAAAGAACGATGAAAGTAAAGCATCCAAGGAAGCTATATAAGGGGTCTGGCCGGCACCTCACTATCAGATCCCACAACGGTTTAAACACCTGACGCACGCCGACCCAACTTGGATAGGTCCTTGGCACAACTCACCCCACAAACTATTCTACCCAAGAAATAAGAAATTTTAAAAATTATTTGTCCAGTGTATTATTAAATTCTTCCCAAATTCTATTAATTATAAATGGATCTAATTTATATAAACCAAAGGAAATATTCATATTATTGTCAAAACTGCTTTTTATGAAACAAGATTCAATTATATTCCTGTCGACCATGGACTTGCTTGATACTACTTTCTCAACTTTTGAAAATCAATTGGATGGTTAAAATCTCTTACATGAATAAATAGAGCATTGGAATCTTGTCCATTCTAATGCTATATTTATGTTGTTTTAATCTTAGTTCGAGATTTTTACCAGTTTGACCGTAAAAAAACTTTATCGCAAATTTTACAAGGAATCTTATAGACACATCCATCAGCATTTTGGGGGGAATTCTTTATCAAAAGTTTTTTACTGTATCAAGATTTTTTTAATACAACTTTAATATTAAAAGTCTTAAGAAGAGAAGGCATATCAACCAAGTTTTCATGGTAAGGGAGAACCAACATATTTTTAGTTGAATAAGGCTGGTTGTCCCTTTTTGGATTGTAAAAAGTATTTCTAGCAACTTTAAAAGATTTATCAATTACATTTCTTGGGTATTTTAAATCATTACCTATTTCATAAATTTTGGATATTTCCTCATCTATGAACTCAGGACTACAAATTCGTAAAGCTCTCAGAAACACTGATGAGAAAACAGACAGTTTGACTCTATCTTGATGCGAGGAATAATAGTGGACATAGGAACAGTTTTTTAGTAGGTTTTCTGTAAATTTTAAATTTGAATTCATTATTACCCTTAATAATTAAAACATCTAGAAAAGGCAATGAGTTATTTTCTTCAAACTCAACAGTAAAGTTTATTGAATGGGCTAAGCTATTTTAATTTTCCAAGGAAATGGTGTATATCTACATTTTTGGGCATAAGACACAAAATATCATCAACATATCTGAACCATTTAGCTCTATTAGGGAGGATTGTGTTAAGTAACCTTGTTTCAAAAAATTCCATGTATAGGTTACTAAGAACAGGTGAAAGAGGATTTCCCATTGCCATACCAAACTTCTGAGTGTAAAGTTTATCATTAAATACAAATTTTGCATCAACAATGCAAAGTTTAATAAGTTTAATGATAGTAGGAACTGGCAATGGTAAATCATAGTTAACGAGTTCTTCAGATAAGAAACTTAATAAATCATCAACAGGAACTTTCGTAAACAAGGAAGTAACATCAAAACTAACCATGTTAAAATCATTTAAGTCAGTCAAGGAGCTTAATTTATCAACCAAGTCTATGTTGTTTTTAACATTAAAGTTAGAAATTTTGCCAACAATAGGGCTCAAAATATCAACAAGCCATTTGGATAATTTATATGAAACTGATCCTATGGAGCTAATAATTGGTCTGACTGGATTCCCTGGTTTGTGTGTTTTTATTAGTCCATACATGTAAGGCAAAGATGGATTAGTGGAAGTAAATTGTTTGACTAATTCATCTTTGCCTTTCAGTAGAAGTTTTATTGTTTTATTGAAATTGCTGTTAACGGTTTCTAGGGGATTTTTCCTAAGTTTAGAATAGGTTTCAGTATCATCTAAGAGATTATTCATTTTTTCTTGGTAATCATTTTCTTTCATAATTACTATTGCATTTATTTTGTCTGCTTTAGTGAGGCGCAAATTTTTATTGTTATTAAGTTTATCATAAGACTTAAAGAATCTTTGAGGGCAATTGGGAATATATATATAGCTTCCTTGGATGCTTTACTTTCATAGTTCCTTGATAATGTGAGTAGTCACGAAAGCGCTTGGAATTTCTCTATTCTTTCAGAGTGGTTGTTTTTGCATATATATATATATATATATATATATATATTTTTATATATATATATATAATATATATATAGCTTAAATAGCAACGCTCTTATTGAATAAAGCAAGCGAAAATTTGTGTATGGAATAATTTCGCAATTATTATTATTATAATCAAAAAGAAGCGCTAAGCCACAAGGGCTATACAGCGCTGCAGGGCAGGGAAGGAAGCAAGGGAATTGGATGGCAGAAGGGAGGGGGGATGATCAGCAGGTTACAAAAAACAGCGGGGCAGGGGATAGTACGGGGGTAGAGGGTAGCAAGAGATTCAAGTAGAAAGGGCTGAAAGTATCAGAATTTGTGAAGTAAGTCAGTCGTTGTCAAAAAGTCAATGAGAGAGTCCGGATGAAAGGTGGGTCCATCAGCGAGAAGGGAAGGTAAAGAGAGAGCAGCGGGGCGAAGACGACGACAGAGGTAAATTCTGCGTGCTCGTTGATAAAGTGGGCAGTCCAACAGAATGTGGCTGACTGATAATGGAGCTTGACAATTCTCACAGAGAGGAGCAAGACGCCTCTCCATGAGATATCCATGAGTAAGACGAGTATGGCCAATGCGAAGACGGTAGAGAGTAGTCTCCCAACCTCGACACTGGTGATAAGAAGACGGCCAGTAACCTATACTCGGTTTAATAGACTGAAGTTTGTTGCCGAGCATAGTAGACCAACGTTGTTGCCAACGGGTGTGAAGGTGGGAAGATATTACAGCAAAATAGTCCATACATGGAATACCTCTATAAGAAACTGGTAGGTCTTTGTACTGCTGACCGCGCAGCAGTGTCTGCCTGTTCATTGCCCTGTACGTCAACATGACCAGGACCCAACAAAAAAACAATATCTTTATGCTTAGTAAAGATGCGGCGTAGCCAAAGTTGGATACGGAGGACTAAGGGGTGAGGTGTATCAAATTTTTGTATAGCCTGTAAAGCACTAAGGGAGTCTGAGACAACCACAAATGAGACACAGGCATAGATGCAATACGGATAAGTGCTGTAAGGATGGCATATAATTCAGCAGTAAAATACTAGCTGAAGATAGTAAATGCCCTTGTACGACGCTGTCCGGAAACACTGCTGCGAATCCTACGCCGTCAGAAGACTTAGAGCCATCTGTGTACACAGCAATGGCATGAGAATGAGAGTGAAAGTGGTCAAGAAAAAGAGAGCGGGAAGCGACCGTAGACAGTTGGGCTTTCGAGCAAGGGAGGGAGAAAAAAACAGACTCGAACAGCTGGAACTTCCCAGGGGGGTAGGGAAAAGTGAGATGCTACATGTACATAGAAAGGTGGTAGTTGAAGAGAAGACAAGAGCGAATGAAGGCGAAGAGAGAAGGGACGGAGTAAGCAGGGGCGGCGAACAAATAAAGAATGTCTACTAATATCAGTGACCATTCTATAAATGGAAGGATTGCGGAGATCATGAGAGCGTACATAGTAGCGAAGGCAATGGGCATCACGGCGATCGGATAAGGATGGAACGTTCGCTTCTGCATAGAGGCTTTCGACAGGGGAAGAGCGAAAAGCACCAAGGCATAAACGTAATCCTTGGTGATGAATGGGGTTAAGGCTAGAGAGAGTAGCAGGAGATGCCGCTGAATAGATCTGGTCACCATAATCAAGTTTCGATAAAATAAGGGTGGAATGTAGGTGAAGGAGGGTTCGACGATCAGCTCCCCACGAAAGATGAGCAAGGGTTTTAAGAAGGTTCAGCCGGCTGTGACAAGTTGCCTTCAGAGAGGTAATGTGAGGTTTCCAGGATAACCTACGATCAAAGAGGAGGCCCAGAAACTTGACTGTATCACGTTCAGGGATACGTGAGCCATAGAGGTACAAAGGATGATCGGAGATGACAGAGCGTCTAGTGAAAGTGATTTGGTGGGTTTTAGTGCTGGAAAATTTAAACCCATGTGTGGTGGCCCAATTGGAAACACGGTCGACTGCATGCTGGAGAGAAACTGTAAGGAGGTGACAGTCAGCGCCTGCACAGGCAATAGCGAAGTCATCAACATAGAGTGATGACCAAATATTTGATGGAAGACTAGAGGCCAAATCATTAATAGCAAGGAGAAAAAGTGTTGTGCTCAGAACACATCCCTGGGGGACACCTTCAGCTTGGATAAAGTCCGGGGAGAGCACATTATTAACCCGAACACGGAAATGCCTGTCAGTTAAGAAGTTCTTAAGGAAGGATGGTAGATTGCCTCGAAGGCCTAAGGAGTGGGCTTGGGCTAAAATATTATACCTCCAAGTTGTGTCATATGCCTTCTCAAGGTCAAAAAATATGGCAATAACTGAGTGGTTATTCGCAAAGGCATTACGGACATACGTATCCAAGCGCAGTAAGGGGTCTATGGTAGAACGTCCCTTACGAAAGCCATATTGACGAGTGGAGAGACTGTTGTGTGTCTCTAAATACCACACTAAACGTCTATTTACTAGACGTTCCATTACTTTGCAAACTGCACTGGTAAGAGCAATGGGACGATAGTGGGAGGTTTCATGTCCCGTAGTGCCTGGTTTGCGGAAAGGAAGAACAATGGCGGATTTCCACAGCTGTGGAAGAACTCCTTGTGACCAAATAAGATTGTAAAGGCGTAATAGGACTGCAAGGACTGACTGATGTAAATGTTGTAGCATACGAATATGAATGTCGTCGGGCCCAGCTGCCGATGATCGACAAGCTGAGAGTGTTGCCTCCAGTTCTTGAAGTGTAAAAGGCACATTATACTGTTCTTCTCTAAGAGAAGAAAAGTCCAAGGGTGCTAACTCTCTGGCAGACTTTGAGGAAAGAAATGAGGGGCATAGATGGAGTCCCTGAGAAATACGGACCAGATGATTGCCAATTTCATTGGCAACATCTAGTGGGTTTGCTATATCAACACGGCAACCCGCAGAACAGGAGCCGAGGTCAGGAGAATATTTACCACTCAGTTTTCGTACTTTTTTTCCAACTGCACCCCTTTGAGGAAGCAGAGGTGATGGGGGGAGACATAATCTCCCCCAAAAGGGTGCGTTTAGCTTCACGGATGACACGGGAGCGACGCACGCTTTGTTTAAAATAAAAGGAGTCGCTCTGTGGTTCATTTTTCCCGGGTACCAGCCCCATGCAGCGCTTTTCAAACGATGCACGAGCAAAAGAGGGGGACCCCCAAAAGGGGCCCACGCTTTTCTGAGAATCCCCTCCCCGAATTTTGGGGGTAAAATTTGAAAAACTGCGGTAGAAGGGAGGACGAAAAAGGGGTTGGAAAAAGTCATCGATGGAGGACGAAGGGGAAACCCTTTTAAAAAAACCCATTTCGGTTTGTGATTTAAAGGTTCCCAAATTTTTGCCCCGATTAAATTCCCACTTTGGGTGCGAAAGGTGGCAAATATAAAGGGGAAGTAAAATGATTGGGAAATAAACACTGTCATGTAAGTCCGGGGGGAAACAGACCAAGAAAAGCCCAAAATGCCGGAGGAAAGAGAAAACTGAGAGATCGATGCAAGGGGAGGTATGAGTCCAAAGGATCAAAATGGGTGTGAGTACCTGTTTTTAAAAAAAATGGGGGGGGGGTGGGTGGAAAGAAAACCCTAACGGAATTCCTCGGGAATCACATTAGACCCCCCCAGAGGAATTTTGGTGGGCATTAAAACCCCAAGTAACAGAACCCGGTGGCGGGAAATTGAGGGAAAACAAGGAAGGAAAAAACCCGGGAATAATAATCCCGGGGAAGGGGGAAGATATAAAGAACAGAGCGTTTTCCCCCTATGTAAGGGGGATACGGGCTGCTGGTAATGCAGCGAAGTATGACAAAAAAGCTTTTTGGTACGGAATATCAGTGGGAAAGAAGGGCACTTTTTTTAAAGGCCCCATCAAAAAAGGGGTTTCGAAGAATACAAAAAAATTTTAAGCCTAATTTTGTGGGGGAAATAACAGCAGAGTGTAATTTTGGGTTTCCGTAAGAAAAACCCCAAAACGGGGGGCAAATTTGGGAGAGTAACATCTAAAGCTCACCCCGTTTACCCCTGGGGGCCGCGTATTTTTCCACTGTAAAAAGGCCGGGATTGGCAATAAATTAAAGATACTTGAAATCCGCGGTAAGGGTTCCTACGGATTTAAAAGGGGTTTAAAAAAAAGTCCACATGCGGGGCAGGGGAAAAAATTTTAAAGCAGCAAAGGAAGGGGCCCCTGTAAAGAAAGGAGTGGGGGCAATGGAGCAGAGAGAGAGAAAGAGCGGAAGGTGGATCATTTTCCCATTGAGGGTTTGGTCCCCGCAATATTTTCCGAAAATTGCTTCAAGTTTTTCCCCGGAAATTCAGAGTTTTCGTATGGGAGAAAATATTGGGAAGGAAAGGGGGGGGAAAGAGAAAAAGATTGGAATTTGTTTTTGGACTGTACCAAGGTAGGGGGGGCAAAAGGGGGGGGGGGAAACTGGAGAAGGGGGCAGGGGACAAAAGGGAAACGGGAAACCGGGGAAGGGGGCAGAAGGGAAGAAACTTTGGAGGGAACAGGGGGGAAAGGTACTTTAACGAGGAGGGGGGGTAAACCTCTGAAAATTGTAACTGAGCCAGTGAAGGGGAAGAACTAGGGAAGAGACAGGGAGGGAAAAAAGAGGAGGGGGAAGGGGAATTGGGTGGAGGTTTTTACCGGCCCCTTTTTTTTTGACTTTTGAGAAGTAGAGGGACGTTGGGAAGGGGGTGTGGGTACGAGGTCTCTCGATACGGGGTTTTGAAAGAGAGAACTCGAAAAAGGGGCGAAAATTAGACTGAGGCTTTTGGAAGTAGGGAGGGTTGAGCCGGGGACAGAAAAAAGGATTAGATACGGGATTGATTATGGGAGAGGAAACCCAAAAGAGGTGGGTTGTAGAAAGGGGATACCAGAATTTGGGGGGGACGTTTTAAAAAACAGGGGAAATAAGAAACCGTGGGAAAGTCCCCCCCTTGGGGGGCGGAGATGGGGAAAAACTCCCAATGGCATAAGGGAGACCTTTGTCTCTTTTAGGAAAAGGATTTTCCCCTCCTTTTTAAATAACCCGACAACGGGCCCAAGAAAGAAGGGTGAGCCTCATGACAGTTAAGGCAAGAGGGAGAACGAAATTTCAAGACGTATTTTTAAAAGTCATCGGCACCACAGACTGGGCATTCGGCGGGTAGATCTGGGGGAAAATTTTTGGGTTTTCCAAAAGCCCGCAATTTCTACCTGTTGGGTTTGGGATCACCTTTTTTGAAACCCCCTTGGGGGAAACCCATGTCCTTCTAATAAAATGAGGATGGGAGTTTTCCGGCTGTCAAAAGTTAAACGAGCCACATTTCTAGGGAAACGTTCCGCCCACGGGCGGAAAAAACGAATGTTACCTTAAGGATTTGGGGGGGTCTTGGAGTTCCAGCTGGTTTTAGAATGTCGGTGCCCCATGTCTGGAAAAATTTTGTTGAACTATGGTATGGGGAAAAATAACGGTTTCCACTACCAAAAATTGAGGGAATGATTTTTTTTTCAAGGGTGACAAAGGAAAAAGTATTAATTGGGGAAAGGGCGAGAGAGCTCACCGGCCCGGGTAAACATTTTTGTACGGTTAAAGAGGGGCGTTTCCCCTCTTAAGAGCTGAAAAGAAAATTCTTTAAACCAAAATGGCGAAAGGGGGCCATTCCAAAAACTATGGTCAGAAAAAAAGGCCAAATAGAGGAAGTTTTGGGCGTAAAGTGGGAAAAATTTGTCCCCTGTTCAGTTGAAACTGAGCGTGGAAAGGTAGTGAAGGACGTGCGATCGTTTCTGAGAAAAACGAGGGAAAGGGGAAGGTGGAGGAAAAAAACATCAGCAGGTAATTGTCGTTGTTTAGGCGTGGGACCAGAGTTGGGTTTCCCACGTTTGGGAAAGGGTTTGGGGGATTTGAAAAATTGCCGCCCCCGTAGAGGGAAAAGGGGCCCAAGCATGGCGAGGAGAGCCCAAAGGTTGATTTAAAACGAAGGGGGTCAGCGAGGCCTTTAGTACCTGAAACGGGAGGGGGGGGGGAGGAAAAAAAAAAAAAAAAAAAAAAAAAAAAAAAAAAAAAAAAAAATAAAAAAAAAAAAAAAAAAAAAACCCAAAAAAAAAAAAAAAAAAAAAAAAAATAAAAAAAAAAAAAAAAAAAAAAAAAAAAAAAAAAAAAAAAAAAAAAAAAAAAAAAAAAAAAAAAAAAAAAAAAAAAAAAAAAAGGGAAAAAAAAAAAAAAAAAAAAAAAAAAAAAAAATAAAAAAAAAAAGAAAAAAAAAAAAAAAAACAAAAAAAAAACCCAAGGCCCAAATCCCAAAATTTCCAAAAAGGGGGGTAAAACAAAACCGGCCACCCGGTTGGCCCAAAAAAAAAAAAAAAAAAAAAAAAACCCGGGGGGGGCCAAAACCCCCCCCCGGAAATGGGGGATTGGGGAAACCCCGTTTCCCCTTTTCCCCTTTCCCCAAAAAGGGGGGAACCAGCCCGCCCCCCCCCCCTGGGGGGGAGAAATCCCCAAAAAAAACCCCAAAAAAGGGGAAAGGGCGGGCCAAAAGGGAAAAAGGAAAAATGGGGAGGAGGAAAAGGAAAGGGGGAAAAAAGGAAAAAAAGGGGGAGGATTAAAAAAAAGGGGGGATGGGGGGGATAGGGGAGGGGAGTTTTGGGGGGGAAAATTTGGTTCGGGGCGAGGAAGAAAACCCATAGGTCTAAATTTCCCCAGACCAAGGCCTCTTCACCACCCAAAAAGGGGCCCCCCTTGAAGAGGAATAATTTCGGGAAAAAATCATTCTGAACCTAACGAAAAAAAAATTTTTCTTTTGTGTTTGTTTATTATTAAATTATTGTAAACTTATCTAAAACAATTTCTTGGATTGGGCAAAATTTAAAATTTGCCTTGTTAAAAAAGGGTTTTAATAAGTTTTCTAAGTTTTTTTGTACAAAATTTTTTTTTTTTACATTAAAAAATGAAAAATATTCTTAAATTATAGAAAAATCTTTAGAAAGGACTTAATTTTAAACAGTTCTTGCAACTGACCAGTTTTACCTATTCGGCTAATATTATATTTTTTTTAAAATTTTGGAAAAGGGAAAATGAATGTGTGTGTGTGTGTTTGTGGGGTTGTGTGTGTGGTGTGTGTGTGTGTGGGTGTCTCACCTAATTGTACTCGTTAATTGGGGTTCGGAGTCGAATTAGCTCCTGGCCCCTGCCTCTTCACTGATCGCTCTGGGCCTCTCTCTCTTCCGAGCTTTGTCATACCTCGCCCTTTAAAGCTTTGTTGGTTCCGCCCCCCTACATAAACTGCTAGCTATTCCATTTCCCGACGCTTTTAAAAAGTACTTCCTAAAAATCCCTGGGACTGTCTGAGTCTTCAGCTTCCCAAAAAGTCCCCCTTGTTTTCTGTTTCCCTCTCTGGAACACCTCTTGTCCACCTTTTCTTTTCCACGCATTATTTTTTATGTTGTTATCATGTCTCCCCTGACCCTCCTGAACTCCATGTCGTCAGTCCGATTTCCCCAACCTTTTTTTTATAGGACTTTTCCCCTTTTGCTCCGGAAATAGCCCTTTTTGCAAACCTTTGTACTTTCCTAATTTTTTGACGTGCTTGACCAGGGTGGGGGTCCAAAATGGTGTGATACTCCAGTATGGGCCCGCGTACACAGTGTACAGGCTTTGAACGATTCCTTTCTGAGGGTTTCGGAACGCTATTTTCGGGTTTTCCAGGCGCCCATATGCTGCAGCCGTTATCTGGTTGAGGTTTCCTCGGGAGACGTCTCGGGGGTTTATGGTCACCCCAAGATCTTTTTCTGTGATGACGTTTGCAGCCCTTTTTCCCCTTTTGTCTATACTCTGTTGCGGTTTCTTTGCCCTTCCCCAATCTTTTGACTTTCCCTTTGGCAGGGTTGAAATGAAAAAGCCGTTGCTGGACCACGTGCCCAACCCCTATCCAGGTCTTTTAGTAGCCCTGTAATTTCACCCATTTAATCCTTCTATTAGTTACATCATCCAAACAGGGACACTTCAGAGTCTACCCTTCCAACATGTCATTCAAAAATTTTTAAAAATAGCAGGGTCCTAGGACTGACCCCTGTGGTCCCCCGCTCGTCACGGGCCCCACTGTGATCCCCTCGTCACGTACCAGCCCTTTGTTGCCCCCCTGTCAGGTATTCTTGATCCATTGCATTGCCCTTCCTGTTATACACGCGATCCTCCACTTCTGCGCCAACTCCTTGAGGAACGTTCGAAAGGCCTTCCCGCGTCCAGGAAAAAGCAATCAACCCACCCCCCTTCCATTTCTTATTTGTTACTGTCTAAAAAATCCAGAAGGTTTTTTGACACAGGATTTGCCTTCCATGAATCCGTAAGGTTTTTGTTTAAAAATCGTGTTTCGTTTCAGGTGCTCCCCCACTCTCCTCCTGATAATCTTGTGTTTTTGTGTGTGTGTGGGGGTTGGGTTGGGGGGGGTGTGTGGGGGTGAGAGAGGGGAGAGAGAAGAGAAGAGGAGAGGAGAGAAGAGAGAGAGAGAGAGAGAGAGGAAGAGAGAAGAGAGAGAGGAAAAGAAGAGAAGGAAGAGAGAGAGAGAGGGAGAGAGAGGAGAGAGAGAGAGAGAGAGAGAGAGAGGGGAGAGGGGAGAGAGAGAGAGGAGAGGAGAGAGAGGAGAGAGAGAGAGAGAGAGGAGAGGAGAGAGAGAGAGAGAGAGAGAGAAAAAGGAGAGAGAGGAGAGAGAGAGAGAGAGAGAGAGAGAGAGAGAGAGAGAGAGAGAGAGAGAGGAGAGAGAGAGAGAGAGAGAGAGAGGAGAGAAGAGAGAGGAGAGAGAGAGAGAGGGGGGAGAGAGAGAGAGAGGAGAGAGAGAGGAGAGAGAGAGAGAGGAGAGAGAGAGGAGAGAGAGAGAGAGAGAGGAGGAGGGGAGAGAGAGAGAGAGGAGGGGAGAGAGGAGAGAGAGGAGAGAAGGAGAGAGAGAGAGAAAGAGAGGGAGAGAGGAGAGAGAGAGAGAGAGGAGAGAGAGAGAGAGAGAGAGAGAGAGAGAGAGAGAGAGAGAGAGAGAGAGAGAGAGAGAGAGAGAGAGAGAGAGAGAGAGAGAGAGAGAGAGAGATAGAGAGAGAGAGCGTTCATCTCTCACAGTCAGTCTTGTACCATCATTAAGCAGTTCTAGAAGAGTGTGATCTCCAGAATGCACAACGACTACAAGCAGGATCCGAAGAACGCGTCTTGCTGCAACAATTCACTAGTAACCTCAAATTTGCAGAGGATGGGTTAACAACACCTTAAATCAGACGTATAATAATACATTGCAAGTCATGGGCAGTGATCCACAGGAATTTTTTTCTACCATAATGGAAATTTCTCTGGCTGAAAAGGAAAGTATGCCGAGGTCTTAGTCCGGCGAAGTCATGATAGGTGAGGCTGAAGGGAGAAGGGTAATTGTATGGGGTGAGGGGAGTGAGGCAGTGTTGGAGAAGTTTTTAATCCCCCACCTCCACCCCTCTGCTACAACTATTTCTAAAAATTATCCCCACGATAACTTCCCCCCACAACCTACGTCAGCGCCACCCACCTCAGAGGTTCCTTCAATAGCGAAGCAGCGGACTGTATGAGGCGTTGTTAACTGCATAAATGCTCAGTTTGATCTCTTTGTCAAGCAGCCTTACGTAATGCACTGACCACCACAGTGCAACACTTACCAAGTGTTGACCACCACAGTGCAACACTTGCCAAGTGTTGACCACCACTCTGCAACACTTAGCACCTCTAAGACCAGTATTAGCACTTAAACTTATTCTCGCATGTTACATGTATACTAATGGCAGCCATTAGCTGATAACTTATAGTAGTTTTATGTCAACTACGTGACTGTTTGGGCTGAAAACATACTTTTTTATGTTGATGTGTTCAGTCACAGGAGACTTAGATTTTGCTACCGAAGAGGCTAATTTATTGTGTACCCCATAGCTATCCTATGGACGGTACCGTAAGAGCATATGGATACACAAAAGGCCTAGGAACTAGGTCCCAAACGGGTTAACAGGAGTACATATATATTTATCTACAGTTCATTTATCTGTTACAAGCAATGAAATTTGCTTAATATATCTGGTATATTAATTTCATTAATAAGATATATGACATGTCACATAGGTTATTATACTATCTCTATATTCCTCAGTAAGTGGACAATTAAGCACATAGTGTTCAGGATCGTGACCATAGGGCTGGCCACCTTGCATTTGGTTTGATCATCATCTGTGTATCTCCCAAACTGCCATAAGTACTTGTAACCAAGCCTAAGCCTGGCCATTACAACAGTCAGTCAGTCTGTTCACATTGCAAGTTGCTCCATAAACGTACTTATCTACGTTCATGTTATCATAGTGGGTTATAGTTCTACTCAGGCTTCTAATTGCATTCCTATAAAATTCAGATAGACACACCAAAGTTATATTCTACATTATCCTTCAGGGTACTTTTCTTGGCTAACATGTCAACTTTATCATGATGGAGTAATCCAGTGTGTGATGGTATCTATAACAATTGTACATTAATTCCCTTTTCCTGGATTTTTTAGTATCTGTACCTGGCTTCTCCAATGAGCATGTTGTTAGAACCATTATGCGAGTCAAGAGTCAGTGATGACATAGAATAAGTAATAATGATAGAGTCAAGCTCAGTGTCATAAGTTAGCTTGAGCGGCATTAGGATGGCAAACAATTCAGTTTGCATGACTCACGAAATCGTAATAACACGATTGCAAAGAAACCACGGTACGGGTGGCTCTCGAAATCATAGCACGTGAGTCGTAAAACTCCCAGTCAGTGCTTAGCAGGCCGAGTGGCTTACGCACTAGCCTGGAGTTTTAAGACTCACTTGCCATGAATTCAATCCCCACCAGTACCGTGGTTAATTTAGTTTGCAGTGTAGACGCTCAGTTAATTCTTATGCCTAACTCAACAAAGTTGCTATCGTTCTTAACTAGGGAGGTGGCAACAAGAGCAGATGCTGCCCTGCCAGTAGACTCCTGCTTAGATCCATCAGTGTATATAACTTGTGATAAATTATTACTACCAGTTAGGCGAGAAATTTCTTCTTGAGCAGTTGCTTTAACAAGTGATTTAAGGAAGAGATTACTAGCAATGAGCTTCTTGGGAATGGTTTGCAGGTATGTGATATTAACTGAACACTTCCAGTGACAGCTCGTGCAAATCATAAAATTTAATATAATTACATGTTTTCACAACACATTCAGATCTATGTGTATTTCTACACATTTAGTAAGATTCATAGTGACAGTGTCTGGGTTATTTCTTAACATTCTAATACCAAGTAGAGTGTTAGTCTTAATAATCCTATCATTAATACTAGAGACAACAAAGTCCTTCCTCATATTAAGAACCTTGGTAGATTTTGGACACCCAAGAATAATTCTGAGAGCTTCATTTTGAATTAACTCCAAGGGTTAGGGAGAACTTTCCCTAACTAATATCAACATGAGAGCAGCATAATCAATTAAGGACCTAACATAGGCTAAGTACATCTTTCTCACTATTCTCACATTAGCACCATAGTTGGGGTTGTAGCCAGCAACAGTTTTGAGAGCATTTAGCCTATCTTTGCATTTCTTATTTAGTTATTTTATGGTGGATACGTCTACACCAAGGTATCTAAGATTTAACGTAGCTAATGTTTTCACCCTGCAAACAGATGGGTGGGGGATGTTGTTTGTTTGTCAATATCTTCGTTTTAGATGAAGATATGATGACGCCTAATCCATTACAAATTGCTTGAACTTCGTCAAGAATGGTACTCATCTTATGCCCTGTTGTATGGATACTGCACTGCTTATAGCTCTATGTTTAGGTGAGGCAGGCAGAGCATTAATCAGAATATTGGATAGCATGGGACTGAGAACTCCTCCCTGCGGTGTACCTCGGGACATTATTTAAACTCGCCTCTAGAGCAACATGATGAGTGGCACTGAGCAGTACTGTATGTTCACATAAAGGATGAGTGAACACACCACAAGGACAGTATCGGCCAGTGTCACAGGTTGTGAACATACTGACCAATAAACTCACTCGACCTTTGAGGCAAAATTTATGAACCCATCTCTGAATTATATTCCAGACTGTCTCTAATTACATGTTATGTTTTAAAAAGCCTTACTTGCCGACATGGCTTCTTCAGTAAGAGTTGCTTTGCCAAACAAGTCAAGCCATGATTATAGTCCACAGGCAAGTAAACACTGAATAAAAAACTTTATGTATTTCACCGATGTTAAAAAAATTAATATAAAGACCCAGAAAAATATTACGAGTACTGAAGAGAACTTCAGTTAGACCGAAATAAACACTCATTATTATTTGTTTATATCAGCGAGGAATTTTTTTTAATACAAAATACAGGCTAATATTGGGTAGGTTGGGAAAGATTAAACTGCCTTTGGTATAAAAACTGACATTAACATGTCAGTGGCGCAAGGATTAGCAAGGATAGGTTGAGATTGTGAAGGGATGAGACGACTGAATACATTGAGATAAGGATAGATACCATGTTAATTCGCATGAGTGTATCTATCAATCCACGCGATAATAATATGTAAATAATTTTATGGCAGTTGTGGTTGTATCACCGAGTTGGTTGCCTAAACACCACAATCTCACATTCTAATCAACAAATTCCCTGTATTATGTAATTGAGAACGGGACGACGTCCAGTGTGTCATGTAGCTATCGTCTCTCAGTGTGTAATGGAATGATGACGTGTGTGTAATGGAATGATGACGTGTGGTCAGGCAGACCATACTCCCGGAACGTTGTGGAATGTTGGATGACGCAATCTATCAGCGCCTCATACCAGCCTAAGATGATGTTTAAGTGGTAAGAGGGGACCTGAGAACACGTGTGATGTGGGAAGATGGTGGAGGATGTTACTTCAGGCGATCCTGTTGTGAGAGCGGCCCTCGGGGGCAATCATCCCGGCAACCTTCTACAGGTAACACGGACATACCAGTGTTGAAGGACTCTTCGACCACAGAATTAGAACTATCCTTCCCATTATTTGGTTAAAGCTGATTACCACCCAGTCTTAAGGTGCTGTGTGACCCACTACGAGTTTACCGCTTTCCCATGACTATAATAATTATTTATAACAATACATTATCTTGTTGCCCAACAGCCTCCCACCAGCATAAGGGGCATTACCGGAAGACCCTGGTTGTCTTCAAGAGGGAGCTGGACAGATACCTAAAGACGGTGCCGGATCAACCGGGCTGTGGTTCGTACGTTGGATTGCGTGCGGCCAGCAGTAACAGCCTCGTTGATCAGGCCCTGATCCACCGGGAGGCCTGGTCGTGGACCGGGCCGCGGGGGCGTTAATCCCCGGAATGCCCTCCAGGTAGACATCTCTGACAACAAAATCTTGGAATCTTGGTAATGAGAATTATTCTACATCTCCAACGCCTACGAGTGGACGCTGCCCACTTCTGATGCCACTCCCAACTGCTTCGCCTCATTTGTCTTCAGTATGTTAGCCTTTTTTCCTGAATATTCTGTCATTTTTATTATGGTTGATAAGCTAAACACAACTCTAAGCTTATGAACTTATTACCAGGTAAACCTCAAACTCACTGTCTTGACTTCTTCCACTAGTTCTCTGAACTGAGCTGATAAAGCCACTGGTGGGAGAAACGTCTCCATAATTATGTCTGTTTCGTCTTCGTGTATACTGTCAATAATATTGTTGATGTAAATGTTGGAAACATCCGTAACTAATATGTCAATAGGCATTTTATATAACAGATCCGCTTACTAAATATAATATAATCTTAAGATACAAATCAATCATAACCAATTACACAGGTCTAAAAGCTCGTGTTTTTATAATGCCTAACAGCCTCGCTTTGACACACATCACAATGTTAGTGTAAGTTGCCTTGAAAGCATCAAGTCATAGAATGTTTTCTGACTGTCACTGAGCAACTGAAGCAAGAATTGTGTTGGTACTCGCAGTTGCCAAGATTCACACTCTTAAGAGTTTTCAAAATGAGATCTCTAAAGTTTCAGAAATTTCGTTTAGTAATAAGAGCTTAAGCCCGTAGGAGAATTGGACCTGCCTCGCATAGGCCAGTAGGCCTCTTACAGTGTTCCTTCTTTATGTTCTTAAAACTGACGCAACAATAACACGTCTTGGGCATATTTCATACAATTTACCTAAAACTCCCATGACAACCACTGAGAGAATCAATCTATATCTAGCTTAAAGTACAATCTTTTTTTCTTTTTGCGCTTGTCTCGTGATCGTTGCACCGCGGGGCTGTCTAGTAACGTCATTAAGTAGACAAACCTTTACAATTGCTTTGTTGGTAAAATCATATAAAGGAGGTTTGCCATATATCAAAGCTGTGCTGCATTTCTTAGGTGATATTCTTCCTTATTCAGGACGCTGGTGGCTAAAGCTCTCGCTTCACACAGCAAGGGTCTGGGTTCGATTCCCAGCCAGCGTAGAAACATTGGGCGTGTTTCTTTACACCTGTTGTCTATGTTCACCCATCAATAAAATGGGTACCTAGGTGTCAGTCGACTCGCGTGGGTCGCATCCTGGGACATAACTGACCTAATTTGCCCGAAATGCTCTGTATAACAAGCGGCTTTTTATATAGTAGTATGTCATTGATGTCAGCTAGGACTGTATACCTTGTACATGTACTTGTAGTAAATAAAGATGTTACTATATTTATGATGTATGTAATTATTGTAACTCCTCTCTTCCTTCTATCAACCAACATAACATTTTTAATGTTATCAGCCTTTCATCATCATTCATATTTTTATTTTAACTTTCTAAACCATTCTGAAGCTCTTCTTTAAACATTATCCAACTTATCCACTTTTCTTCATATTCCAGTATTGGCTTAATACAAGTTAAAAATAACTTCCTAAGTACCTCACTATATATAAATTTTAAAGTAACTTTAGAATCCACCAGTATAGTATGCCCGTTGATCACTTTCATTTATATGATTTTCCCGTAATTTTTTTTTATTAACTCCTAGATCCCCCTCCCCCCCCCCCCAGTCTCTCTGACACTTTCAATATTTTATCAGTCTATATCTTTCATGTGGTCTGATTCCATTTCTTTTAATTTTCATTATATGGCATTTATTTATATTAAATTTCAGTGACAGTGTGTGTGTGTGTGTGTGTGTGTGTGTGTGTGTGTGTGTGTGTGTGTGTGTGTGTGTGTGTGTGTGTGTGTGTATGTGTGTGTCACAAGGTGTCTTTGTGCAGGGGATGAATGGTGTTGTGGTGTTACCCTCAAGTGCCTTGTCTACCCTGTCTCCCCCTTCCCTTCCCCCCAACACACGCACACACACGCACGCACACACACACACACACACACACACACCACACACACACACACACACACACACACAAAGGGTGACCCACCATACTTAGAATTCAAAATAAATACGACAATGAAATCAAGGACTGGGAGCGTCTGTTTACAGACGTGTTCAAGAGCAGCAGCTCAGCCACTGAAGACTGAAGAACTAAAATTTATACTGGAAGCGATAAACCCTTTGGTGTCACAGCTCCTGCGGGGGGGGGGGATTATGCATAAACCACACGAGAACCGTAACTTTAGCGTGCGTAAAACTCAACGAAAAAACGTTATAAACATTTATTCACAGAAATAAAGTCTGCAAAAATGTATACTAGTATTTATGTTCCTCTGCTGAAGTGTATGCACAGTTGCAGTGTGTGTGTTTGTGTTTGTATTTGTACACACACACACACACACACACACACACACACACACACACACACAGTAACCTTTTCTAGCAGCAGACGCATCCATGGACGCATCTGCCCGGGTTATTTATTCCTTCTCCAACATTGGAAGCTCATGAAGTGTTGGCTGCAACACGAAAGGCCCAGAGCTATCATGTTTGAATTTCTTCCTTAAGGCATTTGAATATTCCGCTTCCCCCACCACCCCATCTTTATTTTTTTTTTACCAACAGGTACATTTTTTTACATAATATAGTTCACAAGACTAAAACCGGCCGTTTTATATATATATATATTATATATATATATATATATATATTATATATATATATATATATATATATATATATATATAGGACGACCCAATAAAAAAAATACATTCGTCATTTATTCAATCGCTTTCGTGTCAGAGGTATATTGGCATCACAGTTCGGACGACCCTCCTACTGTCACATCCTCACCCCTCCTACAAAGTGCAGGCACTGCACTTCCCACCTCCAGAACTCAAGTCCGGCTAACAAATTTCCACCGCAGACACCCTTCATGTTTCCATGCTCACACTCCAGCAGCTCGTCTAGACATGAAAACCTTCGCGTACACTCCTAATACAAGCGAATGTGCGGTTTTGTGTGTGTATGTGTGTGTGTGTGTGTGTGTGTGTGGTGTGTGTGTGTGTGTGTGTGTGTGTGTGTGTGTGTGTGTGTGTGTGTGTGTAGAGGGGGGGATGTCCAGTATGTGCATGTATTGGGATGTGCGCTATGTAAAAATCTCTTGTTTTCCATCCTCTACCTACTGCGTATCTCACTCAGTCCCTTTCCGTCCTGGTTACCTGGAGATTATTCCGGGGATCAACACCCCCGCGGCCCGGTCCATGACCAGGCCTCCCGGTGGATCAAGGCCTGATCAACCAGGCTGTTACTGTTGGCCGCACGCAGTCCAACGTACGAGCCACAGCCCGGCTGATCCGGCACGGACTTTAGGTATCTCCAGCTCTCTTGAAGGCAGCCAGGGGTTTATTGGTAATTCCCCTAATGCATGATGGGAGGCTGTTGTATAGTCTTGGGCCCCGGACACTTATGGTGCTTTCTCTTAGTGTACCAATGGCGCCCCTACTTTTAATTGGGGTATTTTGCATCGCCTGCCCAGTCTTTTACTTTCTTAGGGAGTTATTTCTGTGTGCAGATTCGGGACCATTCCTTCTAGGATTTTCCAAGTGTAGATTATGATATATCTCGCTCTCCTGCGTTCCAACGAGTACAAGTGCTTCCAAGCGTTCCCAGTAGTTAAGGTGCTTGACAGAACTTATACGTGCAGTAAAGGATCTCTGTACACTCTCTAGATCTGCAATTTCACCTGCTTTGAATGGAGATGTTAATGTACAACAGTATTCCAGCTTAGAGAACAAGTGATTTGAAAAGGGTCATCATTGGCTTGGCATCTCTCGTTTTGAACGTTCTCATTATCCATCCTATCATTTTCTTTGCACTTGTGATCGTGGCACTGTTGTGATCCTTGAAAGTGAGATCCTCAGACATTACTACTCCCAGGTCCCTTACATTATTTTTCCACTCTATTGTATGGCCAGAGTTTGTAGTATACTCTGTTCTAGTTATTATCTCCTCCAGTTTTCCATAACGGAGTAGTTGGAATTTGTCCTCATTGAACATCATATTGTTTTCCGTTGCCCACTGGAAAACTTTGTTTATATCTTCTTGGAGGTTAACCGCGTCCTCAGCAGATGACAGCCTCGTGCAGATCCTAGTATCATCCGCAAAGGATGATACGGTACGGTGCTGTGGTGTATATCTCTGTCTATGTCTGATATGAGAATGAGGAATAAGATGGGGCGAGTACTGTGCCTTGTGGAACAGAGCTCTTCACTATGGCAGCCTCCGATTTAACTCTGTTGACCACTACTCTGTGTTCAATTTGTTAGGAAGTTGAAGATCCATCTCCCCACTTTCCCAGTTATCCCTTTAGCACGTATTTTATGGGCTATTACGCCATGATCGCATTTGTCAAATGCTTTTGCAAAGTCTGTGTATATTACATCTGCATTCTGATTTTCTTCCAGTGCATCCAAGGCCATATCATAGTGATCCAGTAGTTGTGAGAGGCAGGAGCGACCTGCCGTGAACCCATGTTGCCCTGGATTGTGCAGATTTTGGGAATCCAGGTGATTTGCAATCCTGCTTCTTAGCACTCTTTCAAAGATTTTTATGATGTGGGACGTCAGAGCTATTGGTCTATAGTCCTTAGCTAATGCTTTGCTGCCACCTTTATGGAGTGGGGCTACATCCGTTGTTTTAAGTGACTGTGGAATTTCACCCATGTCCAAGCTCCTCCTCCATAGTGTACTTAGGGCACGCAAGAGGGGTTTCTTGCAGTTCTTAATGAGTACAGAGTTCCACAAGTCTGGGCCCGGGGCTGAGTGCTGGGCATGTTGTCAATGGCTTTTTCGAAGTCTATCGGAGTTAGGGTAATGTCGGAAATCTGGCATACATTTATGGAGTTATGAGGCTCATTCATGAAGAAATCATTTGGGTCGTCGATCCTCAGACTGATTAGTGGCTCACTAAACAGAGTCGTACTGGGATTTCAGTATTTCACCCATTTCCTTGTTGTCATCTGTGTAAGTCCCATCCTGTCTGAGTAAGGGCCCGATACTAGATGTGGTATTTGCCTTGTTTTTGGCATTTGAAAAGAAATATTTTGAATTTCTTTCAATTTCACTAATAGCTTTAAGCTCCTCCTGTCTCTCCTGGTTCCTGTAAGAGTCATTTAACTTAAGTTCGATAGTTTCCACTTCCCTGGTCAGCGCCTCCTTCCATGTATCAGATATTCTAGCACTCCTGAGGAGCGCTTGTTATTTGTGTACTCCTGAGGAGCTCAGTGACGAGGACCTCGTCTTCCTCTAATTTTCCATCCTACCGTCTTACCATGAGTCAACAAATCTTGCAACCTTAAGTGGACCTCTATAATGAAATTAAAGATTAAATGGGCTCTAAAAATCCCTGGTAATTGTAATCAGTTGTATGGTAAATGTACGCAAGATTACAGAACACATTCAGCACAGCCTCACGCTGTAATACACGCACGCATGCACACACACACACACACACACACACACACACACACACACACACACACACACACACACACACACACACACACACACACACGATAACCACTTATACGATCATAAAATGATAGGAGAGGATAAGGGAGATATCTTAAGACTGTCAAGAGGGAGTACAAGAAGCCACAGTAGTGAGGGCGAGCAAAAAGAGATGCATAAAGCATAATACAAACCTCTTCACACAGCAGTAGTGAAAAATTAAATAGAATCCTTGATGGACCAAGTTCTGCTACAAATTAAAAATATGTAAAAAAACACACAGAAAGACAGACAGACAGACAGACAGACAGACAGACAGACAGACAGACAGACAGACAGACAGACAGACACACACACACACACACACACACACACACACACAAGGCCCCCAACTCAGCTATGTATCGTGATTACGTGTTAAAGTGTTGGTGGTACAGAGCAACAAGCTATCACTGTAGCTCTCACCAGAGAACAGTTTACGCTGGTTCAATACTAACACCCAGCCTGGAGATAAACTGCCAATTTCTAAATGTGTGATGTAACGTGATAATGTTGGTACTAGTGCTGACAATGGTGTGCTATGTAGGAGGGCAGACTGGGTGGCTCGTCTCGTGTGTATTGGGGCGGCTTCTTTGTGTACTGTAGTGACTTCGCTGTGTACTGTGGCGGCTTCTTTGTGTACCGGGGTCCTTTGCTGTATACTGTCTGGCTCAATCCCTTGAGTGACTTGTTGCATAACCTGTGAAAAAATATGCGTATATGAAGATGAGTATGGTTGTGCATTGCTATGTTTGAATGTGTATGTTGGTGGTGTGTAGTCTTCAATGTTTGTAGTTACAGCAGAACTATGTTGGTGGTGTGTAGTCTTCAATGTTTGTAGTTACAGCAGAACTATGTTGGTGGTGTGTAGTCTTCAATGTTTGTAGTTACAGCAGAACTATGTTGGTGGTGTGTAGTCTTCAATGTGTGTAGTTACAGCACAACTATGTTGGTGGTGTGTAGTCTTCAATGTTTGTAGTTACAGCAGAACTATGTTGGTGGTGTGTAGTCTTCAATTTTTGTAGTTACAGCAGCAAAATTATGTTGATGGTGTGCCCGTCTTTAGTGCTATCTATCAAATCTTTTAAATTGTTACTGTAGTTGTAGCATTTACTGTAACCCCTTTACAGTATTCTACTACTGTACTTGGGAAGAAAATCTTTTAAGTGCACTTACGGGACTATTTTATCTCAGTTCTGTCAAGCACCTTAACTACTGGGAACGCTTGGAACACTTGACTTGTATTCGTTGGAACGCAGGAGGGAGAGATATATCATAATCTACACTTGGAAAATCTTGGAAGGAATGGTCCCAAATCTGCACACACAAATCACTCCCTACGAAAGTAAAAGACTGGGCAGGCGATGCAAAATGCCCCCAATAAAAAGTAGGGGCGCCATTGGTACACTAAGGGAAAACACCATAAGTGTCCGGGGCCCAAGACTGTTCAACAGCCTCCCATCAAGCATTAGGGGAATTGCCAATAAACCCCTGGCTGCCTTCAAGAGAGAGCTGGATAGATACCTAAAGTCAGTGCCGGATCAGCCGGGCTGTGGCTCGTACGTTGGACTGCGTGCAGCCAGCAGTAACAGCCTAGTTGATCAGGCCCTGATCCATCGGGAGGCCTGGTCATGGACCGGGCCGCGGGGGCGTTGATCCCCGGAATAACCTCCAGGTAAGCTTAAAATTTTAGTTTTGTCCCCCTCCCTCTCTCTCTCTCTAGGTTGATGGGGCTAAGTAACCTTTTGTACATTTTCTCGTATCGTCTTATGACTTTATATAATTATGTCTCCTTTCCTCTTATCAACTAAGAGTTTTATAATGTTTTTAAACTGTCTTCGTAACTCAGTATTCCTTATCTGTGGAATACAGTATATAATATGTCTGAAAGATGAAACAGTCAGCCGATATTTTGTACGTCTTACCTTCATTAAAATTTTTATTATTGATTATATTTATGGGAAGAGCTAAAACGATGGGGTCGAACATCTGGGAAATGAGAAGTATAAGTTGTCTCATGTACTTGTAGAAATAACGATTATATTATTATTATTATCCAGAAAAAGGGCAGGTAACCTAAGTTCTTTGCACCAGAGACATTTTTTTTTCCAAAGGTTTCCTCTGTCAACGTGACAGTTTCAAGACTCGTAGCTTGTCTCAGAACTTATTCTCTCTTATGTGCTAATTATTTAAGTTTAAGATGGACACTAGCGATGCATAATCGAAGTTTGGTTGAAACGATGTTGTGAAGAGCTTGGCTAGTTTGATTGAAGGATAGTTTGATGGTGGCCAGAGTGGGAACTGTGGTTGTAAAACCCTTGTTTTGAGTGTTTATTGGCCTCCAGACGAGACTTCATCTCAAGAAAGGTGTTCGTTCTGACACTATCGTTTTAGCAATGGCCAGAGTAGGATACGAATTCCTCGTATTTTAAGTTAACTTTATAAACTCTCTTGTTTATTACTGCTTGTTGATCTCTGCAGGATGGTTGCTTCTACCTACCTGCAGGTAGGTCGAACACAAAATTTGGCTTTTTGAAAACACGAGCATCGTCAAGGCTGCATATCAACACTACACCACCAGTCATGTGTACTTTAATGCTTCAATTATGGATTAAAGTGTCCTCATGTTTATATATTATATATATATATATACCTGGAGTCAACCTGGAGGGTATTCCGGGGGTCAACGCCCCCGCGGCCCGGTCCATGACCAGGCCTCCTGGTGGATCAGAACATGATCAACGAGACTGTTACTTCTGGCCGCACGTAGTCCAACGTACGAACCACAGCCCGGCTGATCCGGCACCGACTTTAGGTATCTGTCCAGCTCCCTCTTGAAGATAACCAGGGGTCTATTGATAATGCCCCCTTATGGCTGGTGGGAGGCTGTTGAACAGTCTTTGGCCCCAGACACTTAGTGTTTTTACTTAGTGTGCTAATGGTATGTTTAATCGCCTGCCAAGTCTTTCGCTTTCGTAGGGAGTGATTTCTGTGGGTAGATTAGGGGCCAGTCCCTCCAGGATCTTCCAGGTGTAGATTATGATATGGTTTAGAAAGACACGTAAGCAAACACTATAACATATTTATTAGAAAAACGTTCGGTCCTGGACCTTGATCACTTCTAACATACAGAGGTAGAAAGACATTATATATATAGGCGGAGAGTGAGATGTGACGCACGTGACCTGAGGAATGTCATAAGAACATAAGAATGGAGGAACACTGTAGAAGGCCTACTGGCCCATGCGAGGCAGGTCCTTATCAAAACAACCTCTGCCTATGATGAGGACGGGTAGACGATGAAATCATGTGACTCCTGTGTTGTTGGGTTGGTGCTGCTTAAGTATCATGTATGCCAATGTTTTTGAAATTTTGTAGTTTCCAGTGTTGCGTTCTATAGTGTCGGTGACGGCGATTGTGAGGCTTCTTAGGCACCGTCGGCGTCTGAGGTCTGGTTCGGTGAGAACGAGTTGTGCCTCGTTCCAGTTCATCAAATGCCCCGTGGAGTCTCTGTGGAGGACACAGGCGTACCTTACATCGTCTCTGTTAGAGGCATTTCGATGCTCATTCAGGCGGACTGCAAGATCTCTGCCTGTCTCGCCTACATATTTCTTGGGACAGAAACCCACAGGGGATAGTGTAGACGCCTGCTGTAGAAGTTAGAGGTGTGGGGCTGCGTTTCGTAGTGAGGTCTTTGATAGAGGATGTGTTTATGGTGGAAACGTTGATGTTACTCATAGCAAGTGCCCGGCGAGTATTCGTGGCAACATCGCCACATGGGAGTACTATGAACTGTTTACGGGGCTGTTCCATGGGCGGTTTGTTGAGGATAGCTTGTGCCTTGAGTCTGCAATCTCGGATGAAGAAAGATGGGAACTGAAGACGTGTAAAGGCTTGTGTTATGTAAGTGCATTCTTCTTCTAGAAAACAAGGGCTGGAGATGCAAAGAGCTCCCAAGAAGAAGCCAATGAGGACTCCTCTCTTAGTGCGGGTGTCTTGGTGTGAATAAAAAGTGCACAAGATCGTCCTTGTTGGTAGGTCTTCTACACACCCTGAAGAGAAGCTTGTCACTGTCGGGAGATCTGCACAGCAGAACGTCGAGGAAAGGAAGTTTGCCATCATTTCCGAGTTCAAGCGCAAACTCCATTGATGGTTCAACCGCACTGATCCTGCTGAGAAGGGCCTGGACACTGAGACGTCTCGGACAGAAAACCAATACATCATCAACGCATCTTAGCCAGGTAACGGTGTTGGGAATGAGGGTGCTGAATTTCTCTGTCTCCAAGTTTTCCATGAAGAGGTTGGCAAGCACAGCACTGAGCGGGCTGCCCATTGCCATCCCAAAGCATTGTTTGTAACAGAAGGACTGCAGAATATATACTCAGCCAAGTTACCACTGCCAACATCCAACAGAAATTGAAGCTATCACGAAAACTACAAGACCTGTGCTCCCACAGCATATGGAGCGAAATGGGACGACCAGAAATCATAAATAACTTATCTTCCTATACACTAACCGTCACCGAGACAGAAGCCCTCAGCCTAGGGCTCAAGTTTACTACTGGCATCAACAAGAAACATAATCTGGTGGATATGGTAACCAAGAACCAACCTTTTGGAGACTCCGAGTTTCAAAAGGGCTTTGTCCAAGGAATTATCACTGCTGCAGCTACTGAGCCTTCAAGACCGGTCATTCCCAGAAGATACATCCAAGCACTCAGGAACTTGGCCAACAACGATGATATCGTCATTACAACCGCTGGCAAAGGTGGTGTGGTGTTACTCAACACTGTCGACTACAACAATAAAGTCTTAAATCTTCTCAACGATGCCAACACATACCAGCCTGTATCGGAATCAGTGCTACTTCAAAAGTACCCAGACTTTCCTTCAAAAGGCTCGTAGCATCTTACGAAAATCAGAACAAGGCAAAAAAACTACTTAAACTTTTACAGGTCAACCGAAACCAGCACGCCTGTATGGCCTTCCTAAGACACACAAACCTGGCATCCCACTACGGCCTATCACTTCGGGCATAGGGAGTGCACCACACAGACTAGCCGGCCACCTTGCAAATACCTTTCAGCGCTTCTGGGCACTATCAGTCAAGCCCACCTCAAACACTCAGGTGGACCTTCTCTCCCGAATTTCCAACCTGAATGTCAAAACAAAAGCATGGCTTCCTTCGATGTCACAGCCCTCTTTACCAACGTTCCTACTGACGCTGCAATCAACATTCTGAGACAGAGGCTCACTGAAAACCACGACCTCCCTTTACCTCTTCTAGATTTCATCAATCTAGTGGAACTGTGTGTTAATTTCAACTTCTTCAAGTATCAGGACAACTGTTACAAACAATGCTTTGGGATGGCAATGGGCAGCCCGCTCAGTGCTGTGCTTGCCAACCTCTTCATGGAAAACTTGGAGACAGAGAAATTCAGCACCCTCATTCCCAACACCGTTACCTGGCTAAGATGCGTTGATGATGTATTGGCTTTCTGTCCGAGACGTCTCAGTGTCCAGGCCCTTCTCAGCAGGATCAGTGCGGTTGAACCATCAATGGAGTTTGCGCTTGAACTCGGAAATGATGGCAAACTTCCTTTCCTCGACGTTCTGCTGTGCAGATCTCCCGACAGTGACAAGCTTCTCTTCAGGGTGTGTAGAAGACCTACCAACAAGGACGATCTTGTGCACTTTTTTTCACACCAAGACACCTGCACTAAGAGAGGAGTCCTCATTGGCTTCTTCTTGGGAGCTCTTCGCATCTCCAGCCCTTGTTTTCTAGAAGAAGAATGCACTTACATAACACAAGCCTTTACACGTCTTCAGTTCCCATCTTTCTTCATCCGAGATTGCAGACTCAAGGCACAAGCTATCCTTAACAAACCGCCCATGGAACAGCCCCCTAAACAGTTCATAGTACTCCCATGTGGCGATGTTGCCACGAATACTCGCCGGGCACTTGCTATGAGTAACATCAACGTTTCCACCATAAACACATCCTCTATCAAAGACCTCATTACGAAACGCAGCCCTACACCTCTAACTTCTACAGCAGGCGTCTACACTATCCCCTGTGGGTTCTGTCCCAAGAAATATGTAGGCGAGACAGGCAGAGATCTTGCAGTCCGCCTGAATGAGCATCGAAATGCCTCTAACAGAGACGATGTAAGGTACGCCTGTGTCCTCCACAGAGACTCCACGGGGCATTTAATGAACTGGAACGAGGCACAACTCGTTCTCACCGAACCAGACCTCAGACGCCGACGGTGCCTAGAAGCCTCACTAGTTGAACATTAAAATGGTATAAAATACCGACAGGTTGTTAGGTAAGACACATATGCAACAGTTAGGTATCTTTATTTCGAAACGTTTCGCCTACACAGTAGGCTTCTTCAGTCGAGTACAGAAAAGTTGATAGAAGCAGAAGATACTTGAAGACGATGTAATCAGTCCATCACCCTTAAAGTTTTGAGGTGGACAGTCCCTCAGTCTGGAGAAGAGCATTGTTCCATAGTATGAAACAATATGGAGATGAAGTGGCAGGATGGAGCCTTATATAGCGCCAAGAAGTGAGACGTAGGTCACTAGAAGAGGTAAGAACTCAGATGTTGGGAGGTCAGGTCCCTCTCAAATCCAGCCGTTCTCACTAGTAGAGGTTGTCGAAGTTGATTGTAGGTCTGTACTCAAAACGTTAAGGGTGATGGACTGATTACATCATCTTCAAGTATCTTCTGCTTCTATCAACTTTTCTGTACTCGACTGAAGAAGCCTACTGTGTAGGCGAAACGTTTCGAAATAAAGATACCTAACTGTTGCATATGTGTCTTACCTAACAACCTGTCGGTATTTTATACAATTTTAATGTTCAATCTGTCAGACACTGCAACACAAGGGTATCTTGGTACAGACCTACGTCACTTCGACAACCTCTACTCGTGAGAACGGCTGGATTTGAAGGGACCTGACCTCCCAACATCTGAGTTCTTACCTCTTCTAGTGACCTACGTCTCACTTCTTGGCGCTATATAAGGCTCCATCCTGCCACTTCATCTCCATATTGTTTCATACTATGGAACAATGCTCTTCTCCAGACTGAGGGACTGTCCACCTCAAAACTTTAAGGGTGATGGACTGATTACATCGTCTTCAAGTATCTTCTGCTTCTATCAACTTTTCTGTACTCGACTGAAGAAGCCTACTGTGTAGGCGAAACGTTTCGAAATAAAGATACCTAACTGTTGCATATGTGTCTTACCTAACAAGCCTCACTAATCGCCGTCACCGACACTATAGAACGCAACACTGGAAACTACAAAATTTCAAAAACATTGGCATACATGATACTTAAGCAGCACCAACCCAACAACACAGGAGTCACATGATTTCATCGTCTTCCCGTCCTCATCATAGGCAGAGGTTGTTTCGATAAGGACCTGCCTCGCATGGGCCAGTAGGCCTTCTACAGTGTTCCTCCATTCTTATGTTCTTATGACATTCCTCAGGTCACGTGCGTCACATCTCACTCTCCGCCTATATATGTCTTTCTACCTCTGTATGTTAGAAGTGATCAAGGTCCCAGGACCGAAACGTTTTCTAATAAATATGTTATAGTGTTTGCTTACGTGTCTTTCTAAACCAACTTGTCGGTATTTATTACCAAGGTTTATACCAGATTATGATATATCTCTCTCGCCTGCGCTCCAGTGAGTACAGGTCAAGTGTTTCCAAGCGTTCCCAGTAGTTAAGGTGTTTGATGGAACTTATGTGTGCAGTAAAGGTTCTCTGTATATCCACTAGATCTGCAATTTCACCTGCCTTGAATGTTAATGTACAGCAATATTCCAGCCTAGAGAGAACAAGTGATTTAAAAAGGATCATCATTGGCTTGGCATCTCTCGTTTGTCCCAAACTTTCACTATTTTATCAAATGAGCATTTTTTCACTTATAGTATTATTATATTCACGGAAAAGAGTTAAGCCCATATGTGTCATACAGTGCCGGTGGCATGAGGGGTCGTCAGGTTTGCTCCAAGAGAGGGGAAGGGAGCGTCCGGGTGGAGGAACCTTACAGCAGCGTCAGCACTTCACCGAAGGTAAGGTCAGCACAGCCAGCCGAGGTCACGACTCAAATGAAAAGTCGATACGTTTAAGAATTCAGCGTAAGAACGAATTTATGGGAAATTCCCAGAAATGCCAGCCGGAAATGGAACAAATTCTGCGTATATGAGGGCTGACCTGAGAAACATACGCCAGGGGGCTTAGGTGTTACACATGTGTCTTTATTTACTTGACCAGAAATAAGTGGTATACATTTAGTTTGTGAAGAGTGTTCTTATATTTGATATATGCTTCTGAGGTTGCATACTGCTTCGTCTTGAAGCTTGGCCTGAGGTTAGATACTGACTGCCTGATCAAGAAGGCTGTTGCTGCCAGCGGCCCACAGTCCCAAGTAATCATCACATCCTGATTCGTCTGGCACTCGTTGCGGGCAGTAGTTCAGTTGTCCTCGGGGTGTGAGGTTTACCCTTCTCTCTCTTTTTCAAAGAACCCACAGTTCAGTTAGGAAACCTCAGACAACATATCTGTCAATACTGGAGACCACTATTAAGTGGCGAGTGGTCCATGACTTCAGTCTAGAACAAACCGTCTTCCGAAGTTTTCTCTTAAACTGTAGGTTACCTGTACATTGTTCTCTTTACCGTTTTGTGATTTATTTTTCTACTGTCAGTTTCTTTATATAACATATGAGTTGCTTTCTTGCTGATACACTGTGGTCTATTCCCTCCTCCCTGTCTCCAATCTTCGTTACTTTGCAGCTATTGTAATTGAAGACGGTTTTAATAGAATTTCCTAGTTGAAGAGGGTTAGTAACTCAACTTCAGAAAGTCTGCATCTTAATTTCAATTAGGGACCTTATGTCCTCCCCTAGACGCTATCACAAAAAAGCTATCTAACAGCCAATTATCTATTCACTGCTAGGTGACTTAGTATTGTAACCACGAACGAGTGATATTTAATCAATAACAACACTATGACTAGCCGGGGGATCGAACCCGTGTTGTTTTAGCCCGCCTCATGGTGAGCAAAAATTCACGACGCTCTAATCTACTGGACCATGCAAGATTAGATAGTCCAGTGGGTTATAGCGTCGTGAATTTTCGCTCACCATGAGGAGGGCTAAAACAACACGGGTTCGATTTAGATCCTCCGGCTAGTCGCAGTGTTCTATTGAGATTATATATATATATATATATATATATATATATATATATATTATATAATATATATATATATATATATATATATATATATAATAATATATATATATAATATTATATATATATATATATATATATATATATATATATATTATAAATATATATATATATATAATATATATATATATATATTATATATATATATATCACACACACACACACAAAAACACACCCAGAGATTATCTAAGATTAAAGTTTCTCTGCATTCTATTTTAAGGGAAAGTTTTCCTTGAAATCTTAGTGTTTTATTGTCTAGTTTCCTTATACTGCTTCACTCACTCTCCACAATCGGCCGACACTGCACGCTATCATATCTGTTCTCAAAATTGCATACTGAGTTTACCTTTCTTCTGCAACTCATTCCACCTTCCATCTATCCTGCTGGGATTCAACCACTGTACTTCCCATAGATCCCTATGATACATCTGTGTCTTCAACTTAAACATATGTCCCCTCAGGGATGGTTGTAAGTTGGGAGGTGAAGGGGGGAGGAGGATGTGGGTGGTGTGGGAGTGAGTGTGGGTGGTGGGTGTTGGTTTGAGGCCAGGGCTGAGAGTGTGGGCGGTGGTGCTGTATTCTGCCTAAAACCGTTCAACATTTCCCACGAAAAACGTGCAATTTTGAACGTCTGGCAGTGTGCATAAATAATAAAGCCGGAGCAACATTAGAGCACAACGTCGTGTTTCCGACGCTCTTCTTCCCTCGACACCACTTTAAGGCTACTAATGGTTAATTTAACGTCAGTTAATCCAAATTATCTCTGCAGCATCACGAAAATTAGTTAAAATTGCTGCCCACCACCGCCACCAGATGGCAGTATTATACATAATAATAACAATTATATAATAATAAGAGCAAGTAGAAGAAAAAGGGAGACTCTCCTGCAACCACACGTGTGTGGTACAGATAAGTGGTATAGACATGTCTGTACCACACAAATGCGGTACATACGTGTGCACAACATGTCAGGCACAAAAATAAAATAAAATACAATAAAAATTACAATTATTATTGTATTTTATCAGCCGAGGTAGAGTGACCTGAAAAAATAGAAACACTTTCAGTCATTCGTTCAATCACTGTCTTGCTTTAAACATGCTGATGTAACTTCTGATGAGACACTGAACTGTAACATCATTCCTTCAGAGTGCAGGCACTATGCTTACCTCCAGGACTCAAGTCCAGCTAACCGGTTTCCGTGAATCTCTTCATGTTACCGTGCTCACATTCCAATAGCACATCATAAAAACCACTTGTCTCCACTAACACTCTCACAGAAGCTTGTTGAATATCCAAGCCACTAGCACTCAAAACCTCCCTTATCCTCTCCCTCCAACCCTTCCTAGGACGACCCCTGCCCCACTTTTCCTTAACTTCAGATTTGCCCCACTCTTTAAATGGAAGTTTAACCTACCAAGTGACCGGTGTTTATTGTGGTAATATTTTTTTAGGTTGTATTTACAGTTTTCACTAGGATAATTAGGTTTAATGTGAGATGGTAATGTTTGAAATTACTGTATTATCTTAATGATGTGGAAAACTGTCCAGCGAGGTCTGACAGACTAATCCTAACCTGTAATTCCTATTTATTTTTTTCGCTACCGCTCACAGGATGAACTACAGATGCTCGGTGAATAGTCGCTCAGGCGGCACGAAGGGTTTCAATAAGATAAGATTTGTTCGGAATTTTAACCCGGAGAGTTAGACACCCAGGATAACCCAAGAGTGTCAGTGCGTCATCGAGGACTGTCTTGCTTCCACTGGGGTCCTTTAATCTTGTCCCCCAGGATGCCACCCAGACTAGTCGACTAACACCCAGGTAACTGCTTGCTGCTAGGTGGACAGGGACAATAGGTATAAGGAAACATGCCTTATGTTTCCACCCATGCCGGGAATTGAACCACGGTTACTCATGGCCTGGTAGGCAAAGTTCTCACTTTACACGTGTCCGTGTTCGATTCCCGGCAAAGGTGGAAACATTGGGTGTTAGTCGACTGGTGTGGGTCGCATCCTGGAACAAAACTGACCTAATTTACCTGAAATGCTCGGCATAACAAGGAGCTTTCTATATAGTAGTATGCCACTGATGTCAGCTAGACCTTGTACATTTTTTTCAACAAGTCGGCCGTCTCCCACCGAGGCAGGGTGACCCAAAAAAAGAAAGAAAATCCCCAAAAAGAAAATACATTCATCATCATTCAACACTTTCACCACACTCACACATTATCACTGCTTTTGCAGAGGTGCTCAGAATACAACAGTTTAGAAGCATATACGTATAAAGATACATAACATATCCCTCCAAACTGCCAATATTCCAAACCCCTCATTTAAAGTGCAGGCATTGTACTTCCCATTTCCAGGACTCAAGTCCGACTATATGAAAATAACCGGTTTCCCTGAATCCCTTCACTAAATATTACCCTGCTCACACTCAAACAGATCGTCAGGTCCCAAGTATCATTCGTCTCCATTCACTCCTAACACGCTCATGCACACTTGCTGGAAATCCAAGCCCCTCGCCCACAAAACCTCCTTTACCCCCTCTTTCCAACCCTTTCGAGGACGACCCCTACCCCTCCTTCCTTCCCCTATAGATTTATATGCTTTCCATGTCATTCTACTTTGATCCATTCTCTCTAAATGACCAAACCACCTCAACAACCCCTCTTCTGCCCTCTGACTAATGCTTTTATTAACTCCACACCTTCTCCTAATTTCCACACTCCGAATTTTCTGCATAATATTTACACCACACATTGCCCTTAGACAGGACATCTCCACTGCCTCCAACCGTCTCCTCGCTGCTGCATTTACCACTCAAGCTTCACATCCATATAAGAGTGTTGGTACTACTATACTTTCATACATTCCCTTCTTTGCCTCCATAGATAACGTTTTTTGACTCCACATATACCTCAACGCACCACTCACCTTTTTTCCCTCATCAATTCTATGATTAACCTCATCCTTCATAAAATCCATCCACCGACACGTCAACTCCCAAGTATCTGAAAACATTCACTTCTTCCATACTCCTCCTCCCCAATTTGATATCCAATTTTTCTTTATCTAAATCATTTGATACCCTCATCACCTTACTCTTTTCTATGTTCACTTTCAACTTTCTACCTTTACACACATTCTCAAACTCATCCACTAGCCTTTGTAATTTTTCTTAGAATCTCCCATAAGCACAGTATCATCAGCAAAAAGTAACTGTGTCAATTCCCATTTTGAATTTGATTCCTCATAATTTAATCCCACCCCTCTCCCGAACACCCTAGCATTTACTTCTTTTACAACCCCATCTATAAATATATTAAACAACCATGGTGACATTACACATCCCTGTCTAAGACCTACTTTTACCGGGAAGTATTCTCCCTCTCTTCTACACACCCTAACCTGAGCCTCACTATCCTCATAAAAGCTCTTTACAGCATTTAGTAACTTACCACCTATTCCATATACTTGCAACATCTGCCACATTGCTCCTCTATCCACTCTATCATATGCCTTTTCTAAATCCATAAATGCAATAAAAACTTCCCTACCTTTATCTAAATACTGTTCACATATATGCTTCAATGTAAACACTTGATCTACACATCCCCTACCCACTCTGAAGCCTCCTTGCTCATCCGCAATCCTACATTCTGTCTTACCTCTAATTCTTTCAATTATAACCCTACCGTATACTTTTTCCTGGTATACTCAGTAAACTTATTCCTCTATAATTTTTACATTCTCTTTTGTCCCCTTTCCCTTTATATAAAGGGACTATACATGCTCTCCGCCAATCCCTAGGTACCTTCCCCTCTTTCATACATGTACATGTACTTGTATTAAATAAAGATGTTATTAAGTCCCCTCCCAAATATCTGAATATATTCACGCCCACCATACTTCCTTCATCCAGTCTGACATCTACTCTCTCACTGTCTATATTTCTGATACTCTCATCACCTTGCTCTTTCCTATGTTCATTTTTAATTTCCTTCTTTTACATATATATATTCTACCAAATTCGTCTACTAACCTTTGCAATTTCTCTTTAGAATCCCCCCCCCCAAAAGAAAAATGTGAAAGTGCAAGTCCGTAGAGATTATAATACTGCGCCTCGGACATAATGAGGTTTGATCCGAGGTAGGGGAACAGTAGCTCCAATTCCTTAGATCAAGAGCCCTTTTCCAGTGCTCAAAAAAGTTCGAGACGGAAATATGATCATGACTAGTGCACCGGGTTGTGGACCGGGCCGCGGGGGCGTTGATCCCCGGAATGCCCTCCAGGTAGACTCCTCAGGTAGACTCCCCATATCCTTCCTGTGGACGGTAGTGGCTAGTTTACTGTGCATCACATATCCTTCCTCTAAATGGCAGCGCAAGAATATATGGATAAACAACAGGCCTGGGAACTACACCCCAAAATGGGGTAACAGGAGTTTGTATAAACTCACTCTTCTTGCCGAATAAGGCAAGCGAAAATTTGGGTATGCAATAATATCCCAAAAATCATTCTGAACCTAACGAAAAAATATATTCCACTGTGTTTATTATTTAATTATTGTAAACTTATCTAAGATATACTATTTAGTTCGATTAGGCTAAATTAAACTGAGCTTGTTTTAATAAGGTTAGGTAATTTTCTAAGGTTCTTCTGGTACAAAAATTAATTTTTACATCAACGTAAATGAAAAAATATATCTTCAAACGTATAAGAGAAAATTTAAGAAAGGACTTAATTTTAAATTTCTTGCTAATTGACCGGTTTTACCTATTCAGGACGACATTACACAGACACACACATACATCTGTTGCAAGCAACTTTACTGTGCTTGCTCAAAATATCCGGTAACTTATTTTCACTAAAACACAATGATGTATCAAAACGTTATTATACCGTCTATCTCTCTACTTCTCAATAAGCAGATAGTGAAGCACAATGTTAAAGAAAGTAGCCATGAAGCTAAACTGACAGAAGCACATGTAACCAAGCCTGAGCCTGCCTACTATGTCAGTCAGCTTCATATAAGAACGAAAGAAATTATGACAAATGTTCCTGTAAAACAAGTGTGAAACGCGCAGGAGAAAGTTAAATACGAGTACAATAAACAAGGAATAACAAGTATATTTTCGTGCCTGAAAAGTTCTCGACAAAACTATACAAATAAACAGACATTCTGTTTATCTAAGTCAGTCAGTCAGTCTGTCTCTGTCTCTCTGTCTGTCTCTCATCTCAACTATCAGCACAGTATCAGAGACAGCATTAAGATTATCTTTCTTAGCAGAAAACCTCGATATAGACTGTGGGCACCTCCTGTTATCTGATGTCCCATGTACTCTCCTTTACTGCTCTCCCCTCTGTCCCTCCCTCCAACCGTCCTTTCCAAGACCTGACTTGGACTTGCCTCGCATGGGCCAGTAGGCCTGCTGCAGCGTTCCTTCTTTATACACAAATAACCCGCACATAAAAGACAGAAGCTTACGACGACGTTTCGGTCCGACTTGGACCATTGACAAAGTCACACTAACAGAGGAGGAGCAGGACGGCTATATATAGGCAGGAAGAGGTGGAGGTAGTAGTAGTGGTAGTAGTAGTGGTGGTAGTAGTACAAGAATTGTATATAATACCGACAGGATGAAATGACACATGCACAACACCCGGGCATCCCCACCGTAGACGTTTCGCCATCCAGCCAGCCACTGGATGGCGAAACGTCCACAACAAAGACAACCAGACGCCGCACATGTGTCTAATTTCATCTACTACATCTACTGATGAAATTAGACACATGTGCGGCGTCTGGTTGTCTTTGTTGTGGACGTTTCGCCATCCAGTGGCTGGCTGGATGGCGAAACGTCTACGGTGGGGATGCCCGGGTGTTGTGCATGTGTCATTTCATCCTGTCGGTATTATATACAATTGTGTATCGTTCCAGTCACGGTATTGTGCCTTTTTGTTATTCCTTCTTTATGTTAGTATGTTTCTCTCTCTCTCTCTCTCTCTCTCTCTCTCTCTCTCTCTCTAGGGAGGTATTATGAGTGCTGGTAGTAAGAGGAAGGTGATAATGTAACTTTGGTGCGCCGCTTTCCCTGCTGCTTCTCTCTGGTAAACATGAGAGCCACTACTGTGAGCTTGTGTACCACCCTAGCTCAGTCACGTAACTCTATTTACCCAGCTCCAGCTCCAGCTTCTGGGCCCCGACTCTTGAAATTTAATCGACTGCATGATGCCTCCCCAACACACCATGGGACTATGTTTTTACATTTGAATAAATTAGTGGAAGGATGGAGAAAGGATAGGAAGACATGGGGAGGAGGAAGGAGAGAGGAAAGGAGACGATATTTCTTGGAAATTAAACGATAATATCGTTCCAAACCATGGAACGATAATATCGTTCCATACCATGGAGATGAACTCTTCTCCAGGCTGAGGGACTGACCACCTCGAATACTTTTTCTCCAAGGTTGACGGACTGATTTCATCTTCATTTCACTACTACTGATCTATCTGTGACTGAAGAAGCCTACTGTGTAGGTGAAACGTTTCATCAATAAAGATACCCAACTGTTGCAAATGTGTCTTAATCTTCAACTTGTCAGCATTTTATATAATTTTCAATATACATCAATACGATCCTAGTATACGGAGGAAACTAAAAATTTAAGAGCAGAGGTTTCTCTTGCAAGAACACAGTGGGACAGTTTTGCCAGTGAAACCTACAAGAAACGAACATCTTCAGTCAACAGCTGGGAAGTGACTCATCAGTGCCCAGAAACAGGCATGAGACACAACTAACATTCAATATTGGGACAAAAAGAGTCAGATGAGCGAGAGACACGTGCAGCAGTTGGGTATCTTTATTTCCGGAACGTGTTACCTACACAGTAGGCTTCTTCAGTCGAATACACTAACAGGGTCAACAGGAACGGTGTTGGAGTAGCGATGTATGTCAGAGATAATTTAAATTGTTTTAAACATGATATAAGATTAGAAACATCGAACGTAGAATCTGTTTGGCTACAGTTTCTCGAGGGTCGTGACAAATTAATTTTGAGTGTAATTTATAGGTCCCCAAACCTTGAAAGGGAGTGCAGTAAGCTGTTATGGGACGAAATTCATAAGGCATCTAGATATAAAAATGCTGTGTTAATGGGAGATTTTAACTTTAGACAAAATGACTGGAAAAATATGACAGGAAATCTCGAGTCTAGTGACTTTCTTGATGCGGTTCAGGATTGCTTTTTAGAGGTTTGTGACAGAACCAACTAGAGGAAACAATCTGCTTGATTTGGTTCTTGCCAACAAAGAATCACTAAATAATCTTGAGGTTAATGATGAGCTTGGGGAAAGTGATCACAAATCACTTAGCTTCAATATATCATGGAGTTACGCGGATAACTGTAATCAAATCTCTGTCCCAGACTTTCGCTTGGCCGATTTCATGAGACTGAAAAATTACCTGGGTGGGCTAAATTGGGATGTCCTGACTGTGGGTCAGGTAAGTGATCTTGGTTGCCAATATGACGTTTTTCAGAGCATAGTTCTAGCTGCCCAGACAACTTTTGTTCCGAGTAGGGAAATTAGATCTAACAAAAATGATCCCAAATGGATGAACAATAGATTAAAACATCTCGTTGGTCAAAAGAGAGGCATACATAGGCGTATCAAAAGAGGGGATGAGCAGTTAAGAAATCAATATATTCAATTAGAGAGAGAAATAAAAAAGGAATGAGAAAGGCAAAAAGGAATTATGAGGCTAAGGTCGCAAAGGATTCGAAACTAACCCAAAAGGGTTCTTTCAGGTATACAGAAGTAAGATTAGGGACAAGACAGGCCCACTTAAGAGTAACTCTGGTCAGATCACTGACAGTGATAAGGATATGTGTGAAATTTTCAATACCTACTTCCTCTCAGTTTTTACCCAGGAAAATACTAGCGAAATTCCTGAAATAATAGATTATGTAGAACAGGACGATAATAAACTAGGCACGATTGCAGTAACTAGTAGCATGATCCTCAGACAAATAGAGAAATTAAAACCTAACAAATCTCCAGGCCCTGATGAACTGTTTGCAAGGGTGTTAAAGGAATGTAAAGAGGAACTTAGCATACCTTTGGCTAATCTTTTCAACATATCACTACAAACTGGCATAGTGCCTGATAAGTGGAAAATGACAAATGTAATACCTATTTACAAGGCAGGTGACAGGTCCTTAGCTTCGAACTATAGACCAATAAGCCATAGTGGTAAAATTTATGGAATCAATAATCTCAACACGGTTTTACAAAGGGGCGTTCCTGTCTTACGAATTTACTAACTTTTTTTCACTAAGGTGTCTGAGGAGGTAGATCATAGTAATAAATATGATATTGTGTATTTGGATTTCAGTAAGGCTTTCCATAGAGTTCCACACCAGAGGCTATTGAGGAAACTTAAGGCACACGGAATAGGAGAAATTTTTTCCTAGGTAGAGGCATGGCTGACAAATAGGCAGCAGAGTTTTTACATAAATGGGAAAAAATCAGAATGGGGGCACGTCACAAGCGGTGCTCCTCAGGGGTCAGTGTTGGGCCCGTTGTTGTTCACAATTTACATAAACGACATAGATGAGGGAATAAACAGCAACATAAGCAAATTTGCTGATGGCACCAAATCAGGTCGTCCAATTCATTCTAATGAGGACACTAGAGCACTCCAGGATGATTTGAATAGACTGATGCAATGGTCGGAGAAGTGGCAGATGCTGTTTAATATAAACAAATGCAAAGTTCTAAATGTTGGACAGGTAAATAACCATGCCACATATAAACTAAATGTAGATCTTAATACTACTGATTGCGAAAAGGATTTAGGAGTTCTGGTTAGCAGTAATCTAAAGCCAAGACAACAGTGCATTAATGTTCGCAATAAAGCTAACAGAATCGTTGGCTTCATATCTAGAAGTATAAATAATAGAAGTCCTCAGGTTGTTCTTCAACTCTATATATCCTTGGTTAGGCCTCATTGAGATTATGCTGCACAGTTCTGGTCACCGTATTACAGAATGGATATAAATGCACTGGAAAACGTACAGAGGATGAGAAAGTTGATCCCACGTATCAGAAATCTTCCCTATGAGGATAGACTGAGGGCCCTGAATCTGCACTCTCTAGAAAGGCGTAGAATTAGGGAAGATATGATCGAGGTGTATAAATGGAACACAGGAATAAATAAAGGGGATGTAAACAGCGTGCTGAAAATTTCCGGCCAAGACAGGACTCGCAGCAATGGTTTCAAGTTGGAAAATTTCAGATTCAGGAAGGATATAGGAAAGCACTGGTTTGGTAATAGAGTCATGGATGAGTGGAACAAACTCCTGAGTACAGTTATAGAGGCCAAAACGTTGTGTAGTTTTAAAAATAGGTTAGATAAATACATGAGTGGGTGTGAGTTGGACTTGACTAGCTTGTGCTACTAGGTCAGTTGCCGTGCCCCTTCCTGAAGTGGAAGTGACCTGACTAGGTGGGTCATTGGGCTAATCCTGGGAGGGGGGCACATGGACCTGCTTCGCATGGGTCAGTAGGCCTGCTACAGTGTTCCTTCTTTCTTATGTTCTTATGTTCTAATACTGAGGTGACAGCAGTATTCGACAGCAGTGGAAAGGTACAGATGATGTGATCAGTCCATCAACCTTGATATACTTCAAGTAAGACTTCAAGGTTGATAGACTGATTACCTCTCTACTGTTTCTGCTGTCTCCTTTGTATTCCACTGAAGAAACCTATTGTGTAGAGTCTAGACGAAACTTTTCGGAAATAAAAGCTACCCAACTGCTGCGCCCGTATCTTACTCATCTATTAATCAGTATTATATACCATTATCATAATCACAAAATCAGTCATGAAGTTTACCAGGTAGAGAAAAGGACCGGGTTTCAATTCGTAACTGGGCAAGACACATGGACAATTCTTACACCTGCTGCTCCTGTTCACCTAGCAGTACGTAGGTATCTGGGTATTAGCAGATTGATATCAGTCGTATCCTGGGGATGGGGGTCAAAGGACTAGCTTTGAAATGGTCAGAAGTAGGATAGCTCTTGAGAATGTACATCTGATAAAAGGAGCAAGGAACAAACCCAGACTGTAACCGTGAAAGGAAAAAGACAAGTATGAAATGCAAGAGCGATTGCAAAACTAGCAAACATACTGAACCTTCAAGATCTTAAGCAAGGAATCATTCAGAATACCAAACACAAAGTACACAAGACTTCTTCAATATGCACAGCCAGTGATGCACGCTCAGCCAGGCACGGTAAGAAATTCGGGATAGACTAAAGGATGCAACCAGACTGGCACCGAAGCCCAGAGACAAGATCATGCAAGATCAGAAACCTCATTAAGGAATCTTTCAACACTGTGCAATACACATGGTCTATCATAAGACAGCATCAGCAGTATGCAGCTCCAACCTGGTCAAGTATGTACGAAAATTTGACAGGTCTGAAGGCTCACAAGACTAGTGCCAGAGCTGAGGGGCATGAATTATGGGGAAAAACTAAAAGAAATGAGCCTGACGACTTAAGAAGAGAGAACTGGGAGATTCATGATTACGACATATAAGATACTTAGAGGATTTGCCAGTAGTGATAGATTTTTTTTAAATGCACGACACGGACGAGGGAGAATAGTTTGAAGTTAAAATCACATATGACTCACAGGGATGCTAGGAAATGCTTTATTAGTTTGAGGGTTGTAAATAAGTGAACTGAGCTAGGTGAGGTGATAGAAGAAAAGTTAATGCATAATTTCAGTGGGCATGATAGGACCTCTGACGGCAGGAACCAATAATGACGATGATTTTAGTTCTAGAGGCGAGGCCACGAGCTGACACACACACACACACACACACACACACACACACACACACACACACACACACACACACACACACACACACACACACACACACAACGCACGCACGCACGCACACACACATACGGACAGACATACAACAGGCCTAGTGTCTAACTGACATGTGCCTAGGACCAAATGGTAACTAACAGGTTCTCAAGATTAAATTTTGCCAGCGAAGTGGCTAGTTTATTGTGCACACCATATTCATCGTGTGAACGGTAGCGCAGAAGATATGGACACACAAAAGGTCTAGGAACTAGGTCCCAAAAGGGCTAAGAAGAGTGCATCTTTATTTATATCTACAGTTCACTTATATGTTGCAAGCAAATTTAGGAAATTTGCTTAATATGTCTGGTATCTTATTTTTATTGATAAGATATCTTGACATCATAGGTTATATCTATATTCCTCAGCGAGTAGACAATGCAGCACACAGTGCTCAAGATAGTCACTATGTGGCTACCAAGAAGCTTAAAAGTTTATATATATTTTAGAAAGTAAATTAGAACAAAATTTAGAATTGCGACCCAGTTGTATACAGAGTAAATTTATGAAAGGAAGTAAGAAACATTTCTGATGATCTACCAGCAGGATAAATTAGTTTAACTTTTTTTGTCAATGAATAGTTCCCATCAGAGTCTAGAGAAAAAAGTAATAGATTTATTCGTTCTGATGGTAATTCGTATATCTCGAAACAGTGGACGGAGTATCGAGCCTTCACACCCTCATGGATTTAGTGTTTCGAACCATTAAAAGAAGTGTACTATTATTTATTTGAAGATGTCAGAATGCAAGGCATCATTTAGTCTCCACGGAGACTAGATGATGGCTTGTACCAGACGAAATAGCTGTCAGGATGTAGTAATGATATGGAAGCTCTTAAAAACCTAACATAAATAAAGTCAAGAAAAAATTTACTTTAAAAAACTTAAACAGAGGATCCAGTGAATGTGTACTCACCTATTTGTGGTTGCAGGGGTCGATTCATAGCTCCTGGCCCCGCCTCTTCGTATGTGTGTGTGTGTGTGTGTGTGTGTGTGTGTGTGTGTGTGTGTGTGTGTGTGTGTGTGTGTGTGTGTGTGTGTGTGTGTGGTGTGTGTTGTGTGTGTGTGTGTTGTGCGCGCGCGCGCGCGCGCGCGCGCGCAAAATATACGACAGATCATTATTTTTCATTTGATGAGAAAAGTGACTACAATGCAATGTATCAACACTTGCTAAGTATGAAGGTACCCTCCTTGATGGTGGTCTGGACATAGTGTACCATGAAGGCACCCTCCTTGATGGTCTGGACATAGGGTAGCATGAAGGTACCCTATGTCCAGACAACTTTCAAGGAGGGTGCCTTCATGGTACCCTCCTTGAAAGAGGTCTGGACATAGGGTACCATGAAGGCACGGTGTCTCGTATCAGTATCTCTGTACTGTCTCATCATAACCATCATGGTATTCACAATGTTTTTAATTATTAGCATGTGTTGGCGCCGTCTGTCTCTCCAGCCTGTCTTCCCTCTCCTCCCTCCTCCAATTACCTCCCCCCTTCCCCGTCTTTCCTGTCTCCTATTCATAATTTCTCTTACTCGGTTCTTGGATGATGCAGATATCTTTACCCAAATTCCAGTTCTACTGTGTATGGTAAAGTCCATCCTGAGAAATGAAAATTCCCAAGTGATAATAACTCCAGCTTTGTTGGAAGGAAACCCTTGAAGCTGCCGTGGTTGATGTACCTTTGCTGGAATATTTGACGATATCCTCATTGACCAACTCAAGTCTCCCAGCTCAGACTGACGGATTTCAACATCTTGTATGAGTCCCATCCTGCGTGATGGTATCATACAAAATAGTGTAGCAGTACACTGCTGATCTATCCAGTTATGTTAATACACCCCACCACGACTTCCACCACCACCTCAATGACCTCCACCACCTCAACGACCTCCACTACCACCACCACCACCACGACCTGCTCTGCAGTAGCGTGTTATCTCTTAGACAAACACGACTCCCCAAAATAGCGTCAGCTGACAGCAGAGTTTCTTCATTTGCTCGTGAAGACCTTTACACGAAGTGACCTTGTTACTCCTTGCAAGATCGCTGCGAGTGATCACTTATGGCCTTGGTGTGACCCTGGCAACCCCTATGGCCCAGGGCAGTGCCCAGTTATCATTGTGAGAGATGGCAATTCCCAAGTGATAGTAACTACAGTTCTGCTGGAAGGAAACCTTTGAAGCTGCTGTAGCTGAGGAACTTTTGCTGGAATATTTGACGATATCTTCATTGTCCTACTGAAGTCTCCCAGCTCAGGCTGACAGATTTCAACACCTTGTATGAGCGCCATCTTGCGTGATGGAATGTGATAGGGAAATATGGCTAGCTTTGGGGCCCTACTGTGTAACTAGTATATACAATAGTGTAGAAGCACACTGCTGATATATCCAGTTTTTGTTTAAAAGTATAAAAAAAAATTGTTGTAAAGAGTCTAGTGTATATACACTGGGAAGCGCTAAACTTGTAGAGGAGCATGTAGCACTGCTGGGGAAGTGGAAGATAGTTATGACTGAGCCAGGAAGACTGTGTGACGGTAGTTCCAAGGCATTGGGTCAAGAGCCCTTCACCTGTATCGAAGCACCTTCCCCGAACCTTGATGGGTAAATATTCTAGAAAGTTAGTTGGGCAGGCGCGCAACAGCTAAGTGCTGAGCACTATAATTGAGGCCGCACAAATTCAGGGTAACGGCGGGCTTCAGTCGCTGACTTGAAATTTTGATAGTACATTCGCTCTATGTATTTCGTACCTGTGATATACCCGTGACCTGTCTCGAGGGTATACTCCCGTAGCTCAGTCAGGTGACCAAGCTGCTGGTCTGGTCAGCAGACTGGGTCATTTCTCACTTGGCAGAGGTAGTAGTAGTAGTAGTGATTCAGTCTGGTCTTAAAGACGTCTACACATGTTCCAGCAGTATTTTTGATATCTGCTGGTAACATACCGAACAGTCTTACACCAATTTACCGTATTCATAAATTGTGCCCATTGCCCCGGTTTCTATGTACAAGTCTTCGTCTCTTCATCCGTAGTTCTATACAGAAAGAATAAAAGGCACAATTCCGTGACTGGAACAACACACAAATAACCCGCACATAGAAAAAATTATCAACACATTTCGGTCTGACTTGGACCATTAACTAGTCACTAGTTCCATACCCTCCAGGTAGACTCCAGGCAGGTATATCTGTACGTCTTTTTAGGTAGAATTCTGGGAACTCAGGTCATAACACTGTTTTAGTAATAATAATTAGCACATCACTGAGTGAAAATAATTGAGTGTTTCCTGTGTCGACTTGGTTATCATGCTTGGAATACATTTCTCGTGGTTTCACCATTTTGTCTTTCTTGCATTAATGTTTCCTGTCTTCTAATGTTATGCATTACCATTCCTCTCTCATCTGTGCTGTTCTGTACCTGGGTTTCTAATCTTTCTCGCTAATCTGTCTTGGTTTCCTCTTACCTATATATATATACACATGTCGTGCCGAACTTGCGATTTTGGCTTAAATATCAACGCTCTTCTTGCCGAATAAAGCAAGCGAAAATTTGGGTATGCAATAATTTCGCAAAAATCATTATGAACCTAACGAAAAAAAATGTATTTCAGTATGCTTGCTTATTAAATTATCTAAAATACATTGAGTTGGATTAGGCTAAATTAAACTGCGCTTGTTATAATAAGGTTAGGTAAGTTTTCTAAGGTTCTTTAGGTACAAAATTATTAATTTTTACATTAACATAAATGAATAATATATCTTTAAACGTATAAGAGAAAATTTCAGAAAGGACTTAATTTTAAATGAGTTCTTGCTAACTGACCAGTTTTACCTATTTGGCACGACATTATATATTTTATATATATATTTTATATATATATATATATATATATATATATATATATATATATATATATATATATATATATATATGCATATATTCTCCAAGAAATAGTGCTTATTGCAAATATTTCTTATGTTAAACCTGCCTAGAGTAGTTCGTCTTTTCCCAAAAAAAACAAACGCATTACTTCCCTGATTTGTTTGTTGATGGTCGTGTTTAACTCTGCGCAAGGAACCTGGAACTTTTCTTACTATATCCCGCAGTGGACGGTTCTTGTGGTATGGTTAAATCTTCCTTCGTGCTCTCTACGGATATCACTCATGGACATTTTGACAGCCATTTAACCTTCGAGATTATTATATACCAACTATACCTGCTAGACTTGCTAATGTTGGCTGTTAAAAATCCTCTGCCACAGATAATACATCAATATTATGTAAATAATTGCTACTGGTAGCGCACATGTGTACATTGCTTCCATAATTGTGCACATGACAATACTGATGCTGCAAATAAATGAGCAAAATAAAAACAGATTACTGTGTTCTTAAGTGAAGGTTTAATACAAAAAAAAAATGATTCATAACTCATAATTAAACTTAATGGCACTAACTTAACCGTAGTTTAAGCGGAGGTTCAATTATGAAATATTTATTATACACTATAAGATACAGTACATTATATCCCATACGATATAATATATACAAATAAAAAGTTTGATGAAGGACAATGTAACTTTAAACTTTATTGAAGTTTATGTTTAATGGTACTAATATGGGCGAGAATACACACGATAATATATGGGAACACCTGTGACGACACGCATCAGATGGATGAGTCTACCTGGAGGGAATTCCGGGGATCAACGCCCCCGCTTCCGGTCTACGACCAGGCCTCCCGGTGGATCAGGGCCTGATCAACCAGGCTGTTACTGCTGGCCGCATGTAGTCCAACGTACGAACCACAGCCCGGCTGATCCGGCACCTTTAGGTATCAGTCCAGCTCCCTCTTGAAGACAACCAGGGGTCTATTGGTAATGCCCCTTATGGCTGGTGGGAGGCTGTTGAACAGTCTTGGGACCCGGACACTTACTGTGTTGTCTCTTAGTGTAGCAGTGGCGCTCCTACTTTTCACTGGGGGTATGTTGCATCACCTGCCAAGTCTTTTGCTTTTGTAGGGAGTGATTTCTATGTGCAGTTTAGGAACCAGTCCCTCCAGAATCTTCCAGGTGTAGATTATGATAAATCTCTCGATGACATGACAATGTGTGATGTATCTTTCCATGACTCGAGGAAAACGTTCAGTGTTTCTCGAAGTGTTTCTGCAGCTGTAGCGCGGGATCAGTGATACTATATTGCTAGCAACCTCAGCGTGGCTACCTTATTATATATACAAGTTATATGATGGAACGCCTGCAGTAATTCTTATATAATAGACATACACCAGGAACAACTACAGTGATCAACACTATACGAGTTACATGGTGAGAACACCTGCAACGTACGGCTACCGTATTCTATATGAAAGTTACATGGAAGGAACAAGATAAGATAAGATAAGATAAGATTTCGTTCGGATTTTAACCCGGAGATTAGCACCCGGATAACAGGGAAGTCAGTGCGTCATCGAGGAATGTCTAACTTATTTCCATTGGGTCTTAATCTTGTCCCCAGGATGCACCCCACCCGTCGACTAACACCAGTCCTATTTGCTGCTAGTTGAACAGGACAACAGGTTGTAAGGAAACGTGTCGAAAGTTTCCACCCGCCGGGGAATCGAACCGGGCCCCCGTGTGTGAACGAGAATTTGCCCAGGCCACCGGGCCCGCTTGTTTCCGTGTTGTACTCCATCCACCGGAAGGGTCGATTAAGTCAGGTAAGAAATACGTCTGAGTTGTGAGATTCAGTAGCGAGTAGAACCGTATGCATCTACTTGACGATATCAGTAATTTGTAGATTAGTAAAGAAGTTCCACAAGATGTTTGCTGGCAACCTGCTCAGGCCAACCAGCCAAATTTTAACCCATCCTTTCACCACCCGGATATTCATGTAGATCTGAACGTTTAATGCTTGTGCTCAACCATTATCTTGTTAGACATGTCGCTTATTTGTGGTTAGAAATAAGTTTTCCCAAGTTTGTGTAACTAAGCTGATCCCCAAAAACTAAAAACAAACATTTGTAGTCACAGGAAGAGTTAAAAAAATTAAGCTGGAGCCAATAAAAAATTTATCTATTAATACGAAGATAGGATGGCCTCCCACATACCTGATCCACCAGACCCACACAAGGTGTAGGAGCCACACATTTGATCCACCACACCCACACAAGGTGTAGGAGCCACACATTTGATCCACCACACCCACAAAAGGTGTAGGAGCCACATATTTGATCCACCACACCCACACAAGGTGTAGGAGCCACACATTTGATCCACAACACCCACACAAGGTGTAGGAGCCACACATTTGATCCACCACACCCACACAAGGTGTAGGAGCCACACATTTGACCCGCCACACCCACACAAGGTGTAGGAGCCACACATTTGATCCATTATACCCACACAAGGTGTAGGAGCCACATATCTGATCCACCAGACCCACATAAGGAGTAGGAGCCACATATTTGATCCACCATATCCCCAAAAAAGGTGTGGGAGCCAACATTGATCCACCCCAAAATCCCACCAAGTGTAGGAGCCACATATTTGATCCACCATATCCACACAAGGTGTGGGAGCCACACATTTGATCCACCAGACCCACACAAGGTGTGGGAGCCACACATTTGATCCACCAGACCCACACAATTGACCACACATTTGATCCACCAGACCCAAACAAGGTGTGGGAGCAACTCATCACTGCCAAAAGTTTGCAGAGTTTGAGAGGAGAGGAGAAACATTCCCAAGGTATAAGATGGTCGCTAAGACTACACTAAGCCATGAGCTTAGGTCGAGTCCACACCAGCACGACTCCCTCAAACACTTCCCACTCTGCTGATCCTCTGGGAAAAGCAGCTTTGTAAGTCTCTCTTCACACTGTCCTCACCCAACGGGTGAGAACTCTACAAGCGAAGGGGGAACTACTTTCAACCTATTTGTAATTGATATCCCTAACTAAGGAAAACACAGGAAGTGGAATAGTCTGGAAAGTGACGTAGTGGAGGCATGAACCATACAAACCGAGATTTGATAAAACTCATGGAGCAGGGTAAGAGTGACCTTGTAGCGATCAGTGAAGAGGCAGGGCCAGGAGCTATGAATCGACCCCTGCAATCACAAATAGGCGAGTACAAATGAGTGAGTACACACATCCTGTCTACGTTTACACTGTATTTCTTCAGAACCTTGCTGTAACCTCTGACTATTACTGCGTCCTGCTCCCTGCTAAGTGATATAGATATTCCTTGTTCTAACCTACTGACATCTGACACTAGCTAGAAAAAAAAATGACTGACAATATACAGTACTCCAGTAAGTCAGAAGTTTCACACAGCACGTTATATGACCTAGCAATAGGTTGACAAGGGACTTTATGGCATATGAAAGATATGTTTACCTCCCGGATCTAGTCTCGCCTCTCACTGCCACCAGGATGGTAAATGCCACCGTATTAGGCAGTGCCAGCCTGCAGGATGGTGCCGCCCTGCATGGTAAATCGAGGTTTGACGAGGACAAGTGTTAAAGTTCACACTATTTTAGACACCTGGTATAGTGGATAGCAACAGTGTTAGGAGCCACAAAAGTGACAGTGCAAGACACTGTCAGCGGCAGCGGCGGTGACAAGCCCATAATATAATATCTTTATTTTCTACAGGTACATGTACAAGGTATACAGGCCTAGCTAACATCAGTGACATACTACTATTTAGAAAGTCGCTTGTTATGCAGAGCATCTCGGGCAAATTAGGTCAGTTTTGTTCCAGGATGCGACCCACACCAGTCTACTAACACCCAGGTACCCATTTCACTGATGGGTGAACGTAGACAAAAGGTGTAAAGAAACACGCCCAATGTTTCTACCCTGGCTGGGAATCGAACCCAGACACTCGCCATGTGAAGCGAGAGCTTTATCCACCAGACCACCAGAGCCCATGTATCACAACCCAAGCAAGCGTATCCATCCTATGTACTAGTGTCAGCGGCGGCGACGTCAGAGGCAGTAAAACCCATTAATCGCAGTACAAACCATTATATAATTTGTTCCAGCCACAGGTAATAAACCAAAGCAAATTTTGGGAAAGAGAAAATCTCCCCACTAGTTAGGCTGAAGAACAGCAATACTGAGTTCTCAAAACCACTCAAATCTCGTTACCACAGTAAGGTGACCCAGTGCCCTGGGTTCTAAACATTTTACATAAGAACATAAAGAAGAAACACTGAAATAAGCCTACTGGCCCATGTGAGGCAAGTCCGAGTATCTACCGGCTTAAGCCAATGACCAAACCAAGCAGCACTATCACATTAATAATAGAAAACAACGTTGTTGGGCACCTTGTTAGTCCACTCTAACCCCTTTCAGAAATTAGTAAACTATTTATATATAGGGAAGTTTAGTGTTGATGCGTACCGGAGGATTGTTTCCATAACAACATTTAAAACCAGTAATATCGCTTCTGAATCTGAATTTGGCCCAAACGAGGCAGTCCTTATTCAAAAGAACCTCTGCCTATGTGAAGACGGGTAGACGATGAAATCATGTGACTCCTGTGTTGTTGGTGTGCTGTAAGTATCATGTATGCCAATGTTTTTGAAATTTTGTAGTTTCCAGTGTTGCGTTCTATAGTGTCGGTGACGCCGATTAGTGAGGCTTCTAGTGACGCCGATTAGTGAGGCTTCTAGGCACCGTCGGCGTCTGAGGTCTGGTTCGGTGAGAACGAGTTGTGCCTCATTCCAGTTCATCAAATGCCCCGTGGAGTCTCTGTGGAGGACACATGCGTACCTTACGTCTCTGTTAGAGGCATTTCGATGTTCATTCAGGCGGACTGCAAGATCTCTGCCTGTCTCGCCTACATATTTCTTGGGACAGAACCCACAGGTTTATACCAAGTCCGAGTATCTACCGGCTTAAGCCAATGACCCAACCAAGTCAGGTCAGGTCACATTCACATAAGGAAGGAGCACAACATCAGACCTAGTAGCACAAACTATTCAGGTCCAACTCACACCCATTCATGTATTTATTTAATCTATTTTTAAAATTATACAACGTTTTAGCTTTTATGGCGGTACTCGGGAGTTTGTTTCACTCATCCACAACTCTATTACCAAACCAGTGCTTTCCTATATCCTTCCTGAATCTGAATTTTTCCAACTTAAAACCACTGCTGCGAGTCCTGTATTGCCCAGATATTTTTAGTACGCTATTTACATCCCCTTTATTTATTCCTGTTTTCCATTTATACAACTCAATCATACCCCCCTAATTCTACGCCTTTCTAGAGAGTGCAGATTCAGGGCCCTCAGTCTATCCTCATAAGGAAGATTTCTGATACATGGGATCAACTTTGTCATCCTCCTTTGTGCGTTTTCCAGTGCATTTATATCCATTCTGTGATCAATCTGTGCAGCATAATCTAAATTAGGCCTAACCAAGGATATACAGAGTTGAAGAACAACCTGAGGACTTATTATTTATGCTTTTTTTATATGAAGCCAAGGATTCTGCTAGCTTTATTGCAAACACTTATGCACCATTGTCTTCGTTTTAGATTACTGCTAACCAGAACTCCCAAATCCCTTTTGCAGTCAGTAATATTAAGATCTACATTATTTAGTTTATGTGTGGCATGGTTATTTTCCTGTCCAATGTTTAGAACTTCGCATTTGTCTACATTAAACTGCATCTGCCACGTCGACCACTGCATCAGTCTATTCAAATCTTCCTGGAGTGCTCTAATGTACTCGTCAGAATTAATTTGACGGCCTATTTTGGTGTCACGGGCAAACTTGCTTATGTCGCTATTTATTCCCTCATCTACGCCGTAAATGTAGATTGTGAACAAGGGGCCCAACACTGACCCCTGGAACACCGCTCGTGACGCTTCCCCACTCTGATTTCTCCTCATTTATGCAAACTCTCTGCTGCCTATCTCTCAACCACACCTCTATCGAGGAAAAAATTTCTCCTCCTATTCCGTGTGCCTTAATTTTCCTCAATAGTCGCTGATGTGGGACACTATCAAAAGCTTTACTGAAGTCCATATACACAATATCATATTCATTATCATGATCTACCTCCTTAAATACCTTAGTGAAAAAATTAATAAATTCGTAAGGCAGGAACGCCCTTTTGTAAAACCGTGCTGAGATTCGTTGACCAATTTATGTTTTTCAAGATGGCTACGAACTGCCTCGGCAATTATCGATTCCAAAAATTTTCCCACGATGGAGGTTAGGCTTACCGGTCTATAGTTCGAAGCAAAGGATCTGTCACCTGCTTTGAAAATAGTTATTACGTTTGCCATTTTCCACTTATCTGACACCATGCCAGTTTGTAGCGATATATTGAAAAGATTAGCCAAAGGTTTGCTAAGCTCCTCTTTATATTCCTTAAGCACCCTTGCGGACAGTTCATCAGGGCCTGGGGATTTGTTAGGTTTTAATTTATCTGTCTGTCTAAGGACCATGTCACTTGTGACCCTAATCGTGCATAGTTTATTACCGTTCTGTTCTTTGAAGCTGTTTGTGGCGTTGTTGGTAAAGTCTATAAACTGATTCACTACTAGTCACGAGTTAGTCTTTTTTTTTTTATCTTACCTCTTCAACTTCGGAAACATTACTAAAGTTTTCATGTTTACGTGAAGCGCTAAACTCGTATGGATCATTTAACGCAAGAGGTGATGAAAATTCGCTATAAAATGAGATTGGAATTTGCCCCGCTCTCTGAGAGAGAGAGAGAGAAGAGGTGGAGAGAGATAGAGAGAGAGGAGAGAGGAGAGAGAGAGTAGAGAAGAGTGAGAGTAGAGAGAGAGAGAGAGACAGAGAGAGAGAGAGAGACAGAGAGAGAGAGAGAGAGAGAGAGAGAGAAGACAGAGAGAGAGAGAGAGAGAGAAGAGAGAGAGAGAGAGAGAACAAGAGAGAGAGAGAGAGAGAGAAGATAGAGAGAGAGAGAGAGAGACAGACAGATGAGAGAGAGAGAGAGAGAGAGGAGAGAGAGAGAGAGAGAGAGAGAGAGACGAAGAGAGAGACAGAGAGAGGAGAGAGAGAGAGAGAGAGAGAGAGAGAGACAGAGACAGAGAGAGAGACAGCCAGAGAAAAAAAGAGGGAGAGAGATGAGAAACTTTAGTTAGTTACCTTTCCCTTTCACTGGCTCAAATCTGGTTATCTCGGTTTCGTGCGGATTTGGACGTTTCTCCGTTATGTTCGGTACCTCGCTGCCAGACCTACTGGACTTTCTTCAGTTTGCTTTTGTGTGGTTAAATGTGTTTTAACATTATGTAACTTAACCTTGCCTAAACTAACCTAACTCAGCCTGAATTAATTTGACCTTGCCTAAATTAACCTAAGTCAGGCCAAGCTTACTTCCTGAGGGGACAGGCCAAGCTTACTTCCTGAGGACACAGTCAGGCCAAGCTTACTTCCTGAGGACACAGGCCAAGCTTACTTCCTGAGGACACAGGCCAAGCTTACTTCCTGAGGACAAAGTCAAGGTGGGAACCTTTATGCGTGAATATGCTGATAAAAGCATATAATATATTGAGTGTATGTGTAGGAACACTGGACTATGTTAGCGAGAATTTAACCAATTTTTGTTTGCCACAAGAACAGTCTTTCACCAAGACTGATCAGCATAGTTGATCAGAACCTGACCTACAGGGAGGCATTGTCAACGGAGGCAGTGACCCTTGGTATATCCACGAGGCATACTACAGGTAGGGTAGAGAGGATGATCCAAAGGAGAAAACACATTTATATTTTGCCGCCGAAGCAGCTGGATTATTGAGCACCCCATATCCGTCCTGTGAACGGTAGCACAAGAACATGTAGATACAGAAAAATCCTAGAAACTAGGCCTCAAAAAGGTTAACAGGAGTACATCTTGATACACATTTACAATTTATGTATCATTTATTATAGGAAAATTTAGGATATTGACCTAGACATATCGCATACTGTAGTTTATTATACTACATCTCTATTCCTCAGTAAGTGAACGAGCAGGCACACAGTGTTCAAGAAAGTGACCATAAGGCTGACCACATATTTTGCATTTAGCTTGATTATAACATCCGCATATCTACCTAACTGCCAGAAATACCTGTAATCAAGCCTAAGTCTGGCTACTACTACAGTCTGTTTACAAGCTGCTCCGTAGACATGTTTATTTAGGTTCATGTTATTTTAGTAAGTTATAGATCTACTCAGGCTTTTAACTGCATTCCAATAATATTCAGATTCATTATTTACCTAATCAATTTACCCATACAGTACTCAACAGGTACTTTTTTTTAGCATAAATGTGGAAAGGATAGATACATATACTGTAAGTTCCCTGCAGGGGAAAGGGTTCTTGATCCAAGGAATTTGAGCTACCTTCCCTTTCATCGGATCAAACATGACTGCCACCCATTCCCAAGGTTCAGCATTACCTCAAATTCACACTTCTGTGTAACGGACTACCAGTAAACGATAGTCCGTTACATCCGAATAATATTGAATGTAAAATTCGTCTTGTGTTGAGTGAGGGGGGGATAGTGTGGTGACTTGTACATATAAACACATGGCCATGTTAGAGCCCTCATAAACCAGCCTCTCAGGATGTGCAACATAAACCACACGGAAATTAGACGCTATCATTAGTGGCTCCTTGTAATTATTAGCAGCCTCTTTGTGTGTGTGTGGGGGGGGGGCTCAATGTATGTGTGTGTGTGTGTGTGTGGGGCTCACTTTGTTGTGTGTGTGTGTGTGTGTGTGTGTTGTGTGTGTGTGTGTGAGGCTTATGTGTTGTGTGTGTGGCTTATTTGTGTGTGTGTGGGGGGGGGGGGGCTCGCTGTGTGCGTGCACAAGCGTCCTCATTCCCACCCTACACTGACGGTATACAAGCCTCCTCGCCCAACCCAAGGGTACAGTACTCCCCACTCTGAAAGGGAGGTTAAAAACTCCCCACTACAAAAGTGAAAAAGGTGGAGGGGTTATTGCCCCGCCCTCCCCTATACTAAAAAAGGGGACACTTCCCCTTACCCCCACGCTGAAAGTGAGGGCAATAGACTCCTCACCCCCTCCCTACACACTTGCCCAACCACTTACCACTGTTGATGTTACATCCTCACAGTTTATTATACTGCCCTAATTCTTACAACTAATACTCTGATTAACAAACTCAGCAAATGTAAAAGAATACTCTAAGAAACACGTACCACTGCTCTGTAATCTTCTTTCTAATTTTTAATATTTCAAAGTTCAACCCATTCCTGCCAGTCTTGATTTGGTTATATATTTTAGCTCCCTTATATACATCCCCTTTATTTAATATCTGAAGAGTACTCCAGCGGCTCCTGGCTATTACAGAGTAACGTAACTTGTAAATTATTGACAAATAGGGTAAATCAGAGCAACTTACCTACCTGGAGGTTACCTGGAGGTTTTTCCCGGGGGATCAACGCCCCCGCGGCCCGATCCATGACCAGGCCTCCCGATGGATCAGGGACTGATCAACTAGGCTGTTACTGCTGGCCGCACGCAGTCCAACGTACGAGCCACAGCCCGGCTGATCAGGCACTGACTTTAGGTATCTGTCCAGCTCTCTCTTGAAGGCAGCCAGGGGTTTATTGGCAATTCCCCTAATGCTTGATGGGAGGCTGTTGAACAGCTTTGGGCCCCGGACACTTATGGTGTTTTCCCTTAGTGTACCAATGGCGCCCCTACTTTTTATTGGGGGCATTTTGCATCGCCTGCCCAGTCTTTTACTTTCGTAGGGAGTGATTTCTGTGTGCAGATTTGGGACCATTCCTTCCAAGATTTTCCAAGTGTAGATTATGATACATCTCTCCCTCCTGCGTTCCAACGAGTACAAGTGCTTCCAAGCGTTCCCAGTAGTTAAGGTGCTTGACAGAACTTATACGTGCAGTAAAGGATCTCTGTACACTCTCTAGATCTGCGATTTCACCTGCTTTGAATGGAGATGTTAATGTACAGCAGTATTCCAGCCTAGAGAGAACAAGTGATTTGAAAAGGCACAGTACTCGCCCCCATCTTATTCCTTATCCTCATATCAGACATAAACAGAGATATACACCACAGCACCGTATCATCCTTTGCGGATGATACTAGGATCTGCATGAGGCTGTCATCTGCTGAGGACGCGGTTAACCTCCAAGAAGATATAAACAAAGTTTTCCAGTGGGCAACGGTAAACAATATGATGTTCAATGAGGACAAATTCCAACTACTCCGTTATGGAAAACTGGAGGAGATAATAACTAGAACAGAGTATACTACTGACTCCGGCCATACAATAGAGCGGAAAAATAATGTAAGGGACCTGGGAGTAGTAATGTCTGAGGACCTCACTTTCAAGGATCACAACAGTGCCACGATCGCACGTGCAAAGAAAATGATAGGATGGATAATGAGAACTTTCAAACGAGAGATGCCAAGCCATGATGATCCTTTTCAAATCACTTGTTCTCTCTAGGCTGGAATACTGCTGTACATAAACATCTCCATACAAAGCAGGTGAAATCGCAGATCTAGAGAGTGTACAGAGATCCTTCACTGCACGTATAAGTTCTGTCAAGCACCTTAACTACTGGGAACACTTGGAAGCACTTGACTTGTACTCTTTGGAACGCAGGAGGGAGAGATATATCATAATCTACACTTGGAAAATCTTGGAAGGAATGGTCCCAAATCTGCACACAGAAATCACTCCCTACGAAAGTAAAAGACTGGGCAGGCGATGCAAAATGCCGCCAATAAGAAGTAGGGGCGCCATTGGTACACTAAGAGAAAACACCATAAGTGTCCGGGGCCCAAAACTGTTCAACAGCCTCCCATCAAGCATTAGGGGAATTGCCAATAAACCCCTGGCTGCCTTCAAGAGAGCTGGACAGATACCTAAAGTCAGTGCCGGATCAGCCGGGCTGTGGCTCGTACGTCGGACTGCGTGCGGCCAGCAGTAACAGCCTAATTGATCAGGCCCTGATCCATCGGGAGGCCTGGTCATGGACCGGGCCGCGGGGGCGTTGATCCCCGGAATAACCTCCAGGTAACCTCCAGGTATGGGCTTGGCATCTCTCGTTTTTAAAGTTCTCATTATCCATCC
>NC_069406.1:28162683-28215820 GCF_026875155.1 Cherax quadricarinatus
CATTTTCTTACCTTATTTTAAATTATAACCCTACCGTATTACTTTTTCTGGTATACTCAGTAAACTTATTCCTCTATAATTTTTACATTCTCTTTTGTCCCCTTTCCCTTTATATAAAGGGACTATACATGCTCTCCGCCAATCCCTAGGTACCTTCCCCTCTTTCATACATGTACATGTACTTGTATTAAATAAAGATGTTATTAAGTCCCCTCCCAAATATCTGAATATATTCACGCCCACCATACTTCCTTCATCCAGTCTGACATCCACTCTCTCACTGTCTATATTTCTGATACTCTCATCACCTTGCTCTTTCCTATGTTCATTTTTAATTTCCTTCTTTTACATATATATATTCTACCAAATTCGTCTACTAACCTTTGCAATTTCTCTTTAGAATCCCCCCCCCCCAAAAGAAAAATGTGAAAGTGCAAGTCCGTAGAGATTATAATACTGCGCCTCGGACATATTGAGGTTTGATCCGAGGTAGGGGAACAGTAGCTCCAATTCCTTAGATCAAGAGCCCTTTTCCAGTGCTCAAAAAAGTTCGAGACGGAAATATGATCATGACTAGTGCACCGGGTTGTGGACCGGGCCGCGGGGGCGTTGATCCCCGGAATGCCCTCCAGGTAGACTCCTCAGGTAGACTCCCCATTACTTCCTGTGGACGGTAGTGGCTAGTTTACTGTGCATCACATATCCTTCCTCTAAATGGCAGCGCAAGAATATATGGATAAACAACAGGCCTGGAGACTACACCCAAAATGGGGTAACAGGAGTTTGTATAAACTCACTCTTCTTGCCGAATAAGGCAAGCGAAAATTTGGGTATGCAATAATATCCCAAAAATCATTCTGAACCTAACGAAAAAATATATTCCACTGTGTTTATTATTTAATTATTGTAAACTTATCTAAGATATACTATTAGTTCGATTAGGCTAAATTAAATGAGCTTGTTTTAATAAGGTTAGGTAATTTTCTAAGGTTCTTCTGGTACAAAAATTAATTTTTACATTCAACGTAAATGAAAAAATATATCTTCAAACGTATAAGAGAAAATTTAAGAAAGGACTTAATTTTAAATTTCTTGCTAATTGACCGGTTTTACCTATTCAGGACGACATTACACAGACACACACATACATCTGTTGCAAGCAACTTTACTGTGCTTGCTCAAAATATCCGGTAACTTATTTTCACTAAAACACAATGATGTATCAAAACGTTATTATACCGTCTATCTCTCTACTTCTCAATAAGCAGATAGTGAAGCACAATGTTAAAGAAAGTAGCCATGAAGCTAAACTGACAGAAGCACATGTAACCAAGCCTGAGCCTGCCTACTATGTCAGTCAGCTTCATATAAGAACGAAAGAAATTATGACAAATGTTCCTGTAAAACAAGTGTGAAACGCGCAGGAGAAAGTTAAATACGAGTACAATAAACAAGGAATAACAAGTATATTTTCGTGCCTGAAAAGTTCTCGACAAAACTATACAAATAAACAGACATTCTGTTTATCTAAGTCAGTCAGTCTGTCTGTCTCTGTCTCTCTGTCTGTCTCTCATCTCAACTATCAGCACAGTATCAGAGACAGCATTAAGATTATCTTTCTTAGCAGAAAACCTCGATATAGACTGTGGGCACCTCCTGTTATCTGATGTCCCATGTACTCTCCTTTACTGCTCTCCCCTCTGTCCCTCCCTCCAACCGTCCTTTCCAAGACCTGACTTGGACTTGCCTCGCATGGGCCAGTAGGCCTGCTGCAGCACTGACTTAAGAAATCGTAATGACACGATTGCAAATAAACCATACCCCCGGCCGGGATTGAACCCGCGGTCATAGAGTCTCAAAACTCCAGCCCGTCGCGTTAGCCACTAGACCAGCTAGCCACAATAAGATTCATCCAACTAGGTATATTTCTACACCATAGGAAAGTTAGCACAGGCACCTCTGTGACCACAAATGCAAGTTTTTAACAGACGAATCTCCAGCTAGCGTGGCCGTGACGAACTCTAGCTCAAGTCCCTTCACTGCTAACGCGACGGGCTGGAGTTTTGAGACTCTATGACCGCGGGTTTCAATCCCGGCCGGGGGTAATGGTTTATTTGCAATCGTGTCATACGATTTCTTAAGTCATGTTGACGGCAGTGAAGGGACTTGAGCTAGAGTTCGTCACGGCCACGCTAGCTGGAGATTCGTCTGTAAAAACTTGCATTTGTGGTCACAGAGGTGCCTGTGCTAACTTTCCTATGGTGTAGAAATATACCTAGTTGGATGAATCTTATTGTGGCTAGCTGGTCTAGTGGCTAACGCGACGGGCTGGAGTTTTGAGACTCTATGACCGCGGGTTCAATCCCGGCCGGGGGTATGGTTTGCCTGCTGCAGCGTTCCTTCTTTATGTTAGTATGTTTATGTTTCTTTCTCTTTCTCTTTCTCTTTCTCTTTCTCTTTCTCTTTCTCTTTCTCTCTCTCTTTCTCTCTCTCTCTCTCTCTCTCTCTCTCTCTCTCTCTCTCTCTCTCTCTCTCTCTCTAGGGAGGTATTATGAGTGCTGGTAGTAAGAGGAAGGTGATAATGTAACTTTGGTGCGCCGCTTTCCCTGCTGCTTCTCTCTGGTAAACATGAGAGCCACTACTGTGAGCTTGTGTACCACCCTAGCTCAGTCACGTAACTCTATTTACCCAGCTCCAGCTCCAGCTTCTGGGCCCCGACTCTTGAAATTTAATCGACTGCATGATGCCTCCCCAACACACCATGGGACTATGTTTTTACATTTGAATAAATTAGTGGAAGGATGGAGAAAGGATAGGAAGACATGGGGAGGAGGAAGGAGAGAGGAAAGGAGACGATATTTCTTGGAAATTAAACGATAATATCGTTCCAAACCATGGAACGATAATATCGTTCCTACCATGGAGATGAACTCTTCTCCAGGCTGAGGGACTGACCACCTCGAATACTTTTTCTCCAAGTTGACGGACTGATTTCATCTTCCATTTCACTACTACGTATCTATCTGTGACTGAAGAAGCCTACTGTGTAGGTGAAACGTTTCATCAATAAAGATACCCAACTGTTGCAAATGTGTCTTAATCTTCAACTGTCAGCATTTATATAATTTCAATATACATCAATACGATCCAAGTATACGGAGGAAACTAAAAATTTAAGAGCAGAGGTTTCTCTTGCAAGAACACAGTGGGACAGTTTTGCCAGTGAACCTACAAGAAACGAACATCTTCAGTCAACAGCTGGGAAGTGACTCATCAGTGCCCAGAAACAGGCATGAGACACAACTAACATTCAATATTGGGACAAAAAGAGTCAGATGAGCGAGAGACAACGTGCAGCAGTTGGTAATTTATTTCCGGAACGTGTTACCTACACAGTAGGCTTCTTCAGTCGAATACACTAACAGGGTCAACAGGAACGGTGTTGGAGTAGCGATGTATGTCAGAGATAATTTAAATTGTTTTAAACATGATATAAGATTAGAAACATCGAACGTAGAATCTGTTTGGCTACAGTTTCTCGAGGGTCGTGACAAATTAATTTTGAGTGTAATTTATAGGTCCCCAAACCTTGAAAGGAGTGCAGTAAGCTGTTATGGGACGAAATTCATAAGGCATCTAGATATGAAATGCTGTGTTAATGGGAGATTTTAACTTTAGACAAAATGACTGGAAAAATATGACAGGAAATCTCGAGTCTAGTGACTTTCTTGATGCGGTTCAGGATTGCTTTTTAGAGGTTTGTGACAGAACCAACTAGAGGAAACAATCTGCTTGATTTGGTCTTGCCAACAAAGAATCACTAAATAATCTTGAGGTTAATGATGAGCTTGGGGGAAAGTGATCACAAATCACTTAGCTTCAATATACCATGGAGTTACGCGGATAACTGTAATCAAATCTCTGTCCCAGACTTTCGCTTGGCCGATTTCATGAGACTGAAAAATTACCTGGGTGGGCTAAATTGGGATGTCCTGACTGTGGGTCAGGTAAGTGATCTTGGTTGCCAATATGACGTTTTTTCAGAGCATAGTTCTAGCTGCCCAGACAACTTTTGTTCCGAGTAGGGAAATTAGATCTACCAAAAATGATCCCAAATGGATGAACAATAGATTAAAACATCTCGTTGGTCAAAAGAGAAGCATACATAGGCGTATCAAAAGAGGGGATGAGCAGTTAAGAAATCAATATATTCAATTAGAGAGAGAAATAAAAAAGGAATGAGAAAGGCAAAAAGGAATTATGAGGCTAAGGTCGCAAAGGATTCGAAACTAACCCAAAAGGGTTCTTTCAGGTATACAGAAGTAAGATTAGGGACAAGACAGGCCCACTTAAGAGTAACTCTGGTCAGATCACTGACAGTGATAAGGATATGTGTGAAATTTTCAATACCTACTTCCTCTCAGTTTTTACCCAGGAAAATACTAGCGAAATTCCTGAAATAAAAGATTATGTAGAACAGGACGATAATAAACTAGGCACGATTGCGGTAACTAGTAGCATGATCCTCAGACAAATAGAGAAATTAAAACCTAACAAATCTCCAGGCCCTGATGAACTGTTTGCAAGGGTGTTAAAGGAATGTAAAGAGGAACTTAGCTCTGGTGGCCTGGTGGTTAACGCTCTCGCTTCACACGGTGAGGGCCTGGGTTCGATTCCCAGCCAGAGTAGAAACATTGGACGTGTTTCTTTCCACCTGTTGTCTATGTTCCTCATCAGTAAAATGGGTACCTGGGTGTTAGTCGACTGGTGTGGGTCGCATCCTGGGACACTGACCTAAGGAGGCCTGGTCACAGACCGGGCCGCGGGGGCGTTGACCCCCGGAACTCTCTCCAGATAAACTCCAGATACCTTTGGCTAATCTTTTCAGCATATCACTACAAACTGGCATAGTGCCTGATAAGTGGAAAATGACAAATGTAATACCTATTTACAAGGCAGGTGACAGGTCCTTAGCTTCGAACTATAGACCAATAAGCCATAGTGGTAAAATTTATGGAATCAATAATCTCAACACGGTTTTACAAAGGGGCGTTCCTGTCTTACGAATTTACTAACTTTTTTCACTAAGGTGTCTGAGGAGGTAGATCATAGTAATGAATATGATATTGTGTATTTGGACTTCAGTAAGGCTTTCCATAGAGTTCCACACCAGAGGCTATTGAGGAAACTTAAGGCACACGGAATAGGAGAAATTTTTTCTAGGTAGAGGCATGGCTGACAAATAGGCAGCAGAGTTTTTACATAAATGGGAAAAAATCAGAATGGGGGCACGTCACAAGCGGTGTTCCTCAGGGGTCAGTGTTGGGCCCGTTGTTGTTCACAATTTACTAAACGACATAGATGAGGAAAAAACAGCAACATAAGAAAATTTGCTGATGCACCAAATCAGGTCGTCCCAATTCATTCTAATGAGGGACACTAATGCACTCCAGGATGATTTGAATAGACTGATGCAATGGTCGGAGAAGTGGCAGATGCTGTTTATATATAAAAAATGCAAAGTTCTAAATGTTGGACAGGTAAATAACCATGCCACATATAAACTAAATGTAGATCTTAATACTACTGATTGCGAAAAGGATTTAGGAGTTCTGGTTAGCAGTAATCTAAAGCCAAGACAACAGTGCATTAATGTTCGCAATAAAGCTAACAGAATCGTTGGCTTCATATCTAGAAGTATAAATAATGAAGTCCTCAGGTTGTTCTTCAACTCTATATATCCTTGGTTAGGCCTCATTGAGATTATTTCTGCACAGTTCTGGTCACCGTATTACAGAAGGATATAAAGCACTGGAAAACGTACAGAGGATGAGAAAGTTGATCCCACGTATCAGAAATCTTCCCTATGAGGATAGACTGAGGGCCCTGAATCTGCACTCTCTAGAAAGGCGAGAATTAGGGGGAAAATATGATCGAGGTGTATAAATGGAACCAGGAATAAATAAAGGGGGGTGTAAACAGGTGCTGAAAATTTCCGGCCAAAACAGGACTCGCAGCAATGGTTTCAAGTTGGAAAATTTCGATTCAGGAAGGATATAGGAAAGCACTAGTTTGGTAATAGAGTCAAAGGATGAGTGGAACAAAAATCCTGAGTACAGTTATAGAGGCCAAAACGTTGTGTAGTTTTAAAAATAGGTTTGATAAATACATGAGTGGGTGTGAGTTGGACCTGACTAGCTTGTGCTACTAGGTCAGTTGCCGTGCCCCTTCCTGAAGTGGAAGTGACCTGACTAGGTGGGTCATTGGGCTAATCCGGGGAGGGGGCACATGGACCTGCTTCGCATGGGTCAGTAGGCCTGCTACAGTGTTCCTTCTTTCTTATTTCTTATGTTCTAATACTGAGGTGACAGCAGTATTCGACAGCAGTGGAAAGGTACAGATGATGTGATCAGTCCATCAACCTTGATATACTTCAAGTAAGACTTCAAGGTTGATAGACTGATTACCTCTCTACTGTTTCTGCTGTCTCCTTTGTATTCCACTGAAGAAACCTATTGTGTAGAGTCTAGACGAAACTTTCGGAAATAAAAGCTAAACCCCAAATGCTGCGCCCGTATCTTACTCATCTATTAATCAGTATTATATACTATTATCATAAACACAAAATCAGTCCATGAAGTTTACCTGGTAGAGAAAAGGACCCGGGTTTCAATTCGTAAAATGGGCAAGACACATGGACAATTCTTTCACCTGCTGCTCCTGTTCACCTAGCAGTACGTAGGTATCTGGGTAAATTTGCAATTGATATCAGTCGTATCCTTTGGGGTGGGGGTCATAGGACTAGCTTTGAAATGGTCAGAAGTAGGATAGCTCTTAAGAATGTTTCATCTGATAAAAGGAGCAAGGAACAAACCCAGACTGTAACCGTTGAAGGAAAAAGACAAGTATGAAATGCAAGAGCGATTGCAAAATAGCAAACATACTGAACCTTCAAGATCTTAAGCAAGGAATCATTCAGAATACCAAACACAAAGTACACAAGACTTCTTCAATATGCACAGCCAGTGATGCACGCTCAGCCAGGCACGGTAAGAAATTCGGGATAGACTAAAGGATGCAACCAGACTGGCACCGAAGCCCAGAGACAAGATCATGCAAGATCAGAAACCTCATTAAGGAATCTTTCAACACTGTGCAATACACATGGTCTATCATAAGACAGCATCAGCAGTATGCAGCTCCAACCTGGTCAAGTATGTACGAAAATTTGACAGGTCTGAAGGCTCACAAGTAAGTAAGTAAGTAAGTTTATTCAGGTATACACAAATACAGTTACATAGAATTATCATACATAGCAGCATATGTGTAGAGAACCTAGGATAACCCAAAAAAGTCAGACAGAGTGACTTATTTCCATTGGGGTCCTTTTACCTTATTATTATAGTATAAAGGTTATAATATTTTCTATTTATTCTACAATGAAGATAACACTTATTACCATACTAAAAAGACTTTCTGTACACCCCAAGGTCATTAAGACATCTACAATCCCGAGGGTCATTACAAGGAATAAGGTAAAATTTACACGTTGTTAGCTAAAAATAGAAAAATCATTCCCTCCTTTCTGTAGCTACTTTCATCAGACACCTTTTGGCATCTTTTGAACTGGTTCACGCTATGACTGGTTTGACATGTGCGGTAGTCTGCTCCCATTCCTTATTGTGTACAATAAAAGGTTTTTGAAGCCTGGCCATGTCTGGGGTTTACTACAAAGTTGTGCTCTCTCCCCCTAGTACTATGATTGCTTTGGTTCCAACCTTGACAAAAAATTGACAGCAAGAATTGGAACATTGTTTGTGAGCAATTTTTATAAACATGATTTGGGCTTCAGTGTTTTACTCTGTCTTCAACATTCAGATATCCAACTGCTGTAATTCATCCGGCCTACATGTTCTCTTGGTCCAGCCCAGGATGTTTACGATTTTGTTTCTGGGTTTTTTGGGCAGTCTATCTTTCAGTTTTTTTGTCAAGGCAGAGTAAAGAAGAGAAGCGTAATCATATGGCATTGTTAAAGGGGTTTGACATAGGGTCTGCGAGCCTTCGTAGATAGACACTGTGCTTGTCTATACAGGCTCATTGGCTTCGCTTTCTTTACTACACTGTTCCCTTCAATTCTCTGACATGCATGGGTCAAATGGGATTCCCAAATATTTTACTGATGAAAACCAAAGTGATGGCTCCCCATTAATTGAACATTAAAATTATTTCCCCTTCTCAGTTTATGTTTGTGCCAAAGAATAGTTGTTTTCCTGGGTGTAATGAAGTTTGTTGGTCTATAACCATTGCTGCAGGACTCCAGTTCAGTGTTAAAACATTAGCAATATCTTGTGGGTCTTTACCTGACACTAACAGGCCTGTCATCTGCATACAGTAGGAGTTTGCACTTGACACTGATAGGAATAATAATTGACATAACTTTAAGAATAATTTAAGGGACCAGAATACTACTTGGGGAACTCCAATGTTATCGGCAGGGGTTTGATTCTGTTTTGTTGATTTGGACTATTTGCTCTGTTGCTAAGGGTAGGACTTAAACCAGTTACAAAACCCCTATACCAATTGCTTGAAGTTTATTACATAATATTTGTGGTTGACAGTATCGAAGGCCTTTTGCAGGTCTAAAAAGGCCTTCGATACTGTCAACCACAATATATTATGTAATAAACTTCAAGCTATTGGTATAGGTTCTGTAGACTGGTTTAAGTCCTACCTTAGCAACAGGAGACAAATAGTCAAGACTAGTGCCAGAGCTGAGGGGCATGAATTATGGGGAAAAACTAAAAGAAATGAGAAGAGAGAACTGGGAGATTCATGATTACGACATATAAGATACTTAGAGGATTTGCCAGTAGTGATAGATTTTTTTTAAATGCACGACACGGACGAGGGAGAATAGTTGGAAGTTAAAATCACATATGACTCACAGGGATGCTAGGAAATGCTTTATTAGTTTGAGGGTTGTAAATAAGTGAACTGAGCTAGGTGAGGTGATAGAAGAAAAGTTAATGCATAATTTCAGTGGGCATGATAGGACCTCTGACCGGCAGGAACCAATAATGACGATGATTTTAGTTCTAGAGGCGAGGCCACGAGTGACACCCCACACACACACACACACACAACACACACAACACACACACACAACGCACGCACGCACACACACTACGGACAGACATACAACAGGCCTAGTGTCTAATTGACATGTGCCTAGGACCAAATGGTAACTAACACACACACACGGACATACAACAAGCCTAGTGTCTAACTGACATGTGCCTAGGACCAAATGGTAACTAAAAGGTTCTCAAGATTAAATTTTGCCAGCGAAGTGGCTAGTTTATTGTGCACACCATATTCATCGTTGTAAAACGGTAGCGCAGAAGATATGGACACACAAAAGGTCTAGGAACTAGGTCCCAAAAGGGCTAAGAAGAGTGCATCTTTATTTATATCTACAGTTCACTTATATGTTGCAAGCAAATTTAGGAAATTTGCTTAATATGTCTGGTATCTTATTTTTATTGATAAGATATCTTGACATCAGGTTATTCTATATTCCTCAGCGAGTAGACAATGCAGCACACAGTGCTCAAGATAGTCACTATGTGGCTACAAGAAGCTTAAAAGTTTATATATATTTTAGAAAGTAAATTAGAAAAAAATTTAGAATTGCGACCAGTTGTATACAGAGTAAATTTATGAAAGGAAGTAAGAAACATTTTGATGATCTACCAGCAGGGTAAATTAGTTTAACTTTTTTTGTCTATGAATAGTTCCTTTCAGAGTCTAGGGGAAAAAAGTAATAGATTTATTCGTTTGATGGTAATTCGTATATCTCGAAACAGTGGACGGAGTATCGAGCCTTCACACCCTCATGGATTTAGTTTTTCGAACCATTAAAAGAAGTGTACTATTATTTATTTGAAGATGTCAGAATGCAAGGCATCATTTAGTCTCCACGGAGACTAGATGATGGCTTGTACCAGACGAAATAGCTGTCAGGATGTAGTAATGATATGGAAGCTCTTAAAAACCTAACAAAAATAAAGTCAAAAAAAAAATTTACTTTTTTAAAAAACTTAAACAGAGGATCCAGTGAATGTGTACTCACCTATTTGTGGTTGCGGGGGTCGAGTCATAGCTCCGGGCCCCCGCCTCTTCGTATGTGTTTTGTGATGTGTGTGTGTGTGTGTGTGTGTGTGTGGTGTGTGTGGTGTGTGTGTGTGGTGTGTGTGGTGTTTTGTGTGTGTGTGTGTTTTGGGGCAAAATATACGACAGATCATTATTTTTCATTTGAGGAGAAAAGTAACTACAATGAAACTGTATCAACACTTGCTAAGTATGAAGGTACCCTCCTTGATGGTGGTCTGGACATAGTGTACCATGAAGGCACCCTCCTTGATGGTCTGGGCATAGGGTAGCATGAAGGTACCCTATGTCCAGACAACTTTCAAGGAGGGTGCCTTCATGGTACCCCCCTTGAAAGAGGTCTGGCATAGGGTACCCTGAAGGCACGGTGTCTCGTATCAGATCTCTGTACTGCTCATCATAACCATCATGGTATTAAAAATGTTTTTAATTATTAGCATGTGTTGGCGCCGTCTGTTCTCCAGCTGTCTTCCCTCTCCTCCCCCCTCCAATTACCTCCCCCCTTCCCCGTCTTTCCCGTCTCCTATTCATAATTTCTCTTACTCGGGTTTTTGGATGATGCAGATATCTTTACCCAAAATTCCCGTTCTACTGTGTATGGTAAAGTCCATCCTGAGAAATGAAAATTCCCAAGTGATAATAACTCCAGCTTTGTTGGAACGAAACCCTTGAAGCTGCCGTGGTTGATGTACCTTTGCTGGAATATTTTACGATATCCTCATTGACCAACTCAAGTCTCCCAGCTCAGACTGGGCGGATTTCAAATCTTGTATGAGTCCCATTTCCCGCGTGATGGTATCATACAAAAGTGTAGCGTACACTGCTGATCTATCCAGTTATGTTAATACACCCCCCCACGACCCTTTTTCCCCCACCACCCAATGACTCAAACCCCCTCAACGACCCCCACTACCACCACCACCACGACCTGCTCTGCAGTAGCGTGTTTTTCTCTTAGACAAACACGACTCCCAAAATAGCGTCAGCTGACGCAGAGTTTCTTCATTTGCTCGTGAAGACCTTTACACGAAGTGGGCCTTGTTACTCCTTGCAAGATCGCTGCGAGTGATCACTTAGGCCTTGGTTGTGACCCTGGCAAACCCCTATGGCCCAGTATGATCTGGCATAGGGCAGTGCCCCGTTATCATTGTGGGGAGATGGCAATTCCCAAATGATAGTAACTTTCAGTTCTGCTGGAAGGAAACCTTTGAAACTGCTGTAGCTGAGGAACTTTTGCTGGAATATTTGACGTATCTTCATTGTCCCACTGAAGTCTCCCAGCTCAGGCTGACAGATTTTAACCCCCTTGTATGAGCGCCATCTTGCGTGATGGAATGTGATAGGGAAATATGGCTAGCTTTGGGCCCTCTGTGTAACTATTATATACAATAGTGTAGAAGCACACTGCTGATATATCCAGTTTTTGTTTAAAGTATAAAAAAAATTGTTGTAAAAAAGTTAGTGTATATACACTGGGAAGCCCCTAAACTTGTAGAGGAGCATGTAGCAACTGCTGGGGAAGTGGAAGATGTTAGGACTGAGCCAGGAAGACTGTTGTGACGGTAGTTCCAAGGCATTGGGGCAAGAGCCCCTTTACCTGTATCGAAGCACCTTCCCCGAACCTTGATGGGTAAATATTCTAAAAAAGTTAGTTGGGCAGGCGCGCAACAGCTAAGTGCTGAGCACTATAATTGAGGGCCCCACAAATTCAGGGTAAACGGCGGGCTTCAGTCGCTGACTTGAAATTTTGATTTGTACATTCGCTCTATGTATTTCGTACTGTGATATACCGTGACCTGTCTCGAGGGTATACTTCCGTAGCTCAGTCAGGTGACCAAGCTGCTGGTCTGGTCAGCAGACTGGGTCATTTTTTCACTTGGCAGAGGAGGGAGTAGTAGTGATTCAGTCTGGTCTTAAAGACGTCTACACATGTTCCAGCAGTATTTTTTGATATCTGCTGTAACATACCGAACAGTCTTAAAACCAAATTTTCCGTATTCATAAATTGTGCCCATTGCCCGGTTTCTATGTACAAAGTTTTTCGTCTCTTCATCCGTAGTTCTATACAGAAAGAATAAAAGGGACAATTCCGTGACTGGAACAACACACAAATAACCCGCACATAGAAAAAATTATCAAAACATTTCGGTCTGACTTGGACCATTAACTAGTCACTTTGTTCCATACCCTCCAGGTAGACTCCAGGCGGGGTATATCTGTACGTTTTTTAGGTAGAATTCTGGGAACTCAGGTCATAACACTGTTTTAGTAATAATAATTAGCACATCACTGAGTGAAAATAATTGAGTGTTTCCTGTGTCGACTTGGTTATCATGCTTGGGAATACATTTCTTGTGGTTTCACCCTTTTGTCTTTCTTGCATTAATGTTCCTGTCTTCTAATGTTATGGGATTACCATTCCTTTCTCATCTGTGCTGTTCTGTACCGGGTTTCTAATCTTTCTCGCTAATCTGTCTTGGGTTTTCCCCTTACTATTTTATATATACACATGTCGTGCCGAACTTGCGATTTTGGCTTAAATATCAACGCTCTTCTTGCCGAATAAAGCAAGCGAAAATTTGGGTATGCAATAATTTCGCAAAAATCATTATGAACTAACGAAAAAAAATGTATTTCAGTATGCTTGCTTATTAAATTATCTAAAATACATTTAGTTGGGATTAGGCTAAATTAAACTGCGCTTGTTATAATAAGGTTAGGTAAGTTTTCTAAGGTTCTTTAGGTTTCAAAATTATTAATTTTTTTTCATTAACATAAATGAATAATATATCTTTAAAAAGTATAAGAGAAAATTTCAGAAAGGACTTAATTTTAAATGGGGTTCTTGCTAACTGACCAGTTTTTCCTATTTGGCAGACATTATATATTTTTATATATATTTTATATATATATATATATATATATATATAATATATTATATATATATATATATATATATATATATGCATAAAATTCTCCAAGAAATAGTGCTTATTGCAAATATTTCTTATGTTAAACCTGCCTAGAGTAGTTCGTCTTTTCCCAAAAAACAAACGCATTACTTCCCTGATTTGTTTGTTGATGGTCGTGTTTAATCTGGGGCAAGGAACCTGGAACTTTTCTTACTATATCCCCCAGTGGACGGTTCTTGTGGTATGGTTAAATCTTCCTTCGTGCTCTCTACGGTATCAGCATGGACATTTTTGACAGCATTAACCTTCGGGGGGGATTTTTTAATTATATACCAACTATACCTGCTAGACTTACTAATGTGGCTGTTAAAAATCCTCATGCCACAGGATAATACATAAATATTATTGTAAAAATTGCTACTGGTAGGCACATGTGTACATTGCTTCCATAATTGTGCACATGGACAATACTGATGCTGCAAATAAAATGAGCAAATAAAAACCAGATTACTGTGTTTTAATCGAAGGTTTATTACAAAATACAAAATGATCATAAACTCATAATAAAACTTAATGGCACTAAACTTAAACCGTAGTTTAAGCGGAGTTCAATTTTGAAATATTTTATTATACACTATAAGATACAGTACATTATATTCCCATACGATATAATATATACCAAATAAAAAGGTTTGATGAAGGACAATTTAACTTTACTTTATTGAAGTTTATGTTTAATGGTACTATTATGGGCGGAGAATTACACACGGATATTATTGGGAACACTGTGACGACACGCATCAGTTGGAGGAGTTACCTGGAGGGAATTCCGGGGATCAACGCCCCCGACTTACGGTCTACGAACCAGGCTCCCGGTGGATCAGGTGCCTGATCAACCTGGTGTTACTGCTGGCCGCATGTAGTCCATCGTACGAACCACAGCCGGCTGATCCGGCACACTTTAGGTATCAGTCCACTCCCTCTTGAAGACAACAGGGGTCTATTGGTAATGCCCCTTATGGCTGGTGGGAGGCTGTTGAACAGTCACTTGGGACCGGGACACTTAATGTGTTGTTCTCTTAGTGTAGCAGTGGCGCTCCCTACTTTTCACTGGGGTATGTTGCATCACCTGCCAAGTCTTTTGTTTTGTAGGAGTGTTTTCTATGTGCAGTTTAGGAACCAGTCCTCCAGAATCTTCCAGGTGTAGATTTGATAATCTCTCGATGAACATGGAAATGTGTGATGTATCTTTCCATGTCTCGAGGAAAACGTTCAGTGTTTCTCGAAGTGTTTCTGCAGCTGTGGCGCGGGATCAGTGATACTATATTGCTAGCATCCTCAGCGTGGCTACCTTATTATATATACAAGATATTTGATGGAACGCCTGCCAGTAATTCTTATTAATAGACATACCCTGGAAACAACTACAGTGATCAACATATACGAGTTACATGGTGAGAACACCTGCAAAACGTACGGACTACCGTATTCTATATGAAGTTACATGTAAGGAACAAGATAAGATAAGATAAGATAAGATTTCGTTCGGATTTTTAACCCCGGAGGATTAGCCACCCAGGATAACCCAAGAAAGTCAGTGCGTCATCGAGGACTGTCTAACTTATTTCCATTGGGGTCCTTAATCTTGTCCCCCAGGATGCGACCCACACCAGTCGACTAACACCCAGGTACCTATTTGCTGCTAGGTGAACAGGACAACAGGTGTAAGGAAACGTGTCGAAATGTTTCCACCCGCCGGGAATCGAACCCGGGCCCTCCGTGTGTGAAGCGAGAGCTTTAGCCACCAGGCCACCGGGCCAGCTTTGTTTCCGTGTTGTACTCCATCACACGGGAAGGGTCGATTAAGTCAGGTAATGAAATACGTCTGAGTTGTGAGATTCAGTACAGCGACGTAGATACCGTCATGCATCTACTTGACGATATCAGTAATAGTAGAATTAGTAAAGAAGTTCCACCAAGACTGGTAGCCTGGCACCACCTGCTCAGGCCACACCAGCCAAATTCTTCAACCCATCCTTTCACCACCTGTGATATTCATGTAGATCTGAACGTTTAATGCTTGTGCTCAACCATTATCTTGTTAGACATGTCGCTTATTTGTGGTTAGAAATAAGTTTTCCCAAGTTTGTGTAACCTAAGCTGATCCCAACACAAACTTAAGAAACAAAACACATTTGTAGTCACAGGAAGAGTTAAAAAAAATTAAGCTGGGAGCCAAGTAAAAAAATTATCTTATTAATACGAAGATAGGATGGCCTCCCACATACCTGATCCACCAGACCCACACAAGGTGTAGGAGCCACACATTTGATCCACCACACCCACACAAGGTGTAGGAGCCACACATTTGATTTCCACCACACCACAAAAAGGTGTAGGAGCACATATTTGATCCACCACACCCACACAAGGTGTAGGAGCCACACATTTGATCCACAACACCCACACAAGGTGTAGGAGCCACACATTTGATCCACCACACCCACACAAGGTGTAGGAGCCACACATTTGACCCGCCACACCCACACAAGGTGTAGGAGCCACACATTTGATCCATTATACCCACACAAGGTGTAGGAGCCACATATCTGATCCACCAGACCCACATAAGGAGTAGGAGCCACATATTTGATCCACCATATCCACACAAGGTGTGGGAGCCACACATTTGATCCACCAGACCCACACAAGGTGTAGGAGCCACATATTTGATCCACCATATCTACACAAGGTGTGGGAGCCACACATTTGATCCACCAGACCCACACAAGGTGTGGGAGCCACAACCATTTGATATCCACAGACCCACACAAGGTTGTGGGAGCCACACATTTGATCACAGACAAAACAAGGTGGGGAGCAACTTCATCATGCCCCCCCCCCCCCCCCCCCCCAATTTTTTTTTTTTTTGTTCCCAAAAAGTTTGCAGATTTTGAGAGGAGAGGAGAAACATTCCCATGGTTAAAGATGGTCGCTAAGACTACACTATCCATAGCTTAGGTCGAGTCCACACCAGCACGACTCCCACAAACACTTCCACTCTGCTGATCCTCTGGGAAAAGCAGCTTTGTAAGTCTCTCTTCACACTGTTCCTACCCAAACGGGTGAGAACTCTACAAGCGAAGGGGGAACTACTTTCAACCTATTTGTAATTGATATCCCTAAATAAGGAAAACACAAGGAAGTGGAATAGTCTGGAAAGTGACGTAGTGGAGGCATTGAACATACAAACGAGATTTGATAAAACTCATGGAGCAGGGTAGAGTGGACCTTGTAGCGATCGTGAAGAGGCAGGGCCAGGAGCATATGAATCGACCCTGCAATTCACAAATAGGCGAGTACAAATGAGTGTGTAACAACAACATCCTGTCTTCGTTTAACACTGTATTTCTTCAGAACCTAGCTGCCTTTCTTTTTAACCTCTGACTATTCTGCGTCTGCTCCCTCTAGAGTATAGATATTCCTTGTTCTAACCTCTGACATCTGACACTAGCTAGAAAAAAAAATGAATGACAATATTACAGTACTCCAGTAAGTCAGAGTTTCACACCGCACGTTATATGACCTAGCAATAGGTTGACAAGGGACTGTATGGCATATGAAGGTTATGTTTACCTCCCGGATCTGTCTCGGCTCTCACTGCCACCGGATGGTAACTGACACCGTATTAGGCAGTGCAAGCCTGCAGGATGGTGCCGCCTGCATGGTAAATCGAGTTTGGCGAGGACAAGTGTATTAAAGTTCTACACTATTTTTAGAACCTGTATAGTGGATAGCAACTGTGTTAGGAGCCACAAAAGTGACAGTGCAAGACACTATCAGCGGCAGCGGCGGTGGACTAGCCATAATATAATATCTCTTTATTTTCTACAGGTAATGTACAAGGTATACAGGCCTAGCTAACTTCAGTGACATACTATATTTCGGAAAGTCGCTTGTTATGCAGAGCATCTCGGGCATTTAGGTCAGTTTTGTTCCAGGATGCGACCACACCAGTTACTAACACCCAGGTACCATTTCATGATGGTGTAGTAGACAAAAAGGTGTAAAGAAACACGCCCAATGTTTCTACCCTGGCTGGGAATCGAACAACCCTAGCCATGTGAAGCGAGAGCTTTTCCACCAGTCCACCAGAGCCCATGTATCACAACCATAGCAAAGCGTATCCTTCCTATGTACTTAGTGTCAAGCGGGCGGCGACGTCCTGAGGCAGTAAAACCCAAATCGCAGTACAAACCATTATATAATTTGTTCCAGCCACAGGTAATAAACCAAAGCAAATTTTGGGAAAGAGAAAATCTCCCCACTAGTTAGGCTGAAGAACAGCAATACTGAGTTCTCAAAACCACTCAAATCTCGTTACCACAATAAGGTGACCCAGTGCCCTGGGTTCTAAACATTTTACATAAGAACATAAAGAAGAAACACTGAATTAAGCCTACTGGCCCATGTGAGGCAAGTCCGAGTATCTACCGGCTTAAGCCAATGACCCAACCAAGTCAGGTCAGGTCACATTCACATAAGGAAGGAGCACAGCATCAGACCTAGTAGCACAAACTATTCAGGTCCAACTCACACCCATTCATGTATTTATTTAATCTATTTTTAAAATTATACAACGTTTTAGCTTTTATGGCGGTACTCGGGAGTTTGTTCCACTCATCCACAACTCTATTACCTAAACCAGTACTTTCCTATATTCCTTCCTGATTCTGAATTTTTCAACTTAAAACCACTGCTGCGAGTCCTGTATATTGCCCTGAGATTTTTAGTACGCTATTTACATCCCCTTTATTTATTCCTGTTTTCCATTTAACTCCTCAATCATTACCCCCTAATTCTAGCCTTTCTAGAGAGTGAGATTCAGGGCCCTCGAGTCTTTCTCTTAAGGAAGATTCTGATACATGGATCAACTTTGTCATCCTACCTTTGTGCGTTTTCCAGTGCATTTATATCCAATTCTGTGATCAATCTGTGCAGCATAATCTAAATGAGGCCTATCCAAGATTTACAGTGTTGAAGAACAACTGAGGACTTATTATTTATGCTTTTTTATATTGAAGCCAAGGATCTGCTAGCTTTATTGCAAACACTTATGCACCATTGTCTTCGTTTTAGATTACTGCTAACCAGAACTCCAAATCCTTTTGCAGTCAGTAATTTTAAGAATTACCATTATTTAGTTTATGTGTGCATGGTTATTTTCCTGTCCAATGTTTTGAACTTCGCATTTGTCTACATTAACTGCATCTGCCACGTCGTCCACGCATCAGTCTATTCAAATCTTCCTGGAGTGCTCTAATGTACTCGTCAGAATTCAATTGACGGCCTTAGAGTTGGTGTCACGGGCAAACTTGCTTATGTCGCTATTTATTCCCTCATCTACGCCGTAAATGTAGATTGTGAACAAGGGGCAACACTGACCCCTGGAACACGCTCGTGACGCTTCCCACTCTGATTTCTCCTCATTTATGCAAACTCTCTGCTGCCTATCTCTCAACAACTCCTCTATCGAGGAAAAAACTTTCTCCTCCTATTCCGTGTGCCTTAATTTTCCTCAATAGTCGCTGATGTGGGACATTTCAAAAGCTTTACTGAAGTCCATATACAAATTCAATTCATTATCATGATCTAACTCTTATATACCTTAAGTGAAAAAAATTAATAAAGAAGCGTAAGGCAGGAACGCCCTTTTGTAAAACCGTGCTGAGATTCGTTGACCCAATTTATGTTTTTCAAGATGGCTCGGAACTGCCTCGGCAATTTTCGATTCCAAAAATTTTCCACGATGGAGGTTAGGCTTACCGGTCTATAGTTCGAAGCAAAGGATCTGTCACCTGCCTTGGAAAAATAGTTATTTCGTTTGCATTTTCCATTATCTGACACCATGCAGTTTGTAGCCGATTATTGAAAAAAGATTAGCCATAGGTTTGCAAGCTCCTCTTATATCGTAAAGCATCACCTTGCGGCAGTTCATCAGTGGCCTGGGGATTTGTTAGGTTTAATTATCTGTCTGTTCTAAGACCATGTCACTTGTGACCTAATCGTGCATAGTTTATTAGCGTTCTGTTCTTCCTTGAAGCGTTTGTGGAGTTGTGGTAAGTCTATTACTGATTCACTACTAGTCACGAGTTAGTCTTTTTTTTTTTATCTTACCTCTTCAACTTCGCCGAAAACATTACTAAAGTTTTCATGTTTACGTGAAGCGCTAAATGTATGGATCATTTAACGCAAGAGGTGATGAAAATCGCTATAAAATTGAGATTGGAATTTGCCCCGCGCTCTGTGAGTGAGAGAGAGAGAGAGAGAGGGAGAGAGTGAGAGAGAGACTAAGAGACCATCTGAGGGGGAGGGGTGAGGGAGGCGTGGGAGTGAGGAGAAGGGAGGTGTTGTGTGAGAGGGAGTGTAGGTGTGGTGTGGAGTGGAGTGTGAGAGGGGGGGGGGGTGGTTGGGTGATGAGGGGGAGGGGGAGAGGAGAGGGAGAGGGGGAGAGGAGAGATGAGAGATAGAGATGAAGAATAAGAAGAGAGAAGAGGAGAGAGAGAGAGAGGGGAAGGGAGGAGGAGAGTGGAGAAGAAGGAAGAAGAGGGAAGGGGGCGAGAAGGCGAGAGAGAATGAGAGAGATGAGAGAGAGAGAGAGGATGAGAGAGGAGGAGAGGAGTGAGATGAGAGATGATGAAGAGAAGAGAGAGAGAGAGGAGGAGATGAGAAGGAATAAATGAGGTGAGAGAGAAAGTGAAGAGAGAGAGAAGGAGAGGGAGATGAAAGAGAGAGAACACCCACATAAGCGAGAGAAAGAGAGTGAGTAGAGAGAGAGAAAAGAGACAGACCCGACAAGCCGCCACAGATGAGAGAGAGAAGAGAGGGAGAGAAGACAATGGAGGGGAGAGAGAGAGAGAGAGGACAGATAGAGAATGAATTCCGAAGGGATGTAGGGAAGGGAGAGACGAGAGAGAGTCGAGACAGAAGAGAGAAGAAGAAGGAGAGATGCGAGATGAGAGAGGAGAAGAGGGAGAGAGCAGGAGAGAGAGAGAGAGAGAGAGAGGAGATGGGAGAAGAGAGGAGTGATGAGAGAGAGGTGAGAAACAGAGTAGAGAATGAGAGAGGAGTATGACGAGATGAGTAGAAGGAGAGAAGAACGTGAGAACCCGAGCCACAAGAGAGGAAAGAGAGAGAGAGAGAGAGAGAGAGACAACGAGAGAGGAGAGAGAGAGAGACAGAGAGAGAGAGAGAGAGAGAGAGAGAGAGAGGAGAGAGAGAGAGAGACAGAGAGAGACAGAGAGAGAGGAGAGAGAGAGAGAGAGAGAGAGAGAGAGGACAGAGACAGAGTGAGAGACAGCAAGAGAAAAAAAAAGAGGAGAGAGATGAGAAACTTTTGTTAGATTACCTTTCCCTTTCACTTGGATCAAATCTGGTTATCTACGGTTTACGTGCGGATTTGGACGTTTCTCCGTTATGTTCGTACTCGCTGCCAAGGACCTACTGGGAATTTCTTCAGTTTGCTTTTGCTGTGGTTAAATGTGTTTAACATTATGTAACTTAACCTTGCCTAAACAACCTAACTCAGCCTGAATTTAATTTGACCTTGCCTAAATTAAACCTAAGTCAGGCCCAAGCTTACTTCCTGAGGGGACAGGCAAGCTACTTCCTGAGGACACAGTCAGGCCAAGCGTACTTCCTGAGGACACAGCGCCAAGCTTACTTCCTGAGGACACAGGCCCATGCTTACTTCCTGAGGACAAAGTTCAAGGTGGGAACATTTATGCGTGATTAGGCTGATAAAAGGCATATAATATATTGAGTGTATGAGTAAGAACACTGGACTATGTTAGCAGAGAATTTAACAATTTTTGTTTGCCACAGAACAGTCTTTCACCAAGACTGTTTCAGCCATAGTTGATCAGAACCTGACATACAGGGAGGCATTGTCAACGGAGGCAGTGAACCTTGGTATATCCACGAGGGCAACTACAGGTTGGGTAGAGAGGATGATCCAAAGGAGAAAAACACATTTTTATTTTGCCGCCGAAGCAGCTGGATTATTGAGCACCCCATATCCGTCTGTGAACGGTAGCACAAAGATCAAGTAGATACAGAAAATCTAGAAATAGCCCTCAAAAAAAGGTTTAACAGGAGTTACATCTTGATACACAATTTACAATTTATGTATCATTTATATAGGAAAATTTAGGATATTGACCTAGACATATCGCAAACTGTAGTTTATTAAGTACTAACATCTCTATTCCTCAGTAAGTGAACGAGCAGGCACCCAGTGTTCAAGAAAGTGACCATAAGGCTGCCCAATATTTTGCATTTAGCTTGATTATAACATCCGCATATATACCTATACTGCCAGAAATTACCTTAATCAAGCCTAAGTCTGGCTACTACTACAGTCTGTTTACAAGCTGCTCCGTAGGACATGTTTATTTAGGTTCATGTTATTTTAGTAAGTTATAGATTTACTCAGGTTTTAACTGCATTCCATAATATTCAGATTCATTATTTACTAATCAATTTAACCCATACAGTACTCAACAGGTACTTTTTTTTAGCATAAATGTGGAAAGATAGAATACATATACTGTTAAGTTTCCCTGCAGGGGGAAAGGGTTCTTGATCACAGGAATTTGAGCTACCTCCCTTTCAATCTGATCAAACATGACTGCAACCATTCCCAAGGTTCAGCATTAACCTCAAATTCAATTCTGTGTAACGGACTACAGTAAACGATAGTCCGTTACATCCGAATAATATTGAATGTTAAAATTCGTCTTGTGTTGATTGTGGGGGGGATTAGTGTGGTGACTTGTACATATAAGAACACAGGCCATGTTAGAGCCCTCATAATACCAGCCCTCAGGATGTGCAACATAAACCACACGGAAATTAGTCGCTATCATAGTGGCTCCTTGTAATTATTAGCAGCCTCTTTGTGGTGTGTGTGGGGGGGGGGCTCAATGTAAGTGTGTGTGTGTGTGGGTCACTTTGTGTGTGTGTGTGTGTGTGTGTGTGTGAGGCTCACTTTGTGTGTGTGTGTGCGGGGGTGGGGGGGGGGGGGGGGCGGGGTGGGGAGGGATGGGCTCGTATGTGCGTGCACAAGCGTCCTCATTCCCACCCTACACTGACGGTATACAAGCCTCCTCGCCCCAACCAAAGGGTACAGTACTCCCCACTCTGAAAGGGAGGTTAAAACTCCCCACTACAAAAGTGAAAAAGGTGGAGGGGTTATTGCCCCGCCCTCCCCATATACTAAAAATGGGGACACTTCCCCTTACCCACACTGAAAGGGGGTTAAGTCTCCTTCCCCCCACGCTGAAAGTGAGGGCAATAGACTCCCCACCCCCTCCCTACACACTTGCCCAACCACTTACCTGTTGATGTTACATCCTCACGATTTATTATACTGCCTAATTCTTACAACTAACTCTGATTAACATAAAAATCTCAGCAAATGTAAAAGAATACTCTAAGGAAACACGTACCACTGCTCTGTAATCTTCTTTCTAATTTTTAATATTTTCAAAGTTCAACCCATTCCTGCCAGTCTTCGATTTGGTATATATTTTAGCTCATTATTTTACATCCCCTTATTTAATATCTGAAGAGTACTCCAGCGGATTCCTGGTATTAAAGAGTATTACGTAACTTGTAAAATTATTGACCAAATAGGGTAAATCAGAGCAACTTACCACCTGGAGGTTACTGGAGGTTATTCCGGGGATTCAACGCACCCGCGGGCCCGGTCCATGACCAGGGCCTCCGATGGATCAGGGGACTGATTCAACTAGGCTGTTACTGTGGGCCGCAGCAGTCCACGTTCGAGCCACAGCCGGCTGATCCGGCACTGACTTTTGAGTATTGTCCAGCTCTCTTGAAGGCAGGCAGGGGTTTTTGGGCATTCCCCTAATGCTTGATGGGAGGGCTGTTGAACAGGCTGTGGGCCCCGGACACTTATGGTGTTGTACCTTAGTGTACAATGGCGCCCCTACTTTTTTTTGGGGGCATTTTGCTTCGCCTGCCCAGTCTTTTACTTTCGCTAGGAGTATTTTCTGTGTTTGCTGATTTGGACCATTCATTCACAAGATTTTCCAAGTGTTGATTATGATACATCTCTCCTCTGCGTTAACGAGTACAAGTGCTTCCAAGCGTTCCCAGTGTTAAGGTGCTTGACAGAACTTATTCGTGCAGTAATGGATCTCTGTTACACTCTCTAGATCTGCGATTTCACCTGCTTTGAATGGGAGATGTAATGTACAGCAGTATTCAGCCTAGAGCAGCACAAGTGATTTGAAAAGGATCAGTACTCGCCACCCATCGTATTCCTTATCTCATATCAGGACATAAACAGAGTATTCTCCACAGCCCGTATCTTCCTTTGCGGGATGATACTTAGGATCTGCTTGAGGCTGTCATCTGCTGAGGACGCGGTTAACTCCAAAGAAGATATAAACAAAGTTTTCCAGTGGGCAACGGTAAACCAATATGATGTTCAATGAGGAAAATTCCAACTACTCCGTTATGTAAATGGAGGAGATAATAACTAGAACCAGAGTATACTTACTGATCGGCATACAATAGAGCGGAAAATAATGTAAGGGACCTGGTAGTAGTAATGTCTGAGGATCTCATTTCATGGATTCACAAACAGTGCCCGATCGTCGGCAAAGAAAATGATAGGATGGATAAATGAGAACTTTTCAAAACGAGAGATGCCAAGCCCATGATGTCCTTTTCAAATTCACTTGTTCTCTCTAGGCTGGAATACTGCTGTATGTACATTAACTCTCCATACAAAGCAGGTGAAATCGCAGATTAGAGAGGTTCAGATATCCTTTACTGCACGTATAAGTTCTGTCAAGACCTTAACTACTGGAAACGCTTGAGCACTTGATTGTACTCGTTGGAACGCAGGAGGAGGGTGAGATATTTCATAATCTACACTTGGAAAATCTTGAAGAATGGTCCCAATTTCTGCACACAGAAATCACTCCCTACGAAAGTAAAAGACTGGGCAGCGTTGCAAAATGCCGCCAATAAAAAGTAGGGGCGAAATTGGACACTAAGAGAACACCATAAGTGTCCAGGGCCCAAAACTGTTCATCAGCCTCCCTTCAAGCATTAGAGGAATTGACAATAAACCCCTGGCTGCCTTCAAGAGAGAGCTGGACCGATAACTAAAGTCAGTGCCGGATCAGCGGGCTGTGGGCTCGTACGTCGGACTGCCGTGCGGCCAGCAGTAACAGCCTAGTTGATCAGGCCTTGATCCATCGGTAGGCCTGGTCATGGACCGAGCCGCGGGGGCGTTGATCCCCGGAATAACCTTCAGGTAACCTCCAGGTATTGGGCTTGGCACCTCTCGTTTGGAAAGTTCTCTTATCCATTCCTATCATTTTCTTTGCACGTGCGATCGTGGCACTGTTGTGATCCTTGAAAGTGAGATCCTCAGACATAACCTACTCCCAGGTTCCCTTACATTATTTTGCCGGCTCTATTGTATGGCCGGAGTCAGTAGTATTACTCTGTTCTAGTTATTATCTCCTCAGTTTTCCATAACGGGTGTAGTTGGAATTTGTCCTCATTGAACATCAATTGTTTACCGTTGCCCACTGGAAAACTTTGTTTTTATCTTCTTGGTGGTTAACCGCGTCCTCAGCAGATGACAGCCTCGTGCAGTCCTAGGTTCTTCCGCAAAAGGATGGATACGGTGCTGTGGTGTATAACTCTGTCTATGTCTGATATGAGGATACAAGGAATAGATGGGGCGAGTACTGTGCTTGTGGAACCAGAGCTTTTCACTATGGCAGCCTCCGATTAACTTGTTGACCACTACTCTTTTGTGTTCGATTTGTAGGAAGTTGAAGATCCATCTCCCCACTTTCCCCAGTTATTCCTTTAGCACGTATTTTATGGGCTATTACGCCATGAATCGCATTTGTCAATGCTTTTGCAAAGTCTGTGTATCTACATCTGCATTCTGATTTCTTCCAGTGGAATCCAAGGCCATGCATAGTGATCCGTGTAGTTGTGAGAGGCAGAGCGACCTGCCCTGTACCCATGTTGCCTGGATTGTGCAGATTTTGGGAATCCAGGTGATTTGCAATCCAGTTCTTAGCACTCTTTCAAGTTTTTATGATGTGGGACGTCAGAGCTATTTGTCTATAGTTCTTAGCTAATGCTTTGCTGCACCTTTATGGAGTGGGGCTATTCGTTGTTTTAAAGAGTGACTGTGGAATTTCACCCATGTCCAAGCTCCTTCCTCCATAGTGTTACGTATGGGCAGCGAGAGGGTTTTTGCAGTTCTTACTGAAAACAGTGTTCCACGAGTCTGGGCCGGGGCTGAGTGCATATGGCATGTTGTCAATGGCTTTTTCGAAATCTATCGGTGTTAGGGTAATGTCGAAAATCTGGCATACATTTATGGAGTTTCGAGGCTCATTCATAAGAAATCATTTGGGTCGTCGATCCTCAGACCGATTAGGGGTTCCACTAAAACAGTGTAGTACGGGTTTTCAATATTTCACTCCATTCCTTGTTGTCATCTGTGTAGTCCCATCCAGTCTGAGTAATGGGCCCGATACTTGATGTGGTATTGCCTTGTTTTTGGAATATGAAAAGAAATATTTTGAATATCTTTCAATTCACTAATAGCTTTAGCTCCTCCTGCCTCTCCTGGTTCCTGTAAGGAGTAATTTAGCTTAAGTTCGATATTTCTCTTCCGGGTCTGCGCCTCCTTTCGTGTATCAGATATTCTAGCACTCCTGAGGACCTCAGTGACTCTTCGTCGTTTCTGTAGAGGGAGCGGTCTTTTTATCTACAGTTTACTCCTGATCTTCTTCTTAGGGAATATTGCCTAGAACATGCTTCGGCTACCAGTAGTTGATCCTTTCAAGGCACTGGTTTTGGATCCCATGTCATTTAAGACATCTTCCCAACATGTTTCGTTTAAGGATTGGTTTACCTGGTCCCAGTTGATGTTCTTGTTTGTTGATGTTGTATTTGTGAAACACCTTCAAGGTACATGATTCTGCTGATCAGGACCCTATGCATGTACGTCTGGTCTTCGATTGATGTGATCGAATTGTTGTTTTTGATATTCTTTGTATTTATCAGGTCCTCATTATTTGTGAAGATAAGTCAAATTGTGTTTTCTAGTCTTGTGGCTCCTCTATCTGTGGCTTAATGGTGTGTTTTTGCAGAGACTAGTTGCCATGTGTGTGTGACCTTTCATCGCGCTACCTCCGGGGATTGTTTCAGCTATAACATTATTTGCTACATTTTCATTTTGTATGCTTAGGTGGAATTCTCCAAGCAGTAAGATTGTTTGGGATGGAGCTGGAAGGTTTTTCCAAACAGTAACAATTCAGTAGCTGTTCCTTGAACTGTTGTAGAGGTTGCATATGGTGGCTTGTATACACCACAATGACTAGTTTTGGTTCTCGTCTTTATTGATAGAACTTCAGACTACCTCATAGGTGGTGTTCAGCATCTCCGTGCAGATATGGGGTCTCTTTGATATACAGGCAAACCCCCCTTTGTTGCCTGTTTTTTCTGTCGCATCTAAAAAGGTTGTAACCACTTATCCATTTTTCACTGTTCAAATGATCTTTTGTGCGAGTCTCTGTGAAGGCTGCAAACATTGCATTAGTTCCTCTAGAAGTCCATGAATAAAAGGTATTTTGTTGTTGGTGGATGGCTTATGGCCCTGTATATTAGCTAATTTGAACGAGGTTGTATTCGGTGTTTGTTGGGGGGATTTTGTTATTGGCATCAGTAGCTGTAATTCTGGAGGGCATGGGTGGGCCACTGGCTGGCCCCTCAGGTCCAACATGGCTCCATGTGGACTATTTTTATTTCTTCCCAATTTTCTTTTTTCGTTCCTGACACTAATAAAAATCACCTGGAGTTGGGTTGTCGTAGCTACTAGTGTTTGTCTTGTGGGGTCTGTGCCTCCTGGTCCCCTTTAGATTTTTGGGGGTATTGCAGGGCACTCGATGTTGTAACACTGCCTTCTGGAGGACCGAGGTGTGGCACATTTTTGGGTGAAAGAAAGTACAGAAAGAAGAACGACACCACTCCTTTAGCAGGTAGGTCGCTACATTTTTTGGGATGGTCAATGTTGCATGTCCCATTTTTTTCACCCTGTTATTCCTGCTTACAGATGCCCCAAGCATAATTTGCACAAATTCACCTTTGGTTGAGAATTTTTGGGAGGGTGTGTTGTCAATTTCTGCAGGTTCTGGGACTGCATATAATCCTCAGTATCCAAGCCAGGGCCACCCTGTCCTGGATTCATCTACTTTCCCCAGTAGAGGAAGATGGCGGAGACTCCTTCCAACATCTGTACTGTGGGCCACGGTCTTGTGCAATGATGGTTGTAATTTACGGTTTTAGATGGTTGTATATTTACTGTTGTTGTGGTGGTTTTGGTAGTGTCCTAGGAGAGTTGGGCTGGCAGTAAGGTGGGGCTGGGTCTGGGTCGGCACTGGGGCTGGGGCTGGGGCCTCCTGCTCTTTCTGGTCTGGGTCTCAAGCGGCTGTGGCCCCTGGCCAGCGGCTGGGCCTGGGCCAGCACCAGCATGTGGGTATTAGTGTATGATTGGGGGAGCCTGGGCCAGCACCTGCACTGTGCGGTATTGTTGCTATGACTGGGGGAGGCCTGGGCCAGCACAGCACTGTGGGTATTTGTGCTATGACTGGGGGATGGGTCTGGCTTAGCACCATGTGGGTGACTAGATAGTTTCGAGTTCATCTGTTGTGGTATGTGACATTTCTGCATTTTTTGATACACTTATCTCTTGCTCCCATGGGTTTTATATTTTTTTGGTAGACTATCCAAGAGGGTAACCTGTTTCTTGTGATTATTTTTATCATTTATTACTCTCCTTAGTACCTTTTTGATACTGCCCAATGTTCTTCATCTTTATTGCAAAACCAGAAGCACACTTGCTATTTGAGGTCATTTTTAGAGCTGTATTTTAGTCTAGTACAAGAGATATGGGGTTTGATGAGAATAGGTTGCATGTGATTGTCTGATTTCCTCCAAGGATTTTTTACATGTCCCACAGATATGCTGTGCTGACATCCTGTCTGTATCCTACTACACTCTGTATGCCACGGAAGAAAACTGTTTCCACTTTACCTTTCTCTTGCTGGTGCGTATATGCAAGATGTAATATTTACGGAACCAAGGTTTGCAGGCAAGCCTTGGTAAGACAACGAGATTTATACAGACTGTAACTATTCTGCATATCAGCCTAGTACGTACATTGGTGGTGGTGGTATAATAATTTTTACAAGAATACTGAAGTTCTGGTACTTCAATTTTATTTGTTATGCAAGTTCTCATTATGTAACTGTCTCGGTGGTTGGTTGGCAACGCACTCGTCTCACACTGTCCGTGGTTCAATCCCGGCATGGGTTGAAAACCATTTGACACGTTTCTTAACATCTGCTGTCCCTGTTACCTAGAGTAAGTAGATGCCTGGGTGTTAATCGATTTGTGTGGGTGGCATTCCTGCGGGGACAAGGATTAAAGCCCCCCCCTCCATAGGAAGCAAGACAGCCTTGTTGACGCACTGGACACTCATGGTTATCCTGGATGTCTAACTATCCGGGTTAAAATTCTGAGCAAATCTGTTCTTATTGAAAACCAGGGCCATTAGTGGGGTTGCACCGCGGGTCGAGGTCGGCGTAAAATTGTCTCACATTATAAATGCCCCTTTACCCTTTTGGAGGAAATCTAACTTTAGCTGAAAAAGGTTTTTCGAGTTCTTCACACCAAATCTCTCCTGTCCGCCTACATTTTTCTTGGGACAAAAAAACCACGGTTTCAAGTCCGGTATTACGGTTTAAAGCCAATGACCCAACCAAGTCGGGTCAGGTCACATTCACAAAAGGGGAAGGACCCAAAAACCAGCCCTAGTAGCACAAATTAAAAAAAGGTCCAACCCCCAACCATTCATGTTTTTATTTAATCTTTTTTTAAAAATTTATAAACGTTTTAGCTTTTTGGCGGTCTGGGGGTTTTTTTCACTCATCCCAACTCTTTTTCCAAAACCCGTCTTTCCTATACCCTTCCTGAATCTGTTTTTTCCCAACTTAAAAACCACTGCTGCGAGCCCTGTATTCCCCAAAATTTTTTTTGTACGCTATTTAATCCCTTTTTTTTTCCTTTTTTCCCATTTATAAACCAATCATCCCCCCCAAATTCTCGCCTTTTGAGAGTGCGATTCAGGGCCCTCAGTCTATCCTATAAGGGAAAGATTGGTACATGGGATCAACTTTGTCATCCCCTTTGTGCGTTTTAGGAAATTTAATCCTTTTGTGATAAATCTGTGCAGCAAATCAAATGGGCCCCAAACCAAGAATCAGGTTGAAGAACAACTGAGGCTTATTTTTATGTTTTTTTTATTAAACCCAAGGTTCTGTAGCTTTATTGAAAACACTTATGCCCCTTGTCTTGTTTTAGATTACTGCTAACCAAACCCCCAAAACCCTTTTCAGTCAGTAATTTAAGATCTACATTATTTAGTTTATGTGTGGCATGGTTTTTTTCCTGTCCAATGTTTAGAATTCGCATTTGTCTACATTAAACTGCATCTGCCACGTCGCCACTGCATCAGTCTATTCAAATCTTCCTGGGGGTGCTTAAATTTCTGTCAGAATTAAATTGACGGCCTATTTTGGGGTCAGGGCAAAATTCTTTTGTCGCATTTATCCCCCCCTCTACGCGTAAAAGTAGTTGTGAAAAGGGGCCCCAAACTGACCCCTGGAACACCCCTCGTGAGTTCCCCCCTTTATTTCTCCTCTTTTTTGCAAATCTCTGTGCCCTTTTCTCAAACCCCCACCTTTCGGGGAAAAAAATTTTCCTCCTTTTCCCTGGCCTTAAATTTTTCCCCAATAGTCGCTGAGTGGGCAAAAAAGCAAAGAAGTCCATATACAAATATCAATTCTTTTTCCCTGATTCCTCCCTTAAATCCTTGTGAAAAAATTAATAAATTGTAAGGCAGGAAGCCCTTTTTTAAAAACCCTGCGAGATTCGTTGACCCCTTTATGTTTTTTAAATTTGGGTACGAACTGCCTCGGCCCAATTTTCAAAAAAATTTTTCCCCCGATGGGGGTTAGGCTTACCCGGGTTTTATTCGAAGCAAAAAATCTGTCACCCGCTTTGAAAAAAAGTTATTACGTTTGCCCTTTTCCCAAATTTAAACGGGGACACCATGCCATTTTTTAAGCGTTTATTTTGAAAAGATTACCCAAAGGTTTGCAAAGGTCCTCTTTTTTTCCCTTTAAAGCCCCCTTGCGGACAGTTCATCAGGGCCGGGGGGATTTTTTGGGTTTTTAAATTTTTTCTGTCTTTTAAAGGGCCATGTCACTTGTGCCCCTAATCGTGCATAGTTTATTACCTTTCTTTTCTTTAAATTGGGGGTTTGGGGGCGTTGTTGGAAAAGTCTATAAATGATTCACTATAGTCACGAGTTGTCTTTTTTTTTTTTTTTCTTACCTCTTCAACTTCGGAAACATTACAAAGTTTTCTTTGTTTACGGAAGCGCAAAACCCGTAGGGGATCATTTAACGCAAAGAGGTGAATAAAAATTCGCTAAAAAATTGAGTTTGAAATTTGCCCCCGCTCTCTGAGAGAGAGAGAGAAGAGAGAGGAGAGAGAAGATTTGAGAGAGAGAGAGAGAGGGAGAGGAGAGAGAGAGAGAGGGGAGAGAGGAGAGAGAGAAAACAGAGAGAGAGAGAGACAGAGCCAGAGAAAAAAAAGGGGGGGAGGGGGGGAGAGATGGAAATTTAGTTGGGTTCCTTTCCCTTTCACTGGCTCAAATCGGGGTTTCCGGTTTCGTGCGGATTTGGACTTTTCTCGGTTATGTTCGGTACCTCGCTCCCAGACTACGGGGACTTTTTTTCAGTTTTGCTTTTGTGTGGTTAAATGTGTTTTAACATTATGTAAATTAACCTTACCTAAACTAACCTAATTCAGCCTGAATTAATTTGCCCCTTGCCAAAATTAAAACCTAAGTCGGGCCCAAAGCTTACTTCCTGGGGGGAAAGGCCCAAAGTTACTTTTGGGCCCCCGTGGGCCCAAGCTTACTTCCTGAGGAAAAACAGGCCAAGTTATTTCCCTGGGGGCCCACGGGCCAAAAACCCCTTATTCCTGGGGGACACAGTCGGGCCCAAAAGCTTACTTCCTGGGACCAGTCGGGCCCCAAGCTTACTTCCTGGGGACAAGGCCAAGGCTTACTTCCTGAGGACACGGGCCCAAAAGCTTACTTCCGGGAGGAAAAAGTCAGGCCAAGCTTATTTCCCTGAGTACCCCAGTCGGGCCCAACCCATATTTCCCTTGGAGTAAAACAGTCAGGCCAAGCTTTACTTCCTGGGCCCCAAAAGGCCCAAAGGGCTTATTTCCCTGAGTAAAACAGTCGGCCCAAAGCAAAATTCCCTGGGCCCACGGGCCCAAAGGTTTACTCCTGGGGGAAAAAGTGGGCCCAAAGCTTTTTCCCAGAGTCCCACATTTCGGGCCCAAGAAATATTTCCTGAGGCCCCAAACAGGCCAAGGGTTATTTCCCTTTGAGGAAAAAGTCAGGCCAAGTTTTATTCCTGAGGACAAAGTAAAGGCCCAAGCTTACTTCCTGAGGACCAGTCAGGCCAAGCTTTACTTCCTGAGGACCCCAATCGGACCAATCTTCTTGAACAAAATTTCGTCCAATCTTCTTGAACACGGGAACCAATCTTCTTAAATAAACAATCAAAACCAATCTTCTTGAACAAAAACAATCGGGCCCATCTTCTTGAAAACAGCCCCAAATTTTTTGGGAACACAGCCCAATTTTCTTAAAACACAAAATCAGACCAATTTTTTTGAAAACACAATCGGGACCAATTTTCCCTTGCCCACACAATCAGCCCAAGTTTTTTTTCTGAAACACAATCGACCAGTCTTGCCCTGAGCACACAACCAGCCCATAAATCGTTTTGGGAAACAAAAAACCAGAAATACTGAGGGAAATTTTATTGAAATTTCCTTTTTTATATTAACCCACAAAACCCCCTTTTTTAGGTTATAAAGTAAAAGGGAAATTGAATGGGGCCTTCGATCCTCCGTCAGCTAATCGGAAGGTAAAAACGTAACATTGATTACCCTTAGAACAAGGGGGGAAACCCTTTATGCGTGAATTGCGATAAAAGCATATAAGAAAATTTTGTATGTGTAGGAGCACTGGACTATGTTCCGGGTTTTTTAAACCCAATTTTTTGTTTGCCACAAAAACCCGTCTTTCACCAAGCTGATAAAGCTTTGTTGTTTCAGAACCGGGCCCTACGGGGAAAGGCATTGCCCCTTGGGGAATACCCCGGGGCATACAAAGGGGTGGGGTTTTAGAGGGGATGACCCAAAAGGGGGAAAACACATTTATTTTTTCCCCCGGGAAGCAGGGGGTTTTTTGAGCCAACCCCTTACCCGTCCTTTTGAACGGTAGCACAAGAACTGTAGATACAAAAAAAACCCTAGAAACGGGGGCCTAAAAAAGGTTTTAACGGGGAAGTACATCTTGTTTACACATTTAAAATTTTTATTTTTCTTTTTATTTGGGAAAAATTTAAATTTTTATTGACCAGACATATCCCCATATGTGTTTATTTATACACCCTTATTCCCAGTAAAGTAAAACGAGCAGGCACACTTTAAAAAGTGACCATAAGGGCCCAACAATTTTGCATTTAGCTTGTTTATAACATCCCCAATCACCTAACTCCCAAAAAATACCTTTTAATCAAGCCTAAGTTGGCTACTACTAAAGTCTGTTTCCCAAGTTCCCTCCTTAGACATGTTTATTTGGGTTCTTTTAAATTTTTGTAAGTTATAGATCTATCGGGTTTTTAAACTGTTTTCCAATAATATTCAGATTATTATTTACCTAATCAATTTACCCATACAGTACTAACGGGAAACTTTTTTTTAGCAAAATGTGGAAAGGATGGATACATTTTCCCTGTAATTCCCTGCAGGGGAAAGGGTTTTGAAAAAAAGGAAATTTTTTTTTTTAAATTTTTTTTTTTTTTTTTTACCTTCCCTTTCATCGGATCAAAATGACTGCCCCCCTTTCCCCAAAGGGTTCCGAAACCCCCCAAAATTCCCCACTTCTGTGTAACGGACTACCAGAAAACGATAGTCCGTTTACATCCGAAAAATATTGAATGTAAAATTCGTCTTGTGTTGAGTGGGGGGGGGATAGGGGGTGCTTGTACATATAAAAACATGGCCAGTTAGCCCCCTTCAAAAACCCGCTCTCAGGATGTGAACAAAAAACCAAGGAAAAATTGACGCTATCTTTTGGGGGTCCTTGTAATTTTTGGGCACCCTTTTTGTGTGTGTGTGGGGGGGGGGGTCAATGTTTTGTGTGTGTGTGTGTGTGGGGGGGCTACTTTGTGTGTGTGTGTGGTGTGTGTGTGGTGTGTGTGTGGTGTGTGTGAGGCTTATTTGGGGTGTGTGTGTGGGCTTATTTGTGTGTGTGGGGGGGGGGGGGGTCGCTTGTGGGCACAAGCGTTTTTTCCCCCCCCCAACACTAAACGGTATACAAGCCCCCTTTCGCCCCCCCAAAGGGTACAGTACTCCCCACTCGGGAAAGGGGGGTTAAAAACCCCCCCTTTTAAAAAAGTAAAAAAAGGGTTTGGGGGGGTTTAAATTGCCCCCCCCCCCTATACAAAAAAAAAGGGGGACATTTCCCCCTTTCCCCCACGCGGGAAAGTGAGGGCCCTTTGACTCCTCACCCCCCCCCTTTTCACCCCTTGCCCAACCATTTTCCCACTTTTGATGTTACATCCCCCTTTTTAAATTATACTGCCCTAATTTTTTACAATAATACCGGGATTAACAAACTCGCAAATGAAAAGGGAATACTCAAAAGAAACACGTACCACTGCTCTGTAATTTTTTTTCTAATTTTTAATATTTCAAAGTTAAAACCTTCCCTGCCAGTTTTTGGATTTGGTTATATATTTTAGTCCCTTTATACATCCCTTTATTTAATATTTTAAAGAGTACTCCAGGGGCCCTTCCGGGTATTCAAAAGAAACCCGGTAACTTGAAAATTAATTGCAAATAGGGTAAATCAGAGCAACTTACCTACCTGGATTTTTACCGGGAGGTTTTTCCGGGATCAACGCCCCCGCGGCCGATCCAGGGACCAGGCCTCCCAAAATGGATCGGGGGACTGAAAAAACTAGGCTGTTACTGTGGCCCCCACGCAGTCCACGAAAGAAGCCACACCCCGGGGCTGTCGGGAAATGATTTTTGGGTATCGTAAAGCTCTCTCTTAAAGGCACCCAGGGGTTTTTTGGGCCCAATTTTCCCCTAATGCTTGATGGGAGGGGTTTGAACAGTTTTGGGGCCCCGGCCCATTTATGGTTTTTTCCCCTTTTAAGTTTTTCCAAGGGCCCCCCTTTACTTTTTATTGGGGGCTTTTTGCATCGCCTCCCCAGTCTTTTTTTTTCGTGGGGAGGGGTTTTTCTGTGTGCAGATTTGGGCCCATTCCTTCCAAAAATTTTTTCCAAAAGTGTAGTTTATGTAAATCTCTCCCCCCTGCTTTCCAACAAAGTACAAGTGCTTCCAAGCTTTCCCCAGTAGAAGGGCTTGACAGAACTTATACGTGCAGGAAAAGGTTCTCTGTAACTTCTTGATCTGCGATTTCCCCCTGTTTTGAATGGAGATGTTTTTTGTACAGCGGAATTTCCCAAAGCCTAGAGAGAAAAAAGTGATTTAAAAAGGACAGTACTCCCCCCCAAATTTTTTTCCTTTTTCCCTTTTAATCAGACTTAAACAGGGGTTTTACCCCACAGCACCGTATCATCCTTTGGGGGATGTTTCTGGGAAATCTCCCTTTAGGCTGTATCTGCTGGGGGACGCGGTTAACCCCAAGAAGATTTTAAACAAAGTTTTCCAGTGGGGAAAACCCGGAAAAACAATTTGATGTTCAAGGGAGGAAAAATTTCCAAAAAACCCCGTTATGGAAAATGGGGGAAGATAAAAAACTAGAACGGGTTTTATATTTACTGTTTTCCGGGGCCTTTCAATGAGGGGAAAAATAATGAAAGGGGCCCTGGGAGTAGAAATTGTCTGAGGCCCTCATTTAAAGGGATCCCCAACAGTTCCCACGATCGCCGGAAAAGAAAATGATAGGATGGATAATGAGAACTTTCAAAACGAGAAAATTCCCAAAACCCCAGTTGACCCTTTTTAAAATCATTTGTTTCCTCTAGGCGGGAAAATATTCTGTCATAAAACCTTCCCTAAAAAAGCAGGTGGGAAATTTGGAGGGTCTGAGAGTTTTACAGAGATCCTTCACTGCACGTATTAAATTCTGTCAAGCCCTTAACTACTGGGGAAAAACTTGGAAGCACTTGAAATTGTACTCTTTGGAACGAAGGGGGGGAGATATATCATAATCTACACTTGGAAAATTTTTGGAAGGGAAAAGGTCCCAAATCTGCCCCCACAGAAATCCCCTCCCCACGGAAAATAAAAGACTGGGGAGGGGGATGCCAAAAAGCCGCCAATTTTTAAAAAGTAGGGGCGCCAAATTTTGGGACAAATAAGAAAAAAACCCCAAGTGTCCGGGGGGCCCCAAAAATTTTTCAACAGCCTCCCCCAAGCAAATTTGGGGAATTGCCAATTTAAAACCCCTGGGTGATTTTAAGGAGGGTGGAAGTACCTTAAAATCAGTGCCGGATCGCCGGGCTGTGGCTCGTACGTCGGACTTTCGTGCCCGGGCCCGCAAGTAAAAGCCTAAAGGGTCAGGCCCTGATTTCCCTCGGGAGGCCTGGTAAGGACCGGGGCCCCGGGGGGGGGTTTTTATCCCGGAATAACCCCAGGTCCCCCCAGGTATGGGCCCTTTGGCCCTCTCTTTCGTTTTTAAAAAATTCTATTTTCCCTCCATCATTTTCTTTTTGGGGAAAAGGGGGGCCGGGGGGTTTTTTTTGGGACTGTTTTTTTGTTTCCCTTTAAAAATGAGATCCTCAGACTTTAAATTAAATCCCAAAGGGCCCTTAATTATTTTCCCGCCCCTATTGTATGGCCGGAGTCCCGTTTGTATACTCTGTTTTTTAGGGTTTTATTTTTTTCCTAAAAAAAAGTTTTTCCTTTTAACCCGGGAGTAGGGGTTTGGAAAATTTTTTTCCTCATTGAACATCAATTGTTTACCGTTTTTCCCACTGGGGAAAATTTGTTTTATTCTTCTTGGAGGTTTAAAACCCCGGGCCTCAAACAAAATGAACAACTATGCAGTCCTAGTTTCATCCCCAAAGGGGTGATACGGGGCTGTGGTGTATATCTCTGTTTTATGTCTGATATGAGGATAAGGAATAAAAGGGGGCGAGTTTTGTGCCCTTTTGGGAAAAAGGCTCTTCATATGGCAGCCTCCGATTTTAAAATCTGTTGCCACTACTTTTGTGTTCGAATTTTTTTGGGGGTTGAAGATCATTTCCCACTTTCCCCCTTATTTCCCTTTTGCACGTATTTTATGGGCTATTACGCCCTGTCTCATTTGTCAAAAAGCTTTTGCAAAGTCTGTGAAAATTACATCTGCCCTTCTGATTTCTTCCAGTTTCATCCAAGGCCAAGGGCATATTTATCTTGTGTTGTGAGAGGCAGGAGCGACCCGCCCTGAACCCATGTTGCCCTGGATTTTTGAAAATTTTTGGGGAAACCAGGTGATTTTTCAATCCTGTTCTTACACTCTTTCAAAGATTTTTTTGATGTGGGGGCGTCAAGCCCATTGGGCTTAGTTCTTAGCTAATGCTTTGCTGCCACCCTTTTTGGAGTGGGGGCTATTTTCCCTTGTTTTAAGTACTGGGGGAATTTTTACCATGTCCAAAACTCCTCCCCCATAGTGTTTCTTAGGGCACGCGAGAGGGGTTTCTTGCAGTTCTTTAAAGAAAAAAAGAGTTCCCCGAGTCTGGGGCCCGGGGGGTGAGTGCAAGGCTTTTTGTCAATGGCCCCTTTTTTGAAATCTATCGGGGGTTAGGGTAATGTCGGAAATTGGGATTTTTCCAAATTTTTGGGAAATTTCGAGGTCTTCAAGAAAAAAATTTATTTTGGGCGTCGATCCCCAGACCCGAAATTTGTTTGGGTTTACTAAAAAACAGAGTCGTATGGGATTTCATTTTTTCACTCAAATTTTCCTTTTGGTCATCTGTGTAAGTCCCTTTCCCGTCTAAGTAAGGGGGCCCCTTTTTAGATGTGGGTTTTTGCCTTGTTTTTTGGGTATGAAAAGAAATTTTTTGAAAAATTTTTTTCAATTTCACTAATAGCTTTTTAAACTCCTCTGCCTCTCCTGGTTCCTGTAAGGGGGTCATTTAGCTTTAAATTGATGTTTTTCCCCTTCCCCCCGGGCCCGTGTCCCCCCCTTTGTGTTTTGATATTCTAGCACTCCTGAGGAAACCCCGTTACTCTTTTTTCGTCTTCTGTAGGGGGGAGCGTCTTTTTCTCTCCAGGGTTTTCTCCTGCTCTTCTTCTTGGGGAATTGCCCAGAAAATTTCTTCGGCTACAGTAAGTTGATCCTTTCAAGGCACGGTTTGGATCCCCGTCAAATTTTAAAAAAATTTTTCCAAATGTTTCGTTTAGGAAATGGTTTTAAACCCGGTCCCGTGGGTGTTTTGTTGTTGAAGTTGTATTTTGTGAAGACACCTTTACAGGTATATGCTTTTTGCTGATCAGGACCCCTATTTCATGTACGGCTGGGCTTCGTTTAGATTGTGATCGGAATTTGTTGTTTTTTATATTCTTATGTCTCTTATCAGGTCCTCATTATTTTGAAGAAAAAGGTCAAATTTTGTTTTTTAGGGCTTGTTGGGTCCACTATCTGCTGGGTTAAAAAGGTTTGGGGTTTTCGCAGGAGAAATTGTTGCTCTTTTGTGTGTGACCTTTCATCTGCGCTACCTCCGGGGAAATTTTTTCAGCTATAAAAATTTTTTGCTAAAATTCTTTATTTTTTTTGCCTTAGGGGGGGGAAATTTACCAAGCAGTAAGATGGGTTTGGGGGGGGAGCTGGAAAAAGGGTTTTTCCCAAAAAGTAATCAATTTTTGTAGCTGTTCCTTGAAAAAAATTTTTTGTGAGGTTGCAAACTGGTGGCTTGGGTTTAAAACCCCAAAAGACTAGGGTTTTTTTTCTCGTTTTTTATTGATTGAAATTCAACTACCTCATTTGTGGTTTTTCAGCAAAATCCGTTTCAGATAAGGGACTCCCTTTAAAATACAGGCCAAACCCCCCCCTTTTTGCCTTTTTTTTCTGTCGCATCCCAAAAAAAGGGTTTTTAACCACTTATCCATATTTCATGTCAAAGTGATCTTTTGTGGGGAGTCTCTGTGAAGGCTGAAACATTTTCATTTGATCCTCAGAAGTCCCCTGATTAAAAAGGATTTTGTTGTTGGTGGATGGCTTAAGGCCCCGTATATTTGCAAATTTAACGAGGTTGTATTTGTGTTTTTTGGGGGGATTTTGTTTTTTGGGATCAGTAGTTGTAATTCTGGAGGGCCATGGGGGGCCCCTGGCTGCGGGGGCCCCCAAACCCAAACAAAGGCTCCCCCCCGGGGGGGGACTATTTATGTTTTTTCCCTTTCCCTTTTTTTTTTCGTTTCCTGCCCCCTAAAAAAACACCTGGGGGTTGGGTTGCGTAAACTATATTGTTTTTTCTTGTGGGGGTCTGTGCCTCCTGGGGCCCTTTTTTGATGGTTTTGCAGGGACCCCGATGTTTTTAACACCCGCTTCGGGGGGACCCAGGGTGGCACATTTTTGGGGTGGGGAAAGGAAAAAGTACGAAAGAAAAACGGGCACACTCCTTTAGACAGGAGGTCGCTACATTTTTTGGGGGTGGTTTAAAGTTGCATGTCCCTTTTTTTTTTCCCCCGGTTTTTTCCATGCTTACAATGCCCCCAAACATTTTTTTTTTGCCCCCAAAATTTAACCCTTTTGGGTTTAGAATTTTTGGGAGGTGTGTTGTCAATTTTGGGAGGGGTTTGGGCCCGCACTATAATCCTCAAATATCCAAGGCCCCGGGACCCCGTCCCGGATTCCATTTCTTTCCCCCGTAGAGGAAGAAGGAGGAGACTCCTCTCCAACATCCGTTTTTTGTGGGGCCACCCGGGGGTTTGTGCAATGATTGGGGTTTTATATTTTGGGGTTTTTTTTGGTTTTTATATTTTTGTTTTTGTGGGGGGGTTTTGGTAGTGTCCCCCGGAGAGCTGGGCTGGCGTAAGGCTGGGGGGGTTGGGTCGGCACTGGGGCTGGGGGCCGGGGGTGGGTTGGGTCGCGGCTGGGCTGGGCCCCCGGGCTGGGCCTGGGCCAGCCCAGCACTGTGGGTATTTGTGCCCATGATTTGGGGGGAAAAGCCCTGGGCCCGCACCCCGCACCTGTGGGTATTAGTGTATGACTGGGGGGGCCTGGGCCAGACCAGCAATTTTGGGTTTAGTGCTATGACTGGGGGGGTGGGTCTGGCTTAGCACCATGTTGGGGGAAATTGATAGTTTCGAGGGCACTGTTGTGGTATGGAAAATTCTGCATTTTTTGAATAACATCCTTGCCCCATGTTTTTAAAATTTTTGGTTAAAAAATTATCCCAAAAGGGCATCCTTGTTTTCTTGATTATTTTTATCATTTTTTACTCTTGACCCTTTTGATACCCGCCCCTTTTTCTACATCTTTATTGCCCCAACCCGAAGCACCTTGCCCAGTTCGAGGTATTTTTTTAGGCTGTATTTAGTCTAGTTTTCAAGGATATGGTGTTTGGGGAAAAGAAAAGGTTTCATGGGATTCTGGATTTTCCCTTTCCAAAAGGGTTTTTTTACATGCCCACCGATATGCTGTGTGCATCCCGTCTGTATCCTCCCACATCTGTATGCCACGGAAGAAAACTGATTTCCACTTTACCTTTCTCTTGCTGGTGCCAGTAATATGCAAGATGTATTTATACGAACCAAGTTTGCAGGCAAGCCTTTGTAAGACAACGAGGATTTATACAGACTGTACTATTCTGCATATCAGCCTAGTACCGTACATTGGTGGTGGTGGTAATAATAATAATAATTTTTACAAGAATTCTGAAGTACTGGTACTTCAAATTTTATTTGTTATGCAAGTTCACATTATGTAACATGTCTCGTGGCTTGGTTGGCAACGCACTCGTCTCACACTGTCCGTGGTTCAATTCCCGGCATGGGTGGAAACATTTGACACGTTTCTTAACATCTGCTGTCCCTGTCTACCTAGCAGTAAGTAGATGCCTGGGTGTTAATCGATTAGTGTGGGTGGCATCCTGGGGGACAAGATTAAAGCCCCCCCCCCAATGGAAGCAAGACAGTCCTTGTTGACGCACTGACACTCATGGGTTATCCTGGATGTCTAACTCTCCGGGTTAAAATTCTGAGCAAATCTTATCTTATTGAAACCCTTCGTGCCGCCTGAGTGACTATTCACCGAGCATCTGTAGTTCATCCTGTGAGCGGTAGCGAAAAAAATAAATAGGAATTACAGGTCAGGATTAGTCTGTCAGACCTCGCTGGACAGTTTTCCACATCATTAAGATAATACAGTAATTTCAAACATTACCATCTCACATTAAACCTAATTATCCTAGTTTGTATGGAGACTGACGTCTCCATACAAACTCAACTGCCAAAGACACTTATAGTCTAGTTTTTGTCAAGAAATGTCAGCGTTTTGTAGTCTGCCTATAATGAGTAGTACTGTCTTTATGACAATGTTTTCACTCAGAGGATGAGTTTCTATAGGGAAGGTATATTCAGTGGCAATAAATCCGCTCTTGTGAACAAAATAAAAAGAAATCCACCAGTAACCCACATATACCCCTCACGTCGTGCTGTTGCCCTCGTATCCCCTTCCTTCCCTGGAGAGCACGGGAGGGCGGCGTCCTGTGGTGTTATGCTCGGGCTCCCGCTTGGTCAAACACAAGATTTTTTGTAACCGTTTGTGTCAGTGTGGATGATGGGGGAAGGGGGTAAGGGAAGCGGCGTGGACGTATTGGCGTGTAAGTAAATACGTTTATTTACGTACAGGTACACGTAAGTACAGCTATACAAATGTAGATGATTACAATTATCATTCATAGTAACATATGTGTAAAATGCCTCGGATAACCCCCAAAAAAGTCAGACTGTGTTTAATGTACACAGCAGTGTTGCGCTGGTATCAGGGCGAGCTTTTATTACAGAGCCCGAGTCGTGACGGTCTCGTTCTCTATCAAGAAGTCAATTGTTGGAGGTGGCAGCCGGATGTGGATACAGAAACAGGTAGAAGTGTGTGTGTGGGCCTCTGTTGTCTTGTGGAGGCAGGTGCAGTGATAACCAAGTATGTCTGAGCCGTGACTGTCTCTCACATGATATCTGAGCCGTGACTGTCTCCCACAAGGTTCTGTCGGACGAAAGAACTAGTGGGAAACTTGCAAAATATTCATTGCCCTCAATTACAGTCGCCTCCATTTCCTTCCTCACCTCTGTGAACCGAGATTTTTACCTCGAGAAAAAACCCTGAGCTTATTAAATTATATATTTCATTCTTCGTTAAAGGCGGTAATTTATTAAACAGACAGACCTCTATCCAGTGCAGATCACTGCCGTACATCCGGCGAACATTCCTATATCCTAGTAAGAACATTAAAACAAATACGACAGTCATCCAAAAAGAAAGTGAAACTATTTCTGAACCTGCTTGCGCCCCCGTAGTCTTCATTACAAGTTTTTTTTTTTCCACAAATTTCCACCATTTGCGGCGTTTCCTGAGTATCGTCGGGGGAGCAACACACAATCCGTTCCCTCATCAGTGAGGTGGTATGCTTGCTTAAAGAGTACCATCGCCTTCTCCGGTGACCCTTACACTCACCAAGAGCTCTCTGTCTCGCTGAATATCCATCCCTTCCCCCCCTCCTCGGCCACTCATGCAACAAACGCATTACCTTCCTTCAAGACTTCATTTGCGTAAAGCTCCTTAGTAAAAATACCGCAATAGTAAGGATGTTGCGAGAGGAACAAGGGAGGCAGTGGACAAGGGCTGGCATCATGACAGAGGAGGCTGTAAGGGCTGCGCTGGACAGACGCCTCTGTGTCCTACCCATAAAGTGAATTAAACAATGGTCTTCTGTTGCAGGGAAGTAGACGAAGCGTTGAAGTGAGGAGTGCAGGGTAGCTTCCCTCCACCAGATCACAAGGACATCCTGCCCTCAAGAGCCTCACTGACAACATTATCACTTGTCGCTATCTCTACTGACTCGCATAATGAAAACAACATTTATGTATGTACATCCCACTTGTACACCTCGATCATATCCCCTCATACGTTTCTGAAGTGTGTGAAAGATCAGTCAATCTTTGTAGGAAAGATTCCTAGCACAGGGAATTAACTTGGTCATCCTTATTTGTTTGAAACGCATTTATATCTATCTAATAATATTAAGACCAGAACTGCGTAGCATCATCTAAAATCTATCATCTATCAGTGATGTATCGAGTTTTAGGACGAAGTTTGGGCCTCTGTAACTTACTTTATGTAGTTATAGACTCAGTGGCCACTTTATTAGATACACCTAATTAATGCAAATATCTAGTTAGCAAATCATGTGTCAGGACCTCAATACCTAAACGCATGCAGGCCTGGCCAAGAGGTTCGGTTGTTGTTCAGACCAAACATCGGAATGGGGAAGAAATGTGATCTAAGTGACGTTCACCGTTGAATGATCGTTGGTGCCAGACAGAGCGAAAAGGGGTATCTCAAACTGTTGATCTGCGATTTTCACACAACAGTCTCCAGAGTTTACAGAGAATAGTGTGAAAAACAGAAAACATCCAGAGAGTGGCAGTTCTGTGACCGAAAACACCTTGTTAACAAGAGAGGTCTGAAGAGAATGGTCAGACTGGTTGAGACTGACAGGAAGGCGACAGTAGCTCAAGTAATCACGCATTACAAGAGTGGTATGAGGAAGAGCATCTCTGAATGTACACGTTGAACCTTGAAGTGGATGGGACACAGCAGCAGAAGACCACACTGGGTTCTATCCTGTCAGCTAAGAAAAGGAAACTGAGGCTACAGTGGGCACAGGCTCACGAATCGCGATTTCTGCTGCAACAGAATTTGGCTTAAACAACATGAATCCATGGATCCATCTTGCCTGTGCAGCCAACCAATCTGCAGCAACTGCCTGATACTATCATGTCAACATGGACCACAATCACTAGGAAATGCTTCTAGCACTTTGTTGAATCCATGCAGGAAGAATTCAAGCTGTTCTGGGAAGAAAGGGGGCCCTACCCAATACTAGGAAGATGTACCTAATTAAGTGACCACTGAGTGTATATTCAAAGAGTTTATTAGCCTTATAACGAACACTTGGACTGATAAATGGTCTTCATATTCCTACTAACCAAGACGTCAAAGCCTTTCTCGCACAGGATATAATGAAAGTCTCCATTTAGTTTACTGATGCCAGGATTATTTTTATTCCCCGGGATAATGGACGTGTAATACAAAATATTCATGCTTTAGCTTTTCAACCCGAGTTATAGTGCAATATAAAACATTCATACCTTAAGTTTCAAATTCCTCAAACAGGGTTATAATTTGGCGAGACACTAGTTGATCACTGATACTAGTGGATAATGTCCATGGTTGGTTGGTTACGCGTACAGCCTAAAAACTTCACGAAGAATCAAATAAGGACACCTCAGGACAAGAAAAACTCCTAAAATAATCACTATTATAAGGCTTAAACTATGAATACAAGCACTGTTGCTCTCAGTGCATGTACTTAACAGAATACTTATCACCATATATACAAAATGACTCATCGGAATGTATACAATATAATATTTTCATAACATTGCTTACTTTTCAAACTCACCGACGACCTTAATGCAGTGTAAGAAAACAGTGTTTTATTTATATGACGTGGTCATAAATTATTTTTAGCACTTAATTTTAACTGTCAGATTTGACCTTCCATCGGCAGCCACATTAATCGTTATCTACTACAACTATTAATTTTAAGTAGTATATTTATTTAATGCCTTAAAGTTTAGCTTCGATGTTTTTATTTGATGTACAACTGTATTAGTCAATATTTAATTTTTATTCAGACCTTAATTATTACCTGTATATGTCTTTCAGTTACCCATTATACAGCATAAGATAGTAATATATATTGTATTACTATCAGTACAAATCTTCTCCAGTCGTCATACTTTGATATATATTGTTGAAAGTGTTCGTGTAGCTTCAAATTTGTTAGGTAAGACACATATGCAACTGTTGCATATGTGTCTTACCTAACAACCTGTCGGTATTTTATACCATTTTAATGTTCAGCTTCAAATTTATGGCACCTCCAACGAGTGATCTACTAGGCAGTCTTTTGTCATCTCTCATACTAATGACATAATTCCAGGGTTCTACCCACACAGACCGGCCTGAGGCTAGGCTTTGTTGACTACAGGGTCAATCTGGCTGTTGCTACTAGCGATTCTCAGGCCTACACAGCCATCACAGATTGATGGAACACCTGTAGAAGGTGGCTGCCCATTTCTCCTTGGAAACTTCTGACGTGTTCCGTCAGTATTTTTTATTATTTTTTTTTTTATTTTGAGTCGTGACCCATTAATTTTGACAGTGTTCTCTGCCTTTCACTGAATATATTCTACACTTATTCCACATTCACCCAAGAAAAAAAAAAACATTCAAAGCAGCTTATATTGTTAACTAATGATGCAGATTCTCAATGTAGTACTAGGAGGGGGGGGAGGGGCTCAAACAAGACCACCTAGTTCAGTCCCCAGTATTAACGCACAACTTTCACGATATGGCAAAACTCTATTAAGTTTTTAGCTACAAATTTGATACCTCTCTAGTAGTTCACCTTGACAAACTTATTCTCTTCAGCTGGTTTTTCCTGTCAGGAAACAAAATAGCAGCGGAATCAACCACCAATAATGCTTGAGATTTTTGTATAAGAAGTGGGGGGGGACAGGAGATAAGACTCGACCCCAGACACTTTTTTTTCTGTTCTTCATAAGCAGGTTTGCTGTCCTTGACTATTGTGTATAATCACGCTACTATCATTCTGGGAATACAAATTGATTTATGAAAATATTTCACTGACATTCAGTGTTTTTCTTCGGTTCTTGTATTTACATTCACTTCTTTTAGACACAGTGGTGAATGTGATAATTAAAGACAGAAGCTTACGACGACGTTTCGGTCCGACTTGGACCATTGACAAAGTCACACTAACAGAGGAGGAGCAGGACAGCTATATATAGGCAGGAAGAGGTGGAGGTAGTAGTGGTGGTAGTAGTAGTAGTAGTAGTGTGACTTTGTCAATGGTCCAAGTCGGACCGAAACGTCGTCGTAAGCTTCTGTCTTTTATGTGCGGGTTATTTGAGTATCGTTCCAGTCACGGTATTGTGCCTTTTTGTTATTTATTAATGTGATAATTATTTGTTGGATCGGATGTGGGCCGGTGGCTATTTTTTGCCCACTACTGTGTTACCCTTCATCGCACTAGTTATTATGTATCCCCGATAGGCATCCTGATGTTTGTCTGGACTTTATTTAATTAAAGGCCTTTGTTTCCGGACAATATCCTGAGAGTATCCCTCCTAATTAAGTCCACATTATACTATTGCTATTAATACCTGCATTTCGATAGAGCAAGGTATCTCCAGCCTTATATCCTAATATATCAAACATATGCTTTTATAAACTCCTCCCTTAACCATGCTGGAACGAAATCTATGAAGCTGCCTTAGATGATGAATCCTTGCTGGAATACTTGACGATATCCTCATTGTCCTACTGAAGTCTTCCAGCTCAAGCTGACAGACTTCAACATCTTGTATGAGCGTCATCCTGCTTGATGGAATACGACAAACATATCTTCGTCGGTTCCTTCTGTGTAACTATCGTATAAAATAGGATAGCAGAACAGTGCTGATATATCCATTTTTTTATATATATAAACAAAATATCTGTGGAGAAATATTGATTTCATTCGAGACTAAGGTTGTCAAGTGGAGCTGGTACACCCTCTCGCTGGTTGCCCATCGTGTAGACACCATTGTATTCACCACCACCACTGTATTCACTAACACCATCACTGTACTCGCTAACACCACCACTGTACTCACTAACACCACCACTGTACTCACTAACACCACCACTGTACTCACTAACACCACCACTGCACTCACTAACACCACCACTGCACTCACTAACACCACCACTGCACTCACTAACACCACCACTGCACTCACTAACACCACCACTGCACTCACTAACACCACCACTACCACCACTGTACTCACCACCACCACCACTGTACTCACCACCACCACCACTGTACTCACCACCACCATTCAACAATTATTCACCTCCCATTCTATTCCCACGGATCTATTAGGGTCAGTTTTGTTTACAGAAAAAATAAAAGGCAACGCTAACATGGTAGCTCAACAAGTTATCAAGGAAACCACGCGGAAGCTAACAAGGAAACCACGCTGAAGCTAACAAGGAAACCACGCTGAAGCTAACAAGGAAACCACGCTGAAGCTAACAAGGAAACCACGCTGAAGCTAACAAGGAAACCACGCTGAAGCTAACAAGGAAACCACGCTGAAGCTAACAAGGAAACCACGCTGAAGCTAACAAGGAAACCACGCTGAAGCTAACAAGGAAACCACGCTGAAGCTAACAAGGAAACCACGCTGAAGTTAACAAGGAAACCACGCTGAAGTTAACAAGGAAACCAAGTTGAAGCTAACAAGGAAGCCACGTTCAAGCTAACAAGGAAGCCACGTTCAAGCTAACAAGGAAGCCACGTTCAAGCTAACAAGGAAGCCACGTTCAAGCTAACAAGGAAGCCACGTTCAAGCTAACAAGGAAGCCACGTTCAAGCTAACAAGGAAGCCTCGTTCAAGCTAACAAGGAAGCCTCGTTCAAGCTAACAAGGAAGCCACGTCCAAGCTAACAAGGAAGCCTCGTTCAAGCTAACAAGGAAGCCACGTTCAAGCTAACAAGGAAGCCACGTTCAAGCTAACAATGAAGCCACGTTCAAGCTAATAAGGAAGCCACGTTCAAGCTAACAAGGAAGCCTCGTTCAAGCTAACAAGGAAGCCACGTTCAAGCTAACAAGGAAGCCACGTTCAAACTAACAAGGAAGCCACGTTCAAGCTAACAAGGAAGCCACGTTCAAGCTAACATGGAAGCCTCGTTCAAGCTAACAAGGAAGCCTCGTTCAAGCTAACAAGCCACGTTCAAGCTAACAAGGAAGCCTCGTTCAAGCTAACAAGGAAGCCACGTTCAAGCTAACAAGGAAGCCTCGTTCAAGCTAACAAGGAAGCCACGTTCAAACTAACAAGGAAGCCACGTTCAAGCTAACAAGGAAGCCACGTTCAAGCTAACAAGGAAGCCACGTTCAAGCTAACAAGGAAGCCACGTTCAAGCTAACAAGGAAGCCACGTTCAAGCTAACAAGGAAGCCTCGTTCAAGCTAACAAGGAAGCCACGTTCAAGCTAACAAGGAAGCCTCGTTCAAGCTAACAAGGAAGCCACGTTCAAGCTAACAAGGAAGCCTCGTTCAAGCTAACAAGGAAGCCTCGTTCAAGCTAACAAGCCACGTTCAAGCTAACAAGGAAGCCTCGTTCAAGCTAACAAGGAAGCCACGTTCAAGCTAACAAGGAAGCCACGTTCAAGCTAACAAGGAAGCCACGTTCAAACTAACAAGGCAGCCACGTTCAAGTTAACAAGGAAGCCACGTTCAAGCTAACAAGGAAGCCTCGTTCAAGCTAACAAGGAAGCCTCGTTCAAGCTAACAAGCCACGTTCAAGCTAACAAGGAAGCCTCGTTCAAGCTAACAAGGAAGCCACGTTCAAGCTAACAAGGAAGCCTCGTTCAAGCTAACAAGGAAGCCACGTTCAAGCTAACAAGGAAGCCACGTTCAAGCTAACAAGGAAGCCACGTTCAAGCTAACAAGGAAGCCACGTTCAAGCTAACAAGGAAGCCACGTTCAAGCTAACAAGGAAGCCTCGTTCAAGCTAACAAGGAAGCCACGTTCAAGCTAACAAGGAAGCCTCGTTCAAGCTAACAAGGAAGCCACGTTCAAGCTAACAAGGAAGCCTCGTTCAAGCTAACAAGGAAGCCTCGTTCAAGCTAACAAGGAAGCCACGTTCAAGCTAACAAGGAAGCCACGTTCAAGCTAACAAGGAAGCCACGTTCAAGCTAACAAGGAAGCCACGTTCAAACTAACAAGGAAGCCACGTTCAAGTTAACAAGGAAGCCACGTTCAAGCTAACAAGGAAGCCTCGTTCAAGCTAACAAGGAAGCCTCGTTCAAGCTAACAAGCCACGTTCAAGCTAACAAGGAAGCCTCGTTCAAGCTAACAAGGAAGCCACGTTCAAGCTAACAAGGAAGCCTCGTTCAAGCTAACAAGGAAGCCACGTTCAAGCTAACAAGGAAGCCACGTTCAAGCTAACAAGGAAGCCACGTTCAAGCTAACAAGGAAGCCACGTTCAAGCTAACAAGGAAGCCACGTTCAAGCTAACAAGGAAGCCTCGTTCAAGCTAACAAGGAAGCCACGTTCAAGCTAACAAGGAAGCCTCGTTCAAGCTAACAAGGAAGCCACGTTCAAGCTAACAAGGAAGCCTCGTTCAAGCTAACAAGGAAGCCTCGTTCAAGCTAACAAGGAAGCCACGTTCAAATTAACAAGGAAGCCACGTTCAAGCTAACAAGGAAGCCTCGTTCAAGCTAACAAGGAAGCCTCGTTCAAGCTAACAAGGAAGCCACGTTCAAGCTAACAAGGAAGCCACGTTCAAGCTAACAAGGAAGCCACGTTCAAGCTAGCAAGGAAGCCTCGTTCAAGTTAACAAGGAAGCCACGTTCAAGCTAACAAGGAAGCCTCGTTCAAGCTAACAAGGAAGCCACGTTCAAGCTAACAAGGAAGCCACGTTCAAGCTAACAAGGAAGCCTCGTTCAAGCTAACAAGGAAGCCACGTTCAAGCTAACAAGGAAGCCACGTTCAAGCTACCATCCTCTTACGAATGTGAAAGACGAACCTTATGTTACAAAAAACGCGATTCTAAAAGCTTAGAGATCTCCAGTGAATACTAGAAAGGACTGCCCTTCTAGCATTCAGCCTGTTACTGGGTTTTCGTAACAAGTAGTCAGTATCCTTGTCCAATTATCCATTAAAATTCAGTATGGTTCAATAGTGCTTTAGGATTACAACTGGTAGGCTACTAACTAGAGAAATTAAAATTTAATAAATTTATTAAGTCTATAAGTTGTCTAGAGGTATATTATCAAATTAAATTAAATCACAGCAATCAAAATAAAATCAATCTCTCGAGTTCAATATTATTGTGCTGAAAGCACATATCACATTTATAATTCTTAAGTACCGTCAGGTACATTAACATTTAATAAGATATTACAAATATGTACAAGTGTGTGTATGCGTGTAAGTGCTCTTAAGTAGTTAGCTATGTCTCAAGACTCGAATAAGACTTAAACAAGTGACTGACAAAGTCCTCAAATAAACTAACTTCTTGACCGACTGGCAACCCGAACAGTCTGCTTGAACAACAAAGAATGCTAAGCCCAATAGCAATGCAATATCAAGCGACAGCGACACAGAATCAGGAACTGGGAAATAATATAACGACACTAAGTAGGGACCATCAGCAGATCCTCCACAAAACTCCCATAATTCTGAATCTATGTTCAGCATAGGAAAAACATGACTGTGACAATACACAGGAACCAGTACAAAATTAGGTCAGAAGCTATAGCTCGGGACCTGAGATGTTCAGAGTGTCTATGTGACACACAACCTCAGTACAACGTCGAAAATCACTAAGTCTTTACAATGTTCTGTGAACAAAGTTCTACAGAACTAACAAGAATAATGAGACAGAAAATCTGTCCAACCAGCAAGCGAGTCTCCAGCAGACTGTCAGACAGACAAGCTGTCCAACCAGCAAGCGAGTCTCCAGCAGACTGTCAGACAGACAAGCTGTCCAACCAGCAAGCGAGTCTCCAGCAGACTGTCTACTTCACTAGAGGTGAGGACACCCCCCCCTCGATCACGTGATAGCTACGTGGACAACTGCAGCTCAGAAGCCGGCAGTATAACGAGCGACAAGCGATAATTACAGTAGTTTGACAATCAAGCCTAACTGAGCACATTTTATATACATCCTAACAACATAAGCTAAATAACAATATAAAAGTCAAATAATAATATAAAGTCATACATTTACGATTTAGCTATTATCGCAAATATAAGCAATATAAAATTATATGAAAAGATAATATACATTACATATATACATAATAATCATTGTAACCCATTCAAGGGTTGCAACACCTTATTAAAAGTTTTACACTCTGGCAAGGTTGCTGGTCTTTTCTAATCCCCATCTGTTTCAAGAACATGCGAGATATACATGAATGGTCTACAATACCGACAAGATGAAAATTAGACATGTGCAACATCTGGGTATCTTTATAGTCGATGTTTCGCCATCCAGTGGCTTTATCAATACAAAATCAGACATAATTGGACTGATTCCCTCATTTTTTGTACAAAGCTCTACTGTTTTCCAATTATGTCCTTGAATTTGTATTGATATAGCCACTGGATGGCGAAACGTCTACAGTAAAGATACCCAGATGTTGTACATGTGTCTAATTTTCAACATGCGAGATGACGGATAGATGTTACGAAATTTACCTATAGATCCCCGACACTAGCAACATATAACTTTCTAGCACGTAGAAGTAACATGTAACAATAACAGAAAATAATAATAATTATTACACCTCTACATAGAGGTATAACAATAATTATACCTTTATATAGAAAGTCCCTTGTTATGCAGAGCATTTCGGGCAAATTAGGTCAATTTTGTCCCAGGATGCGACCCACACCAGTCGACTAACATCCAGGTACCCATTTAACTGATGGGTGAACATAGACAACCGGTGTAAAGTAACACGTCCAGTGTTTCTACCCTCGTAGTTAAAATTCCTTTCATCAAGAGTCTTTCATTAACATCAAGGTGAACCCCACCCCATCCTTCCTCCCCTCCTTGAAGGAGCGTGACAGTGAAAGTAACAGACACAGCAGTTGGCAGCAGGACCGTACAAACGTACACGTGTACACAAATAAGTGTTAATGTAAACAGTTGGCAAGTAGACACACTAACATGTTAAGGTGAAGCTGGTGTTAGACGACCTGTTAGTGTGTAGGCTTACACCCACTACATCACCACTACTACTAATAATAATTTCTTTAAAACACTCAGCAGTGCTATATAACCCTAGTGAGTTTAGCGCTTAATTATAATAATTGTCATAATAATCATAATAATAATACTCATAAATTTTACAATGAGCAGGAACACATTTTGTTTGTGAATATGTTTAATGCAGGTCTGTTATTACAGTTTTTTTTTATATTCTAAGGGAAATCCCATAGTTCGATTCCTAGCGCACTCAGCTCACACACTGAGGTCCGGGGGTCGATCCCCAATGCGGATGGAAACATTAGGAAGTATCTTCTTAAGACATCTGCTGTACATGTTCACCCATTAGTAAAATAGGTACCTGGGTGTTAGTCGACTGGTGTGGGTCGCATCCTGGGGACAAAATTGACCTAATTTGCCCGAAATGCTCTGCATAACGAGAGGCTTTCTATACAGTAGTATGTCACTATGTATACAAAGTATACATGTAGGCCTAGCAGATTATCGTGTATATATATATACACACACACATATATATATATATATATATATATATAATAATATATATATATATATATATATATATATATATATATATATTATATATATATATATATATATATATATATATATATTATACGCGTGTGGTGTGTGTGCTCTCGCGCATGCGTGCGTGCCTGCGTGTTCCTTCTTCCTCTCATGCCTTAGGAGGGGAGAGGATTGAGAGAGGGGTTATTAAGAAACTGGTAGATCCATTACTGCAACATGATCACCGTCACTCCGTCTCTGTTACACTTGCGGCTTCCAGATGCAGCTCCTGGTCCCACCTCTTGATCCACAGGTTGTTGTGGATCGTCTAACCTGTTTGTGTTTGCTCTTGGTTTCTCCCCTCCCTCCCTCCCATCATTTACAATTTTCTCACATGCATCACCAAAGTAACCTAACCTTTACAGGAGGGGTGGGTGGCGGTGATGGTGATGGAGGGGTAAGTGTTGGTGATGGAGGGGTAGGTGATGGTGATGGAGGGGTAGGTGGTGGTGATGGTTGGAGGGGTGGGTGGTGGTGGTGATGGTTGGAGGGGTGGGTGATGGTGATGGCTGGAGGGGCGGGTGGTGGTGGTGAGAGGTGTGGGTGGTGGTAGTGGTGAGAGGTGTGGGTGGTGGTGGTGGTGAGAGGTGTTGGTGGTGATGGTGGGAGTAGAGGTGGATGGTGGTGGTGGTGATGGCGGCAGTAGAGGTGGATGGTGGTGGTGGTGATGGCGGCAGTAGAGGTGGATGGTGGTGGTGGTGATGGCGGCAGTAGAGGTGGATGGTGGTGGTGGTGATGGCGGCAGTAGAGGTGGATGGTGGTGGTGGCGGCAGCAGTAAAGGTGGATGGTGGTGGTGGTAATGGCGGCAGTAGGTGGCCTGGTGGCTAACGCTCTTGCTTCACACGGCGAGGACCTGGGTTCGATTCCCAGCCAGAGTAGAAACATTGGGCGTATTTCTTTCCACCTGTTGTCTATGTTCCCCATCAGTAAAAATGGGTACCTGGGTGTTAGTCGACTGGTGTGGGTCACATCCCGGGACTCTGACCTAACCATACCACGGGCGGGGATAGAACCCGCGATCATAGTCTCAAAACTCCAGACCGTCGCGTTAGCTACTGGACCAGCTAGCCACAGTAAGATTCGTCCAACTATGTATATTTCTACACCATAGGAAGGTTAGGATAGGCACCACTGTGACCACAAAT
>NC_069406.1:28216320-28277178 GCF_026875155.1 Cherax quadricarinatus
ACGGGCCCCAAAACCCTTTTCCCAAGGTTCGCATTACCTAAAATTTCCCTTCTGTGTAAGGGACTACCAGTAAACGATAGCCTTACATCCGAAAAATATGAATAAAAAAATTCGCTTGTGTTGGTGGGGGGGGGATAGTGGGTGACTTGTACTATAAAACATGGCCATTTTTAAGCCCTCATAAACCAGCCTCTCAGGATGTGCAACATAAACCACAGGGAAAAATTAGCCCGCTATCATTAGTGGCTCCTTGTAATTATTAGCAGCCTCTTTGTGGTGGTGGGGGGGGGCTCAATGTATGTGTGTGGTGTGGTGTGGCTCACTTTGTTTTGTGTGTGTGTGTGTGTGTGTGTGGGCTCACTTTTTGGGGTGTGTGTGTGGTGGGGGGGGGGGGGGGGGGGGGGGGGGCTCGCTAGGGTGCGTGCACAAGCGTCCTCATTCCCACCCTAACACGACGGTATACAAGCCTCCTCGCCCCAACCAAAGGGTACAGTACTCCCCACTCTGAAAGGGAGGTTAAAACTCCCCACTACAAAAGTGAAAAAGGTGGAGGGTTATTGCCCCGCCCTCCCTATACAAAAAAAAGGGGCCCACTTCCCCTTACCCCCACTGAAAGGGGTTAAGTCTCCTTCCCCCCACGCTAAAGTGAGGAAAAGATTTCCCCCCCCCCCTCCCTACACACTTTGCCCAACCACTTACCACTGTTGATGTTACATCCTCACAGTTTATTATACTGCCCTAATTCTACAATAATATCTGATTAACAAACTCAGCAAATGTAAAAAAATACTCTAAGAAACACTTACCACTGCTCTGTTAATTCTTTCTAATTTTTAATATTTCAAAGTTCAAAAACCCATTCCTGCCATCTTGATTTGGGGTTTTATTTTAAACTCTTATATACTCCCTTTTTTTAATATCTGGAAAATACTCCAGGGCTCCCGGCTATTACAGAGTAACAATTGTAAATTATTGACAAATAGGGGAAAACAAGCAACTTACCTACCTGGGGTTTCCTGGGGGTTATTCCGGGGATCAAAACCCCCGCGGCCCGGGCCATGACCAGGGTCCCGAGGTCAGGGACTGATCAACTAGGCTGTTACGCGGCCCCACGCGTCCAACGAAAGAGCCCACCCGGCGATCCGGCACTTCTTTAGGATCTGTCCAGCCCTTGAAAGGGGCCAGGGGGTTTTTTGCAATTCCCCTAATGCTTGATGGGGGCTGTTTTTAAAAGTTTGGGCCCCCGGGCACTTTTTGGGGTTTTTTCCCCGTGACCAATGGCGCCCCACTTTTTATTGGGGGGATTTTGCATCGCCTGCCCCCGTCTTTACTTTCGTAGGGGGGTGATTTTTGTTGCAGATTTGGGGCCATTTCCTTACAAGATTTTCCAAGTGAATTTTTGAACACCTCCCTCCGCTTCCAACGAGTACAAGGCTTCCAAAAGTTCCCATATTAAGGGCTTTTAAGAATTATACGTCATAAAGGATCTTGTACACTCTCTAGACGCGATTTCACCTGCTTTGAATGGAGTTTAATGTACAGCATTTTCCGCTGAGAGAAAAGTGATTTAAAAAGGGCACAGTATCCCCCCCATCTTATTCCTTATCCTCAAAACAACATAAACGAGATAACACCACAGCACCGTTCCCTTTGCGGATGAACTAGGATCTCTGGGCTGTCATTCTGGGACGGGGTTAAAACCTCCAAGAAGATATAAACAAATTTTCCCAGGGGGCACGGTAAACAATATGATTTCAATGAGGAAAAATTTCCCAAAATACCCGTTAGGGAAAAGGAGAGATAATAACTAGAACAGAGTAATACTGACTCCCGGCCATACAAAAAGGCGGAAAAAAAAAAATGAAAGGGACCTGGTAGTAGAATGTTGGGGATCCACTTTCGGGGAACAACAGGCCACGATCGCACGTGCAAAGAAAATGATGGGAGGATAAGAGAACTTTTAAAAAAGAGAGCCAAGCCCGATGATCCCTTTTTTAAATCACTTTTTCTCTCTAGGCTGGGAAAAATTTCGTACATTAACACTCCATACAAAACGTGAAACCAGATCTAGAGAGGTACAAAATCCTTTAAGCACGTATAAATTCGCAAAGCACCTTAACACTGGGGCGCTTGGGAACACTTTACTTTACCGTTGGAACGCAGGAGGGAGAGATATACATAAAATACACTTTGGGAAAAACTTTGGGAAAGGAAGGTCCCAATCTGCACACAGAAAATCCTCCCCACAAAATAAAAGCGGGAGGCGATGCAAAATGCCGCCAAAAAAAAGAGGGGCGCCATTGGTCATAAGAGAAAACCAAAGTGTCCAGGGCCCCCAAAATGTTCAACAGCCTCCCTCAAGCATTAGGGGAATTTTCCCCAAAAAACCCCGGCTCCTTTAAGAGAGAGCGGGGCAATACCCAAACGGCCCGGGGTCAGCGGGCTGTGGTCTACTCGGGCTGCGTGCGGCCAGCAGTAACGCCCAGTTGACAGGGGCCCTTGGGCCATCGGAGGCCTGGTATGGACCCAGCCGCGGGGGGGTTGATCCCCAATAACCTCCAGGTAACCCCCCAGGATGGGCTTGGCCCTCCGTTTGAAAGTTCCCCATTAATCCTATCATTTTTTTTGCACGTGCGATCTGGCACTGTGTGATCCCTTTAAAGTGGAACCTCAAAAAAACTACCCCCAGGGCCCCTTACATTATTTTTTCCGCTCTATTGTATGGGCCCAGTCAATATACTTTTCTAGTTATTTTCTCCTCCCCGTTTCCATAAAGGAGTAGTTTTGGGAAATTTTTCCTCATTGAACATATATTGTTTACCGTTTGCCCACTGGAAAACTTTGTTTATATCTTCTTGGAGTTACCGCGTCCTCAGCCGATGACAGCCTCGTGCAGATTCCTAGTATCATCCGCAAAGGATGATACGGTGCGTGGTGGTATAACTCTGTCTATGTCGTTATGAGGATAAGGAATAAGAAGGGGGCGAGCTTACTGTGCCTTGTGGAAAGAGATCTTCCTATGGCAGCCTCGATTTACTATGTTGACACTACTCTTTGTGTTCGATTTGTTAGGAAGTTGAAGATCCATCTCCCCACTTTTCCCCAGTTATGCCTTTAGCACGTAGTTTATGGGCTATTACCGCCATGATCGGCATTTGTCCAAATGCTTTTGCAAAAGTCTGTGTATATTACATCAGATTCTGATTTCTTCCAGTGCATCCAAGGCCCAATGTACATGAATTGTGTTCCAGTAGTTGTGAGAGGCAGGAGCGACTGCCCTGTAACCCATGTGCCCTGGATTGTGCAGATTTTGGGATCAGGTGATTTGCAGCCTGCTTCTTAGCACTCTTTCAAAGATTTTTATGATGGTTGGGACGTCGAGCCTATTGGTCTATAGTTCTTAGCTTATGCTTTGCTGGCCACTTTATGGAGTGGGGCTATATCACGTTGGTTTTAAGTGACTGGGAATTTCCACCCTGTCCAAGCTCCTCTCCATAGTTATTAGGGCACGCGAGAGGGGTTTCTTTCAGTTCTTAATGGAAAACAGTGTTCCACGGAGTCTGGGCCGGGGTGAAGTTGCATAGGCATTGTTGTCAATGGCTTTTTCGAAATCTATCGGAGTTAGGGTGATGCGGAAATTGGCATACATTTATGGAAGTTTCGAGGCTTAATTCATGAAGAAAATCTTGGGTTCGTCGATACTCAGACCGATATAGTGGTTCACTAAACTCTGGTCGTACTGGGATTTCAATATTTCACTCTTTCCTTCTTGTTCATCTGTGTTAGTCCATCCTGTTGAGTAAGGGCCGATACGACGATACTAGATGTGGTATTGCCCTGGTTTTTTGGCATATGAAAAGAAATATTTGTATTTCGTTCAATGTCACTAATAGCTTTAGATCATCCTGGCATCTCCTGGTTCCTGTAAGAGTCATTTAGCTTAAGTTCGATAGTTTCCATTCCCTGGGTCAGCGCCCTCCTTTCGTGTATCAGATATTCTAGCACTCATGAGGTCCTCAGTGCACTCTTCGTCGTCTTCTGTAGGAGGTAGAGCGGTCCTTTTTCTCTCCAGTTTACTCCTGCTCTTCTTCTTAGGGAATATGCCTAGAACTGCTTCGGTTCCAGTATGTTGTTTCCTTTCAAGCCACTGGTTTGGATCCATCAGTCATTTAAGACATCTTCCCAACAGTTTCGTTTAAGACATGGTTTACCTGGTCCTCCCAGTTGTGATGTTCTTGTTCGTTGAAGTTGGATTTGTGAAGACACCTTTCAACAGGTACATGCATTCCTGCTGATTTTTTCCACAGTGACCCTATCATGTACGTCTGGACTAGCGATTAGATTGTGGATCGGAATTAGTTGTTTTTGATATCTTATGTATCTTATCAGGTCTCATTATTTGTGAAGATAAGGTCAAAATGTGTTTTTCTGTCTGGTTGGCTCACTATCTGCTGGCTTAAGGTGTGTTTTTCGCAGAGACATTGTAGCTCATGTGCTGTGTGACCTTTCATCTGCGCTACCTCCGGGGATTGTTTCAGCTATACAATATTTTCTTATTCTTTCATTTTGTTTGCCTTGGTTGAAATCACCAAGCAGTAAGATGTTTGGGGATGGAGCTGGAAGGTTTTTCCAAACAGTAATCAATTTTCAGTTAGCTGTTCTTGAACTGTTGTGAGGTTGCATCTGGTGGGCTTGTATTACAACCACAAATGACTAGGTTTTTGGTTCTCGATCTTTATTGTGATGAACTTCAACTACCTTCAATTTGCTGGTGTTCAGCAACTCCGTCAGATAGGGACTCTTTGACATACAGGCCAACCCCCCCTTTGTTGCCTGTTTTTTCTGTTCGCATCTAAAAAGGTTTCGTAACCACCTTTATCCATATTTCACTGTCAAGTGATCTTTGTGTAGCCGCACAGGTCTCTAAGTGAAGGCTGCAAACTTTGCATTAGACTCCTCTATGAAGTCCATCCACTGATAAAAGTTAATTTTGTTGTTGGTGGATGGCTTAGGCCTGTAATTAGCAAATATGAACGAGGTTAGTATTCTGTGTTTGTTGGGGGGATTATGTTTATGGCATCAGTAGCTTAGCTGAATTCAGGAGGGCCATGGGTGGCTCACTGGCTGCGCCTCCAGTCCAACAAGGCTCCAAGGTGGACTATTTGTATTTCCTTCCATTTCTTATTTTACGTTTCTGCCACTAAAAAATCACTGGAGTTGGGTTGTCGTAGCTACAATTGTTTGTCTTTGTGGGGTCTGTGGCCTCTGGTCCCTTTTTTTAGATGGTTATGCAGGGCACTCGATGTTGTAACACTGCTTCTGGTGGACGAGGAGTGCACCATTTTTGGATGTGAAAGAAAGTACAGAAAGAAGAACGGAAACATCCTTTGAACAGGAGGTCGCTACATTTTTTGGGATGGGTCAAAGTTGCATGTCCATTTTTTACCCCCTGTTATTCCATGCTTACAGATGCCCCAAGCATAAAGATTTGCACAATTCACCTTTGGTTGAGAATTTTTTTTTTGGGAGAGGTGTGTTGTCTATTTCTGCAGGGTTTCTGGGACTGCACTATAATCATCAGTATCCAAGCCAGGGCCACCCTGTCCTGGTTCCAATCTACTTTCCCCAGTTAAGTAATCGAGGAAAAAGGAGGGAGGACTCCTCTCCAACATCTGTACTGTGGGCCACGGTCTATTGGCAATGATGGTTGTATATTTTACGGTTTTAGATGGTTGTATATTTACTGTTTTGTGGTGGTTTTGGTTAGTGTCCCTAGGAGAGTCTGGGCTGGCGTAAGGCTGGGGGCTGGGTCTGGGTCGGTCACTGGGGCTGGGGGCTGGGGCTGGGTCTGGGGCAGCGGCTGGGCTGGGCGAGCGGCTGGGCTGGGCCAGCACCAGCATGTCGGTATTAGTCTATGATTGGGGGAGCCTGGGCCAGCACCAGCACTGTGGGTTTTAGTGCTATGACTGGGCGGAGCCTTGGCCAGGCACCAGCACTGTGGGTATTAGTGCTATGACTGGGGAATGGGTCTGGCTTAGCACATGTGGGTGGACTAGATAGTTTCGGTCATCTGTTGTGGTATGGGACATCTGCCTTTTTTTGATACACTATCTCTTGCTCCATTGTTTTATATATTTTTGGTCTAGACTATCCAAGAGGTTCATCTTGTTTTCTTGATTATTTTTATCATTTTATTACTCTCCTTTGTACCTTTCTGATACCCTGCCCAAAGTTCTAATCTTTATTGCACAAAAGAAGGGTACTGCTAGTTTGAGGTCATTTTTTGAGGCTGTATTTAGGTCTAGTACAAGAGATATGGTGTTTGGAAAAGAGCATAGGTTGCATGTGTGATATCTGGATTTCCTTCCAAGGATTTTTTACAGTGTCCCACAAGATATGCTTGTGCTGACTTCTGTCTGTATCCTACTACACTCGTATGCCACGGAAGAAAATGATTTCCACTTTACCTTTCTCTTGCTGGTGCCAGTAATATGCAAGATGTATTTATACGAACCAAGTTTGCAGGCAATGCCTTTGTAAGACAACGAGGATTTATTACAGACTGTACTATTCAGCATATCAGCCTAGTAACCGTACATTGGTCGGTGGTGGTATAAAATTTTTACAGAATTCTGAAGTACTGGTAACTTCAAATTTTTTTGTATGCAAGTTCACATTATGTAACATGTCTCGTGGCTTGGTTGGCAACGCACTCGTCTCACACTGTCCGTGGTTCCAATTCCGGCATGGGTAGGAAAACATTTGACACGTTCTTTAACCATCTTGCTGTCCTGTCTACCTAGCAGTAGTTGATGCCTGGGTGTTAATCGACTAGTGTGGGTGGCATCTGGGGGACAAGATTAAAGCCCCCACCCCCCCAATGGAAGCCAAGACAGGCTCCTTGTTGAAGCACTGACACTCATGGGTTTATCCTGGATGTCTAACTCTCCGGGTTAAAATTCTGAGCAAATTTAGCTATTGAAACCCTTCGTGCCGCCTGAGTGACTAATTCACCGAGGCATCTGTAGTTCATCCTGTGAGCGGTAGCGAAAAAATAAATAGGAATTTACTGGTCAGGATTAGTCTGTCAGACCTCGCTTGACAGTTTCCAACATCATTAAGATTAATACAGTAATTTCAACATTACCATCTCACATTAAACCTAAATTATCCCTGTTTGTATGGAGATGACGTCTCCATAACAAACTCAACTCAAAAGGGACACTTATTAGTTAGTTTTGTCAGAAAATGTCAGCGTTTTGTAGTCTGCTTAATGAGTTAGTACTGTCTCTTTATGACAATGTTTTACTCAGAGGATGGTTTTCTATAGGGAAGTATATTCAGTGGCAATAAATCCGCTCGTGTGAACAAATTAAAAGAAATTCCAACAGAGTCCCACATATACTCCCTCCGTCGGCTGTTGCCTCGATCCCTTCCTTCCCTGCTGAGAGTACGGAGAGGGCGGCCGTCTCCTGTGGTGTGTTTGCTCGGGCTCCAGCTGGGTCAAACACAGAATTTTTGTAACCGTTTGTGTCAGTGTGGATGTGGGGGAAGGGGGTAGGAAGCGGCGTGATGTATGGCGTGTAAAGTAAATACGTTTTGTTAAGATACAGGTACACGTAAGTAAAGATATACAAATGTAGTTGATTAAAATTATCATTCATAGTAACATATGTGTAAAATGACCTCGGATAACCCCAAAAAGTCGAGACTGTGTTTTAATGTACACAGTGTGTTGCGCTGGGGTATCAGGGCGAGCCTAAGCATTTATTACAGAGCCCGAGTCGTGACGGTCTCGTTATCTATCAAGGAAGTCAATTGTTGGAGGTGGCGCCGGATGTGGTTACAGAAACGGTAGAAGTGTGTGTGTGGGGCCTCTGTTGTTTCTGTGGAGGCCAGTGCAGTGATAACCAAGTATGTCTGAGCGTGACTGTCTCTCACATGATATCTGAGCCGTGACTGTCTCCCACAAGGTTCTGTCGGACGAAAGAATAGTGGGAAACTGCAAATATTCATTGCCCTCAATTACAGTCACCTCCATTTCCTTCCTCACCTCTGTGAACGAGATTTTTACACTCGAGAAAAAATAAACCCTGCAGCTTATTAATTAAATATTTTCCTTCCTCCGTTAAAGGCGGTAATTTATTAAACAGACAGGACCTCTAACAGTGCAGATCACTGCCGGTACATCCGGCGAAACATTCTATATCCTAGTATGAACATTAAAACAAATACGAAGTTCATCAAAAAGAAAGTGAAAACTATTTCTGAACCTGCTTGCGCCCCGTAGTCTCATACAAGTTTTTTTTTTCCAAAATTTCCACCATTGCGGCGTTTCCTGAGTATCGTCGGGGGAGCAACACACAATCCGTTCCTCATCAGTGAGGTGGTATGCTTGCTTAAAGAGTACCATCGCCTTCTACGGTGACCTTTACACTCACCAAGAGCTCTCTGTCTCGCTGAAATATCCATCCCTTCCCCCCCTCCCGGCCCCATCATGCCAACAAACGCTTTACCTTCCTTCCAAGACTTCTATTTGCGTAAAGCTCTTAGTAAAATACCGCAATAGTAAGGATGTTGCGAGAGGAAACAAGGGAGGCAGTGGACAAAGGGCTGGCATCATGAACAGAGGATGCTGTAAGGGCTGCGCCTGGACAGACAGCCTCTGTGTCCTACCCATAAGTGAATTAAACAAAGGTCTTTGTTGCAGGGAAGTAGACGAAAGAGTTGAAGTAGGAGTGCAGGGTAGCTTCCCTCCACTCAGATCACAAGGACATCCTGCCCTCAAGAGCGCTCACTGACAACAATTTATCACTGTCGCTATCTTACTGACTCGGCATAATAAAACAACATTTATGTATGTACATCCCACTTGTACACCTCGCATATCACTCATACGTTTCTGAATTGTGTGAAAGATCAGTCAAATCTTTGTAGGAAAGATTCCTAGCACAGGGAATTAACTTGGTCATCCTTATTTGTTTGAAACGCATTTATATCTATCTAATAATTTAAGACAGAACTGCGTAGCATCATTCTAAAAATCTATCATCTATCAGTGATGTTATGAGTTTTTTTTAGACGAAGTTTGGGGCTTCTGTAAATTCCTTTTTGTTGTTATAGACTCTGTGGCCCTTTTATAGATACACCTATTTAATGCAAATATCTAGTTTGCAATCATGTGTCAGGCCTCAATACCTAAACGACATGCAGGCCTGGCCAAGAGGTTCGGTTGTTGTTCGTCCAAACATCGGAATTGGGGAAAGAAATGTGATCTAAGTGGACGTTCATCGTTGATGATCGCTTGTGCCAAGCAGAGCGAAAAGGGGTATCCCAAACTGTTGATCTGTGATTTTTCCCACAACGTCTCCAGATTTTACAGAGAATAGTGTTGACAAAACAGAAACATTTCCAGAGAGTGGCAGAGATTCTGTGACCCGAAACACTTGTTAAAAAGAGGGAAAAGGTCTGAAGAGAATTGGTTAGACTGGTTGAGACTGACGGAAGGCGAAGTAGCTCAGTAATCACGCCATACAATGAGTTGGTATGAGGAAGAGCATCTCTGAATGTACTCGTTGAACCTTGAAGTGGATGGGACAACAGCAGCCAGAAGACCACACTGGGTTCTATCCTGTCAGCTAAGAAAAGGAAACTGAGGCACAGTGGGCACAGGCTACACGAATCGCGATTTTCTGCTTGCTGACAACCGAATTGGCTTACTTCTCTTAAACAACTTGAATCATGGGATCCCATATTGCCTGTGCAGCCAACCAATCGCCAGCAAACTGCCTGATACTATCATGTAAACATGGACCACAATACTAGGAAATTGCTTCCTAGCACTTTGTTTGAATCCATGCCAGGAGATTCAAGCTAGTGTTCTGGGAAGAATGAAAGGGGCCCTACCCAATACTAGTGAAGATGTACCTAATTTAAGTGACCACTGAGTGTATTTCAAAGAGTTTTATTTGCCTTATAACGAACACATGGGACTTGATAATGGTCTTCATATTCCTACTAACCAAGACGTCAAGCTTTCTCGCCACAGACTATAATGGAAGTCTCATTTAGTTTTACTGATGGCCAGGATTATTTTTATTCCCCGGATATGGACGTGTCATACAAAATATTCATGACTTTAGCTTTTCAACCCGAGTTATAGTGCAATATAAAACATTCATACCTTAAGTTTAAAATTCTCCAAAACAGGGTTATATTTTGGCGAGACACTAGTTGATCATGTAACTAGTGGATAATGTCCATGGTTGGTTGGTTACGCGTTACAGCCTAAAAACTCACGAAGAATCAAATATGGACACCTACAGGACAAGAAAAAAACTCCTAAAAATAATCCACTATTATAGGCTTAACTTTGAATACATGCACTGTTGCTCTCAGTGCATGTACTTAACTGATTACTTATCACCATATAATACAAAATGACTCATCGGAATGTATACAATATGATATTTTTCATAATCAATTTGCTTACTTTCAAACTCACGACGACCTTATGCAGTGTAAGAAAACAGTGTTTTATTTATATTGGACGTGGTCATAAATTATTTTTAGCACTTAATTTTAACTGTCAGATTTGACCTTCCATCGGCACGCCACAGTAATCGTTATTCTACTCAACTATTCTAATTTTAGAAGTAGTATATTTATTTAATGCCTTAAAGTTTAGCTTCGATGTTTTTTATTTGTTGTACAACTGTATTAGTCAATATTTAATTTTTATTCAGACCTTAATTATTACCTGTATATGTCTTTCAAGTTACCCATTATACAGTATAAGTAGTAATATATATTGTATTACTATCAGTAACAAATCTTCTCCAGTGTCATCTTTGATATATTATTGTTTGAAAAGTGTCGTGTAGATCTTCAAATTTGTTAGGTAAGACACATATGCAAATGGTTGCTATGTGTCTTACTAACAACCTGTCGGTATTTTATACCATTTTTAATGTTCGCTTCAAATTTTATGGCACTCCAACGATGTGTTCTACTAGGACAAGTCTTTTGTCATCTCTCTCTACTACTGACATAATTCCAGGGTTCTACCCAACACAGACCGGACTGAGGCTAGGCTTGTTGACTACAGGAGTCAATCTGGATGTTGCTACTAGCGAATTACTCAGGCTACACAGCCAATCACAGGATTGATGGTGGAACACCTGTAGAAGTGGCCTGCCCATTTCTCCTTGGGAACTTCTGAACGTTGTTCGGCAGTTATTTTTTTTTTTATTTTGTGAGTCGTGACCCATTAATTTTGACAGTGTTCTCTGCCTTTCCCACTGAATATATTCTACACTTATTCCACATTCACCAAGAAAAAAAAAAACATTCAAAGCAGCTCTATATTGTTAACTAATGATGCTGATTCTCAATGTAGTACTAGGAGGGGGGGGGAGGGGGGCCATACAAGACCAACTAGTTCAGTCCCCTGTATTAACGCCCACTTTCACGATATGGCAAAACTATATTAAGTTTTTGCGACAAATTTGATACTCTCTAGTAGTTCACCTTGACACAAACTTATTCTTCAGCTGGGTTTTCCTGTCAGGGAAACAAAATAGCAGCGGAATCAACCACCTATAATGCTTGAGATTTTTGTTATAGAAGTGGGGGGGACAGGAGATAAGACTCGACCCAGACACTTTTTTTTCTGTTCTTCATAATCAGGTTTGCTGTCCTTGACTATTGTGTATAATCACGCTACTATCATTCTGTGAATACAAATTGATTTTGAAAATATTTCACTGCATTCAGTGTTTTTCTTCGGTTCTTGTATTTACATTCACTTCTTTTAGACACAGTGGTGATGTGATAATTAAAGACAGCAAGCTTACGACGACGTTTGGTCGACTTGGACCTTGGACAAAGTCACACTACAGAGGAGGAGCAGGACAGAAAATATAATAGGCAGGAAGGAGGTGGAGGTAGTATAGTGGTGGGTAGTAGTTAGTAGTAGTGTGACTTTGTCAATGTGTCCAAGTCGAGATGGGGGACCGAACGTCGTCGTAAGCTTCTGTCTTTTATGTGGGGATAATTTGAGTATCGTTCCAGTCACGGTATTGTGCTTTTTGTTATTTATTAATGTGATAATTATTTGTTGGATCGGATGTGGGCGGTTGGCTATTTTTGCCCACTAATGTGTTACATTCATCGCACTAGTTATATGATCCCCGATAGGCATCCTGTGTTTGTCTGGACTTTATTTAATTTAAAGGCCTTTTTGTTTTTCCGGACAATAGACTGAGAGGTATCCCTCCTATTTTAATGTCACATTTTACTATTGCTATTAATACATGCATTTCGATAGAGAAAGGTATCTCCAGCCTTATATCCTAATTTATCAAACATATGCTTTTATAAAACTCCCTCCCTTAACCATGCTGGAACGAAATCTATATGAAGCTGCCTTAGATGTGAATCCTTGCTGGAATACTTGACGTTATCCTCATTGTCCTACTGAAGTCTTCAGCTCAAGCTGACAGACTTCAACATCTTGTATGAGCGTCATCTGCTTGTGGAATACGACAAACATATCTTCGTCGGTTCCTTCTGTGTAACTATCGTTTAAAATAGGATGCAGAAAGTGCTGATATATCCATTTTTTTATATATATAAACAAATATCTGTGGAGAAATATTGATTCATGCGAGACTAAGGTTGTCAAGTGGAGCTGGTACACCTCTCGATGGTTGCCCATCGTGATTTGTAAGACACCATTGTATTCACACCACCACTGTACTCACTAACACCCCACTGTACTCACTAACACCACCACTGTATCAATAAACACCACCACTGCAATCACTAACACCTCCACTGTACTCACTAACATCACCACTGTACTTCACTCACACCACCATGCACTCACTAACACCACCACTGTACTCACTAACATCACCACTACCACCACTGTACTCACCACCACCAACACTGTACCTCACACCACAACCACTGTACTCACCACCACCACCACTGTACTCACACCACCATTCAACAATTATTGCCACCCCCATTCTATTCCCACGGATCTATTAGGGTCAGTTTTGTTTACAGAAAAAAATTAAAAGGCAACGCTAACATGGTAGCTCAACAGATTCTCAAGGAATGAACACTGAAGCTAACAAGGAAACCACGCTGAAGCTAACAAGGGAAACCACGCTGAAGTAACAAGGAAACACGCTGAAGCTAACAAGGAAAACCACGCTGAAGCTAACAAGGAAACCAAGTTGAAGCTAACAAGGAAAAGCACGTTTAAGCTAACAACCCAAAAAATGGAAACCACGCTGAACGTATCAAGGGAAAACCCGCTGAAGCTAAACAAGGAAGCCTCGTTCAAGCTAACAAGGAAGCGCCACGTTAAAGCTAAACAAGGAAGCCACGTCAGCTAACAAGGAAGCACGTTCAAGCTACAAGGAAGCCTCGTTCAAGCTAACAAGGAAGCCTCGTCATGCTAAACAAGGAAGGCCACGTTCGAGCTTAACAAGGAAGCCTTGTTCAAGCTAACAAGGAAGAAGCCACGTTCAAGCTACAAGGATGCTCGTTCAAGCTAACAATGGAAAGCCACGTTCAAGCTAACAAGGAAGGCCACGTTCAATGCTAACAAGTCAAAGCCTCGTTCAAGCTAAACAAGGAAGCCTCGTTCAAAGCTAACAAGGAAGCCACGTTCAAGCTAACAAGGAAGCCTCGTTCAGGCGCTAACAAGGAAGCCACGTTAAGCTAACAAGAAGCCTAGTTCAAGCAAACAATGAAGCCACGTTCAAGCTAAACAAGGCAGCAACGTGCAAGCTATCAAGGAAGCACGTGCAAGCTAACAAGGAAAGCCACGTTCAAGCTAAACAGGAAGCCACGTTCAAGTAACAAGGAAGCCACGTTCAAGTTAACAAGGAAGCCACGTTCAAGCTATCAAGGAAGCCTCGTTCAAAGCTAACAAGGAAGCCTGTTCAAGCTAACAAGACGTTCAAGTAAAAGGAAGCCTCGTTCAAGCTAACAAGGACGCCACGTTCAAGCTAACAAGGAAGCCTCGTTCAAGCTAAACAAGGAAAGCCAGTTCAAGCTAAAAGGATGCCTCGTTCAAGTAAAGGAAGCCACGTTCAAGTAAAAGGAAGGCCACGTTCAAGCTAACAAGGAAGCCTCGTTCAAGGCTAACAGGAAGCCTCGTTCAGCATAACAAGGGAAGCACCGGTTCAAGCTAACAAGGAAAGCCTCGTTCAAGCTAACAGGAAAGCCACGTTCAAGCTAACAAGGAAGCCTCGTTCAAGATAACAAGGAAGCCACGTTCAAGCTAACAAGGAAGCCACGTTCAAGCTAACAAGGAAGCCACGTTCAAGCTAACAAGGAAGCCACGTTCAAGCTACACAAGGAAGCCACGCTCCCTTCAAGATAACAGGAAGCCACGTTTCAAGCTAACAAGGAGAAGCCTCGTTTCAAGCTAAAAAGGAAGCCACGTTCAAGCTAACAAGGAAGCCTCGTTCAAGATAAACAAGGAGCCCAGTTCAAGCTAACAAGGAAGCCACCGTTCAACTAACGAGGGGGGGGAAGCCACGTTCAAGCTAACGAGGGAAAGCCAACGTTCAAGCTAACAAGGAAGCCACGTTCAAGCTACCATCCTCTTACGAATGTGAAAGACGAACCTTATTAAAAGTTTTACACTCTGGCAAGGTTGCTGGTCTTTTCTAATCCCCATCTGTTTCAAGAACATGCGAGATATACATGAATGGTCTACAATACCGACAAGATGAAAATTAGACATGTGCAACATCTGGGTATCTTTATAGTCGATGTTTCGCCATCCAGTGGCTTTATCAATACAAAATCAGACATAATTGGACTGATTACCTCATCTTTTGTACAAAGCTCTACTGTTTTCCAATTATGTCCTTTGATTTGTATTGTATAGCCACTGGATGGCGAAACGTCTACAGTAAAGATACCCAGGTTGTTGTACATGTGTTAATTTTCAACATGCGAGATCTCGGATTCAGATGTTACGAATTTACCTATAGATCCCCGACATACAACATATAACTTTCTAGCACGTAGAGTAACATGTAACAATAACAGAAAATAATAATAATTATTAACTCTACATAGAGGTATAACAATAATTTATACCTTTATATAGAAAGTCCCTTGTTATGCAGAGCATTTCGGGCAAATTAGGTCAATTTTGTCCCCTAATGCGAACCTCCACCAGTCGACTATCATCCAAGGTACCATTTTACTGAGGGGTTGACACATAGACAGAACGGTGTTGTAAAGTAACACGTCCAGTGTTTCTACCTCGTAGTTAAAATTCCTTTCATCAAGAGTCTTTCACTAACATCAGGTGAACCCCACCCCAATCCTTCCTCCCCTCCTTGAAGGAGCGTGGACAGTTGATAGATAACAGAAACAGCAGTGGCCCAGCAGGAAGTACAAACGTAAAACGTACACGTGTACACAAATAAGTGTTAATGTAAACAGTTGGCAAGTAGACACACTAACATGTTAAGGTGAAGCTGGTGTTAGACGACCTGTTAGTGTGTAGGCTTACACCCCACTACATCACCACTACTACTAATAATAATTTCTTTAAAACACTCAGCAAGTGCTATATAACCCTAGTGAGTTTAGCGTCTTAATTATAATAATTGTCATAATAATCATAATAATAATACTCATAAATTTTACAATGAGCAGGAACACATTATTGTTTGTGAATATGTTTAATGCAGGTCTGTTATTACAGTTTTTTTTTATATTCTAAGGGAAATCCCATAGTTCGATTCCTAGCGCACTCAGCTCACACACTGAGGTCCGGGGTCGATCCCCAATGCGGATGGAAACATTAGGAAGTATCTTCTTAAGACATCTGCTGTACATGTTCACCCATTAGTAAATATGGTACCTGGGTGTTAGTCGACTGGTGTGGGTCGCATCCTGGGGACAAAATTGACCTAATTTGCCCGAAATGCTCTGCATAACGAGAGGCTTTCTATACAGTAGTATGTCACTATGTATACAAAGTATACATGTAGGCCTAGCAGATTATCGTGTATATATATATACACACATATTATATATATATATATATATATATATATATTATATATTATATATATATATATATTATACGCGTGTGGTGTTGTGTGCTCTCGCGCATGCGTGCGTGCCTGCGTGTTCCTTCTTCTTCCTCTCATGCCTTAGGAGGGGAGAGGATTGAGAGAGGGGTTATTAAGAAACTGGTAGATCCATTACTGCAACATGATCACCGTCACTCCGTCTCTCATGTTACACTTGCGGCTTCCAGATGCAGCTCCTGGTCCCACCTCTTGATCCACAGGTTGTTGTGGATCGTCTAACCTGTTTGTGTTTGCTCTTGGTTTCTCCCCTCCCTCCCTCCCATCATTTACAATTTTCTCACATGCATCACCAAAGTAACCTAACCTTTACAGGAGGGGTGGGTGGCGGTGATGGTGATGGAGGGGTAAGTGTTGGTGATGGAGGGGCAGGTGATGGTGATGGAGGGGTAGGTGGTGGTGATGGTTGGAGGGGTGGTGGGTGGTGGGGTGATGGTTGGAGGGGTGGGTGATGGTGATGGCTGGAGGGGCAGGTGGTGGTGGTGAGAGGTGTGGGTGGTGGTAGTGGTGGAGAGGTGTGGGTGGTGGTAGTGGTGAGAGGTGTGGGTGGTGGTGAGAGGTGTTGGTGGTGATGGTGCGAGTAGAGGTGGATGGTGGTGTGGTGATGGCGGCAGTAGAGGTGGATGGTGGTGGTGGTGATGGCGGCAGTAGAGGTGGATGGTGGTGGTGATGGTGGCAGTAGAGGTGGTAGGTGGTGGTGAATGGTGGCAGTAGAGGTGGATGGTGGTGGCGGCAGAGAGGTGGTGGGTGCAGTAGAGGTGGATGGTGGCAGTAGAGGTGGATGGTGGTGGCGGCAGTAGAGGTAGATGGTGGTGATGGTGGCAGTAGAGGTGGATGGTGGTGGTGGTGGCAGTAGAGGTGGATGGTGGTGGTGGTGGCAGTAGAGGTAGATGGGGGCAGTAGAGGTGGATGGTGGCAGTAGAGGTGGATGGTGGTGGTGGTGGCAGTAGAGGTGGATGGTGGTGGCGGCAGTAGAGGTGGATGGTGGCAGTAGAGGTGGATGGTGGCAGTAGAGGTGGATGGTGGCAGTAGAGGTAGATGGGGGCAGTAGAGGTGGATGGTGGCAGTAGAGGTGGATGGTGGTGGTGGTGGCAGTAGAGGTGGATGGTGGTGGCGGCAGTAGAGGTGGATGGTGTGGTGGCGGCAGTAGAGGTGGATGGTGGCAGTAGAGGTGGATGGTGGCAGTAGAGGTGGATGGTGGTGGCAGTAGAGGTGGATGGTGGTGGCAGTAGAGGTGGATGGTGGTGATGGCGGCAGTAGAGGTGGATGGTGGTGATGGCGGCAGTAGAGGTGGATGGTGGTGATGGTGGCAGTAGAGGTGGATGGTGGTGATGGTGGCAGTAGAGGTGGATGGTGGTGGTGGCAGTAGAGGTAATGGTGGTGATGGCGGCAGTAGAGGTGGATGGTGGTGATGGCAGTAGAGTTGGATGATGGTGATGGTGGCAGTAGAGGTGGATGGTGGTGATGGCGGCAGTAGAGGGGGATGGTGGTGGTGATGGCGGCAGCAGATGTGGATGGTGGTGGTGGTGATGTCGGCAGTAGACGTGGCTGGTGGTGATGGTGCCAGTAGAGGTGGATGGTGGTGATGGCGGCAGTAGAGGTGGATGGTGGTGATGGCGGCAGTAGAGGTGGATGGTGGTGGTGGTGATGGCGGCAGTAGAGGTGGATGGTGGCAGTAGAGGTGGATGGTGGTGGTGGTAATGGTGGCGGTAGAGGTGGATGGTGGTGGTGGTAATGGTGGCGGTAGAGGTGGATGGTGGTGGTGATGGTGGCAGTAGAGGTGGATGGTGGTGGTGATGGTGGCAGTAGAGGTGGATGGTGGTGGTGGTAATGGTGGCAGTAGAGGTGGATGGTGGTGGTAATGGTGGCAGTAGAGGTGGTTTGGTGGTGGTAATGGTGGCAGAGAGGTGGGTGGTGGTGGGTGGAAATTTGGTGGCAGTAGAGGTGGATGGTGGGTAAATGGCGGCAGAGTGGATGGTGGTGATGGCGGCAGTAGAGGTGGAGGGTTTGGTGAGGCGGCAGTAGAGGTGGATGGTGGTGTAGTGGCAGTAGAGGTGGATGGTGGGGGGGGTGGCATTTAGAGGGGAGGTGGGTGGTGGCAGTAGAGGTATGGTGGTTGTTACGGGGCCCCTACTTCACCATTATATTACAAAATAAAGGCCTGGTAAAATAAGTTCTGTAATAATATATCGCGAACCACTTTATTACTAGCTAGATTAAAAGCGGGTTTCGACTATATATTATTATCGGGTACAGTAAAATCAAAAGTACTCTCATTGATTAAATTGTATATTATACTTTCCCCATGATTATTATAACTATAATATTATATTATATTATTATTAGGTTAGGTTTTAAACGAATGTGTAACCACTACTGTAGTGACCAATGGGGGTTCTAGAATTGACGCCACGCGCGCCTTTGGCAGAGCTGAAGTCTGACTATGAAGTAGTTGAGTGAGCAGTCAGTCCTAGCTCTGACTGGGTACGGGTTTTTCAACCCAAAGCTCCCTAGCTTAAACTAAAACTGTATACCAAGTCTTGCCATTGCCATTAGTCGGGTTAATTCGTCACTTATGAAAAGATAACTTTTTTCGTTACCCTAGACCTTTCTAAAAGAGTAGATTATTAATTGAAATTATTGTATTCATACTCTTTTAATGAGATTTGAATGTAAGATTGGGTTTCTTGCTGTATGTTGTTTCATTTATAATTGCTTGTGGTTATTTTAATTCCTAACCAAATACAATGAAGCTAAATGATTGGAATAAAATAAAACAAACAAAAATAATGGGTTATTTGTGCCCTATTTTTACGGTGAAGATTAAGTCGTAACAAAATGGGTTGTCTGTCCGGGAGCTACTTACCCTGAAGTTACATATTTGTTTTGCATTAAAATTAAGCTCCCTTGCGAGAATTAAGAAAAGGGATCCAGAAATTAAGTCATTATTGTTTGAATTAACAGAGGCTACTCTTGACACTTTAAAATTACAGACGTGTTGGCAAATAGCTAGACAGTTGGATATACCTTATAAAGGATACCATAGCGCAAAGACTCTTAGGTCCCTAATTAAGGATAGATATTTCCGAAAACCCAAGCAATGCCAGAACTAGATTCGGAGATAGTTTTATTTTCTCAGTTTGAGGAAGTAGAAATCCACGGCGGGAACTGTTTTAAAAAAAATGAAGTTGAACCAGGGTTTAACAAGGCCTTACTACTCAGTCCAGTCTCAAAGCTCTCCCCCGTTCATTTCCCGGAGTATGTATCGGTGGTTGGAACGAACCCTCAGTCAAATGACGGGGAAAATTTTAGGACTGGTGCTCGTCCCAAAAATACTTCCGGAGAAGACGCCCGAATTCCCTTGGGTGTCATTACCTCTTGGGAATTTCACGTCCCAACAACTAGAGGAATAGAACGCATATTACTAAATTTCAAAATCTCAAATCGAAGCTAGAAGACGTCTAACGAGGAAGAATTTAGGCGTGAAGGTTTCGTTTTGAAACAAAGCAGAAGGGAGTTCCGGAAGAAAGAGACGTGAAGACACGGTAAACCGGGGTTTGACTTGCATAAAGCGCTCTAATGGGACCTAAGTTTAACGAAACAGACTTAGATGAATTCTTTGAAATTTTTGAGAATCAGGCACGTTCAATGGGCTGGCCCAAAGACAAATGGGCCACATTGCTGCAACAATCTCTATATGGAAAGGCGCAGTCTTGTGTCGCCTCCTTACCATATGAGTTTTATGTCCAGTACGACGTAGTAAAGAGAACTATTTTAGAAGCATATGACATGCTTCCCTATTAGTTACCAAATACTTTTCGTTCCTGAAACGGCAAACAGGACAAACTTATTTAGATTTTGCCCGAGGGAAAGCAGTGGCGTTTTGAACGGGTTGTGTGAGCTTCTCGGGTCACGACTTTTAAAAAATCTATCACAATTAATGTTACTAGAATTTGTATGCAAATTTTCCAGAGGGAGTTCGCCAGTATCTTGTTGGCCCTCCGCAAACGACGTTGTTAGAGACTGCCGCGCTGGAGACAACTTCGAGATTTCCCAGAGGTTGGTACAATCTGAAAGCAGCCAGGTTATCAAACCAGCAACGAGACCCGAACCTGCGAAGCCCTTTTGGTAAGCGCCTACCCAACCCGTTCCATCCCGTGTAACAAGTAAACCCGAAGTAAAACACCAAATTCAATCGAGCCCATCTATAGACCAGATAGGTCATGGGAAAAAATTAAATGTTCGTACTGTTCGAAGCTGGGACCCTTTCAAATCACAATGCTTAAGTGGGGATAGGGACCAGGGAAGGAGTCCATCCTATAGATTTGCCCACACAAATCATTCCTCTACGACTCATCCAAGGAAGTCCGAGCCAAGAGTAGACGCTCTGTCCCAAGGAAAAGGAACAGATCCTCCTAGTTGACTAAGCAGAATATGGGTATCACGTCGAACTTGTCAAGAGCTATGAGTCCTTACTTTTTCCAAAAGCAAAGTAGGAATTACCGATAGCCAGTTTGTTGCAAGTAAATTCCTTTAGGGATACGGGGTCCTACTTAACATTATTAAGAGAAGGACTGTTATCATTCCCCGCCAGATCATATACGGGTTTCGACGCTCTGTTGGAAGCTTATGGTGGCTCCACTACGCGAGTACCCCTGTACAAGTTAAAATGTTGAAACTCCTATTTTTACAGGCTGGACGTCAATCGGAGTGTCTCCAACTAACTTCCCCATAAAAGAAGTAGACCTATTTATTGGGGAAAGACTTGCGGAAGAAGGAATATGGAAAAAGCCCATAGTTATGGAAAATCCAACCGAGGAAAATTACGTCATCGAAGCCCGACGAACGAACCTACCCTCTTTCCTCTGAGCGTAGTAAACCCGGGCGATGACCAAACATCGCGTTCTCAAATTGGTACGAGGAAGTCATGGACGACGTCGGGCGTAGAGTAAGAGACATATTCAACGAAAGCTCGAGTGTAGAGCCAACAATCCACCCAGAACCGGGTACCAGTTCCTAAGTCGGGTGTAGTTTCCGAAATAGATTTTTTCTCGAAGGAGGATCTAGTAAGAGAACTCCAAATAGACCCCCCCTTAAGTGACCCCAGGAAGCTGCTGTGTTGGGAGAAGAAGCCCTTAAAAGTGACAGCTCTTACTATTGGGAGAAGGACTTACTGAAAAAGAAACTAGGGTCTCTTAAAAGTGTTTATCTACTGGTCTGCCTACCCGTTTAGAAATTAGCATGTAAGTTTGCTCATGACAGTCCTCAAGGTGGACATCTGGGACAAAAGAAGACTTTTAGAAAAATTGCTAAGCACTTCACATGGCCAAAAATGAAGGAAGAAGTGGAACAGTATGTAAAAAGCTGTTCTGTGTGTCAACTAGTAGGCAAACCTGCACATAATCCCCACCTGCCCCGTTGAACCCTATACAAGTAAAGGCGAACCCTTTTCACGTCGGGTGATCGACTGTGTCGGCCCGCTACCCAAAGACTCGGCGGGCAACCAGTTCTGTTCCCATCATGGACACCGTCCCAGGTCCGAAGCAGTTCCTCTCAGGAGGTTAATCCCTCGCCTAATATTTGAGAGCCCTGTTAAGTTCTTCTCTCACTTTGGTTTTCCCAAGAGAAGTTCAATCGGATCAAGGGTCGAATTTTACTTCAAAATTTTTCCGTGAAGCCTTGGCTCAGTTAGGGGTCAAGACGGCTTACCGCGACGGCCTATCGACCCAATCACAAGGCGTGGTTGGAAAGGTTCCATCAAACTTTGAAGATTAATGATGAGGTCCTATTGTTTACAGTATTCCAAAGATTGGGTTTGAAGGTATTCCCTACTCTTGTTTGCCCTAAAGAGAAAGCGAACAAGACAACTTGAAGTTTTCGCCATTTGAGTTAATAATGGGCCCTCAAATTAGAGGACCAGTTACAGGTTCTCCAAAGAAGCTTGGACCGGGGAAGAAACGCCGATTTTTAGGAGCTCTCCTCCCTTTAATGAAAGAAAGCCCTGAGCCAGCTAGAGAATTGGCCGCCAAAAACTTACGACAAGCACAGAGTAAGATGAAGGAGGAATACGTCGTCGAACTAAACTTCGTTCTTTTGAACCAAAAGATCAAGTTCTGGTTCAACGATTTCATCAGGGACATGCTCTACAGCCCAAATTTGAAGGTCCTTTAAAAAATCGTGAAGCGCCAAAAGTGACGTGAACTACTTGGTAAGGACGCCGAAGAAGAGGAACTCGCAACGGACGTATCACATTAACCAACTTAAACCCTATTCAAAATTTCGTTTCACCCAGTTTCTACTATAACCCCTCTAAACCAAGAAGGTTCCAGAAAGTTCAGATGAAATGATAGGAATACCAGTTCTTCTGAACAATTCGACAGCCTTAAAAAATTTTAAAATTTCTCTACTGATAAATCTGGAAGTGGACAAAGGACACGAAATAAAATCCCTGATTAAGGCAAATCTCCACCTGTTCAACGCCCGTCCCAAAACCGTGTACGTTGGGTGTGCACGATGTTTACTCTCCGAGAACCTACTCCAATCAAGCAATCTCCCTACAGGGGTGAGTCCCAAAAAAAAGGTGACTAGAGGGAGAGGTGAACTTCTTACTCTCACACGGGTTGATAAAACCAAGTACATCCTTGGGCATCCCGTGCATTCTAGTCCCCAAACCAGATGGGACTTTCCCCTATGTGCACGGATTTTAGAAAAGTCAATGCTGTAACAGTGCCTGATGGGTTTTCCCAAAACCCAGAATTGACGACTTAATAGACAAGGTCTCGAGAGCTAAATATATCAGTAAATTGGACTTGTTAAGAGGTATTACCAAGTCCCGTTGTCACCAAGAGCTCAAGAGATTTTCGGCTTTTTACGATACCTGGTGGCCTATACAAGTTTGCGTTATGCCCTCGGGTTCTGTAACCGGGCCTCTCCTGTCCAGCGTATTATGAACATACTTACGGGCGGATTGGACGGAGTAGAAGCTTACTTAGACGACTTAGTCTAAAACAGCGACAGTTGGCCCCAACACCTTAGACAGCTTAAAACCTTGTTTGACGCCTTAAGTAAACATAATTTTACAGTGAAATTTGTCCAAGTGTGAGTTTGGCCAGACGAAAATTAAAATACTTAGGATTTCGGATTGGACAAGGTGAAGTCGCTCCTTTGAACGCCAAAGTAAAGGCCCCTTAGAATTTCCTCCCCCTAAGGATAGGAAAAGCGTATCAAGATTTTTAGGAGTTGCCGGTTACTACCGTCGGTTCTGTCCGAATTTTGCACAGGTAGCTTTTCCCTAACTGAATTAAACAAGTCCAAAAACAAAGTTTCAGGACTCAGGACGTGAAATTTGCTTTTAATCGTTTAAAAAGATTACAAACCTCTTCCCCAGTATTGCTAAGTCCTGATTTTAATAAACCATTCCACTTACAAAATAGATGCCAGTGCGTATGTTTTGGGAGCCGCATTGTTACAGAAGGCTCCAAATTCTGACCTATTACAACCTGTTTCTTATTTTTCCTTCTAAGTTAAAGAAACACCAAATTAATTTTTCCCGACTATAGAAAAGAAGCCTTAGCTTCGTTGTATGCCTAGAAAATTTTTTGATGTATTTTTAGGATCTTCTACCCATCAGATACCCGTGTACTCCGATCCAATCCTGTGACCTTCATAAATTCTATGAAATCGAAAAAATGCCAGAATACTTCGTTGGGCTTTGAGAATTCAACCCTTCTCTATTACCATTTCCCATATAAAAGGAAAACATAATCTCATTGCGATGCCTCTCTAGGCCTTGAAATTTATTAATATACATTTATTTTTAACAGTATGAGTCGGTACTTTTATGACCATCTATGTTGTGGAGAAAGCTGGAGATGATTAGGACTGCTGTCTATGTTACAACCTCTGCTACTATGACAGATGCTACCCACCACAGAGAGTACAAGTCAATGGCGACCATCAGTCACGAGGGGGGAGGTGTTACGCGCCCCTTATTTCCCACTCCATTATATACAAAAAAAAGGCCGGGTTAAAATAAGTTCTGTAATAATATATCGCGAAACCACTTTATTACTAGCTGGGATAAAGCAGGTTCGACTATATATTATTATGGGTACGTATGAATCAAAAGTACTTCATTGTATTATATTGTATATTATACTTTCCCCATGATTATTATAACTAAATATTATATTATATTATTATTAGTTTAGGTATTACGAATGTGTAACCACTACTGTAGTGACCAAATTGGTGGTTCTAGAATTGACGCCACGCGTCGCCTTCTGGCAGAGCTGAAGTCTGACTATAAAAGTAGTTGAGTGAGTCAGTCAGCTCCTAGCTCTGACTCGGTACGGGTCTTCAACCCAAACTCCTAGCTTAAAACTAAAACTGTATACCAAGTCTTGCCTTTGCCTTAGTCTGGTAATTCATGTCACTTATGAAAGATAACTATTTCGTTACCCTAGACCTTTCTAAAAGAGTAGATTATTAATTGAAATTATTGTATCATACTCTGTTAATGAGAATTTGAATGTAAGATTGGGTTTCTTGCTGTATAGTGTTTCATTTATAATTGCTTGTGGTTATTTTAATTCACTAACCAAATACCAATGAAGCTAAATGATTGGTAATAAAATAAAACTAACAAAAATAATGGAGTTATTTGTGCCCCTATTGTTACGGTGAAGATTAAGTCGTAACAGTGGTGATGGCGGCAGTAGAGGTGGATGGTGGTGGTAGTGGCGGCAGTAGAGGTGGATGGTGGTGGTGGTATTCGTGGCAGTAGAGGTGGATGGTGGTGGTGGTATTCGTGGCAGTAGAGGTGGATGGTGGTGGTGGTGGCAGCAGTAGAGGTGGATGGTGGTGGTGGCGGCAGTAGAGGTGGAAAGGTGGTGGTGGCGGCAGTAGAGGTGGATGGTAGTGGTGGCGGCAGTAGAGGTAGATGGTGGTGGTGGCGGCGGCAGTAGAGGTAATGGTGGTGGTGGCGGCAGTAAGGTAGATAGTGGTTTGGGAGTAGAGGGGATGGTGGGAGTAGAGGTGGATGTGGTGATTTGGGGGCAGTAGAGGTGGATGGTGGTGATGGTGGCAGAGAGGTGGATGGTGGCAGTAGAGGTGGATGGTGGCAGTAGAGGTGGATGGTTTGGGAGTAGAAGGAGGGATGTGGTGATGGCGGCAGAGGGGGATGGTGGTGTCTGTGGCAGTAGGGGTGGATGGTGGTGATGGCGGCAGTAGAGGTGGATGGTGGTGATGGCGGCAGTAGAGGTGGATGGTGGTGATGGCGGCAGTAAGGTGTGGATGGTGGTGTGATGTGGCAGTAGAGGTGGATGGTGGTGATGGCTGGCAGTAGAGGTGGATGTGGTGAGGTGGCAGTAGAGGTAATGGTGGTGGATGGCAGTGAGCAGTAGAGTGGATGGTGGTGATGGCAGTAGAGTTGGATGATGGTGATGGTGGCAGTAGAGGTGGATGGTGGTGATGCCGGCAGTAGAGGGGGATGGTGGTGGTGATGGCGGCAGCAGATGTGGATGGTGGTGGTGGTGGATGTCGGAGTAGACGTGGCAGGTGTGGATGGTGCAGTAGAGGTGGATGGTGGTGATGGCGGCAGTAGAGGTGGTGGTGGTGGTGATGGCTGGCAGTATGAGGTGGATGGTGGTGATGGCGGAGTAGAGGTGGATGGTGGTGGTGTGGTGGCAGTAGAGGTGGATGGTGGTGTGATGGGGCAGTAGAGGTGGATGGTGGTGGTGATGGTGGCAGTAGAGGTGGATGGTGGTGGTGATGTGTGGCAGTGTAGAGGTGGATGGTGGTGGTGATGGTGGCAGTAGAGGTGGATGGTGGTGGTGTGGTGAGTGAGTGTTGGTGGTGAGGGGCAGTAGAGGTGGAAGTGGTGGTGGTGATGGTGGCAGTAGAGGGTGGATGGTGGTGTGATGGTGAGGTGGTTAATGGTGGTCAGTGAGGTGGATGGTGGGTGGTGGTTAATGGTGGCAGTAGAGGTGGATGGTGGTGTGTGGTAATGGTGGCAGTAGAGGTGGATGGTTGGTGGTGGTAATGGTGGCAGTAGAGGTGGATGGTGGTGGTGAATGGTGGCAGTAGAGGTGGATGGTGTGTGGTAATGGTGGCAGTAGAGGTGGGTGGTGGTGGTAATGGTGGCAGTAGAGGTGGATGGTGGTGGTGGTGGTAATGGTGGCAGTAGAGGTGGATGGTGGTGGTGGTGTAATGGTGGCAGTAGAGGTGGATGGTGGTGGTTGGTCGGTGGTATTGTATGGTTGGCAGTAGAGTGGATGTGGTGGTGGATGGCGCAGTAGAGGTGGATGGTGGTGGTGCGGCAGTAAGGTAGATGGTGTGTGGTGGCAGTAGAGGAAGGATGGGTGGTGGTGCGGCGGCGGCAGTAGAGGTAGTGGTGGTGTGAGCTAGGGTGATGAGGTGGATGGATGGTGGCAGTAGAGGTGGAGTGGGTGGTGATGTGGCAGTAGAGGTGGATGGTGGTGATGGCGGTAGAGTGTGGATGGTGGTGATGGGCAGTAGAGGTGGATGGTGGTGATGGCGGCAGTAGAGGTGGATGGTGGTGATGGCGGCAGTAGAGGTGGATGGTGGTGATGGCGGCAGTAGAGGTGGAAAGGTGGTGATTGGTGGCAGTAGAGGTGGATGGTGGTGATGGCGGCAGTAGAGTGGATGGTGGTGATGGCGGCAGATAGAGGTGGAATGGTGGTGATGCTGCAGTAGAGGTGGATGGTGGTGATGGCGGCAGTAGAGGTGGATGGTGTGGTGGCAGTAGAGGTAATGGTGGTGATGGCAGTAGAGTTGGATGATGGTGATGGTGGCAGTAGAGGTGGATGGTGGTGATGCCGGCAGTAGAGGGGGATGGTGGTGGTGATGGCGGCAGCAGATGTGGATGGTGGTGGTGGTGATGTCGGCAGTAGACGTGGCTGGTGGTGGTGATGGTGCCAGTAGAGGTGGATGGTGGTGATGGCGGCAGTAGAGGTGGATGGTGGTAGTGGTGATGGCGGCAGTTGAGGTGGTGGTGGTGATGGCGGCAGTAGAGGTGGATGGTGGTGTGGTCGGCAGTAGAGGTGGATGGTGGTTGATGGCGGCAGTAGAGGTGGATGGTGGTGGTGGTGTTGGTGGCAGTAGAGGTGGATGGGGTGGTGGTGGGTGGCAGTAGAGGTGGATGGTGGTGGTGATGGTGGTACGAGTAGAGGTGGATGGTGTGGTGGATGGTGGCAGTAGAGGTGGATGGTGGTGGTGATGGTGGCAGTAGAGGTGGATGGTGGGTGGTGATGGTGGCAGTAGAGGTGGATGGGTGGTGGTGGTGGTGGTGGTGATGGGGCAGTAGAGGTGGATAGTGGTGGTGGTGATGGTGGCAGTAGAGGTGGATGGTGGTCGGTGGTAATGGTGGCAGTAGAGGTGGATGGTGGTGGAGGTAATGGTGGCAGTAGAGGTGGATTGGTGGTGTGTGGTAATGGTGGCAGTAGAGGTGTTGGTGGTGATGGTATGGTGGCAGTAGAGGTGGATGGTGTGTGGTAATGGTGCAGTAGAGGTGGGTTGGTGGTGGTGTAATGGTGGCAGTAGAGGTGGGATGGGGGGTGGTGGTGGTAATGGTGGCAGTAGAGGTGGATGGTGGTGGTGGTGGTAATGGTGGCAGTAGAGGTGGATGGTGGTGGTGGTGGCAGCAGTAGAGTGGATGGTGGTGGGGACGGAGTAGAGGTAGAGGTGGTGGTGCGGCAGTATAGAGGTAATGGTGGTGGTGGGGCGTAGAGGTGATGGTGGGGGTTTTGGGAGTAGAGGGAATGGGTGGTGGTGGGCGGCGGGTAGAGGTAAAGGGGGTGGTGGATAGAGGTGGATGGTGGCAGTAGAGGTGGATGGTGGCAGTAAGGTGGATGGTGGCGTAGGGGGTGGTGCGTAGGGTGGAGGTGGTGATGGCGGAGAGGGGTGGTGGTGATGGGGGCAGTAGAGGTGGATGGTGGTGATGGGGGCAGTAGAGGTGGTGGGGGTGTGGCGGCAGAAGGGGGTGGTTGGGGGATGGGGCAGTAGAGGGGGATGGGGGTGAGGTGGGAGAGAGGTGGATGGTGTTTGGGGGCAGTAGAGGAAAAGGGGGGGTGATGGCGGCAGAAGAGGGGATGGTGGTGTTTGGGGCGTAGAGGTGGATGGGTTTGGGGGCAGTAGGGTAATGGTGGGGATGGCGGCAGTAGAGGTGGATGGGGGGAGGGGATTTTGGTTGGATGATGGTGATGGTGGCATGAGGTGGATGGGGGTGATGGCGGCGTGAGGGGGTGGGGTGGGGATGGCGGGGGGCAGATGGGATGGTGGGGTGGTGGGGATTCGGCAGTAGACTGGCGGTGGTGGTGATGGTGCCATAGAGGTGGAGGTGGTGAGGCGGAGTAGAGGTGGATGGTGGGGGTGATGGCGGGAGTAAGGGGGATGGTGGTGGTGGTGGGTGAGGCGGGGGTAGAGGTGGATGGTGGTGGTGGGGTGATGGCCATAGAGGTGGGTGGTGGGGGGGTGATGGGGGCAGTAGGGTGGATGGTGGTGGGGTGGTGATGGCGGCGTGGGTGGGGTGGGGTGGTGGGGATGGCGGGAGTGAGGTGGATGTGGTGGTGGTGGTGGTGAGGCGGCGTAGAGGGGGATGGGGTGGGGGTGATGGTGGGAGTAAAGGTGGATGGTGGTGGTGATGGTGGTGAGGCGGCAGTAGAGGGGATGGTGGTGGTGGGGATGGTGGCAGTAGAGGTGGTGGTGGGGGTGATGGGGGCAGTTGAGGTGGATGGTGAGGGGGCATAGAGGGGGATGGGGGTGGGGGTAATGGTGGCAGTGAGGTGGTGGTGGTGTGGTAATGGTGGCAGTGAGGTGGGTGGGGGTGGCAGTGGTAAGGTGGCAAAATAGGGTGGTGGTGGGGTGGTGGTGGTAATGGTGGCAGTAGAGGTGGATGGTGGTGATGGTAATGGTGGCAGTAGAGGTGGATGGTGGTGATGGTTAATGGTGGCAGTAGAGGTGGATGGTGGTGATGGTAATGGTGGCAGTAGAGGTGGATGGAGGCAGTAGAGGTGGGTGGTGGTATTGTACTGGTGGTATTGTACTGGTGGTGAGGAAGTAGTTTTGTGAGAAACTAAGCTCATAAATTAGTCACAAGGACATCCGGAAATACTTTTTTTGCAGTCTGGAGAAAGTTAACAAGCGGAATGATTAGAATATTCCGGAAAACACAACGTCAAGAGTATATGACAGGGTCCATGAGACCTGCAATTTTCACTATGAACCTTCGTGAGCCAGTGAAAGAATCGAGGTATGGAACCGCGACTTAACTCCTTCCTTTCCTCGCAACGAAAACTAGGCCAGTATAAGTAGACCTAGGCACACACACAATACGGCTCTTGAAGCTACAAGCGTGTCCTAGCAGCAATCAGTGAAGAGGCGGGGTCAGGAGCTGTAATTTGACCCCTCCCAACACAGGTGAGTACACCCATACGCGCGCGTGAAGAAGCCAAATTAGTACTAGTATTGAGAGGAGATCCTCCTGGAGCTCCTTTCAATACTGTCGAGACACGATTACGACATACAAAATGCGAAGTGGAAGTGATGGACAAATAAGGACATACTGTTAGACTTTAAAGGACCTGGATCAAGGGGATCTCGGGACCCCTCGGGACCTGCCGAGGGGAGTGACTACTATGATCACTGATTGCTATGACGTATCAAAGCGAAAAATAAAGTGGTTTGTTAAAGATAGGTTATGGCAGACTTGGACAAGCTGCGAGAATGATCCATGCATGTGGTTACTGGGACATTTACCTAGAAAGGTGCAAGGACAAGATAAGATAATGATTTCGTTCGGATTTTTTAACCCCGGAGGGTTAGTCACCAGGGATAAACCCAAGAAAGTCAGTAGCGTCATCGAGGACTGTTAATCTTATTTCCATTGGGGGCCTTATAATCTTGTCCCCCAGGATGCCGACCCACACCAGTTCGACTAACACCCTGGTACCTATTTGCTGTGTCCTAGGTGAACAGGACAAACAGGTGTAAGGAAACCGGTCGAAATGTTTTCTCACTCGCCGGGAATCGATCCCGGGCCCTCTTGATATGAAGCGGGAGCTTTAGCCACCAGGCCACCGGGGCCACCATGCAAAATGAGGATGGGGAGAGAAGGGACAGAAATGAAATACAGAGTGTGAGGTGTTAAACTTACAAATATCGCTCAGTGAGGAAAAAACTCTTGAAAATGAAGATTTCTATTCCCATTTTGTCCAGTTGTATAGGTTAATTCAGAACGGCCTTCAGGAACAAACCAAAGAATATTTTCTAACTCTGTACACGGGACATATTCATGCTTATCATGGGGTATTGCAGCACCAGCCATGGTGCCGTTATAGATCAATCATACAAAAATTCTAGAAAAATTAGATGTGAAGAAGACTAATCTGGGAGTAGGAAGACCAAGTTTACAAGGGAGAAGACTAAGAGAAATGACTCGAATGTACTCTAGAAGACAGCGAAAAAACGTGATTACAAACATTGCAAATACCTCATGGAATTTGACCGAGCAGCTAGAACAATTGTTTAAAGATTTGCGGCCAGGAGCAAGGGATGCACAGACGGGAGCTAGAAGAAAACATGAGAGCCAACTGGAGTTGTAAATATATATTTCTGTCTCAAGGGTGGTTAAGTGGAATGAGCCCAGTGAGGTAAAGTGGTCGTGTCACACACTGTTTCAAAAGTGGACATACTGAGGACCACGAGGCTAGGATAGGAACCAAGACTCTGTTTATCACTTCGCAGGAACAGGTTAGGTTAGGTGAGATTGTCAGGGAAACGAATAGTGTGTCCTTCGCAGGGTCTTAGTAAATTGTTGACTCGCACTGGTACTTTTGTTATCTAACCGAGGCCTTCCGTTGGCTTACGCTCATCCCTTTAAAAATATAGTTGGGATTATAACATTGGATATATTAGATAGTCACTATGTAAACAGGTACAATAAGGGGACATCAACCGTTAGCTCGATGCTAGCGCACTCAGCTCACACAATGAGGCCCGGGCTCGATTTCCCCGGTTACGGCTGGAAAACTTTAGGACGTGTTTTCATAAGACACCTGCTTGTCCCTGTTCTCCTTCAGGTATAAAATGGATACCTGGGTTTGTTTGTAGATGGTGTTGGGTCGGGCATCTGGGGACAAAATTTACCTAATTTGCCCAATATGCTCTACATAACAAGGGGCTTTTATATTGTAGTATATCATTGATGTCATCTAGGGACTGTATACCTATGTACATGTACTTGTAATCAAACTAGAATAACGTGTGTCTGTCCCGTTTGTTTCAAGATTTGCATCTATAATCTGTGAAAACCTCTTCTGATCGGCTTCAAATTTTATTGCTCGGGCTGATGTTAGAAAGAAAAATGATGTGGTTTCGGATAGGAGCAAATTTGTCATTTTAAAATACATGACCAATAATTTACTAATTTCTGTGATAACTTTCGAGTCTTTCTTTTGATTAGCTTCAAATGTAATGTTAATGTGTCTTAAGGAAGTTGAATTGTATTCTTTCTGGACTGGGTAGCTTCAAATGTTTAATTAACAAATTATGTGCTGTCTTTTTTTTCTGGGCTTATATGAAAATAAGTTTTATGGGCAGCTTCAAACTTAAAAAGCTGAATAAATCTAACCAAACGAAAGATTCAGTATAGTTTCAGATTATTTAGGATGCCAATTTATAATTTTTTATCAGTTAAATTAATCTGAAGTTGGCTTCTTCAAACGCCGAGCGCTGGTATAGTGGACTGTTTTGTTATTGGGCTGTGAGTAAATTTGCTAATTTTATTAATGGGCACTTGAATTTTTTTTTTTTTATAATCACACTGGTTCCTGTTCAATATGAGATTACCACTTTGTAACTATTTATCCCAGATGCCTTGGGGGAGTAATTGTGTTTGGGAGCAAATGGCTCCTTTTTTCCCTTCCCGCCACTGCTGCCTATCTAGGTTAGGTTTAGAACAATGTTTGTCAAGAAACCGCGACAAGCTGTTACTTAAGTGGGTGTCTTAGTCATATGATAATTATCAGCCGACAGCTTTTAGTGCATCTGACGAGGCTTCATGGCTTACCGGTCCACCCTTTTCAAAATTATGGTTATGATTAAGTAACTATTAGTTTTGGCCCTACTACACACAGGACCTGACATTAGCGGTACTGAAAGTAAATATTTGATCCTCTAAACACCCCATCAGGTGGTGTTTAGATCCTGATTTTTTCCTCTCATAGCGACACTCCCTTGGTCAACAAAGACTCTTGTCTTACACTATTCCCGTCTTCAATATTTCACTCCTAACGCGTCTCGCTTTCTTTATATAAACTCAATATTTTTTTATTAAAACAAATTAGATTATATTAGTTATATGTGGTAAACCTGAGTGTCTCTTCTGATTTTTTTTTGTATATCATGCTAATGGACGGCAAGGGATTGGAGTTTGGCCTGTAAATAGATACCAAAATATTTTTTCTGAAAATGTGCTGGAATATTTGGTTTGTGTGATATTTTAAGAATGTCTTTTTTTACACCAAACTTATAAGCTGTTGTTTCGTTAAAGAGGAGGTTCGAATGGTTAATTAGATCAGTACAGGTGCCACTTACCAAATTTATTTTAAACCCCCTTAAGCTGTTGCACAGATGTAGAATACATGTGTTAGCCCTGATTTTGGCAGTGTTTTTTAGAAAAAAATCTTAAGGGGAGTGTTAGAAAAGAGTTGATCCGTGTTGAGTAGTGAGCGCCGATATGATATACCTCAACTAAGTATAATATAAAGGTGAAGCTGAAGAAAAATGCCAAATATATATATATTTGATATATAATATATATTATATATAGTATTTTGATTATATATATATATATTATATAAGATATTTATATATATATTTAATATATGTTCGTGCCGAATATGTAAAGAATGGGTCCCCCCCCCAATTAGCAAGGAAACTCGTTTAATAATTATCGTCCTTTCTAAATTTCTCTCCATACGTTTAAAGATAAATTTTTTCTTTAAAGTTGAGATGGTTAAAAAGGTTATTAATTTTGCTAGAAAGTATCTTAGATAAACCTTACCTAACCTTAGTTATAGCAAGTACAATTTTATTTTAGCCTGAAGCCCAAGAGCTAAATATTTTTAGTTTTGTTTACAGATAATTTAATACTAAAGCAAACAGTGAAATATTTTTTTTTTTCGTTAGGTTCAGAAAGTGATTTGGCGAAATTATTGACGCATACACAAATTTTTCGCTTGCCTTATATGGCAAGATATGAGCTTTGCTATTTAAGCCAAAGATCGAAGTTCTGCCTATTTCGCGCACGAACACACACTCAACACACACACATTTTATATATATATATATATATTTTTTATAATTATATATTTATATATATTTATATTTATTATATTTACTATGTATATTTATATATAATATATATATAAACCACTGGGATTCTCGGGCTGAGCTGAAGGAGATGACCCTACGAACCTTGGAACAAGGGTATATTTTCGATCTGCTATTGTGAATTCCTTTGCCATTGTTAATATCTCTAGTAAGTGCGCTGATGCATGCTGGGGGTGAGATAGAGATGAAAATGCTGTAAGCCTTCTCCCTGAAAGCTGAGTGCCTTGGATCAAAGTTCTAGAGCAAGCTGGACTCCAATGGTTATTGGTCCCAGTGTGGGTAAGATTGGTTAAGTAAATAATGCACGTTGCGACCTTGATTCAAGGTTCTGTATGGTCGAGTCTCCTTCAGCCAGAGATCAGTGGTTTGGTAGTATTTAGCCGCTGCTCTGTGCGAAAGTCGCCTTGCATATTTATATATAATTATATATTATATATATATTTATATATTATATTATTATATTATTTATATTAGTATATATAGTATATATATATATATTAATATTTTTTTTTTTTTTTTTGTTTTTTTTTTTTTTCAACATGGGTGGTTCCCCCCAGGGGGGTTTCCCAAAAAAAAAAAACCCCAAAAGAAATACTTCATCAATTTCAACACTTTAAAATACCTTCAAATCTTTTTATTTTGCTAAATTTTAAACAGTTTAGAAAGAATCGTTAAAATCACAAAAATTCTCCCTCCCCAAATTCCCCCCCTACCCCCCTTTTTAAAATTTAAAATTTTTTTCCCACCAAACCTTTTCCCCCTTATAAAATAAGGGTTTCCGTAATTTTTTAAAAATTTATGCCACACCCAACACTCATCCCTTATGCCCATTCCTCCATTTTAAACCTCACACCTTTAATCCAACCCCCAACCCCAAAATTTTACCCCTTTTTCCAACCTTTCCGACCCACCCCCCCCCTTTCCCCTTTATTTTTAAATTTTTTCCCACAACTTTACCTTTTCCCCAAAAATGCCAAACCCACCCAAAAACCCCCTTTTCTTCCCCTAATTTTTTATTTCCCCCACCCTTTCCTAATTTCCCACCCCTTTTCTGATTTTTAACCCAACTTTCCTTTAACGGACTCCCCCTAAACCGTTTCCCTTTTTTTCCCAAACCCCATCCAAAAAGGGTTTGGGGCATTCTTTCATCTTCCTTCGCCTCCTAAAAGTTTTTCCCCCCCAATATTCACCACCTCACCTTTTTTTCCCCTTTTTTGTTAAACCCATTTTAAATTTCCCGCCCCAAAACCCCGTTAAAAACATTCACTTTTTATATCTTAAAATTTTTTCCCTTTTTTTTCTTTATTACATTTTATACCCATCCCCTACCTTTCTTTTTTTCCTTTAATTTTCTACCTTTCACACATTCTCAAACAACACTCCCTTTCAATTTTTCTTGAATTTTTTTTCCCTCCTTTCTTTCTTCCCTTTTGAATTTTTTCCCTTTTAATTTAACCACCCCCCCCCCCCAAATTTTTTTTTTTCCCCCCAAAATATATTTAAAAACAACATGGTGACATTAACCCTGTTAAGACTCTTTTACCGGGAAGTTTTTCCCCCTCTCTTCTACACCCCTAACCTGGCCTCACTTCCCCAAAAAGCTCTTTCACATTTGTAAAATTTCCCCTATTCCCTATCTACTTGCAACTCTGCCACATTGTCCCCTATCCCTTTCATTGCCTTTTTAAATCCATAAAAGCAATAAAAAACTTCCTCCCTTTTTCTAAAAACTGTTCACATTTTGTTCAATGTAAACACTTTATTCCATCCCCCACCACTCTGAAACCTCCTTGTTTGTGCAATTTTACATTTGTCTTACCCCTAATTCTTTCTTATAACCCTACCCATACTTTTTTTTTCCCGGTATATCAGTAAACTTATTCCTCTATAATTTTTACAATCTCTTTTTTCCCCTTTCCCTTTATATAAAGGGACTATACTGCTCTCCGCCAATCCCTAGGTACCTTCCCCCCTTTCTTTCATTTTTAAACAAAAAGTCCAACCCTCCAAAACTTATCCCCCCCCGGGTTTTAAAATTTCTGTCTTTATCCCCTCGTTCCGCTGCTTTTCCCCCTTTATTTACGTAAAGCCCCACGTACCCCCCCACACTTACAGTTGCTCTTCTTTACTCCTAAAAGATGGTATACCTCCCGGCCAGTGCATGAATTACCCCCTCCCTTTCTTCTTAAATTTAAAAAATTCCTCAAAAATTTCGCCTCTACCTAATCCTCCCCCTCCCCCTTACTAACTCCCCTCCTGTTTTTAACTGACAAAAACCCTACTTTCCTGGCTTTCTTAACTTGTTTTCTCACTCCAAAATTTTTTTATTTTTCATTAAAATTTTTGCAGTGCCTCTCCCCTTTCATTGCCTCCTTTTCCTCTCTCACCATTCTTCACCTTTCTTTTCTCTCCATATACTCTGCTCTTCTTATAACACTTCTGCTTGTAAAAAACCCCTGTAAGCTCCTTTTCTCTGTTATCACCCCTTTTTTATATTCCCCAATCCCTCCCCTTTTCCCCCTGCCCCACCCCCCTATAAAAACCCCAAATTCGCCCACATTCTAAAATGCATTTTTAAAACATTCAACCCCCCCCAACCCCCCCCCACTACTCATCTTTGCACTTGCCCACCTTTTGCCTAGTCGCTTATTTTTCGCCCAACTTCCTCCTCCCTTAGTTTATAACTTTCCCTCCCCCTTACTTTTTGTTGCCACCCTTTCCCTTTTTCCCCATCTACTCTTACTCTAACTGTGTACAACAAATAATGATCCCATATATCGTTGCCCCTCTATAAACATGTCCTCCCGGGCCCACCATAACCTTTTTTTTCCCCAATAAAATCTAACAAACTACTTTCATACTCACAATACCTTTTAAATTTTTTTATCCCCCCCCCCCAAAATAATTTTTTTACCAAATTTCTTTCTAAATAGCTTCAATTATGGTCCCCTTTTACTTTTTACCCCTGGCCCCCCAAAATTCCCTACTAATCCCTCCATAACATTTTTTTTCCCCACTTTAGCATTAAAATCCCCAACCCCCAAATTATTTCCACATTTGTTCAAAACCCCCCAAGGGCATTCACTCAACTTTTCCCCGAATCTCTCTCCCCTTCCTTAAAACTTCTCCTTCTCCAGGTGTATACAGCTTACTAAAAACCCCATTTTTCCACATCCAATCTTTTTTTACCCCAAATTTAACCCTTTTGAATTTATACATTTGTAGTCCTCTTTTCCTGCCTAGCTTATCCTTCAACATTATTCTACCCCTTCTTTAGCTTAACTTTTTAAAAACCCCTGACCAAACCCCCATTTTTTTCCCTTTCTCCTTTAAAACTCTCCCACCCCTTCAGCTTTGTTTCACTTTAAAGCCAGGACATCCAGTTTCTTTTCATTCAAAAACTCACCACAATCCCCTCTTTTATCATTTGAAACAAAAATCCACGCCATTCAGATTTTCCACTTTGACAATTTTTTTTCTTCTTATTCTTTTTAGAAATTTCTTTACAGGAAAAGGGGTTTTCTGGGCCCTTTGGGTTCCCCGGATTTTAGTTGCCCTTTAAACAAACGCATGGTTAGGGGAAAAAGATTCTTATTCCATTTTCCCCATGGAAATAAAAGGAAAAGTAAAAAAAGACCAAGAATTTTTAAGAAAAAATAAAAGGGAAAACTCGGGATGAGTTTTGTATAAATAAACTTTGTACATGTATGTGTAGTTTTGACCAAGTAAAAATTTAGAAGAAAGAAAGGGACTTTCCTGTAATCTTGCTTTATTTATGAAAAGGGAAAAAAAAAGGACACCAGAAATCCTACCATCTTTTTAAAAACAATTACGGGCTTTGTTTTTCCCTCTTGGCGGCCGGTGTACTCCCTGGGTGGTTGCGGGTTTTTACCCCATACCTTTATTTTTTTTATTTTAATAATATTTTTATAATAAATAATAAAATATTTTAATATTTTATATATATATATATATATATATTATTATATATATTTATATTATATATTATATTTTCTCCCAATTAAAAATCAGGTTAAAACCAACCCCATTTCCAAAAGGAATTAAAAAATTTTTTATTAAAAATTTAAAATTATTTAAAATTAAGAAAAAAAATATATTTTATTTTTTTTATATTTAAATTTTTGTCCAAATTTAAAGAATTTGGGTTTGGTTTAAAATAAAGCTTCTTGATATAAAAGGAAAATTTTTTGTTTTTTCAAAAATTAAAATTTTTCTAAACTTAAAAAAAAAAATATTTTTTTAAAAACTTTTTGGAGAAATTTTGAAACAAATTTTTAAATATTTTTAAATTGGGGTTTTTAAAGGGCAAAAATTTAAATTTTTTATTTTTATTTATTAATTTTATTAATTTTTTTAAATTATAAATTTTTAAATCAAATTAATAAAAATATATTTTATATATAAAAAAATTTTAAAAAATAATTTAAATATTTTAATATTTAACCCAGTTTTAATATTTTTAAAACATTATTTTATTTATATTATAAAATATAAATTATTTATTATATATATATATTTTATATATTTTTTATTATTTTTAAAAATAAAAATATATTATTTGGAGGGGTTTTAAAACAAAAAAAAGGGCCTTTGAGAACGAAAAAATTTTGTCATTTTTAAAAAACAGAGTAAAAAGAGTTAGTAGATGGGGAGATGGAGGTTTTGGGTAGATAGCGAGAATATTTTGGGGAAAATTTTTTTAAATTTGTCGACAAAAGAAGGGGAAAGCGGAAAATTTCATGCACTGGCCGGGGGGGTCCCCCCATCTTTTAGGAGTAAAAGAACAGGATGCGATTTGTGGGGGAGGTGCGTGAGGCATTAGTAAAATTTTAAAAAAGGGGGGGGGTAAAGCAGCGGGAAAACTCCCAGGGTTCTTAAAAAAAATTTTTAAAAGCGGAGGGGTTTATAGGGGGTTGGGTGGTTCGTATTTTTTTTTTAAAAAAATGTATAAAAGGAGGGGAAGGTCCCTAGGGAATTGGAGAGAGCATGTATAGCCCCTTTATATAAAGGGGAAAAGGGGGAAAAAAGAGAGATTGTAAAAAAGTTTTGGGAAAATAATTTTAACTGAGTATACCGGGGGAAAAGTGTACGGTAGGGTTAAAACTGAAAAATTTTGGAGGTAAGACGGGAATGAAGGATTGCGGATAAGCGGGAGGTTTCAGAGGGGTGGGGAAAAGGGTGTAGACCCAAATGTTTACATTGAACCCTATATGGAACAGTTTTAGATAAAGGTGGGGAAAATTTTTTTACGGGTTTTTATGGTTTTAAAAAAGGCATTTTTTTTTGGGAGTGGAAGGGGAGAAAAGTGGCAGTGTTGCAAGTATAGGGAATAGGTGGAAAGGGTTATTAAATGCTGAAAAGGTTTTTTTATGGGATAGTGGGGTCGGGTTTTGGGTGTGTAGAAAGAGGGAAAATACTTCCCGGGAAAAAAAGTAGGTCTTGGGACAGGGATGTGAAATTTTCACCATGGTTTTTAATATATTTTTTAGATGAGGTTGTAAAAAAAAGAAAATGCTGGGGTTTTTGGGGGGAAAAGGGGTGGGTTTAAAAAATTATGGGGAATCAAATACAAAATGGGAATTGAAAAGCTGTTTTTTTGCTGATGATACCGTGTTATGGGAGATTCTAAAAAAAAAATTGAAAAGGGTTTAAGTGGATGATTTTGGGAGGGGTGTAAAAAAGGGTTTAAAAATTTAAAAGTGAACATAGAAAAAGAGAAAGGTTTGTTTGGAGGGTATCAAAGGTTTTAAAAAAAAAACGGGGATAAAAAAAGGGGGGAGGAGGAGTATGGAAGAAGTGAATTTTTTCAGATATTTTGGGAGTTGACTTTGTCGGGGATGGATTTATAAAGGATGAGGTTAACAAAAAAAATTTTTGATGGGGGAAAAAAGGGTTTGAGTTTTGCTTTGAGGTTAGTGGGACAAAAAAACTTTTTCTATGGGGGGCAAAAAAGGGAATGTATGAAATTTATAGTAGTACCAACCTCTTATATGGTGTGAAGCATGGGTTGTAAAAATGCGGGCAGCGGGAGGCGGTTGGATGCAGGGGGAGATGCCCTGTCTAAGGGAAATGTTGTGGTTGAAAAATATTATGCAGAAAATTCGGGTGGGGAAAAATTAAAGGAAAAGGTTTGGGGGGGTTTGGAGTTAAAAAAAGTATTAGCCCGGGAGGGGTTAAAAGGGGGGTTTGTTGGGGAATTTTTTTTGGGGTCATTTAGAGAGAGTGGGTTTAAAGTAAAAATTGACATGGAGAGCTTTAAAATCTTTTGGGGAAGGAAGGGGGGGTTTGGGGAAGGGGTGTTCCGAAAAGGTTGGAAGGTGTGGGGAGGTTTTGTGGGCGAGGGGCTTGGCTTCCAGCAGGGGTGTATGGGGGGTTTTTGATGGGAAAGTGAAATGGAGCAAAGGGTTTATTTGGGACTGACGATCTGTTGGAGTTTGAGCAGGGAAATTTTTAAAGTGAAGGGATTCGGGAAAACCCGGGTTTTTTTTTTTTTTAAAGCCGGATTTGGAAGCCCTGGAAAGGGGGAAGTCAATCCCTTTGCACTCAAAGGGAGGGGGGTTGGGGGGATATTAGCAGTTTGGGGGGGAATGCTGGGTACCCCCCGTTTTACGTTTTTATGCTTCAAAACTGTTTTTTTGAGCCCTCTGAAAAAAACAGTGATTATGTGGGGGAGTGAGGTGAAAGGGTTGAATGTTTAAAAAGTATTTTTTTTTTGGGGAAATTTTTTTTCCCTTTTTGGTCCCCCTGCCTGGGTGGGAGTGGGGCCCCGATTTTGTTTATATAATATATATTATATTATTTATATATTTATATAAAATATAAAAAAAAAAAAACACACACACAACATACCCCACACACTTTGGGCCAAAATGGGGAAAAAATTGGTCAATTACCCAGGAACTCTTTTCAAATTAATTTTGTCTCAAAAAATTTTCTTTTAAATAGGTTTAAAGATATTTTTTTTTTCATTTATTTTCTGTAAAAATTTAAAATTTTGTACCCAAAGGCACCTTAGAAAACTTACCTAACCTTATTTTAAAAAGCGAAATTTTTAATTTAGCCTAACCCAAACCCTTAAATATGAAAAGTTTATAATAATTTAATAATATACAAACCCCAATAAAATATATTTTTGTCGTTGGGTTCAAAAATAAATTTTTGCGGAAAATTTTTGCATTCACCCAAAATTTTTGCTTGCCCTATTTGGCAAAAAGTGCTTTGCTTTTAAGCCCAAAAACGCAAGTTTTCATATTTGCAAAGGGCATGCTATAAATTAAAACCGGGAAAATAGAAAGGATAGAGGAGGGAAAAGTTGCTAAAGAGGATTGAGGCAAAAAAAACAAGAGGATACGTTGGAAAATGTACATTAAAAAAGCCAGAAGTTATGAACGACCTCTGGGAAAAAGGTGGGAAAATTTTGGTTTTAAGCCCAAACAACAGCTTGGCAAAATCAATGAGGAGCTTTTAATTTTTGCTTTCTTCCATACCCTTTTTTTACTTAATTTCGGAAATTTTAAAAATTTTGGGGGGACTAAAAAACCCGCCCGGGCCCCAGAAAGTCAAAAACTGGCTCTTAAATGCAGACACAAAAAAAGTCAGTTAAGGTTCCAAAATTATTTCTTTAAAAAAGTGATGAAAAAAGCAGGAAAGAACTTAAACAAAAGATAAAGAAAGAGGACTTTAAAAATTTGAATAAAATGTATTTTATTTCAAAGGTTTCATGTACAAGGTAAAACGGGGTTTTTAAATTTACGTTTAATGACATGCTACTTTTATAGAAAAACCGTTTATTTATGCTGGGCATTTTTGGGGAAATTTGGTCAATTTTGTCCCAGGATGCGGGCCCCCACCAGTCGAAAACACCCAGGTACCCCCTTTTACTGATGGGGTGAACAGGGACAGCAGGTGTCTTATGGAATGAGGAACTTAGGAAAAAAGAAATTACTAGCGAAAAAACAAAGGGTTTGGTTTTAAATTTAATTGTTTATTATGCACCCCATCCCATCCTGTGGGGTTTGGGAGAGAAAATTAAAAATTTTTTTTCCAGTTATTAATCCGGAGAGGGCAGAACCCCGGATAAGCCAAATTTAAAATGAGGTTTCCACCTAGAAAATGTCCTTTTTTTCCCCTTTGGGGTCGTTTTTTCCACTCCCCGGATGCGACCTTTCACCAGTCGGGGTAACACCCACGAATCCCCTTACTACTTGGTGAACAAAATTTTGTGCCGGGAAAACCAACTCCGGTTTTGTCAGGTGCGAGGTTTAAGAGAAACCCCCATCCGAGTTACGCGTGAACGATACTTATATGTGTTTACTTTATTGAGAAAAGCTACGACAGGCGAGACGACAAGAACAAAAAGGAAAAAACTTTTCAAAAGTTTTTTCACACCCCACGGGGCCCCCAACAAGTTATTCAAACACTTCTTTAGTGTCAGGAAAATAAAGAAGCCAAAATTTAACAGGGCGTAGATGATAGGGCCCAAAGGGGGCCCCAGGAAACCAAATATGGCAGTCAAATTTAAAGGGCAAGAGGCGGGGGGCCCGGAGGGTGAAACTCGACCCTCCCTAAAACAACACTGAGTCCCCACTTTACAAACTCCCCACACGCGGGGCGTGCATAACACAAATGGGCCAGGGATAAAAACACAAAAATTTTTCTGAATTTTACAGTTTAACCCTACAAAAATCCATTTGTATGTATCTCCCTGCAAAGGGGATACATACAAATGTAAAATTTAAATATTAAGCTCTCATGGGAAAAAAAAACCCCAAAGTTATTGATTACTCTTTTCTAAAAAATAAGAATTCAATACCACCACATAAAGATAGGTTTTTTCTGTACCCTTTCTAGCGCTGAACCGAGGGCCCCAGTTGGTGTGGAAAAACATATAACCTTCGTTCTTTTTTTTTCTTCATGACGCTATTGACCTCTCACTGACCTGGGGTGCCCCCAAAAATTAAGAACATTAAAATCGGGGGAGGTACAAACGGTTTTGGGCTGTAATAAAAAATTTGGGATGGGAAAAACCGACAAGTTGTTTGTTGATACAAAAGCTTCCCGTTTAAAACGGTTTTGGGTTTGAGCAATCATTTCAACACTGAGGTCTGTGGTTTTACCCCTGTACGGATGAAAAAAAGGAACGTTTTTTTAAGACCCCCTGCTGGGCCCTGTTCACCTAAGGGGAGTAAGTAGGTACCGGGGTCAACCCACTGGTGTGGATCGCATCCTGGAAACAAAAGTAACCTAAGTTTTCACGAAATGCTCCGCATAATTTAGGGAAATTTTTACAAGGTATGTTCTTTATGTCAGTAGGTCTGTTATCAAACTGTATCATGTTTCTTGTGGGAAAAAAACGCTTTTTATTACATAAACGCAATAGGAAAATTTATTTAAAACGATAGTCTAAAAAAGTAGCAATTTCCCCCCTTGGGGATCTTCATGAACTGCAGAGGCCACTGGCCATGTTATGCAGGTCCCGTTCCCCCCAGCCCTTTTTCACCTTGTGATTTTTCATGTTGAAAGAAACAAGGGAAAAACAGAGCATCTAAATCAAAGGTCTGGTATCAGTCAGTGATGCACTGCCTTGTTTCATGATTCACTCCCTCTCTGTCCCTTTCCCCCGGGGGAAACCCCACCACCCGACATCATCACAAGGCAACGAGGTTAAAAAGTTCTTAAAAAAAATATTTAAAAAACTAGATGTCACTGGAGCTCGTGGGTCCGAAGGGAAAAGTACCCCCCTTTCCTAATTTCCTGGAGAGGGTTTTTGGGGGTTTAACGCCCCCCCGGCCCCGGTTTTGAGACCAGGCCTCGTGGTGGACAGGGGTCTGATCAACCAGGCTGTTACTGCTGGCCGCACGCGAACTGAGGTACACACCCCAGCCCGGGTGGCAGGTACTGACTTTTTTTTGTGTCCAGCGCCTTCTTTAAAAATAAACCAGGGGGGGCAAATTTGGGAATCCACCTTATATATGGGGAAGGGATTTGAACAGTCTTGGGGCCCCCGACCCCCTTGTGTTGCTCTCAGTGTACTCGTGGCGCCCCCGCTTTTCATTAAAGGGAAAGTTTCATCTTCTTTCGAGTCTTTTGCTTTCATAGGGAGGATTTTCGTGTTAACTTGGTAAAATCCCCCTAAAATTTTCCAAGGTATATTTCATGTATTTTTTCTCGCCTGCGTTCCCGGGGAATACAAGACCCTTTAAAAGTTCCAGTAATTTTTGGTGCCTTTTTGTATTTTTGTGTGCCATTTAAAATTCTTTTTATATCTCCAGGTCAACAATATCGCCCCGCCTTGAAAGGGGGGAGTTGTGTTAAAAGCAGAAATTCCCGCCTAGAGGGAAAAAAGCGATTTGAAGAGGGAAACATTTTGCGTTTTGGGATCCCCAGTTTTTAAAGGTTCTCATTTCCTTTCCCATCATTTTTTTTTAGCAGATGCAAATTGACACGGGTTTTGGTCTTTTTAGGGGGAGATCCCTGTCATTTTTCACTCCCCGGGCGGGAAAAATCAGGGAACCCCTTCAAGGTTTTCCCAACAATTTTGTCTTAAAAAAAAATTTTAAAGAGTGTGAAGTAAAAATTGAAAATTTTCAAAAAATAAACGTTAAAAAATTTTTTTTAAACGTATTTTTAAAAATTTTAGGAGTTTAGTGAGCCCCCCCTACATAAATTTTTTTTTGGGCTTTTTAAAACTTTGGGCCTATGTTTGGTAGTTTTAAATTTTTATCCAACAAAGTTTTATTTTTAAAGTGAGGTTTTGCCCTTTTTTGAAATAAACTTTCACGGGTTTCGATTTTTTCCTATTCCACAAAAACCCGGGCCCGGCAGGGCTGGGTCTGGTGCTTGCCCGGTTTTTTCCAGTTGGGGAAAAAAAAAAAAAAAAAACCCCTTGGGTTTGGGCACTGGGGTTGTTTTATACTTTTCCCCCTATACCTTTACTCCAGTTAATTTTTGTTTTGGGGAGTGCGCAGATTTGGGGGTACGCGCACTAATACTTTCCCCATATATATATTATAGTCTTTCTCTTTCGCTCCAGCGAGCACATCGGATTCCAAGGTATTCCCAGTTATTTAAATGCTTTATTGGTTCTATGCGGGCTGTAAATTATTTTTTTTATCAGCTCCAGTTCTTATATATTTCCTGTCCTGAATGGAGCAGTCAACACTGAACAGTATTCCATGCGAGAAAACACAAGCTATTTGAATCGTGTTAACAAAGGCATCATTTCCCTTGTTTTAAAAGGTCTCATTATCCATTCCGTCATTTTCCCGGATTTTCCTGACATTTGCCCTATTGTTTTCTAAAGGACAGGTCAGCTGACATTACCCTCAAGTCCATCATATGGTCCTCTCATTCTATTTAGTGATCCTGCATTTTGTATACAGTGCCCATTTTGAGTTCTTCATTCTTTCCATATCTAAGCAGTTGAGATTTGCCATACTGGACATTGTTTTATTTTCCACTGCCAAGACTGTTTATATCTTCTTGCAGTTTTTCCGCGTCTTCTACCGAGGTGATTTTCATGCTTATTTTGATATCGTCCGCAAATGATGATACGAAATTGTTCTATTTGTCTAAAAGTTGAATATTCATTTGCCTACTTTACCTGTTATACACATCGCCCTCATTTTATATGCAATCACTCCATGATCGTATTTGTCAAAAGCCTTTTCGAAATCCATGAATATCACATCTGCGCCATTTTATTTTTTCCAGTGCCTCTATTTCTGTCACTGATTTAGTAGTTGTGACAAGCACGATCTTCCTGTTCTAAATCCATGCTGGTGTGGACTGTCTAGGCTGTGCTGGTCCATGTAGTTTGTAATTTGACACCATTTTACAAACTGTGATGATAGGGCAATGGGTCCAAAATTCTTTGTCAGGGCTCTCATGTCTCCCTTGTGCAGAGGAGCTATGTCTGCTCTATAAGGCCTTGGGAATTTCACCTGCATTTAGTTAAGCTCCTCCAAACGATCCTTAATGCTCATGCTAGTAGTATTTTACACTCCCAGACCAGATGCTACATGAGTGGGCATGTTTTCTATTCCTCTTTCGAATTCGACGGGCTTAGTCTATTTCAGTTACATGATTGCCGCGCCCTTCAGAGGTAATGAAAAAATCTGCATTCTCCACACTGCTTTCGTTTACTAAATTCCTGAACATTGGTTCATATTGGTCTAAGAATTTTGTCCATTTCTTTTTCACCGGTGTATGAACTTCCCGTTATTAATGCTTCAATTTTACAGGTAGCTCTTACTTTGGAATTTGTATGTGTACAAACAGCTGGGGTTTCTCTCAGTATCTTGGATGTCTTTTTGATCCTTTTATGTTTCTTTTGTCTGGTGCAATAGCTAAGTTGTTGTTGTATCTCTGTGATCTCTGTTAAAATCATCATCGTTGTAACATTCACGTTTTTAAACAACTGATAACTTTTATTCTGGACCATCGTCCACGATCTCTCTCTCTGATTTTTGGGGTTTTCACAATGGTACATATTTTATACAGACCTTGTATGTTTCTGTACTCAACTTTTCTAAGCACTGGTGAGGGATTTAAGGTGCTCATGACTGTTTCCTAGGGTATGCCTGATACTTCTTTATTTTATCCCAGTCAATTTTCCGACTGTCAAAGATAAATTTACGAACATCCCTACTCACACTATTTCTAGAGTTTGTCGATCCCTGAATTTACATTTGTTTGTACTTATGATTTTGTGATTAAATTATATTGTATCTACGCATATGTCTCTGATTATTGCTCGTTGTTCGTGAAGATATCACTAGTGCATTTTCGTTTCTATTGCGTTCTGTTATCTGTTGGTTCAAGGCAAACTTTTCACAAATCCCCCAAAGTTCTCTGATACGTATCTGCCTATTTAATATTTCTTTTCTAAACTTGAGAAAATAAACATATCCAACACTTGTTAATCTTTATTTGAGGGCATTTTGCCAAGCAATGGATTTATCACTTTGATACAGGATATGCGAGGGCAGTAGATGAGGATATCAGTTTTTCATCTTCAACTGTCTTCTGGATATAGATCAGCAAGGTTAAGGAACTTATTATTTCATCTTCGTATATCATCTCTGTAATGAATTAATAAAGCCGCTGGTTGGTGAAACAACTTCAAATAAAGATATCCAGGCGTTGCACACATGTATTCCCTCAATTGTCGGTACTGTACACCATTATTATAATGATTCTAACATACGTCACGAGTGGCTTCTTCAGTTTTTATACAGATATAACTAGGAATGAGTATATACAGTGCCAGAGTCAGGTGGCAAGCTGCGACAGGGCGTGGGACGCGACAGCAACGGCGGTGGGTAGTGGCAGCACAACTGTGGCGAGATGGGTTGAGTTGGGTTAAGAAGTACTTACCAACATCATATTACAGCGGTCTCCAGAATGGGCAGTATCCTGTTGATCAGGAATTTGGATATAGTGTAACTTCCGAATTTTTGATGGATAGTGTTACTGGCAGCAATTAGCTCAGCCTCTATACACTTGCGCCCTCGTAAATCTTCCTTAACGACTAACCTGCGCTCACTGAACTTCATTAGGTGTCCAGCATAGTCTCTGTGTTGGGCACAAGCTGTTTTTACTATCAGGGTTGAAGGCGTTCTTGTGCTCCCGGATCATATTATTATAATCAAGGGGAAGCGCTAAACCCGTAGGATTATACAGCGCCTGGGGGGGGGGGGAATATGGAAGGCATTCAGGCTTAATTCGGGAACTGAGCACAGATCCAATTCCCTAAATCAAGAGCCCCTCACCAACATCAAGGAACCTTCCCTGAGGGGCTCCCGGATCATAATATCAGGAGATCTTGCCATTTTTCCAAACATATATTTTGTCAAAATCCACTACATAGTATTGTAAATACTCCTGCGCTAGTGCCACAGTCGATCTTAGATTTCTGCACTAACTTTTTAACGTAGTTGAAGAACTGATGGATATTTTAAAAAAGTTTTCTGTCAAGTTTTTTGGGAAACGTTAGTTTCAGCGTCGCTGACCGGTAGAACAATGTAACTGGGGGGTTTTTCCTTCAGCTGGATTGGTGGTAGTCTTGTTAAGAATGTATGTCGCAAGCTTCCTTAAATCACTATGAAGTGAAGGGAAAATTTTGGGCGAACGAATGAATATATGATGTGGGGTGCATTCTTTACTAAACGTGACAACCTAACGTAATGCACTTTAACTTAAGGCAATCTAACCTAACTTAAAATAAGTTTAGCTTTGTGATTTTTAACCGGCACCATGAAGGGTATATATACTACACAGGTGTAGGAGGGTGTCCTACACAACATGTGGGGTGCCCTGCATAGGATGTAAGGTGTCCTACACAGAATGTGGAGGAAAGAGGGATTTCAAAAAATTTAGCTCTTTTAATATACGAAAGAAATGGTTTGGCACTAGAGTTTTAGACGAGTGGAACAATCCTTAAGTGCTTTGGGTTGCTAGCTTTTAAAAAAAATAGGTATGACACGTACGCGAGTGATAATGGGTAAATCAAGTTGGACCTGCCTAGTATAGGCCTAATGCAGTGCTCTATTAGACTTGTGTAAGCTTCACATGACTGCTGGCATCGACTGGGACTGCTGCATCATGAGTATATGTGATGCCAGGCTCGGTTTGAATGTTTGGATCGAGCAGAGAAAAAGCGAGAGTGATGACACAAGAGTCGATTGTGGTGGATAATGAAACCTCTCACGCCCTCATTACTTAACTTTGCAATGACGTCATGCTTCGCAAACCTCTAATCTAGTGGATGAACCATTGTGACGTATCTCGCACTTCTGTTATTTAACGCTCGTTGAAGTCGAGGCTGGTAGAGGGTTTTTTTATTTGTCAGGGAAATTTCTTGAAGCAGGCGTTGTCACTTGTGAGAGACTCGCTCAGGGGAGCTGCTGGTCACAATTTAAGCCTTGCTGGCTTACCGGTGTCGGGGAAAAAAAATGAGTATAAAAAATTAGTAGTAAATCGACTGTCACTGGCAGTGAGCCTAGCCCAGGCGGTTCTTTGACGGCAGGGGACTTGGGGGCCTACCCGAGGGTGTGTGATTTAATTTCCAGGGGGAGGGGGGACGAACCAGGAGCAAAAATAAACGTGCATTTACAATTTGCTCAAACTGAATTCTTATGACTAGTGAAAATAATCAAATTGAGAATGGAAACTAATTTCTCAATTTTCCTATGTAACTAAAAAGGACTTAAATTTTTTTCATTTGAATTTTATATAGAGTGAGGAGGTCGTGGAGATAAAAACCAACAGCGATAGGGTGTAAGGTCGCCACCCAATTTGACCAAAATAGGTGAAGAACCACTGTTGTAGTTTATGGGACTCAATCCTTCCTACCCTCCTACTTTTTTTTTGCCTCTATTTACAACGTAGCCGGTCTTTCCAGGAGGCGCGCTTGATGGACTATTAGCCATTACTTCTCCCGCAGTTCATCCAAGAACACGCACATTGTTAAATTAGACATGTGCAACTCTTGGGTATCTTTATTGAGGAAATGTTTCGCCACACAGTGGCTTCATCAGTCCATACAAAGGATAAATTTGAAGAACAGGAGGAAAATGAGGTAATCATTCCCTCAACCTTGAGACGATGTGGTCAGTCCATCAATCTTGAATAGAATACAATGTGTCTGTTCTTTGAACCATTCATCTACAATCCTGTCAGACACTGCAACTTCTTGGGATCTTAATACTTGGGAATTCTTCGCTTGCCTAACCCTTGGGCACGACCTACTTCCACATTAGACAAATGTGACACCACCTACGACTGCTGCACCTCTCCTGCCATACGGTTTATAAGCTGCTTCTCCGTTCATATGCCGTATTCTATTCAAGACTGATGGATTGACCACATCGTCTCAAGGTTGAGGGACTGATTACCTCATTCTCCTCCTGTTCAAGTTTATCCTTTGTATGGACTGATGAAGCCACTGTGTGGCGAAACGTTTCCTCAATAAAGAAACTCAAGAGTTGCACATGTGTCTAATTTAACAATGTGTCGGTTCTTTGAACCATTCATCTACAACACGCACATTAGTAGCAGTTGCTTACTAGTCATGCCACTGTTGACGCTTCACTTTGTAGCTGAACGTTGTGTGTTGATTCCAAGATCATCTTTCACAATAGAGAAGGATGCAGGATATATGCCTCGTCACATTACTATGACACCAGCGTGTATGTCCACTTGTTGGTTTTCACCGTGTCCATGAACAATGCCGCCACCTGGTTCATCTAGATGCGTAACCCTTTTGGTTGGCCCAGCAGGCAGTCCACGCCGGGAGAACAATACGACTACCAATAATCCCACCATATTTACAGATGAGTTTATATATCAAACTATGTTCGTGTTAATCCTTATATGACCTAATTTATAGGCCATAACAGCGGCTCGTTATCCTTAATGGATGGAATATGGAGTATACAAAAAATATATATTGCTACCATCCATAGGTTGGGTATGAAACGCAAGCTGGCCGCAACAGTAGACACGATGAATATGCAGCTCCTCTTCTTATTCAAAGCCAGTATTTTACCGTGGCTAAGACATATGCGACTAACACGGGGAAGAAAAAAAAAGTGATAATGTAATCATCTATTTTAACATCATTAGCCCAGCTGGATATGAAGTGCCAATAATAAACAGGCGTTGCCATCAAAGTGTATGAATATCGGGTAACACAATAAACCAATCTGCTTACCATTCATAGAACTTGTGGAAAATACTGTATATATTTTCCGGAAATACGGTAATTTATAGGTAAATAGATGCCCTATATTGTATTTTAAAAAAGAAGTATGTTATCGAAAATGGAACCTGCGGATGGCAGGTCAGTCGCCCATTTTGTTTTGAATTGTATTAGAACGTTGGTGAAATGGGAAGAATTTTTTCGTGTTCAGAAGTTAAAATTGGCTACACCTCTCAATTAGGAGGCGAATTGGTGGATAGCATTCCTGATAACTTGAGATATCAGCGTCTGAACAAGACCTCTCCAGGAACCTCAGATAACCCTAGATTTTTGTGGAATAATTCTGGCCAGCATTATTCAAAGATTTAGTAGAGTGAGGTTTTCTGAGTATGATTCACTTTATTCACCATCAAAATTGGTGAGTGGATATTAAGATATTTCCATTCTGTTATGATATGTGAGTAGATATTATCTTTTTATTATTAATATACAGTCCACAAATTTTATTTACCAGCATTCCTGTGTATATTCGATTTATATTAATAGGTCCAGAGCAACTTGGTGATATGACAGTGGTAGTATCGACGGGGAACATTTGTTGCGACCTAGGTGTCCAAATTCCTACTCGTCTAACTTATAAATAATATTATCTTTGTTCATTACTGTTATGTATAAAAGATACATTCAGCTCAATGTAATTTTTCCATATTTAATTTGCCCCGTTGGTCCTTCTTGAACCGAGGTAATAGTGAAGTCATTAATTAGTTAAAACTTAATCAATAAATATTTGAAATGACGAGAAGGAGGTGAGTTAAGTTCAACAAATTTACTTAATGTGGTAGTGGATTATAATTATTACAATGTTAATTTGGAAAGTCAAAGTGTGGCTAAAGAGTATATAATGTGTATATAAATTTTGCAAAGCCAAAGTGCTAGGATTTATATTAATGTATTTATATATTAATTTGAAGATAATTCTGGTCCAATATTTATATCATTGTATGTGTATTTGATAGCCAAGTGTAACCACTATTCATTTATAATATTTAATGTTGCTATGCCAAATTCCTGCAAGGATTTATTATTTGTATATATTAATTTGATAAGCCATGTCTGCTAAAGGTTTGTATTAATAACATTTTAAAATTTAAAATAATTTTCTTACATTTAATTGCTAAGCTCAAGTACTAGATTAGTCAAAGGAAAGTTGTACTATTTACCTTTAGAGTACATAATTTAGTACATATCAGTGTTATTAAGTTGAATTTAATACATTGCAACATGGCTGCAATTGAGGAAAGTAATGTAGGAAGACAAACATATGGAATATAGAGCAAAAAAAAGCTTTCCACGCTCAAAGCTAGGAAGGGAATGTAAACAAAAGTTTACAATAAATGTTTGGATTAATGAATCAAGAAACGTGAAACTGATGAATTAAAATTGTATTTAGATCTTTAAGGTAATAGACATGATTCATACAAATTATATTACAACACAAATATGAAGGAGATTTATTAGTAAACTGTGTAGATTGAGACCTGAAGTAGATCTTATGATTAATCAGTATTATAATTAGAAGAAAAGATTCTTTCTTGTAAGAGTCAGGCTTGAATAAATTAAAATGTGTAAACCACAGGCAGTTAATCATCTGCTCCAACCAAATAAGATGTTTTTGCCAAAACACCCCAGAATATGTTTACCTTATTTTATTCCTGGTGAACATTGGGAGAATTTTGGTCAATTTTTTAAAGCAGCTGTGCAGACAGGAGTGACCTAGCCTTTGTAACTAAATTATTTTACACTCAACGACAGTAAGAGGAGATGCTCACATACTCATACAACCTTTTCCCCAATGTTTGATTGACCTTACAAGGAAGCATTAATTTGGTTGAAGTACACTTATGGTAATATAGAACAAAGTAAGGTTGATCTAGTGAATATTATTGTAATTTAAAATCGCCAAATCACACTTTACAAAGGTTTACAGCAGTTTAGAGCTTAAAGTGGAGAGCACTCTCAAAACGAAGGAATCAAACTGGTTATTGAGTGCCACGGTATAGAAAAATTAAGCTGCAAAACACTTTGAATGGATCACGAAGAAATATACAAGGGGTTATTTTGTTCTGAGGAAATAAGACTAAGCTACAAGATTAATTGTTCATTGCAGACCCCATCCAACTACCCTCATATTAAAAGATGCAACACATAATAACTCGAGGTATCGTCAATTTTCCAAATAGGGCAAATTATCCCAATGGTAATCAATCAAAATTCATTACCTTAAAAAAAGTTGCCTAGGTGCATATCAAGAAGCTAAGAATAAAATAATGATTCTCCACAAGTAAGAAGAATAAGTTTCCCTCCTAAGAGTAGCCCAGTTAAATAAGAAACCAGTCAGAGAAAGAGAGATTGTCTTTTCTGCAAGGTACTCATTTTCTAAGAATTGCAAATGCATACAATTCAAGGAATGATAAAGTTGAAAGATTGGAGGAACTTGACAGAGTACAGATGTTTAGGTATCATAATGTAAAAGGATGCTATGCCAAATTAAACAACTGTTATCATGTCACAAAAGGAAGTCACAATATAGTCATGTGTAAGGGTCTATAGATAATGTTTGATAATTAATGATAATGTTGACAATCCTGACACAACAGTAGCTAATTGTAAAAATGCTGCTAATTTTAATAATGATGGTTTTTGCTGAAGTAGCCTTAACCTGTGTTACAGGAAAAATTGATGACAAAAGGCATAAATCAAAAAAGTAATTGCTTATGGACCAGGATCCCAGCGTACTTCATAAAATGTAAATGTCCTTGATGGTATGAAAGTACAGATGGGAAGATCCCACAATCCCACAACTTTAAAATTATCTGGTTTTCTCTCTCGATAACAGGTCTACACAATTGTATGACACTGTTTATGTAACTGTCATGTTTGGCATGAGAAAAAACGTGTTCATGCAGTAATTGTGATAACTCCAGAGTAAAATATCTACAGTAGGGCTTAGTAAAGCTACAGACTTTCACATAATGTAAAATTTAGCACCTTCAGGTGTAAGGGCTGGATTCTGTAGGCCCACTAAATATTTTGATAGGTAGTGACTAATTATGCCTCCTATGTAAAGGGTATGGTAAAGAAATGGGTGTCACCCTTTTGAAGACTGCTGGAGGCCATGGTAATGTATGGTAGGATTCCTCGTAAAAATAATTCATGACTAGATGAAAACTACAAATCCCCCATAACTGTGTCTTACTCATGAAATCGTACCCCAGGTATAATTCTTTTCTTCCAAGAGGATGTTTGAGCCATTGCAATAAATGTGGGAATTTATACAGCATAGGATAAAAGTAAATAAGAAAGTACAGTAACGATTCTTTTACTCCAGAAACAATACCTGAGAGATGTAAAATTTGAATCATGGACCAATACTGGGTACTACTTCGTGGAGACTGAACCATCAGAATTGCTGCACAATAAACAGAATGGCATATGACCATTAAAGCTCAGCGCCGCGAACTGAGTAAGACACCAAGACTTGTTTAACTGCCTATAATGAATATAATTGCTGAGCAGTAATTAATAAAAATTATAGAAGAGGTTTACCGTCCTAGCAAGCCAAAATTTATGGTCACTAATTTGCCACATCACGGCGTGAAGAAGGATTCTAAGACCACTCCTTTGAGATTGATTAATTGTAGTGCCAGGAGTAACAAAAATGTACCTAGTTTAAATGACTGTTTGATGACAGGTCCGTCGGTTGACCAGAAAAATTAGGTGATAGCTTATTAAATTTCAGGGTAAGAGAATTATGCCTTTACGGCTGACATAATAAAGCTTTCCTAAGAGTGGCTTAAAAGCTGCCTGACGCGTATTGAACCACCCACTTCTTATGGCCGAGAATCCTATTGACCCACTTAGCCTCTGAAAACCTTTTCGCTTTAGGAGCTTATTATTTGGTGCTACATCCAGTCCCGTTCCTACTTCAAGCGACGATAAATGCCACACCTTAAACGGACGGGAAAGTCCATTAAGTAAAGGTAATGAAACAAAACAATTTTATGTGACAATTTCCTGGGTGTGACGGTCAACTGAAGAGTAACTGTTAATGACTTATAGAAGGCTAATAAAAATAATGCAATGGCAAATATCCTCTGAGGGGAATGGAAATAGTAATTCGTCCAAATTTAAGGAACAAAATAAAGTAAGGATGTCCTGGAGAAGAAGTGCCACAATGAGTAAGTATTGGGTTTAACTTGGGATACTGAGAGAGATTTGTTCATGTTAAAACCTAAGAATTACAGTAATGCCCAATAAATTAACTAAGAGAGTTTGCTTGCTGAAGTTTCCAAATGTTTTTGATCCACTAGTTTAGTGTCACCCCTAACTAAAGAGGGGAAATTAATTCAGGAAGCATGAAACTTAAATGTGCTTGGGATGAAAATTCACCTGAGCAATTCAGTAACCGGGGATGAATTCATGGTGATTATGAAAAAATTCCAGTGTTGGAGTTCCCACCCAGGTGGCCAATCCAAAATGGGAAAAATGTACTCTCCACATTATTTGTGAATGCTTCAAAAATTGACATATGAGCAGTTGCTTACCTTCAATGTAATAGTGTTATTCTCTATTCTAAGTTCTAAAGTGTCTCCAATTAAATCACTTTAACCATGCCTAATTTGGAATAACAGCCATTTATGTAGGTGTCAAATTAGCTAATTTAGAAAAGAAATAAGTTCAGGAGATAAAATAATACGACACAGTAATTTGGTCTGATAATGAGGAATCCCTTTACAATGGATCATTATGGAACAGTAAAATTGTGTACTACAAAACAGAGTCGTTGAATTAAATCAGGATACAAGAAATATATTAGTCCTGGTCAGCATATGTTCACATTAAATCATATACCTTGTGAGGAGAATCCAGCCTGATTTCTTGTCTCGAGGTTACCTTAGAATAAATTTGTAAATCTGTTTCATGGTTTAAAGGACCGAGCTGGTTGGTAAATAAAGCTATTGCCTTACAAGTAAAGCGTAATATTGCTCCTGTTGAAATGACGACTGCGACCAACACCGCACCAATAGATTTGTCTCCTTCATTAGCAGAAGCCATTAGAAAAAATAGGTTAATCTTCTTTAACCCCAAACTAACACTGTACAAGTTGTGTTTTAATTTTCTAAACAATGCATATATCATATAATTTTTCACATCCTCTGATATTGAATAAAGAGGGTACCAAGAAGAAATCTATGAACTGAATTAAATTGATGATGGAAAGAAAAAATTGTGAAAGATTCCATAATAAGAAAATTGCGGCTGTATTTTAGAGAAACAATGTAATTAAGGTTCAGAGGTAGTTACAAAATGCTGAATTGGGTGATTATGCTAAACACCCTATCTTATACTGCCAAAAGCTCATCATCTAACAAATTTAATGTTCCTAAATGCCGCATAAAAATGTAATCATGGTGGGGAACAAGATACCTTTAAATTGTATGAGAGAAACTTTCCTGATTCCCACAAGGAACGCAAAGTGTAAACAGGGGATTAAATCTTGTGTAATATGTCGCCATGGGTGGCTGCCAGATCTATATGTACCCAGGTCCCTCCACCATTGTCCCAAATAGCAATTGAGTTGTTTAGCAACGAAACTCTCCGGCCCGGCCCGCAGTGTGGAAAATACGTATAAAATTTTCCGGAAATAACGTAATGTAATAGGTAAATAATGCCCTATATTTGTATTTTTCAAAAGAAGTATTGTTATCGAAATGGAAAACCTGTGCTGGGCAGTCAGTCGCCCATTTTGGTTTTTGAATTGGATACAACGATAGTGTAATGGGAAGTAATTGTCGTGCCTAAGAAGGTTAAAATTGGGCGGAAACCTCACAAATAGGAGGCGAAATTGTTGGAAATGTGCCAGTCCGGCATAACATGAGATATCAGGCGACAGGACAGGACAACTCCAGGAACCTCAAAAAGCTGTCTAATTTGATGTTTAATTTCTGGCCAGTTAAAATTTTCATAAATTGTAGCAAAAGGGGGGGGGTCCTGGTACATGACACATTAATCTCCAGTCAAATTGGCGAGTGATATTAACAATATATTTTCCTTCGTTATGTAATTGTGTATATATATATAACCATTTATTATTTTTAATATACAGTCCACAAATTTATATATTTACTAGCATTCCTGGTGTATGTATATTTCATTTAATTAATAGGTCCAGAGCAACTTGTGGATATGACAGTGGTAGGTGTCGAAGGGGAACATTTTTTGCGACCTAAGTGTCTCAAATTCCTACTTGTCTAACTGATAAATAATAGTTATCATTGTTCATTTACTGTTATGCATATAATTATACATCCAAGTAAATGCAATTTTCCACAGAACTGGTGGGATTGCAAACTACAAAATCACTCGGTAGCTCTTAGGTATTTTTTTTAAACGTATGAAATGTTGAGACTATTTACTTACTGCATTACCTAGATAATAAAGAACCATATGCTGATATAATACTAACGTTAAAAACATAGAACTATAACCTAATTAGGTAGGACAAGAGACCCCATTTGACCCGTGTAATTATTACGCTGCCGCGGGTGCACAATAAACTAAGCGATCAACTGACCATAAAAAATTAAGAAATAATACAACAAGGAGGGAGGGAGGGAGCTGCCTTCTCCATCACTGTTGTGTCAGTAAACACACCGAAGCTGTATGCTAAACAACGACGCTGTGCAACGATGGATGCTGTGCAGCAACGGTACGCTATGCAACCAAGTGCTCTCTCGCGCTCACGCTGGGAGTAAAACGACGCTGTAAAATTGCGTTGAAATATTTAATAAATTCATAGTATACCATTAGTTATAGACAAATACTGCTTTAATTTTTGAAGACCAACACTGCGTACTAATGCTCATTTTGCCTCTGTAGCTTAGTGAAGTTGCTATGAGGTTGTGTTCTGAAGTCTACGTGTGTTTTGAAATTTATTTTATACTTTGAATTACCCGTGTGCTTTGAAATGCATGATTTTTAAATTCATTAGCTTTCAGATGCAGGTGTATCGTTCCAAAATGCACGTGCGCTTCAAAACGATCACTTCAACGCTATTAAAGTTAGGTTACGTTAGCTTCAAATAACCAGATGTGACCAGTTATACATTAATAACAATAAGAACAATAATGCGTAACAAATAATGGGAATCACGCAGGTTAAAAACGACAAAGTTGCACAGGATACATACACCGAGGGGGGGGGGGGGGTCTTCCTCTCAGTGTATACAATAACAATAATAATAACCTTGATTTCTACTAGTACATGATACAATTTGACAGACCTAGCCGACATTAATAACATACTATATAGAAAGCCCTTGGCTATGCAGAGCATTTCGGGCAACTCGGGTTAATTTTGTCCTCCAGGATGCGACACACACAACCCGAGAGTTCACTGTATTCCCTATTTTCTGGATTAAAGAATTCTTGTGTGATTCACAAATAACCCGCATATAGGAGAAACTTATGACCACGTTTCGATCCTATTTGGACAGAAACGTCGTCATAAGTTTCTTTCAACTATGTGCGAGTTATTTGGGTGTTGTTCCCGTCACGGTATTGTGCCTTTTTATTCTTGTCTAAGTGTTAAAAGGGTTACGTTACAGATAATAGCTTCCAGAGGTCACTGTCCCTGAGTTGTCCCAGGCTGTGTGGCCTTAATGACTATTATAGTTGATTTAAACCCCATTAACGCTTAACCCGTAGGGGATCACACACTGCTTGAAGAATGAGAAGCAATCAAGTTCAATCCAAGGACGGAGAGGATCCACCTGGAGAGTGTTCCGGGGGTCAACGCCCCCGTGACCCGGTCCTCGACTAGACCCCCGATGGATCAGGGGCTGATCTACCAGACTGTTACTGCTAGCCACATGCAATTCAACGTACGAACTACAGCCCGGCTGATCGCTCCAGTTCCGAAGTTCAAGAGCCCTTCATTAACATCAATAAAAATTTAATCTCTTGATAATAGGGATAATAGTAAACTGTGTACATATACAAATACAAGCATCTACGTACACAATGCACACATCTGAGTATACTTACACTACAAATATAAAAAAATTGTGATGACAAAAGTACTGAAGACGGTACACCGTGAGTATAGTTCGGCAGCATCCTGTAGTTACAAATGGACAATTACAAACTTGAACTACAAGTAAACAATATACTACTAACACTCACCCTTCACTGATGACTGTGTCAATGTCTCCAGCTGGGGAGTTAATTTTTCTGACAGGAAGACGTGACCTTCTCTATGCTTGACGATACACTCGTAGATCATCATGTATCCTCATTTTTACATGATGAATGGAGCAGGCAACTCTCAGTCCATTCACAAATACATCTAGACTCGTTCATAATAACTACGCACATTTAATCAGTCCGGAGCTGTTGATTGTGACTGGTTCATGTGACTTAAAGCCTATTGACTACACTAGGATCATGAAGGTTCATGTAAACTTCTCACCACTAGACTTTTATGCTATTTTTCAGCTGATTTTGGGTTATCATAGATAATTTACACTAAGTATGATAATTGTCCTTACGTGTACCTGTACCTAAATATGTGTAACTGTACTTGTGTGTTTCTGTACCCAAATAAACTTATATATACGCTGATCAGCCGGGCTGTGGCTCGTACGTTGGTTTGCGTGCAGCCAGCAGCAACAGCCTGGTTGATCAGGCTCTGATCCACCAGGAGGCCTGGTCACAGACCGGGCCGCGGGGGCGTTGACCCCCGGAACTCTCTCCAGGTAAATACACGTCCTGTAGCTATTGTCGTCGTAAATATCATTTTAGTACATTTCAGATGTTTTTCCCCGGCGTCACTCGTGTTAAAAACGGTCAGGGGAAATGTAATCAACAGTGAGCAAGTGACTCGTCCACACCAAAGACAGCTGATAACTGAATAATAAATGACATGAACCTAAACAATGGAGGAATTTTGAGATGTTATTGGTCACGAAATAAAGTGATTGTGATTGGTGGTTCCAGTGGTCCCGTGTGCGCCCATTGGTCAGTACAACTGTCCAGCTGTCTAACTGCCCTTCATGCACTCACACACGTCACTCTAAATCAAGTCAATCGTTCTTCTTTTTCATTTTTACCTGGCGATGGTTTTTTCTATCTTCAATTTAATGATTTTTTTCATTAAAATAATAATAATAATAATAATAATAATATTATTATTATTATTATTATTATTAATATTATTGCTATTATGATGATTATTATTATTATTTCATGGGGAAGTGCTAAACCCGATGGGGCCACTCAGTGCCTGGGCTGGTTGGTTGGGTAATGGGGGTTGATTTATTATAATCATGGGGAGCGCTAAAACCGTAGCGATTGTACAGCGATTGTAGGTGAGGGGGTGGAAAGGAGATTCATTTTTAGGGAACTGAAGCACAGATCCTATTCCCTATATCAAGAGCCCCTCACCAGCGTCAAGGAACCTCCCATGAGGGGTAATGGGGGGTGAAAGTCTATCGACAACATGAGGGTCATTAAAGATACTTTAATTTTTGTAGATTAGGGATTAAATTAAACTCTCAGCATATATACGTTGATAGACATTAACCTCTCGGTATACATATATCCTGTGATGTGCGCCTGCAAATTAGTGATTCCACTGTATTTATATATATATATATATATATATATATATATATATATATATATATATATATATATATATATATATATATATATATATATATATATATATAAAATAATATTATATATTTTATATATTATATATATATATATATATATATATATATATATATATAATTATATATATATATATATATATATATATTTATATATATATATATTATATATATATATATATATATATATATATATATTTTAATATTATATATATATATATATATATATATTATATTAATATATATATTATATATATTATATATATATTATATTTATATATAATATTATAAAATATATATATACACACATGAAATCTGTTCCGTCCATTAAAAATCCGTAGATCAATTGTTAGGGCATTCCAATCACAAACGAAAAATCACGTATTCGATTCCGGGCGAGTCAAAACGTTGGGTATCTTCGAACATGAAGCCCTCGTTCACGCAGCACTAAATAGGCTCCTAGGTGTTAACTGAGTAATGTGGATCATATCCTGGGGGAAACAAGGGTTTTTTACCATAGATCACAGGGGAGTACTTGGATTTGCAGTGAGCGAGGTGAAATAGGCAGCGCCAGCGGCCTGTAAACGGAACTGCGTTGAAAAAAATCAACTATCACCCCCACTAATGTTGCAATACTCGGAAATAAACTCAATGACTGAAGAGGCTGAAACAGAGAATCAGTGATATGGATGCACTCGGTGTTTAATTATAGTATAGCACGCGTCCCGGACCCGGCCAAGGATAACCTTCTTCCTGAGGTGCACTCTTTCCTTTTCATTAATATTATATTCATGGCGAAGTAGTAAACCCGCAGGGTTATACAAACCCTGGGGGCCTTTCACGGGTTGATG
>NC_069406.1:28277678-28294275 GCF_026875155.1 Cherax quadricarinatus
TTCGGTCCCTGCTTCCTAGGATCACTACGACAACTCCAAATGCACTAGAAGACAAAAAAAATGCGGGATTTAATTTTAATCAGACTTTGCAAAACCTTTCGAAAGTGGACCCAGGCGAAATACGTAAAAAATAGTGAAGGGGAATAACAAAAAGTGGGTAAAGGGATTAAAATTTTCCCACTAACAAACACAGGGGGTTCGTCCCCGAGTAAAGTCCGAGACAGCTACGTGAAAAGCTCTGTTCCACAAGGCACATACCGCTCCATTTTGTTCCTCATCTCATATCCGACATAGACAAGATGTCACCACAGCACCGTTCTTCCTTTGCAGATGGACACCCGAATCTGCATACAGTGTCTTCCCATTGCAGACACTGCAAACTCCAGGCCCGGACACAACCAAAATCTTTCAGTGGCTGCAGAAAAAAATATGAATTCAACGTTTAAAAAATTTTCAATTACCAATATGGTAAACATAGGAAATTAAATCTTCATCAAGAACAAAACAAATTCTGGCACAAATAGAGCAAACCCCAAACGTCAAAGACCTGGGATGATCATGTCGGGGGATCTCCCCTTCAAGACCATAATTGTATCAATCGCATCTGCTGAAAAATGAGACGGGAAATGGATAATGAAACCTTCAAAAAGGGGGGCCAAGCCCATAATGACACTTTTCAGTCACTTGTTCTATCTAGGCTGGAATATTGCTGCACACTAACAGCAACTTTCAAGGCAGGTGAATTGCCGACCTAGAAAATTACAGAAGACTTTCACGCGTGCATAACGAGATCAAAACACCCAATTAATTGGGAGCGCTTGAGGTTCCTAAACCGTATTCCTGGAACGCGGAGGAGAGATACATGATTGTATCACCTGGAAAACCCTAGAGGGACTAGTACCGAACTTGCACACGAAAATCACTCACTACGAAAGCAAAAACCTTGGAGACGATGCACCATCCCCCAATGAAAGCAGGGGTGTCACTAGCACGTTAAGGACCATACAAAAATGTTGGGGGCCCGAGACGTTCAACTGCTCCAGCACATAAGGGGGTTTACCAAAAAGACCCCTGGCACTTCAACCCTGGAAATGGACAAGACTAAAGTCATTTCCCTGATCAGGGTGTGGCTCGTACTTTGGGTTTGCTTTGCGCAGCGGCAACACCTGGTTATCAGGCTCTATCACCGGGGAGGCCTGGTCCAGACCGGGCCGGGCCGGGGCGGGGTTGAATTTTCCGGAATTCTCTAAAGGTAAAGGTAAAGGTAAACAAAGTGAAGCGTCAACAGTGGCATGACTAGTAAGCAACTGCTACTAATGTGCGTGTTGTAGATGAATGGTTCAAAGAACCGACACATTGTTAAATTAGACACATGTGCAACTCTTGAGTATCTTTATTGAGGAAACGTTTCGCCACACAGTGGCTTCATCAGTCCATACAAAGGATAAACTTGAACAGGAGGAGAATGAGGTAATCAGTCCCTCAACCTTGAGACGATGTGGTCAATCCATCAGTCTTGAATAGAATACGGCATATGAACGGAGAAGCAGCTTATAAACCGTATGGCAGGAGAGGTGCAGCAGTCGTAGGTGGTGTCACATTTGTCTAATTTGGAAGTAGGTCGTCCCCAAAGGGTTAGGAAAGCGAAGAATTCCAAGTATTAAAGATCCCAAGAAGTTTGCAGTGTTCTGACAGGATTGTAGATGAATGGTTCAAAGAACAGACACATTGTATTCTATTCAAGATTGATGGACTGACCACATCGTCTCAAGGTTGAGGGAATGATTACCTCATTTCCCCCTGTTCTTCAAATTTATCTTGTAGGATGATGAAGCCACTGTGTGGCGAAACTTTTCCCTCAATAAAGATACCCAAGAGTTGCACATGTCTAATTTAACAATGTGCGTGTTCTTGGATGAACTGCGGGAGAAGTAATGGCTAATAGTCCATCAAGCGCGCCTCCTGGAAAGACCGGCTACGTTGTAAATAGAGGCAAAAAAAAAGTAGGAGGGTAGGAAGGAGAGAGTCCCATAAACTACAACAGTGGTTCTTCACCTATTTTGGTCAAATTGGGTGGCGACCTTACACCCTATCGCTGTTGGTTTTTATCTCCACGACCTCCTCACTCTATATAAAATTCTAAATGTAAAAAATTAAGTCCTTTTTAGTTACATAGGAAAATTGAGAAATTAGTTTCCATTCTCAACTTGATTATTTTTCACTAGTCATAAGAATCAGTTTGAGCAAATTGTAAATGCACGTTTATTTTTGCTCCTGGTTCGTCCCCCATCCCCCTGGAAATTACTCACACACCCCTCGGGTAGGCCGAAGTCCCCCTGACGTCAAAGAACCGCTGGGCTAGGCTCACTGCCAGTGACAGTCAATTTACCACTAATTGTTATACTCATTTTTTCCCAGACACCGGTAAGCCAGCAGAAGGCATTAATTCAGTGACCAGCAGCTCCACTGAGCGAGTCTCTCACAAGTGACTAACGCCTGCTTCAAGAAATTTCCCTGACAAATAAAATACCCTCTACCAGCCTCGACTTCAACGAGCGTTAAATAACAGAAGTGCGAGATACGTCACAATGGTTCATCCACTAGATTAGAGGTTTGCGAAGCATGACGTCATTGCAAAGTTAAGTAATGAGGGCGTGAGAGGTTTCATTATCCACCACAATCGACTCTTGTGTCATCACTCTCGCTTTTTCTCTGCTCGATCCAAACATTCAAACCGAGCCTGGCATCACATATACTCATGATGCAGCAGTCCCAGTCGATGCCAGCAGTCACGTGAAGCTTACACAAGTCTAATAGAGCACTGCATTAGGCCTATACTAGGCAGGTCCAACTTGATTTACCCATTATCACTCGCGTACGTGTCATACCTATTTTTTTTTAAAGCTAGCAACCCAAAGCACTTAAGGATTGTTCCACTCGTCTAAAACTCTAGTGCCAAACCATTTCTTTCGTATATTAAAAGAGCTAATTTATTGAACATCCCTCTTTCCTCCTACATTCTGTGTAGGACACCTTACATCCTATGCAGGACACCCTACATGTTGTGTAGGACACCCTCCTACATCCTGTGTAGTATATATACCCTTCTATGGTGCCGGTTAAAAATCACAAAGCTAAACTTATTTTAAGTTAGGTTAGATTGCCTTAAGTTAAAGTGCATTACGTTAGGTTGTCACGTTTAGTAAAGAATGCACACACATCATATATTCATTCAGTTCGCTAAAATTTTCCCTTCACTTCATACGTGATTGAAGGAAGCTTGCGACATACATTCTTAACAAGACTACCACCAATCCAGCTGAAGGAAAGCCTCCCAGTTACATTGTTCTACCGGTCAGCGACGCTGAAACTAACGTTTCTAAAATACTTGACAGAAAACTTGTTAAAATATCCATCAGTTCTTCAACTACTGTTAAAAAGTTAGTGCAGAAATCTAAGATCGACTGTGGCACTAGCGCAGGAGTATTTACAATACTATGTAGTGGATGTGACAAAATATATGTAGGAAAAATGGCAAGATCTCCTGATATTATGATCCGGGAGCCCCTCAGGGAAGGTTCCTTGATGTTGGTGAGGGGCTCTTGATTTAGGGAATTGGATCTGTGCTCCAGTTCCCCGAATTAAGCCTGAATGCCTTCCATATTCCCCCCCCCAGGCGCTGTATAATCCTACGGGTTTAGCGCTTCCCCTTGATTATAATAATATGATCCGGGAGCACAAGAACGCCTTCAACCGTGATAGTAAAAACAGCTTGTGCCCAACACAGAGACTATGCTGGACACCTAATGAAGTTCAGTGAGCGCAGGTTAGTCGTTAAGGAAGATTTACGAGGGCGCAAGTGTATAGAGGCTGAGCTAATTGCTGCCAGTAACACTATCCATCAAAAATTCGGAAGTTACACTATATCCAAATTCCTGATCAACAGGATACTGCCCATTCTGGAGACCGCTGTAATATGATGTTGGTAAGTACTTCTTAACCCAACTCAACCCATCTCGCCACAGTTGTGCTGCCACTACCACCGCCGTTGCTGTCGCGTCCCACGCCCTGTCGCAGCTTGCCACCTGACTCCTGGCACTGTATATACTCATTCCTAGTTATATCTGTATAAAGACTGAAGAAGCCACTCGTGACGTATGTTAGAATCATTATAATAATGGTGTACAGTACCGACAATCTGAGGGAATACATGTGTGCAACGCCTGGATATCTTTATTTGAAGTTGTTTCACCAACCAGCGGCTTTATTAATTCATTACAGAGATGATATACGAAGATGAAATAATAAGTTCCTTAACCTTGCTGATCTATATCCAGAAGACAGTTGAAGATGAAAAACTGATATCCTCATCTACTGCCCTCGCATATCCTGTATCAAAGTGATAAATCCATTGCTTGGCAAAATGCCCTCAAATAAAGATTAACAAGTGTTGGATATGTTTATTTTCTCAAGTTTAGAAAAGAAATATTAAATAGGCAGATACGTATCAGAGAACTTTGGGGATTTGTGAAAAGTTTGCCTTGAACCAACAGATAACAGAACGCAATAGAAACGAAAATGCACTAGTGATATCTTCACGAACAACGAGCAATAATCAGAGACATATGCGTAGATACAATATAATTTAATCACAAAATCATAAGTACAAACAAATGTAAATTCAGGGATCGACAAACTCTAGAAATAGTGTGAGTAGGGATGTTCGTAAATTTATCTTTGACAGTCGGAAAATTGACTGGGATAAAATAAAGAAGTATCAGGCATACCCTAGGAAACAGTCATGAGCACCTTAAATCCCTCACCAGTGCTTAGAAAAGTTGAGTACAGAAACATACAAGGTCTGTATAAAATATGTACCATTGTGAAAACCCAAAAATCAGAGAGAGAGATCGTGGACGATGGTCCAGAATAAAAGTTATCAGTTTGTTAAAAACGTGAATGTTACAACGATGATGATTTTAACAGAGATCACAGAGATACAACAACAACTTAGCTATTGCACCAGACAAAAGAAACATAAAAGGATCAAAAAGACATCCAAGATACTGAGAGAAACCCCAGCTGTTTGTACACATACAAATTCCAAAGTAAGAGCTACCTGTAAAATTGAAGCATTAATAACGGGAAGTTCATACACCGGTGAAAAAGAAATGGACAAAATTCTTAGACCAATATGAACCAATGTTCAGGAATTTAGTAAACGAAAGCAGTGTGGAGAATGCAGATTTTTTCATTACCTCTGAAGGGCGCGGCAATCATGTAACTGAAATAGACTAAGCCCGTCGAATTCGAAAGAGGAATAGAAAACATGCCCACTCATGTAGCATCTGGTCTGGGAGTGTAAAATACTACTACATGAGCATTAAGGATCGTTTGGAGGAGCTTAACTAAATGCAGGTGAAATTCCCAAGCCTTATAGCAGAGACACTAGCTCCTCTGCACAAGGGAGACATGAGAGCCCTGGACAAGAATTTTGGACCCATTGCCCTATCATCACAGTTTGTAAATGGTGTCAAATTACAAACTACATGGACCAGCACAGCCTAGACAGTCCACACCACATGGATTTAGAACAGGAAGATCGTGCTTGTCACAACTACTAAATCAGTGACAGAAATAGAGGCACTGGAAAAAATAAAATGGCGCAGATGTGATATTCTGGATTTCGAAAAGGCTTTTGACAAATACGATCATGGAGTGATTGCATATAAAATGAGGGCGATGTGTATAACAGGTAAAGTAGGCAAATGAATATTCAACTTTTAGACAAATAGAACAATTCGTATCATCATTTGCGGACGATATCAAAATAAGCATGAAAATCACCTCGGTAGAAGACGCGGAAAAACTGCAAGAAGATATAAACAGTCTTGGCAGTGGAAAATAAACAATGTCCAGTATGGCAAATCTCAACTGCTTAGATATGGAAAGAATGAAGAACTCAAAATGGGCACTGTATACAAAATGCAGGATCACTAAATAGAATGAGAGGACCATATGATGGACTTGAGGGTAATGTCAGCTGACCTGTCCTTTAGAAAACAATAGGGCAAATGTCAGGAAAATCCGGGAAAATGACGGAATGGATAATGAGACCTTTTAAAACAAGGGAAATGATGCCTTTGTTAACACGATTCAAATAGCTTGTGTTTTCTCGCATGGAATACTGTTCAGTGTTGACTGCTCCATTCAGGACAGGAAATATATAAGAACTGGAGCTGATAAAAAAAATAATTTACAGCCCGCATAGAACCAATAAAGCATTTAAATAACTGGGAATACCTTGGAATCCGATGTGCTCGCTGGAGCGAAAGAGAAAGACTATAATATATATATGTGGAAAGTATTAGTGCGCGTACTCCCAAATCTGCGCACTGCCAAAACAACATACTGGAGTAAGAGGTATGAGAGGAAGTATAAAACAACCCCAGTGACAAACAAGGGTTCCCGAACTGGTTGACCAGGCAAGCACCAGACCAGCCTGACAGGGCCAGGTTGTGGAATAGGAAAAAATCGAAACCCGTGAAAGATATTTCAAAGAAGCAGTACTCTCACTTTATAAATAAAACTTTGTTGGATGAAAATAACACTACCAGAACATAGGACCAGATTTAAAATAGTCGAAGAAAAAACTTATGTATGGGGGCTCACTAAACTCGTGAAAATTTAAAATACGATAAAAAAAAGTTTACGATATTTCTGAAAATTTTCAATTTTTACTTCACACTCTTTACAATTTTTTTAAGACATCATTGTTAGGATACCTTGAAGTGGTTCCCTGATTTTTTCCCGTCTGGGAGTGATAATGACAGAGGATCTCGCCTTCAAAGACCACAACAATGTGTCTACTGCATCTGCTAGAAAAAATGATAGGATGGATAATGAGAACCTTCAAAACTAGGGATGCCAAGCGCATGATGATTCTCTTCAAATCGCTTGTTTTCTCTAGGCTGGAATACTGCTGTACACTAACTGCCCCCTTCAAGGCAGGCGATATTGTTGACCTGGAGAGTATACAAAGAACTTTCATGGCACACATAAGTACGATAAGGCACCTAAATTACTGGGAACTGTTAAGTCTTGTATTCCCTGGAACGCAGGCGAGAAAGATACATGATAATATACACTTGGAAAATCTTAGAGGGATTAGTACCAAGCTTGAACACGAAAATCACTCCCTATGAAAGCAAAAGACTCGACAGAAGATGCAACATTCCTCTAATGAAAAGCAGGGGCGCCACGAGTACACTGAGAGACAACACAAGTGTCAGGGGCCCAAGACTGTTCAAATGCCTTCCAGCATATATAAGGTGGATTACCAATTGACCCCTGGCTATCTTCAAGAAGGCGCTGGACAGGCACATCAAGTCAGTACCTGACCAGCCGGGCTGTGGTGTGTACCTCAGTTCGCGTGCGGCCAGCAGTAACAGCCTGGTTGATCAGACCCTGATCCACCACGAGGCCTGGTCTCAGACCGGGCCGCGGGGGCGTTGACCCCCGAAACCCTCTCCAGGTATATAGGAAACGGGGGTTACATTTCTCGGATCACGCAGCTCCAGTGACATCTAGTTTATTATATTTTTGTGAAGAACGTTTTTTTCCATCGTTCCCTTGTGATGATGGCAGGTGGTGAGGTTCCCCGGGAAAGAGAGATGGAGTAAAATCAGCAAAAGGGCAGTGCACACTAAAGATCCAACCTTTGATTTAATGTTTGATTTTCTTGTTTCTTTCAACATAAAAATTTGCCGGGTGAGAAGGCGGGGGGTGCTGGGACCTGCAAACATGAGCCAGTAGGCCTGCTGCATTTCAGAAGATCCACAAGCGGAAATTTGGCTTTTTAGACGTATCGTTAAATAAATTTTCCTTTGCTGCTTTGTAATAAGAGGGGTTTATTTCTACAAGTCATGATACTTTTTATAAAACCCTAGCTGAATCAGTGCAACTCTGTAAAAAGTCCCGAAGCGGACATTTGGGCAACGGGTTTATTTTTGTTTCCAGGATGCGATCCCACCATCGTGACACCCGGGTACCTACTTACGCAGGTAAAACGGGGGACAGAGGTGTTTAAGGAAACGGTTCCGTGTTTTTACCGTACAGGGGCTCAAAACCCCAGACCCCAGTGGTAAATAGTGCTCTACCAACCGATTTACGGGGAACATTTGATCAACTACAAACTTTTCGGGTTTCCCAACCGTTATTACAGTCCAAATGCGGACCTCTCGATTTTAATGTTCTTTAAATTTGGTGCACCACTGTCAGTGAAGGGGCAATACGTCAGAAGACAAAAAAAACAAGGTTATATGTGTTTCCAGCACCAACTGGGCCCCAGTCAGCGCTAGAAAAAAAGTACAGACAACCTATCTTTTTGGGGTTTTGAAATTTTTATGTTAAGATAAGATAAACTAATAACTTTGGTGTCTTTTCATGAGAGCTTAATAGCTTAATTTACGATTTGTATGTATCTCCTTGCATGGAGATACATACAAATGGAGTTGTACGGACTGTATATTCAGACAATTTTGTGTATTATCCCGGACATTTGTGGAGGCCCTCGTGTTTGGGGGTTTGGAGGGGGGACCCGTTTGTGTTTACGAGGGTCGAGTTTCAGCTCCTGGCCCCGCCTCTTGACCTTCAGTTGACTGCCATAGTTGGTTCCTAGCCTCTTGGGCCCTATCATCTACGTCTGTTCAATTTGCTTCTTTACTTCCTGACACTAAAGAAGTGTTGCATAACATGTGTGCCCCGTGTGTGTGCAAAACTTTTGTAAGTGTTTCCTTGTTCTTGTCGCTCTCCTGTCGTAGTCTTTCTCAATCATGTCAACACATATAAGTATCGTTCACGTCGTAACTCGGATGGTGGTCTCTTCACCTCGCACCTGACGAACCGGAGTTGGATTTCCGGCACGAGTTTGTTCACCAAGTAGTAAGTGGATTCGTAGGTGTTATCCGACTGGTGTAGGTCGCATCCTGGGAGTGGATTAAGCGACCCCAAATGGAAATAGGACAGTTCTAGGTGGCAACCTCACTTTACTGGCTTATCCTGGGTTACTGACTCTCCGGATTAATAACTGGAATAAAATTTTTATTTTCTCTCTCCTAACCCACAGGATGGGTATGGGGTGCATAATAAACATATTAAACTTAAACTAACTTTGTCTTCGCTAGTAACTCGTTTTCCTAAGTTCCTCAGTTCCATAAGACACCTGCTGTCCCTGTTCACCCATCAGTAAAATGGGTACCTGGGTGTTAGTCGACTGGTGTGGGTCGCATCCTGGGACAAAATTGACCTAATTTGCCCGAAATGCTCAGCATAATAAACGGCTTTCTATATAGTAGCATGTCATTGACGTCAATTAAAACCGTATACCTTGTACATGTACCTGTAGAAATAAAGATACATTATATTCATACTTTTAGTCCTCTTTCTTTATCATTGATTAGTTCATTCTGCTTTTTCATCACTTTTTATTAAAGAAATAATTTTGGTAACCTTGAACTGACTTAGTTGTGTCTGCAGTTAGAGCCAGTCTTTGACTTTCTGAGGCTGTCAGGTTTTAGTGGCCCCAAAATTTTAAATTCGAAATTAAGTAATAAAGTATGGAAGAAGCAAAAATTATGAAGCTCCTCATGTGAGTTGCCAAGCTGTTGCTTAGCTTACACGTAATTCCAGCCTTGTTTACAGAGGTCGATTCATAACTTCTGGCTTCTTTAGTGTACAGTTTCCAACGTATCCTCTTGTTCTTGCCTCATCCTCTTTAGCAGACTATTCTCCTCTATCCTTTCTACTTTCCGGTTAATTTATATGCATGTCCTGCAGAATATGTAAAACTTGCGATTTTGGCTTAAATAGCAAAGCACTTCTTGCCGAATAGGGCAAGCGAAAATTTGTGAATGCAATAATTCCGCAAAAATCATTCTGAACCTAACGACAAATATATATTTTATTGTGTTTGTATATTATTAAATTATTATAAACTTACATATTTAGTTGGATTAGGCTAAATTAAATTGCGCTTGTTATAATAAGGTTAGGTAAGTTTTCTAAGGTGCCTTTGGTACAAAATTATTAATTTTTACAGTAACATAAATGAAAAAATATATCTTTAAACGTATAAGAGAAAATTTTAGAGACGACTTAATTTGAAATGAGTTCTGGCTAATTGACCAATTTTACCTATTTGGCAATGTGTGTGTGTATGTGTGTGTGTGTGTATATATATATATATATATATATATATATATATATATATATAAACAAGTCGGCCGACTCCCACCGAGGCAGGGTGACCAAAAAGAAAGAAAATCCCAAAAAAGAAAATACTTTCATCATTCAACACTTTCACCTCACTCACACATAATCACTGTTTTTGCAGAGGTGCTCAGAACACAACAGTTTAGAAGCATATACGTAAAACGATACACAGCATATCCCTCCAAACTGCTAATATCCCGAACCCCTCCTTTAGAGTGCAGGCATTGTACTTCCCACTTCCAGGACTCAAGTCCGGCTTTATAAAAAAAAACCGGTTTCCTGAATCCCTTCACTAAATATTACCCTGCTCACACTCCAACAGATCGTCAGGTCCCAAATACCATTCGTCTCCATTCACTCCTATCAAACACGCTCATACACGCCTGCTGGAAGTCCAAGCCCCTCGCCCACAAAACCTCCCTTACACCTTCCAACCTTTTCGAGAACGACCCCTACCCCGCCTTCCTTCCCCTACAGATTTATACGCTCTCCATGTCATTCTACTTTGATCCACTCTCTCTAAATGACCAAATCACTTCAACAACCCCTCTTCAGCCCTCTGACTAATACTTTTATTAACTCCACACCTTCTCCTAATTTCCACACTCCGAATTTTCTGCATAATATTTACACCACACATTGCCCTTAGACAGGACATCTCCACTGCATCCAACCGCCTCCTCGCTGCTGCATTCACAACCCATGCTTCACACCCATATAAGAGTGTTGGTACTACTATACTTTCATACATTCCCTTCTTTGCCTCCATAGATAACGTTTTTTGTCTCCACATATACCTCAACGCAAAACTCACCTTTTACCCTCATCAATTCTATGATTAACCTCATCCTTCATAAATCCATCCGCCGACACGTCAACTCCCAAGTATCTGAAAACATTCACTTCTTCCATACTCCTCCTCCCCAATTTTATATCCAGTTTTTCTTTAAATCATTTGATACCCTCATCACCTTACTCTTTTCTATGTTCACTTTCAACTTTCTACCTTTACACACACTCCCAAACTCATCCACTAACCTTTGCAATTTTTCTTTAGAATCTCCCATAAGCACGGTATCATCAGCAAAAAGCAGCTGTGTCAATTCCCATTTTGTATTTGATTCCCCATAATTTAATCCCACCCCTCTCCTGAACACCCTAGCATTTACTTCTTTTACAACCTCATCTATAAATATATTAAACAACCATGGTGACATTACACATCCCTGTCTAAGACCTACTTTTACTGGGAAGTAGTCTCCCTCTCTTCTACACACCCTAACCTGAGCCTCACTATCCTCATAAAAACTCTTTACAGCATTTAATAACTTACCACCTATTCCATATACTTGCAACATCTGCCACATTGCTCCCCTATCCACTCTATCATATGCCTTTTCTAAATCCATAAATGCAGTAAAAATTTCCCTACCTTTATCTAAATACTGTTCACATATATGCTTCAATGTAAACATTTGATCTACACATTCGCTACCCACTCTGAAACCTCCTTGCTCATCCGCAATCCTTCATTCTGTCTTACCTCTAATTCTTTCAGTTATAACCCTACCGTACACTTTTCCTGGTATACTCAGTAAACTTATTCCTCTATAACTTTTACAATCTCTCTTGTCCCCTTTCCCTTTATATAAAGGGACTATACATGCTCTCTGCCAATCCCTAGGTACCTTCCCCTCTTTCATACATTTGTTAAACAAAAATACGAACCACTCCAACACTATATCCCCTCCTGCTTTTAACATTTCTTTCATGATCCCGTCAGTTCCAGCTGCTTTACCCCCTTTCATTCTACGTAATGCCTCACGCACCTCCCCCACACTCGCATCCTGTTCTTCACTCCTAAAAGATGGTGTACCTCCCTGGCCAGTGCATGAAATTACCGCTTCCCATTCTTCGTCGACATTTAAAAGTTCCTCAAAATATTCTCGCTATCTACCCAAAACCTCCATCTCCCCATCTACTAACTCTTCTACTCTGTTTTTAACTGACAAATTCATTCGTTCTCTAGGCTTTCTTGTTTAACTCACTCCATATATATATATATAATTATTATAATATATATATATATATATATATATATATATTATATATATATACATGTATATATATATATATATATATATATATTATACTATAATATATAAATATATATATAGCATATAATATATATATATATATAATATATTATATATATATTTATACATGTATATATATATATATAATATATATATTAATTAATATATATATAATAATATTATAATATATATGAATAATAATATATATATAATATATATATATTATTATATAAATATATTTATAAATTATATATGTCGGCCAAATATAAAACTGGTCAATTGCAAGAACTATTTAAAATTAAGTCCTTTCAAAATTTTCCTATACGTTTAAGATATATTTTTTCATTAAGTTAGAATAATTTTGCCCCCAAATTAGAATTTCACAAATTTACCTCCTTATTAAAAGCGTTTATTTAAGCCAACCCAATTCTTTGATTGGACAAAATTTAAAATAACAATAAATATATTTTAATAAATAATTTTCAATTATTAATAAAATTTATTTATATATGGCAAGATCGTTGTTTTACCGTGAAAATTCTTATTGGCAGAATATATATATATATATAAAATATATATATATAATAATTAAAATATATTTTATATATAATATATAAATATCTTAAATGATTTTTATGATATTATTATAAAATATTATTATATATAATATATATATATATTATATATAGGTAGTAGGTTGGTAGACAGCAACCACCCAGGGAGGTACTACCGTCCTGCCAAGTGAGTGTAAAAACGAAAGCCTGTAATTGTTTTACATGATGGTAGGATTGCTGGTTGTCTTTTGTCTGTCTCATAAATATGCAAGATTACAGGTACGTCTTGCTACCCTTTTACTTACACTTAGGTCACACCTACACATACATGTAAAACGTTTATTTTTACACACTCATCTGAGTTTTCTTTGATTTTATCTTAATAGTTCTTGGTCTTATTACTTTTCCTTTTATATCCATGGGGAAGTGGAATAAGAATCTTTCCCCGAAAACCATGCGGTGTTGTAAAAGTCAACTAAAATGCCCGGGAAAAAATGGGCTAGTAACCCCTTTCCCCGTAAAGATTTCTAAAAAGAATAAGAAGAAGAAAATTGTCAAAATGGAAGTCTGAATGTGCGTGGATGTTGTGCAAATGATAAGAAAGAGATGATTGTGGATGTTTTGAATGAGAAGAAACTGGATGTCCTGGCTTTAAGTGAAACAAAGCTGAAGGGGGTGGGAGAGTTTCAATGGAGAGGAATAAAGGGATTGGTCAGGGTTTCAAATAGATTTTTAGACTAAAAAAGGGAGTAGCAAAATTTTGAAGGTAAGCTAAGGCGGGAAAAAGAGGGACTAAAAAATTATAAATTCAAGGGATTATGGGAGAAAAATAAAAAATGGATGTGAAAAGTGGGTTATAGTAAGCGTGTATCACCTGGAGAAGAGAGAATTTGGAGGAAGAGAGAGATTTTTAAAAAGTTGAGTGAAGCGTGGGGGAGTTTTTTGAATCAAGGTGAGAGTAATTGGGGGGGGTTTTGGGGATTTCAATGCTAAAGGGGTTAAAAAATGTTTGGAGGGGGTATGAGGAATTTTGGGGTGCCGGGGTAATTAAAATGGGGCCTTTTAAATTTGGCATGTGTGAAAAAATTTTGGTAATAATAATACATTTTATGAAAAAGGGGATAAAAAAATATACAAGGTAGATGTGCACGAAAATGAAAGTAGTTTTTTAGATTATGTATTGGTGGATAAAAGGTTATGGGTAGGCCCAGGATGACATGTTTATAGGGGGGGCAACTGATATATCGGATCATTATTTATTGTAGCACATTAGAGAAGAGGAAATGGAAAAGGGGAAAGGGGCAACAAAATAAGAGGGGGGTAAAAGTTATAAACAAAGGGAGGGGGAAAAGTTGGGCGAATATAAGCGATTTGGCAGAAAGGTGGGCAGTGCAAAGATGGTAGGGGGGGGGTTTTAAGGGGGTTGGGGAATATTTTTTTAAAAATGCATTTTAGAATGTGGGCAGAAGTTTGGGGTTATAGGAGGGTGGGGGCAGGAGGAAAAGGGGGGAAATTGGTGGAATGATGAAGAAAAGGGTGTGATAAAGAGAAAAAGGACTTACGAGAGGTTTTTACAAAGCAAATGTTATAAGAAGAGCAGAGTATATGGAGAGTAAAAAAAGGTGAAAAAGGGGGTGAGAGAGTGCAAAAGGAAGCAAAAAAAGAGTGGGGAAGGCACTGCAAAAATTTAATTTGAAAAAAAGAAAAAATTTTGGAGTGAGTTAAACAAGTTAAGAAAGCCAGGAAAGTATGGTTTGTCATTAAAAACAGAAGGGGAGTTAGTAGATGGGGAAAGGGGGAGGATTAGGTAGAGGCGAGAATATTTTGAGGAACTTTAAAATGTTAAGGAAGAAAGGGAGGCGGAAATTTTCATGCACTGGCCGGGGAGGTATACCATCTTTTGGGAGTGAAAAGGGGCAACTGTAAGTGTGGTGGGGGTACGTGAGGCATTATAAATAAAAGGGGGTAAAGCAGCTGGAACGAGGGGATCAACAGAAATTTTTTAAAACCGGGGGGGGTTTAAGTGTTGGATGGTTGGTATTTTTGTTTAATAAATGTAAAAAAGGGGAAGGTACCTAGGGATTGGCGGAGAGAAGTTAGTCCCCTTTATAAAAGGGAAAGGGGAAAAAGAGATTGTAAAAATTATAGGGGGAAAAAGTTTACTGAGTATACCAAAATTACGAGGGTTTTAAATTTAAAAATTAGAGGTAAAACAGAATGTAAATTGCCGAAAAAGGAGGTTTCAGAGTGGTAGGGGATGTTTGGGTCAAGTGTTTACATTGAAGAATATGTAACATATTTAGATAAAGAGGGGAAATTTTTATGCATTTATGGATTGAAAAGGCATATGATAGAGGGATAGAGGACAATGTGGAGTTTGCAAGTAGTAATGGAATAGGTGGTAAGTTACTAAATGCAAAGAGCTTTTAGAGGGTATGAGGGTCAGGTTAGGGGGTGTAGAAAGAGGGGGAATACTTCCCGGGAAAAATAGGGTTTAAAAGGGGGTGAATGTCACCCTGGTTGTTTTAAAAATTTTTAATGGGGTTTTAAAAGAAATAAATGGGAAAGGGTGTTTTGGGAGAGGGGTGGGGGATTAAATTAGGGGAAAAACAAATTCAAAAAGGGAATTGGCACTTTCTTTTTGCTGTGATACGTCTTTGGGAGTTCAAAGAAAAAATTGCAAAGGGGGTTGTGGATGGTTTGGGGAAAGTGTGTAAAGGGGAAAAGTTGAAAATGAACATAAAAAAGATTTAAGGTGATTAGGGGAAAAAATGATTTTGAAAAGAAAAAATTGGGAACCAAAAGGGGGGGAGGGGGATGGAAGAATGAATTTTTTTCAAAACTTGGGAGTTTAAGTGGGCGGGTGGATTTATGAAGGTTAGGTTTCATAGAATTATTTTAGGGGAAAAAGGTGATTGGGGCGTTGAGGTTTGTGGATCAAAAAACTTATCTAAGGAGGCAAAGAAGGGAATGATGAAAGTTAGTATTTCCCAACACTCTTAATAGGTTGAAGCTTGGTGGGAAATCAGCAGCGAGGAGACGGTTGGAGGCAGTGGAGATTCCTGTCTAAGGGGAATGTTGGGTAAATTTTGCAGAAAAAATTTGGAGTGGGGAAATTAAGGGGAAGGTTTTGGGTTAATAAAAACATTAGCAAGGCAAAGAGGGGGGTTTTTGAGGGGGTTTGGTCATTTTGAGAGAATGGATAAAGTAGAATGACATGGAAAGCATATAAAATTTTAGGGGAAGGGAAAGAGGGGGAGGTCGTCCCGAAAGGGTTGGAAAAGGGGTAAAGGGGGTTTTTGGGTGAGGGGGGTTGGACTTCCCCAAGCGTGCATGAGCGTGTTAGATAGGAGTGAAAAGGGGGCGAATGATACTTGGGGCCTGACGACTTTGGAGTGTGAGCAGGGAATATTTAGTGAAGGGATCACGGGGAAACCCGGGTTTTTTTCATAAGTCGGGCTTTAGTCCTGGGAAATGGGGGGTACAATCCTGCACTTTAAAAGGGGGTTTGGATAATGCAGTTTTGGGGGGATAGTTGTGTATCTCTAACGTAAATTTCTTCAAACGTTATAATTTTAGCACCTCTGCAAAAGCAGGATTGTGTGAGTGTGGTGAAAGTGTTGAATGATGATGAAAGTATTTTCTTTTTTTGGGGGGTTTTTTTTTTTTTTTTTT
>NC_069406.1:28294775-28329489 GCF_026875155.1 Cherax quadricarinatus
TCCTTTCACTTTTTCTTTCCTTTCCTCACATTCCCCCCCTTTTTTCTACATTCCTCTTTTTTTCTCTCCTCTCTCTGCTTTACCTTCTTCTTTCTCCTCTCTCTCTTCTCCCCTTTTCCCCTCTCCTTCTCCCCCTCTCTCCTTCTCTCTCTCTCCTCCCTCTCTCTCCCTTTTGGGGGTCCTCTCCTTGTTCTCTCTTCTTGTCTCCTCCCCGGGGTCTCCTCTTGTGCTCCTACCTTGTCCTCTCTCTGTTTTTCTCTTCTTGTCCTCTCTTTTGTCTCTCTTCTGTCTCTCCTCCTGTCCTCTTCTTTGTAAATTCTCTCTTGTCTCTCTTTTCTTGCTCTCTTTTGGGGCCTCATTTCTTCCCCAAACTCTGCTCTTGTTCTCCCTCTTTTCTTTCTCTCTTTTCCTTGTCTCCCTTTTTTGGGTCTGCTTTTCTTCTCCTTTCTTTTTCCTTCCCTTCTTTCTCTCTTCTTTTCTCTCTCTTCTTTCTCCCTTTTGTACTCCTTAACTTTCTCCCTACTTCTTTTCCTACTTTTTGTTCTACTTTACTCACTCCCCCTTACTACTACTTTCTTTACTACTCCCTTTACTCTACTTTTTAAACTACTACTTTCTACAACTACTTTTTTCACTACCTTCTTTACTATCTCTCTTACTACCTTCCCTTTTTACTATATTTTCCTTTACTAACTTTCTTTACTCCCTTTTCTTACTACCTTTTTAACTACTACATTTCTTTTAACCCCTCCTACTCTTTACTCCAACATTTTTACTAACTTTTTACCTACTACTACCTACTTCTTCCCTTCTTTACTACTACCTTTTTTCCCTACACTTTTTACACTTTTCTTTACTACTACTTTTTCTTACTCCCCTACTTTTACTCTACTCCTTTACTACTCTTCTTTACTCCCTATTTCTGACTACCTTTTTCTACTATTTTTACTACTACCCCCCTTACCTTTTTTAAATTACTACTATTTCTTTACTACAACTTCTATACTACCTTTCTTTTTTCTCACTTTTTTATACTTACTTTTTTTTACTACCTTACTCTACTTCTTTACCCTTTTTTTTACTCTCTTTTTGTACCATTTCTTTACTACTACTTTTTTCCCTCCCACTTTTTGTACTCACCTTGTACTCTCCTTTTTTGTACTCCTTTTCTTTACCTCTTTACTCTACTTCTTGTACACTACTTCTTGTACACTATTTCTTGTACTACCTTTTCTTGAACTACTCTTCTTGTACTCCCTTTTCTTTACACCTCTTGTAAAAACTACTTCTTGTACTACTCTTTTTACTACTACTTTGTCTCTCTTCTTGCACAACTTCTTGTCCCTATTTTCTTTTATTTACTTTCTTTTACTACTATTTCTTGAAAACCCTTTCTTTATCCTTCTTGTACTACTCTTTTTTGTACTACTCTTCTTGTTCTACTTTTTTATTCCCTTTTACTCTCTTCTTGACTCTACTTTTTGTACTACTACTTCTTGTACTACTCTTTTTACTACCTTCTTGTACTACTACTTTGTACTACTCTTTTTACTACTATTCTTGTACTACTACTTTTTGTACTACCTTCGACTACTCTCTTGTACTACTTTTCTTGACTACTACTTCTTTACTACTCTTCTTGTACTCAAATTCTTGTCCCAACTTTTTCTTTTATACTTCTTTTGTACCTACTTTTTATCTCTTCTTGTTATTTCCCCTTGTACTTAACCCCCTTTACTACTACTTTTGACTAACTGTTTTTGTCCCTTTTTTTTCTTGTTTTTATTATTTTGTTTATATTTTAATTTTTTTTTGGGGGGGGAAAAAATATTTTTGTAAATTTTTTTAAAAACTACTTCTTGTAAACTACTTCTTGTCTACACTTTTACTACATTTTCTTGTACTACTATTTCTTGTTATTTTCTTACTCTTTTCTTGTAACTACTTTTTTGTACACTACTTTTTAAAAACTTTTCTTTACTACTATTTCTTGACTACTACTTCTTGTACAACACTTTTTAAACACTACTTCTTGTACACTACTTTTACTACCTTCTTGTACTTTTTTCTTGTACTACTTCTTTCTTGTACACTCCTTTACTACTACTTCTTGTACTACTCTTCTTGTACTCACTTTTTGTACACTACTTTTTTGTACACTACTTCTTGTACTACTACTCTGACTACTCTTTTACTACTCTTCTTGTACTAATTCTTGACTACTATTTTTTCTTTTTTTTACTTTTCTTGTACAAAAACCCCCTTTTTCTTTACTAATTTTTCTTTCTTGTCCCTAAAAAATTTCTTGACACACTTTTTTGACTACTCTTTTTTACTACTTCTTGTACTACTCTTTTTTAAACACTATTCTTGTACTACTACTTTTTGTACTCTTTTTTTTTTTCTACTACATTTTTTTCCCCCTTTTTGTACTACACTTTTTACACCTTTTTGTAAAAAATTTCTTGACACTATTTTTTATACTGCTTCTTGTCCCCTTTGTTTCCACAACAAAACTTCTTGTACTACTCTTTCTTGTACTACTACTTCTTTACACTACTTCTTGTAACTACTCCCCCCTTTTTACTACTCCCTTTCCTTGTTCAAACAAACTTTTTTACTACTTTTCTTGTACAAAACTCTTTTTTAAACTACTTTTTCTTGTACACCTTCTTGACTACTTTTTTCTTGATACTACTTCTTGTACTACTTATTACAAATTTTTACTAACTTTTACTACACTTCTTGTTATACTCTTACTACTTTTCCCTTGACAACTCTTCTTGTACACTACTTCTTGTACACTACTTCTTTACACTATTTTCTTGTACAACTACTTCTTGTCACCTTCTTGTACACTGCTTCTTGACCTCTTTTGTACTACTACTTCTTGTACTACTCTTCTTGTACACTAATTTCTTGTACTACTCTTCTTGTACTACTCTTTTTACCTACTTCTTTAAAAATTTTCTTTTTTGTACATGCTTCTTTACTACTATTTTTTGACTATATTTTTTTACAACTCTTCTTGTACAACAAAATTCTTTTTAAACTACTTTTTACTACTACTTTTTACTAATTTCTTGTATTCTACTTCTTTACTATACTTCTGTACACTTCTTCTTTACTACTACTTCTTGTACACCTTTTTACTCCCTTTTCTTGACTACACTTCTTGTATACTATTCTTGTACTACTCTTTTACAAACTACTTCTTGCTACTATTTTCTTTAAAACTCTTCTTGACTTTTCTTCTTGTTACATTTTTTCCCCTTCTTTACTACTACTTCTTGACTACTATTTCTTTTACTACCTTCTTGTACTACTACTTCTTGTCAACACTTCTTGAAATACTCTTCTGTACTACACTTTTTACTTCTTTAACAAAACTTCTTTACAATACTTTTTACTACATTTCTTTACACTTTTACTACTTTTTTTGTACTACCTTCTTGTACTACTCTCTTGTACTACTCTTTTGACACTCTTTTTGTACACTACTTCTGTACTCTACTCTACTTTTTGTACACTCTCTTGTACTACTACTTCTTTACCTCTTTTTGTACTACCTTCTTTACTCTATTCTTGCACTACTTCTTGTACATTTCTTTACTACACTTTTTTGTACTACTCTTCTTGTACTACATTTCTTTTATACTTCTTCTTGTACACACTTCTTGTTAAAAACTTTCTTGTCTAATTCTTAAAATATTTTCTCCCTTGACTACACTTTTTTGTACTACTGCTTCTTGTACACTCTTTTTCTTGACACACTTTTTATACACTTCTTGTACTCAACTTCTTGTACACACTTTTGTACTACTGCTTCTTGTACTACACTTCTTGTACACTACTTTTTACTACTTTCTTTACAACTACTCTTGTACACACTTTTTACTACTTTTCTTTACTACTACTTCTTGTACTACTACTTTTTACACTATTTCTTTACAATACTTTTTTGTCTACTCTTCTTTACTATACTATTGTACTACTCTTCTTGTACTACTATTTTTTGTACACTCTTTTTACTCTACTTTTGTACTACTCTTTTTGTACACTCTTTTTACTACTACTTCTTGTATACTACTTTTACACTACTTCTTGACTCCTTCTTGTACTATTTTCTTTACTATACTTCCCTTGTACTACTACTTTTGTTTTTACATTCTTGTATACTATTTCTTGTACTACACTTTTACTACTCTTTTTTACACTCTTCTTGTACTCAAACTTTCACCTTTTTTGTACTCTATTTTTACCACTTTTACACACTTTCTTGTACTACATTTCCTTGACTACTACTTTTTGTACTACTCTTCTTGTACAACACTTCTTGTACTACTACTTTTTTTACTACTACTTCTTGTACTACACTCTTGAACTACTTTTCCCCTTGTACACTCTTTTGTACCCCCGGCTTTTTTTGTACAACACCTTTCTTGTACTCTCTTTTTGTACTACTAACTTCTTGTACTACTATTTTTTTCTACTACTTTTACTATACTTCTTGTACTCTACTTTTCTTGTACTACTGCTTCTGTACTACCTTCTTGTACTACTTTTCTTTCCCTCTTTTTCTACTTTTTTGACTTTTTTGCCCTACTACTCTTGTACTACTATTTTTCTTGACTACTACTTTTTGTACTATACTTTTTTGTACACACTTCGTACTCCCTTTTCTTGTACTTCTTTCTTGTACTACACTTTACTACTTTTCTTGTACACTACTTTTTTGTCTACTACTTTTGTACTACACTTCTTGTACTACTCTTTTACTATCCCCTTCTTGTACTACTCTTTTTACTACTCTTCTTGTATTTTTTACTCCCTTCTTGACTACTACTTTTGTCCCTTCTTTTTTACTACTACTTCTTGTAACTACTTTTACTACTATTTCTTGTACTACTACTTTTACTACTACTTTTTCATTTTTTTTACTACACTTCTTGTACTACACTTCTTGACTACTCTTTTTTTTTCCTTTTTTACTACAACTTCTTGTACACTACTTCTTGTACTACTATTTCCTTGTACTCTGCTTCTTTTTACTATTTTTTACTACACTTCTTGTACACTATTTCTTTACACCTTCTTTCACTACTTCTTGTACTACATTTTCTTTTGACACTACTTCTTGTCTACTCTTCTTTTACTACTATTTTTTACTACACTTTTTTTTCTGTACTACTATTTTTTAACCCCCTTTTTTATAACTTTTGTACTACACTTCTTGTACTACACACTTGTACTACTGTTTCATGTACACTACTATTTCTACACTCCTATTTCTTGAATTACTTTTTTTTTGAACTAATTCCTTTTAAATATGCCCCATCATACACACATACATGAAAAATCGAAAGCTCTATTTTACAGATTTTTCAAAAATTTTTAAAAAAAGTTGGGGGGATTTTCTGTTATCGTTATTTCACTGTGGACTTTTTTGCATTTATACCATGGATTGTAAGGAATTGTTTGGTGTATCATTGCACATATCACATCTTTTTCTTCAGCTGAATGAAATCTTCCCAAAGCAAATCATACAGGGGTAAGCCTTTTTAAAGTCCCCCCTTTTTGTCCAAAAACTTCACACAGTGAAATGGAAAAAACAAATTCATATAGTCAAAAGTTAACAAAGTATGAAAAAAAAAAGCTGAATTATTTTTCATGTTTTTTTTTTTTATAAAGATTTTTGTCCTACGGTGCATTGAAAATAATTTGTGAAAGTAAGTTTGGGTTTAAACAATTTTTTTTTTTTTCCTCAAAAATTAAAATTAGTACTTACCTACCTTTGCCCAAAATTAAAGCAAAGCAATAAGCATAATCCTGTTTTTTCTAAGACCATTAGGCATCCAAATCTACTTAAATCAACCAGTTTGGTAAAATATAAATTTTTGTGAGAAACGATTTACTCACTATTTTTGCACACTATAAAAATAAATTTTTTAAATCTGCTTGTTTAGCAAAATTAATTTTTTCGAATATTAAAAATTTTTTTTTGATTTATTTACTTTGTTTAAATTAATGTTTTCTTAACATCCTATTGGTTTAAGCCACTAAATCTATTTTATTTTGCGGTTACACTTTTTTAATAATAAATAGTGAGAAAGTGTAGTTTTTCAGGAGATAAGAGGATGGTAGTTTTAAGTGCAATTTTTTAAGGTCATGCTTATTTGTTTTTACAATTTATTAGAAAAGGAGAATATGTAGACATCGCTTTCTTTTGAAATCAGTGGGGCTTTGTTTTTACATTTTTTTTTACATTGACATACAAGAGGGTTGTAAAACGTATATGCTTTTTTTTTGTTTTTCCCAAATACACATACCCGATATAAAAGTAGATGCAGTTTTTAAATCATCTAAGGTAAAATATAGTAGTACTGTAAGGTCAAAAGAAGTAGCACACAAACATTGTTTTTTTATTTACTATAAATAATTATTATTGGGTTTTTTTATTTTTGAACACTCACGCCTGCAGCAGCACGCCACAGTCCCCGGGCACGACAGGGGGGGATGTTTTTAAACCCCTCTCAAGTTAAGGCACCTGCTCTCAGCACATACCGCCCTCACTTACAAACCCAAACCCAAAAAACAAGTTGGGGGAAAGTATCTTTTTTTTATTTTTTTTAACTCCCTTAAAAACTTTATTTTTATTACTCAAAATTTATTTTCCAAAAATTCTTGCTATTTTTTGTAAAATGGTGAGTTTTTTTATCAGTTAGCTGACAAAATGAAGGGTTCTACAGGGCATGCATTATACAGTTGCAATATTTTTTTCTTTATTTTCATATTTCTTGGACTTAAGAGAATCATTGCTGGAAGTGTGGGACCTCTTCCTATTTTCTGTTTATGGACTCTTACCAACATTTTTGGTCACTGGTGTAGTAATTTTTGTATCAGTCATGTTTTCATTCATACATCATATGGAAAATACATCATTTTTTCCCTGGTAACAAACCCTTGGGCCATCCACCGATTTAAGTGGGTTTTAAAAAAAAAAAATTGAATAAGATTTGTAACAACTTTAATTTCTTTATTAATTTTCATTAAAAACAAAAATTTGGGAAAAGGGGGTAACTGTTGGCTTTCCCCATCATTCATCCCGATAAATTTTGTAGAAAGTACAGTACCAGTAATATTTTATACAAATAGTATGACACCTTTAAAATAAGCATAAAAAAATAATTTGAGATAAATGGGTTAAGATAACACTGTATATTGTGGGAGATGGCAGGTGATGTGACGCAAAAGAAAACATAAGATAAGTACAAGATACAAGATAAATGTAGGAAAGAAGTGGGGGAGTACATATAAAAATTTTCCTAACGGAGATCCTGGAGAGGGTTTTTAGGGGGCAACACCCCTGCGCTCAGTCGAGACCCGGGCTCGTGGTGGGTTAGGGTTAAAAAACCAGGCGTTACACTGGCCAAAGCAAACTGACGTACGACCCCAGCCCGGCTGCCGGTACAACTTTAGGGGCCTGTCCTACCTTCTGAAGACACTGGGGTCTATTGGTAATCCCCCTTATTAGCTGGGAGCAGTTAAACATCTTGGGCCCCCAACACTTATTGTGTTGTCCTCTGTACCGGCACCCTGCTTTTTCACGGGAAATTTTTCATCTCCTGCTGAGCTTTTTCTTTCATGGGAATGATTTTCATGTGTAAAATTGTAAATGTTAGATTTTCCAAGTGTAGTAATTATCATGTACTCTCACACCTGCATTCCAGGGGAAAACAAATCAAGAAACTTCAACCGTTTCCCAGTAATTTTGTGCCATATCATACTTATGTGTGCCCTGAAAGTTTTTTGTACGCTCTCCAGGTCAGCAATTTCACCTGCCTTGAAGGGGGCAGTTTGTACAGCAGTATTCCAGCCTAGAGAGAACAAGCGATTTGAAGAGAATCATCCCGGGTTTGGTGTCCCTAGTTTTGAAGGTTTTCATTATCCATTCTATCATCTTTCCTAGCAGATGCTGTAGAGCATGTTGTGGTCTTTGAAAGGGGAGAGCCTCTTACATTTTCGCCCCAGGTCCTTTACATTACTTTTTTGCCCCATTGTAAAGGTTAGAATTTATTGTTTAAACCCCGATACAGTTTTTTAAATTTCCTTAAATTTTCCATATCTGAGTAGTTGAAATTTCTCTTTCCTTTAACTTCATATTGTTTTGAGTGGCCCATTTGAAGATTTGGGGTTTAAAGTCCCATTGGAGTCTTGTGGTGTCTTCGATGGAGGTTTACTGTCATGCAATTCCGGTGTCATCTGCAAAGGAAGACCCAGAGCTATGGTTTACATCTCTGTCATGTCAGATATGAGGATGAGGAATAGATGGAAAAGAGTACAGTGCCTTGTGGAACAGAGCTTTTCACCGTAGCTGCCTCAGACTTTACTCTCTTTACTATTACTCTTTGTGTTGGTTTGTCATGAAGTTATAGATCAATCTACCAACTTTTCCTGTTTTTCCCTTTATCATGCATTTTTTTGCGCTATTACACCATGGTCACACGTGTTGAAAGATTTTGCAAAATCTGTGTATACTACATCTGCATTTTGTTTATCCCAAACAGCATCTAGGAATACCCACATAGAACATGATAGATGGCTTTGTTGGGTAGTGCCTTGATGCTGGTGAAAGGCTCTTGATCTGGGGAAATTTGAAGGTACTCACCCTTTCTTCAGATCAAACGGATTACCTGCCAGTTCTCAGATGCTGTATGGCTCCGGGGCTTAGCAAATGCCCAGATAAAACAACTGTTTGGAGGAATCCTCAAGGAAAAAACAACCAAAAGAGATATTGTAGATGGAAGTACAAAGGGGCAGATAGTCATGTAGAATATAAATAGAAATGGGCTAATTAATCAAATCTAGTATTTACAAAAATAGTGAATAAACATGTGATGATGTATACATCTTTCATACCAAAAACTACATGAATAATAATGACAACCTCAGAGGCAAGGTACATAGAGTTTGCTTTAAAAACATCTTTAATGGGAAATAGTAAAAAGAAGACTACAGGAATTATTCTGAATCTAATTTTTTTGCTATTGAACAGCAACTACTGCAACTAAAGGTTCTTTTTTTTTTAATTAAATGCCATAACTGTTGTTCAGGGCTGTACAAGATAGAAAATGTGACTTATTAAGTGAGTTGCCATCCTTCTGAGAAAAAACTGTCCTGCATCTCCACAGATTTAACAGTTTTGTAATCAGTCCCCCAATGCTGTCACCAGTAAATTACAAAATTTTTATGCTATCTCTTCCTTATACTGAATATATTAGCCTCTAGTTTTAATGTAGTGTGATTGTGGATTTGAAATAACCAACTACAATCTTGGACACCCTTGTCATCAAAAATGACCTCTAACTGAAATTCACTGTGCATCATAAACCTACATAATCAGCCAACTATAACATTTCTTCAGTTACCATTCTTTTCAAGTAAAAAGAAGTACTGTCTCCAGGTTTTTTTTCAAGGGGTCATGAGAATCTGCAGCCCAAACATATTTGAACAAGAGAAAGAAATAAAGGAACAATTTTCTAAACTAGAATATCCTGACTGGTTTTATTCAATCAAGCCTTAGCAGTTCTTACAAAAACCCACAGTAGTATTTCAGATCTGCAGATCCAGCTTCCCCAAAAAAGAACATTCCACAAATAAATTTTGTTACCCTTTCTAATCAAAGCATAGTGGATAAATGTAAAAATGTCTCAAATGCAGCATTTTTGTACTCTTAAAAACTGGAAACAGTTTATCTAGGAACCACAACTAATCCCCTGCAAAAACTGTGATGTGATGTACATGAGGCAGATGGACTGTGACTTGGAATCTCTCCTAACAGAGCATAAGCAGCCTATTAGATATGGCCATGGGAAAATGAACCTGTTTCAGCATGTAAAAATTTTAACTCAGTATTAACTGGGAAGGAGCCAATATAACATATAAAACAGAGTGCCCTGTAAGTGTCATGTCTGAGGGAAATGTGTGGTGTGAATATAATGCGAGAATTCATAGTTTGGAAGTTAGGAAGGGTGCGGGATTGCCAAAACTGTTGTTTCCCGAGGGCTGGAGGAAGGGTTGTTGAGGTGGCTCGGACATGTAGAGAGAATGGAACGAAACAGAATGACTTCGAGAGTGTATAAATCTGTAGTGGAGGGAAGGCGGGGTAGGGGTCGGCCTAGGAAGGTTGGAGGCAGGGGTAAAGGAGGTTTTGTGTGCGAGGGGCTGGACTTCCAGCAAGCATGCTGAGTGTACTTGAAAAGGAGTGAGTGGAGAAAAGTGGTTTTTAATACTTGACGTGCTGTTGGAGGTGAGCAAAGTAACGTTTTTGAAGGGATTCAAGGAAACTGGCAGGCCGGACTTTAGTCCTGGAGATGGGAAGTACAGTCCGCACTCTGAAGGAGGGGTGTTAATGTTGCAGTTCATTGATCTTAGTGTAAAGCACCCTCTGGCAAGACTGATGGAGTGAATGAAAATGAAAGTTTTTCTTTTTTGGGCCACCCTCCCTTTGGGGAAAATCGGCTGATGTGTTAAAAAAGAAAAATAACATAGATAAATGCCCAATAAAGCAGCCTGATGGATTACCAGCCATAAGAAAATTAGAAAATTAGAATCAACACTCAGATAACAGACCTAACTTTAATATTTAAAAGAACAGTTTAAAACCAAATGTATGTAATTTTGAAATTTGTTTTAAAGAACCCCTATACATACTGACACCAAGCCTAAACTGAATACTACTACTAATACACTACTAATACTACAAAACTAATACCTACTACTATATACTACTACTAAATTACTAACTAACTACACTTACTACTACTACAACTATACAAATACTACTACTACTACCACCACCACCACTGCACTGCCACCTGCTATTTCTACTACAACCCTTATTACTAATTTCCACTATTATTACTATACTACTACCTACTACTATTACTAACACTACTTTTACTACCTACTACTATTACTGCCTACTACTATGACTACCTACTGCTGTTACTGCCTATTGAGGTCTATCACTGGGCTGCAGGGGCATTGAGCCCCAGATCTCTCTCCAGGTATACTGCTATTTGCCTACTACTGTTACTACCTACTGCTACTATTACTAGCTACTACTACTATTACTAGCTACTACTACTATTACCTACTACTTTTTGTTACTGCCTACTACTATTACTGCCCTACTACTTTTTACTGCCTACTACTGTTACTACCTACAACTACCATCACCACTCTGATGCGTTGGCACTGCTGCGCTCCTGTATACAAAGTCCTCTCTGACATTCATGTCATTAATGCGACTCGTCTTTTGCATACATCACATTCTCCCCTCTATCTTTTTTTCTCGCCAGCATCCTCTCCTCAGTGCTTCTGCCGCTGACTCTGTTATTTTTTTTTCACTTTGCAACAAGCATTGTATAACTTTTACCATTTTGGAACTTTTCCTTGAACACTTGTAACAAAATGACCCACTGAATGGCAACATCCCCACTCATCCACTTTAGTTTGGTCATTCAGCACAGGAGCAGGGGGGGCTCAGTCCTCCAGCCAAGTCAGAATGTTAGTAAACATTGCCAGATTTTGCAAATGGGAACACTGTGGTTTCATTGCATTGTTAGTTAGAAGTAAACAAAAATCACTCAATGCAAGCTGTGCATGTGTGAAAAAGGGAATGAAACCTTAGCCTTCCTCTTTCTAATAATATAATAATAATAATAATATAAAAATGATGCATAATGATGATTTTCTCATGATGCCTAACATACTGTCTGGAATATTCCCAAGATGAAGAAATAGTAAAATGATATCTTGAGGCTTAGATTTGATGTGTTATGACTTAAAGCTGAAGTTTTCTTTCAACTGGCTATGCTATTATTCAGGTGTATATTTTAATTTTAATAAATTTTAGAACCACTTTTAATTGAGGTATATATAGTTGCGGGAAATCAAGGTTTCTGTGCCTTATGTTTCTTAGCCTCAGGAGCCTACCAGTTGAGCCCTCTTGTCATGGGTAGTACAACGTGTTGACAATGGTGCGCGTTTCTCTAGGCCAACATGGAAATCTCCTGTCAAGAATGCTTTTGTTAGTGCAGAAAATAAAACTTGTGTATGAGATGGACAAGCATTTTAGAAGGTTAGAAGCTTTTGCTTCCTAATGCGTCATAGTGGCTGCGTTGTAATATAGCTGAGTAAAGCGGAGCTGTTGCATGATACGTCTAGTGGCTACATTGTAATCTAATAAAGGGAAAAATAGAACTGTTGCATGCTTTCATGTGGTACCATACATACCTGCATGTATCTAGTCAAGTAAAGTATAGTGGAACAGTTGCATGATATGTTTTAGTGGCTGTGTTGTAATGTAGTAGGGATATTTGAGCTGTTTTATGCTTTTTGCTCTACTAACACATATATGCATTCATTTTGTTTTACTAGTTTACAATTTATATTAAAAGAAAGAAAACATATACAAACTCTCTTCATGAAATATATTCTTAATCTAGATGTGTGTATCACCATTCTTTCCCCCATCAATTGTTAGTATACGTAAATTTTTGCTTCCTTTAAAAACCTGTTTCAAGAAGAATGTAATCACAAAAAACCATGGCTGGAATGATTTGCAACTAAAATCAGTTTGAAGTAGAAACTTTAGTCATTTCAGTCTGCCCTGAACCAATGTAAGTTGCAACATGAGATGGTCCAGGAGAAACTGAAACATCATTCAGAATTTTCTCTCAAACATATAGTAAAAGAAAAAATTTATTAGTACAACACTTCACCCAAGTAAGGCCTCATGTGCGAAACATACTTCAAAATGAATGTCGTTTTTGCTGTGTCTTTTTAACTAGTACTTGCGGGCTACGTCATACCTGTCATTTCTTTTGCAAATTGCAGGGTTAGTTGTGACTCCATTTTATCTTTCTGACATAATTATTTCCAAATTATTTTATCCCTCATAATCTATCTCTCTCATCTGGCAAAATATACTTTAATATACTAATCTTCCCCTGTTTAATTTTGACTGAAGATAAAGATTCTCTTCATAGAAACACTCAATATAAATTTTTTTAAATTTTCCAATTTTTATCTTTTATTACAAAAAAATATATTGATATGTAAAAAAAAAAGGTCAAATGTGCTATATTATATAGTACAAAATACATTTTTCAAAAAGAAATTTGTGGCTTGAATGAGTTATAGCATGTTAAAGTTATAGATTGGAAGTAGTGTAGTGGTTGTGGGTTTTACTTATATGTAGCTTCTGGAGTATAATGAAGCTTGTAGTATCCCCTCTTCAGTATTTAATCTAGTGTAAAGTTTTCTTTTAGATTTTTAGTCATTGTGGCACTCACTACCTCCTAAAAACTATTCCATTGTTATTCCACTCCATTCGCAAAGACAGACTTTCTAGTAAGCTTTTGGCAGCTCCTCCTTTTCTTCCTTATCTTATGGTAATGACCCCCTAGTGTGTCAGCTAATGGAGTTACAGTAGGTGCAGTGGTATGTGGTATGAATATTAACAGAAGCTTCAAATAACCTCAGATAAGTACACATTGATGTAAGAATTGTATTGAGCTATCACATCTTGTACCATAACAATATCTACTGTATAGTTCCATATATGAAAAAATTTTGATTTTTCATTTACATAACCTCCAAAAAAATCCATAAAGGGGAAAAGGGGGACTTTAGTTAAACTTTAAGTTTTTTTTTTTAAAAAAGACTATGTTTTTAAAGTCCGGGGCAGGGATTGGTGGGGAATAATACGGGCCCTCATCTAAAAGGGGGGGTGTTAATGTTTGTTTTTAAAAACTTTGTAAAGCCCCCTTTCAAGAATTTATATGAATTTTTAAAATTTTTTTTTTTTCGGCCCCCCCCCCCCTCCGGGGGGAATGGCCTGTATAATTAAAAAAAAAAATGTCGCTTGATTACAACCAGAATTCTGAAGAGAATTGCAGGGGTTGGTGGATAAATTTGGAGGATATGAAAAAAAAAAAATTAAAAGGAATATAAAAGAGTAAGGTTATGAAAAAAAAATTGGGTGATGAAAGATTGGAATAAAATTGGGGGGAGAGAGGGGGAGGAGGTGAATGTATTCAATATTTGGGAGTAGACGTGTCACCAGAGGGGTTTATAAAGATAGGGGGAATCATAAAATTTGGGTGGGGGGAAAAGGGGGGAGCGCTGCATTTAGGATCTGGGGAGACAAAGAACTTTGTCCTTGGAAAAAGGGGGGGAATGTAGAATAATTTTTAAAACCAACACTTTTATAGGGGGTGTGAACATGGGTGAATGTTGCGGAGAAGAAGACGGAGGCATGGGGGAGTCATTCTGAGGGCAAAGTGTGGGGTGAATAAAGCAGAAATTATATTTGGAAGTTGGAAAGGGGCGGATTGCCCAAAAATTTGTCCAAGGGCTGAGGAAGGGGGTTGAGGTTGTTCGGACTTAAAGAAAGGAACGAAACAAAGACTTCGAATGTATAAATCTGTGGTGGGGGAAGCGGGGGACGGTCGGGCTAGGGAAAAATTGGAGGGAGGGGGGAAAGGAGGTTTTGTTTTGCGAGGGCTTGGGCTTCCCCCAAGCAGCGTGAGTGTACTTGATAGGATTTATGGGGAAAAATGGTTTTTTAATACTTTCTGCTGTTGGGGTTTTGGGGGAAAAATAACGTTTTGAAGGGATTTAAAAACCGGCGGCCGGACTTAGCCGGGAAAGGGAAGTACAGTCTGCACTCTGAAGGGGGGGTGTTAAGTTGCGTTCATAAACTGTAGTGTAAAGCACCCTCTGGCAAACTATGGAGTGAATGAAAAAAAAGTTTTTCTTTTTTTTGGCCCCCCGCCTTGGGAAGGGGTGATTGTTAAAAAGAAAAAAACATAGATAAATGCCCAATAAAGCACCTGAGGATTACCCACCATAAGAAAAAACTAGAGACTAATAACATACAGACAGAATATAACTTAACAAAACCTGAAAAAGAAAAGTAAAAAGTACAGTACAATACAAAAAGTACAGTACCTTTCTGGAACAGATGACTTAGATGTTCAGTATTCCCCCATGTTTCTACGAACCCCAGAATACTATTCTGATCAGCTGCAGCACTGGTGTGGGAAACCACCCCATCTGCTTTGCAGTCAAGGTCACACATTTCTACTTCTTTTAAGGTCATTTTTAAAATCGACGGGGTACTTTAATAAACTAATAAAAACACTGTATGTATATCGGAAAAAATGGAAATTATTTTTTTTAACATACCAGACACACCACTGAGGCAGGGGCCCAAAAAAGAGAAACGAAGTTTTTTTTATTTTGTATTTTTAGAAATTTCATACGGAAAGGGGGTTTCCAACCCTTCTCCCTCATTTTAATTTTCCCCTTACAACATGTAGGTTTAGGAGGAAATTCTTTTCCATTTTCTCATGGAAAAAAAAATAAAAAAGAACAAGAACATTAAAAAAATAAAAAAAAAAAACAAGAGGTATATACAATATGTGTTCATGTATGTCTAGTGTGACCTAAGCAAAGTACAAGTAGCATGTTTAGAACGAAAAGGACACCAGAAAACCTACCACTTGTAAAACAATTACGGGTTTTCCCCTTACACTCATTTGGCTGGAGGTGAAATGAAAAATTTTTATAAAGGCAGCATGAAAAAATACAAACTGACAAAAACTGATTTACTGGTCCATTCCCGGGAACAATGAAAATAAATCATCCAGGATAAACCCAAACCAGGGAAACTGCGATTAATCAACTTGATCCCTATATTTAGGGATGCTGAACTGGACAACGTGTGTTTTAAAAATTTAATTTGGGCCACTGCTTTCTATTTTTTTAACAAAACCCCATTAACTGACATTTTAGCCTTTGGTCTGGGCAATTTTTGTCCATTTTATCCAATATCCCTTTACAAAGGGGCCCTTTTATGAAGGGTTTTTCTGTATTTTTCACTATTTTTAAATTTGTTTAAATTTTTTTGATATGTAACCCATAATCCAAAAAATTTTTGATGGGTTTAACTAACATCTTTATACATGGACCTTTACCTATAAGTGCCCCAACTTCGAATTTTTTCCAATTTTTTCTTTGAGTTTGCAAGCCAAAATCAAGTTACGAGCGAGCTTCAGATAAGTCCCACTAATTTGGGAGCGTTCTTAAGTAAAACCAACTCTGTACCAGAGGGAAGCAGGTACTTGTCCCATCCCACATGCGCATCCAAACAAACTGGAAGGGTAAAACTCCCACATTAACCCAATTGTAGTTAGGGACCTCGTCCCTTGTTTTGGTTCTCGTATGAATCCATGAAGAGGTAACCTCCATATCAACACCGAGTTTTTTTCCCAAAAAATTTAAATTTAAGTGGGTGGAGTACTGATAGGGTGGGTGGAGTAGTGTGGAGGGGGGATATTATGGGGGGGTGAGTAGTTATGGTGGGGGGTGGAGTAGTGAAGGTGGTGGGTGGGGAGTGATGGTGGTGGGTGGAGTATGTATGGTGGGTGGAGTATTTATGTGGTGGGTGGATAGTTATGGTAGTGGGGGGAGTGTAGGGTGGTGGGTGGAGTAGTGATGGTGGTGGGTGGAGTAGTGAGGGTGGGGTGGGTGGAGTACTGATAGCAGTGGGTGGAGTAGTGATGGTAGTGGTGGAGTAGTGAGGGTGGTGGATGGAGTAGTGATAAGGGTGGGTGGAGTAGATATGGTAGGGGGGTGGAGAAGTGAGGGTGTTGAAAAATAGTGGAGATGGGGGTTTGGGGGGCTACCAAAGATGGTGGATGGAGTATACAATATTCTTATTTATAAATAAAATTTTTCTTATTTAAAAACCTGTAACAAAAAAATTGGGGAGGTTTTTGGGGGCTGGAAACGATTAACCCTTTGAACTGTTTCAGCCGTATATATACGTACATCTTACGAGCCAGTGTTTCGGACATATACAGTGGCCCCCTGCATAACGATCACCTCCCAATGCGACAATTATGTAAGTGTATTTATGTAAGTGCGTTTGTACGTGTATTTTTGGGGGGTCTGAAATGGACTAATCTACTTCACAATATTCCTTACGGGAACAAATTCGGTCAGTAACTGGCACCTAAAACATACTTCGGGAATGAAAAAATATCGTTAACCGGGGGTCCACTGTATACATATACTCAATAATTCTATCACTTCAATCAAGCAGGAGAAAGCTGGTAGGCCCACATGGGAAAAATGGGTCATGTGCACTGTATAAAAAAAATCCTGCAGCAGCAATGCATAATGAGAAAAAAAAACTCCGACCGTGTTTTTGGATTAAAACGCCGACTTTGAGGTGTGTTTTCCGTAGTATTTATGGTTGTATGTATTCTCGTTTTCTTGGTATCATTTGATAGAATGGAAAACAATTTACAGAAATAGAGATGATTTTGATTAGTTTAATGATGAAAACGACCTTGAAATTGAGCTCAAATAGCAGAAATGTTCGATTTTTACCAATGTTCAAGAGTAAGCAAATCACACCCCACGTCCAATACGCGTCAACTGAGGAGTCTAATATTCTTTCACTAGTGCACTGATATTATTATACCATTTTTACAATAAGCATAGTCTGCATAACAGTAAATCTTCTATTTTTTGTGTGATAAAAAATCAAAATAGCCAAACAAGGGAAAAATATTAAAAGGGGCCTGGAGACGTGACTAATCAGAGAGGATATGTTATTTTAGTGCCAAGAAGTCTTCATTGTTTATTCGGACCCTATTTTGAAATTGGCATCTTTTTTAATTTGGGTGAAATTGGCCAAATTTCCTGTGGAAAATTGCATTTATCTGAATGTAACTAATTATGTACATAAAAAGTAAATGATAACAAAGATAATTATTATTTTTCAATGTTACATAGACAAGTAGGAATTTGGGGCACCTAGGGGCGCAAAAAAATGTCCCCCTTGGATACCTACCACTGTCCATAACCACAAGTTGCTCTGGACCTATTAATTAACCCTTTCAGGGTCCGTCCCGTAGATCTAGGCTTTACGGTGAGTGTCCAAACCGTAGATCTACGCCATGAGCTCAGCTCACTCTGATAAACTGTGAGTGGTACATTTGGGGCCCAGATATGAGAGAATACATCTATGTGGTATGTTGCACCACATAAAAAAATCCTGCAGCACACTGTGTATAATGAGAGAAAAAAAATGAGATCATGATTTTTTGATTAAAACAGCGACTTTTCAGTGTTTTTTCGTATTTTTTTTATAGTTGTATTTGCGATTTCTTGGTCTCATTTGATAGAATGGAAGACATATTACAGAAATAGAGTGATTTTTTATTGGTTTTAAACACTGAAATGGCTTGAAACTGAGCTCAAAAGTAGCAGAAATGTTAAATTTTTGCCGATATTCAAGAGTAAACAAAAAGACCTCACACATCTAATACACGTCAGCTGGTGGGTCTAATATACATTTCACAAATATGGTGATGATATTTATATAATATTACAGTATTGCATAACAGTAAATCTTCTATTTTTTGGTGTGAATAAAAATTCATTATGTGAATAAAAAAAACAAAATGGAATTTATTTGTAAAGCCTCAAAATGAACTAATGAACAGAGGGAAAAGTTAGTTTAGTTCCAGGAATACCTACATTTTTTATTCTGGACCTATTTTGAAATTGGAATATTTTTAACTTTGTGTTAAATTGGCCAAATTAACAATTTCCGATCACTTTATTTTGTAAGTTGAAACATTTGACTTGGCGATTCTTGTGCTCAATCGTAGAATAGAATAATATTTAGTGAAATAGCTAAAGAATTTTTGGGTTTGATTGGAATAATGTAATTGGCCTAAACTGGGAGTCAAAGTCGGCAAAATCGCCGATTCCGAAAATATCACTGACATCAAAATTCGCGAGAGCATAATTTCGTCAATTTTCCCACCAAATTTCGTACTTTTTGTTTTATTACCTGCACAAAAGATTCTCTATTTACGATTTCATAAAAAAAAAAAACAATTTTTTTTTTTTAAATTCTTGACACTGGAGCGTGACTTCAGATTTGGCCTTGGACCCTGAAAGGGTTAAATGAAATAACATACACCAGGAATACTGGTAAATATAAAAATTTGTGGACTGTAATTAAAAATAATAAATGGTTATATATATACACAATTACATAACAGAAAGAAAATATATCTTAATATCACTCACCAATTTGACTGGAGATTAATGTGTATCATACTCAGAAAACCTCACTCTACTAAAAACTATGAAAATAATGCGGCCAGAATTACACACAAATCTAGAGAGCTTATCTGAGGTTCCTGGAGCGTCTTGTCCCGTCGTCTGATATCTCAAGTTATGCAGGGAATGCACACCAACAATTTCGCCTCCTTTTGAGAGGTGTCACCCAATTTAACCTCTAGAGCACGAAAAATTCTTCCCATTCACTCTAACGTTTATGTTCAATTCAAAACCAAAATGGCGACCCACCTCCCCAGCCGCAGGTTTCCCCATTTTCGATAACATACTTCTTTTAAAAATACAATAAGGGCATCTATTACCTATAAATTACCGTATTTCTGGAAAATATATACAGTATTTTCCACATTGCCAATTGGGTAGTTGAAATCGGGAAATGGGCAGTTTCTTGTACTCAATTGATAGAAAAAATGGAATTCTAAAGAAATAGCTATGAGTTTGGATCGACTGGAACAATGAATTGGCCGAAAATAGGGGTCAAAGTCGGCGAAGTCGCCGATGTGTATATATCGCCAAGATCTCAAACTTGCGGGAGATTTCAGGTCTCCCTCAACATTCACGAGGGTTAGGGGATCAAAGACCTCGCAAATGTTGAAAAACCCTGAATGTTTGGTGGGCCCCCAAAAATTGTTTGGGAAATATAATACAATACTGCTCCTTAACTTGTTGAACCAAGAACAATCATAAAATACATGAAAACGTCGTAAATTGTACTAAATACACACGTTATGCCTTAACTAAAATGTATGTTATTAAATACCACTGCCTCCACCACTGCAAGTCCCTACTACCCTCCCTCCGACCCCCCACAACTGGCAGCCAGCCCTCCCACCACTGTGTGGGGAGTGTTTGTTTGTTCATTATTTGCTATTAAACTACAGTATAATAATGTCAACCCATTTATGAGTGCATATTGGAATGGCTAAACAGACAGGGATTGGAAGGTGACATTATGTGTTTACTCTTGAGCACAGCAAAGAATCAAACATTTGTGCTACTGCTAATAATAATAATAATAATAATAATAATAATAATAATAATGATAATAATAATAATTGTGGAAAATATGTATATAAATTTTTCCCGGGAAAAACGGTAATTTAATAGGTAAATAGATGCCCTATATTGTATTTTTAAAAGAAGTATGTTATCGAAAAAAAGAAGAGGGACTCGCCATCTTGGTTTTTAATTGGATACAACGTTAATATAATGGGAAGAATTTTTCGTGCTCTAGAGGTTAAAATTGGATTGGCACCTCTCAAATAGGAGGCGAAATTGTTGGATGTGCATTCCTGCATAACTTGAGAAAATCAGACGACTGGACAAGACAGCTCCATGAACCCAATAAGCTCTCTAGATTTGTGTAAATTCTGGCCAGGTTTTCATAAATTTAGTTAGTGAGGTTTTTTCTGAGTATGATACACATTTAAACTCCATCAAATTGGTGATTTATATTAAGATATATTTTCCTTCTGTTTATGTAATTGTGTTTATATATAATCAGTTTTTAATAACAGTCACAAATTTATATATTTACCAGAATTCCTGAAGTATAATTCATTTAATTAATAGGTCCATAGCAACTTGTGGTTATGACAGTGGGAGGTATCGAAGGGGACATTTTTTGCGACCTAGGGGTCCCAAATTCCTACTTGTCTATGTAACATTGATAAATAATAATTAACTTTGTTATCATTTACTGTTATTACAAAAATTAGTTACATTCAGATAAATGCAATTTTCCACATTTAATTTCCCGTTGGTCCTTCTTTAACCAGAGTAATTAGTGAAGTCATCAATTGGTTAATTACTTAATAATTATATGTGAAATGACAGAAGGGGGTGGATGTTAAGTTCACAAATTTACTTAATGTGTAGTGTAATTTTAAAAAATTACAATATTAATTTTTATAAGCTAAGCTCAAGTCTGGCTAAGTTTATATTAATTTGTATAATACTAATTTGAATAAGACAATTCTGGCCAAGATTTTAATCAGTGTAAAGTGTAATTGATAAGACAAGTGTGGATAAAGAATTTAATTTTGTATAATATTAATTTGCAAAGCCAAATTCCCGGAAAGGATTTATTAATTTGTGCAATATTAAATTGATGAGCCAAGTTTGTATTAAAAGTAAAATTAAAATTTAATTATACATGTAATTGCTAAGCTCAAGTAGCTAGGATTTAAATTTAAAGGTAAGTTTACAGTGTTGTAAGTTGTAAATCAGTGTTATTATTGAGTTGAGTTTAATACATTGCATCATGGCTGAAAATGAGGAAATTAATGTAGAAGGGACAAACATAGGAATATAGAGCAAAAAAAGCTTCACTGCAAGCAGGAAGGGGCATGTAACAAAAGCATACAATAAATGTTTGGAATTAATGAATCAAGAAACTGTGAAAAAACTGATGTTTTAAAAATTTGGGTTTAGATGCTTTAGGTAAAGATATGATTCATACAAATTATATTCCCAAACAAAAAATGAAGGAGATTATTAGTAAACTGTGTAAAATGAGACTGAAGTAATCCATAATTAATCAGTATTATGAATTAGAGGAAAAGATTCTTGTAAAAGTCAGGCCTTGAAAAAATTTTAAAAGTGTAAACCAGGCAGTAATCAGTCTGCTCCAACAATATTTTTTGCCAAAACTCCCAGAAATGTGTTTGCCTGTTTTTAATCCTGGAGAAAATTTGGGGGGAATTTTGGTCAATTTTTAAAAGCAGCTGTGCATGACAGGAGTGACCTAGCCTGTGTAACTAAATTATTTACCTCAAAGGACAGGTAAGTGGAGATGCTTACATACTCATACAAGCCTTTTCCCAATGTAGATGACCTCTTACAAGGAAGCATTGACTTGTTGAAAGTCACTTATTGGGAATATAGAACAAAGTAGGTTGGATCTAGTGAATTCATTGTTAATTTAAAATATCCAGACACACTTTCAAGGTTACAACAGTTTAAGAGTTAAACGGAGAGCACCCTCAAAACTTTAAGTAATAAATATAACTGAAGGAATCAGACTGGTTATTGAGTGCCATGGTACAGAATAAATTAAGCTGTAAAACGAATGGATCACGAATAAATATCACAAGGTTATTTTGGTCTGGAGGAAATAAGACTAGGCCCTACAAAAATTAAAATGTTCAGTGCAGACCAGCCAACCAACTCTTTTTAAAAGATGCAACACATAATAACTGAGGTATCTGTCAAGTTTCACAAAGGGAAAATTATTCCAATGTTAATAATCAAATTTCATTTCCTAAAAAGAGTTGCATAGGTGCATATCAAGTAGCAGGAATCAGAAATATTGATTCTCCACAAGTTAAGAAAAAAAGTACCCTCCTAAGAGTAGCCCAGTTAATAAGAAACCAGTCAAAGAAAGGAGAGATTGTCTCTTCTGCAAGGGTACTCATTCAGCTAAGAATTGCAATGCATACAATTCATGGAATGATAAAGTTGAAAGATTGGAGAAACTTGACAGATGTATCAGGTGTTTGGGTAATTACAATGTAAAGGATTTTTTATGCCAATAAACTTCTGTTACAATGTCACAAAGGAAGACACCATATAGTCATGTGTAAAGGTCTATAATGATAATGTTGATAATATTGATAAGGTTGACAATCTTGACACAACATAGTAATGTAAAAATTGCTGCTAATGTTAATAATGATGGTTTACTGAAGTAGCCTTACCTGTTTTACAGGTAAAAATTGATAAATAGGCAATAAATCAAAAAATGTAACTGCATTATTAGACCAAGGATCCCAACGTACTTTCATTAAACGTAAATGTCTTGATGGTATGAAAGTACAGATGGGAAAATCCCACAACTTTAAAATTATCTGTTTTCTCTCGAAAAAAAAGGCTCAATTGTGTGACACTGTTTATGTAACTGTCAGTTAGGCAATGAGAAAAAACGTGTTAATGCAGAAATTTGTAGATAGACTTCCAGAGAAAATATCTACAGTAGGACTTAGTAAAGCTACAGAAAGACTCCACATAATGTAAATTTGGGCACTTCTGGTGAAAGTGATGACTGTAGGCTCAATAAATATTTTGATAGGTAGTGACTATTATGCCTCCTTGAAAAGGGGTATGGTAAAAAATTGGTGTCACCCTTTTGAAGACGCTGGGGGCCATGTAAGTATGGTAGATTCCTCAAATAATAATTCAGACTAGAGGAAACTACAAATACCATAACTGTGTGCTTACCATGAAGTTGTACCCCAGTATAATTCTTCCATAGAGGATGGTGTTGAGCCAGTGCATAAATTGGGGGAAATTTAACAGCATTGGAATAAATGTAAATGAAGAAATTTCCAGACATTCTTTTACTCAGGAGCAGTACCTGAAAGATGAAAAATTTGAATCTGAAAATTGCTGGGTACGACTTCCGTGGAGACTGAACCATCCAGAATTGCCCATAATTACAGAATTCCCATATGGGCAGTTAAAAGCTCAGTTTCCGCAAACTGAGTAAGACACCCAGAATTGTTAACTGCCTAAAATGATATAATTGCTGAGGCAGTTAATTAAAAAATTTTATAGAAGAGGTACTCCTGAGCAAGCCAAATTTATGGTCACTGTTTGCCAATCACGGAGTGAAGAAAGATTCTAAAGACCACTCCTCTGAGAATTTTTGTTTAATTGTAGTGCCAGGAGTAACAAAAATGTACCTAGTTTAAAATGACTGTTTAAATGACAGGTCCGTCGTTGACGGAAAAATTAGGAGATATCTTATTAAATTTCAGGATAAAAATTATCCCTTTTTTACGGCTGACATAAGTAAAGCTTTCCTAAAGCGGGTTTACAAGAGGTGACCGGATTGTACCCGCTTCTTATGGCCTGAGAATCCTATTGACCCACTTAGCCCTCTGAAAACCTTACGCTTTAAAGAGCGTATTATTTGGTGCTACTCCAGTCCGTTCCTACTTCAAGCAAACGATAAATGCACACCTTAAACGTATGGAAAGTCCATTGAGTAAAGAAATTGAGCAAACAATTTTATGTGGACAATTTCCGGGGTGTGACGTCAACTGGAAGAGGAACTGTTAAATGACTTACAGAAAACAATAAAATAATGCAAAGTGCAAATATGCCTCTGAGAGAATGGAATAGTAATTCGTCCAAATTGAAGGACAAAATAAGTAAAAATTACCCTGGAGATGAAGTGCCACAATGTAGTAATGTATTGGGGTTTTAAATTGGGGTACTGAGAGAGATTTGTTAAGTTAAAACCTAATAATTACAGTATGCCCAATAAATTAACTAAGAGAGTTTTGCTTGCTGAAGTTTCCCCAAATGTTTTGATCCACTAGGTTTAGTGTCACCCCTTACTATAAGAGGGAAAATTATTAATTCAGGAAGCAGGAAACTTAAATGTGCTTGGGATGAAAATCTACCTGAGCAATTCATTAACAGGTGGGAGAATTAATTGGTGATTATGAAAAAATTCCAATGTTGGAGTTCCCACGCCCCGGTGGCCAATCCAAATGGGGAAAAAAGTCTCCACATTTTTTGTGATGCTTCAAATTGGCATAAAGGAGCAGTTGCTTACCTTCAAGTAATAGTGTTATTTCCTGTTATGTCTAAGGCTAAAGTTCTCCAATTAAATCACGTACCTTGCCTCAGTTGGGAAATTTAAAACCATTTATGTAGGTTCAAATAGCTAATTATATAAGAAATAATTTGCAGGAGGTAAATATTAGCGACACTGTAATTTGGTCTGATAATGAGGTACCTTACATTGGAATCGCAATGGAAACAGTAAAATTTGTACGTACAAAACAGAGTCCCCTGAAATTTATCAGATGGGAAGAGAAGTATAATAGTTTGGGTCAGCATATGTTAACATTTAATCATATACCTGGTGAGGAGAATCCAGCGATTTCTTGTCTCGAGGTTTACCTTATGCTAAAATTGTAAATGCGTATCATGGTTTAAAGGACCGAGCTGGTTGGTAATAAAGCTAATTGGCCTTACAAAGGCGTATATGCTCCTGTTGAAATTTACTGTGACCAACCCCCTCCAATAGTTTGTCCCCCTTAGCCATTGATAATAAATAGGTATTCTCTTTACCCAAACTAATGAATGTAACTAAGTTGGTGTTTAAATTTCAAAAAAAGATGAATATTTTTATTTAAGTTTTCACATCCCTTGAATATTGGATAAAGAGGGTACAAGAAGAAATCTATGGAAATGAGATTAAATTGATGATTGAAAGAAAAATTGTGAAAGGTTCTATAATAGAGAAATTGGGGCTGTATTTAGGAACAAGTAATTTGGTGCAGAGGTAGGTTACAAAATGCTGAATTGGGGGATTATGCTAAACACCCTTTTCTTTCTGCCCAAAACCATCATCTAACAAATTTGATTGTTCTAAATGCCCATAAAAATGTAATGCATGGTGGGGTACAAGATACCTTTAAAATTTTATTAGGGAAACTTTCTGGATTCCACAAGGACGGCAAAAGTGTAAAAAAGGGTGATTAAATCTTGTGTAATATGTCGCCGTATGAATGCCAGATCCTATATGTACCCAGGTCGTCCACCATTGTCAAATGAGCAATTTGAGTCGTTTAGCAACGAACTCCGGCTGGCCGCAGTGTGGGAAAAAACTGTATATATTTCCGGAAATACGGTAATTTATAGGTAAATAGATGCCCTATATTGTATTTTTAAAAGAAGTATGTTATCGAAAAAAAGAAGAGGGACTCGCCATCTTGGTTTTTAATTGGATACAACGTTAATATAATGGGAAGAATTTTTCGTGCTCTAGAGGTTAAAATTGGATTGGCACCTCTCAAATAGGAGGCGAAATTGTTGGATGTGCATTCCTGCATAACTTGAGATATCAGACGACTGGACAAGACAGCTCCATGAACCTCAGATAAGCTCTCTAGATTTGTGTATAATTCTGGCCAGTGTTTTCATAAATTTAGTTGGTGAGGTTTTTCTGAGTATGATACACATTAATCTCCAGTCAAATTGGTGAGTGATATTAAGATATATTTTCCTTCTGTTATGTAATTGTGTTTATATATAATCATTTTTTAATATACAGTCCACAAATTTATATATTTAATTATATATTTAACCCAATTACAAAGTCAGCAGTTAGCTGTTCCTATCATTCACTGTGTGGAGCAGGATTTTTAATACTGCTCACATCAACAGTGCAAACCTGTTCTCTCATGTCTAGGGCACTCATGGCATATTTCAGGGCACTATGAATTACACACAAATCTATGCAAGTGCCACCAGGCTCAGTCACAGATCTATGTGAGAGACAGTGAAAGGGTTAAAATATTTGTAATGGTGGCCTTATGTAGAATATTCTGAGAGCATGGTTTTCGGTAAAGAATTTTTATTAAATATCCATAATAAGGTGGGCCTGTAATTGTTTTACATGATGGTAGGCAAGGGAGGTTACTTATTTTAACGAGTTATAAATGATTACAGTGTGATTGTAATAATATTTTTTATACAGTGCATTATTTACAGTACTATAACTAATGTAGCTATAAATAATAGTACATTAATTAAAAGAAGGTGGCCTGGTGGCTAAAGCTCTTGCTTCACACGGCGAGGGTCCGGGTTCGATTCCCAGCCAGGGTAGAAACATTGGGCGTGTTTCTTTAAACCGGTTGTCTAAGTTCACCCATCAGTAAAATGGGTACCTGGGTGTTAGTCGACTGGTGTGGGTCACATTCTGGGACAAAACTAACCTAATTTGTCCGAGATGCTCTGCATAACAAGGGGCTTTCTATATACGTACATAGTAGTATGTCATTGATGTCAACTTGTACATGTACTTGTAGTAAATAAAGATATTATTATTATTATTAAGGTTTACACATTTCTGTTGGTAACTGTAATAAATTGCCATACTTCCCTGGATGTGGTCTGATCATGCTAATGCCCAAGAAAAATTGTAGATAAATGTAGAACTCACAATATCTTTCTCCTTTAACAGTTTTTTCACTTTAATGCTTTCATCCTTACTTTTATTTTTCCATATTCCAGTTCTCAAGTCGGTTGGTCTCACCCTGGCTGTATTACACAAGCATGTTTTTTTTTTCACACACACTCACACAATAATCCATCAGATTACTTTTATAACCTACCCGAACACAAACACTGTGGCATGGCAAGTTTGCAGTACAAGAGATGCTTATGTATACTATGAAGCAGTGTTAAGCAGACAGCACCACAAGACAAGCAAACTTCAAAAAATGTATCTATGTACAGCATATTATAATATAGTATAAAAATGTATGATGCTCTTGAGAAGTTTAGTGTACTGAAATATGCTTCATACATATCTGTATCCAGACCAGTGTTACCAGATACATTTTTATATGTTGTGGTATAACAGCAAATTGTTTATTACTTGCCTTGTTTTTTATTTTAAAGCTATTATCCATCATAATGGCATTTTTATTATTGTAATAAAATATAATTCTTTTCACAGGTACTCCCATCACTGAGGCTGGGGAAAGCAAAAAATTAATACGGCCACAGGAGAAGTAAAATACTGTAATTTCATACATGCAGGTAATATGATTTTCCACAAAGATCAACAAATAAAGAAAACCTATTAAAGTGTTTGCAGTGTTTGAAAATACATTATACTTTACTTTATGATGATCTGAATATTATTAAAACTAAAGTGCAAGCAGTAATTATTATGTAAAGGAGTGGCATGAATTTTAGGGAATAAAAATAAACCCTCATAATTTTTACATAATTAATTTTTTTACCTATGATTCAAAGATAAATTTGAACTTTTACTAATAGTTTGGCACCTTAAAATTAACGTGATACTTTTTTTTTATGTATTTCCTATGATTCAAAGATAAATTTGAACTTTTACTAATAGTTTGGCACCTTAAAATTAACGTGATACTTTTTTTTTATGTATTTCACTATTATTATGAAGAAGTAGAAATATTTTTTGTTAAACATAACTATAATGCATTTTAAACATTACTCAAAATGCCTTTAGATGCAATGTACAAGAGGTTCTTAAGCTGAACTTTTAGTTTTTCAACTAACAAATGAGTTGTTTGTATAGAAAATAACAGTAAAAATGATCATTGCCATATGTTTCACAGATGTTTATACTGCAGCTCAGCAGCTGTAAAATTTTAATTTCTTCATAACTGGCCTGTCTGTATATGCAGATGTTTGTAAACTGGACACCTATTTATACATGTTAAATTTGCATATGAAAGCTTGCTGTAATGTAAAATCAGCTGATCAGCTGAATGACTCTCCCTCAGCATAAAGGACTCACTCTGTATTACATAGTTTATCCCAACATGTGATGTTTTTGGTTGTATGACATGTGAACATGTCATATAACCAAAAATCAGGTCCTCTTTACTTTACTTATATGAATATACCATACATACAATTCCCATCTCCAGGTCTCAAGCTTGGCTAACCATTATTATTCTTATCAAAGAAGCACTAGACCTACAAGGGTCATACAATGCAGCTCTGCTAACCAGTTTCCCATGAATCCTTTTATAAATGTTACCTTGCTCACACTCCAACAGCACATCAAGCCATTAAGACCTTTTAAGAACATAAGAAAGAAGGAACGCTGCAGCAGGTCTACTAGCCCATGTGAGGCAGGTCCAATTCTCCTACTGGCTTAAGCCAATGCCCTAACCTAGTCAGGTCAGGTCACATTCACTTAAGGAAGGAGCACAACATCTCACCTAGTAGCACAAGCTATTCAGGTCCAACTCACACCCACTCATGTATTTATCTAACCTATTTTTAAAACTGCACAATATTTTAGCTTCTATGATGGTACTTGGGAGTTTGTTCCACTCATCCACAACTGTGTTACCAAAGCAGTGCTTTCCTATATCTTTCCTGTATGTGAATTTTTCCAACATAAAACCATTGCTGCAAGTCCTGTATTGCCTAGATATTTTTAGCACGCTATTTACATTCCCTTTATTTATTCCTGTTTTCCATTTATACACCTCAATCATACCATCCCTAATTTTATGCCTTTCTAGAGAGAGTGCAGATTCAGGGCCCTCAGTCTGTCCTCATAGGGAAGATTTCTGATACATGGGATCAACTTTGTCATCCTCCTTTGTACATTTTCCAGTGCATTTATATCCATTCTGTAATACTGGTGACCAGACCTGTGCAGCATAATCTAAATGAGGCCTAACCAAAGATATATAGAGTTGAAGAACAACCTGAGGACTTCTATTATTTATACTTTTTGATATGAAGCCAAGGATTCTATTAGCTTTATTGTGAAGACTGTAAAGCTAACTTTTGTCTCCATTCAATCCAATCTAATGCATTCATACAGCAAGCCTGTTGAATGTTCAAACTCCTAGCACTAAAAATATTTAACTCTTCCTGGGAACCACTACCCCTTCTTTCCACCACCTGAGATGTATAAACCTTCTTGGTTATCTATTCAATTTCATCCTCTCCAAATGCCAAAACCCCTCCTTGGCCCTCTAAAGATAAATGCTTGCAAATAATTATGCTCATGTTCACATTATAAGCAGACACATGATATTAAAAACAAGTAAGAACCAGGAAAGATTCCATATGAACCTAGACAGGCTGCAGGGCTGGCCTGGCAAGTGGCTATTAGAATGTAACTTAAGCAAATGCAAAGGTTTGAAGATTGAGAATAGGCAAAGAAGACTGCAAATACAGTCTGGTTTGGGGAGGGGGGGGGGACACACAAAGATATCAAACCTCATTCAAGTAGAAGGACCTCATGGTCCTTCAATTGAATAACTGCCAAAGCAAGCACGTGCCTGGCAATGATTAGCTTTCAGAAGCCTGAGCAAGGAGTCTTTCATGACAATATATTGCATGTTAGGTCCATATGGGAGTATGCCACACCAATGTTTAACCCACACCTGATCAAGCATGTCAAGAAACTGGAGAGATTTGCAGTAACATTAGTCCCAAAGCTAAGGTGTATGAGCTATGGGGAGCTAAACCTGATGAAAAAAAAGGCCTAGGGGTAATATACAACATAGAAAATGCTGAGATGAATTGATAGGGTGGATACAGCCAGGCTATGAGACAGGAGCATCAAGGTATAGCTTGAATCTGAGAACAGGTAAGATACAATAAGGCTCTTGAAGCCAGGAGAGGATGAATCCAGTATTGGCCAGCAAAGAGGAAGGGCCAGGAGCTGAGACTCAGCTGAAGGAACTGCATACAGGTGAGTACACATGCAGGTCAAGTGTCCATCAACAAGTGCCTTTGATAACTAGTAACTACATGTGGGCACGTGTACAGTAGCAACCACATATCGATGCTCACACACATGCATGATGCACATGCACACACGCATGCACAAACACACACATGCAACAAGGCTAGTCCCAGAGCTCAGGGGAATGTCGTACGAGGAAAGGTTGAGGGAAATCGGACAGACGACACTGGAGGACAGAAGGGTCAGGGGAGACATGATAACGACATACAATATACAGTGGACCCCCGGTTAACGATATTTTTTCACTCCAGAAGTATGTTCAGGTGCCAGTACTGACCGAATTTGTTCCCATAAGAAATATTGTGAAGTAGATTAGTCCATTTCAGACCCCCAAACATACACGTACAAACGCACTTACATAAATACACTTACATAATTGGTCGCATTCAGAGGTAATCGTTATGCGGGGGTCCACTGTACTGCGGGGAATAGACAAGGTGGACAGAGATAGGATGTTCCAGAGAGGGGACACAGAAACAAGGGGTCACAACTGGAAGCTGAAGACTCAGACGAGTCACAGGGACATTAGGAAGTATTTCTTCAGTCATAGAGTTGTCAGAAGTGGAATAGCCTAGCAAGTGAAGTAGTGGAGGCAGGAACCATACATAGTTTTAAGAAGAGGTATGATACAGCTTAGGAAGCAGAGAGAGAGAGGACCTAGTAGCGATCAGTGAAGAGGCGGGCCAGGAGCTGAGTATCGACCCCTGCAACCACAATTAGGTGAGTACACACACACACACACGCCTAGTGTCGAATCGACATGTGCCTAGGACAAAATGGTAACTAACACACACACACACACACACTCATATACAACAGGCCTAGTGTCGAATCGACATGTGCCTAGGACAAAATGGTAACTAACAGACACACACACACACACACTCATATACAACAGGCCTAGTGTTGAATCGACATGTGCCTAGGACAAAATGGTAACTAACACACACACACTCATATACAACAGGCCTAGTGTCGAATCGACATGTGCCTAGGACAAAATGGTAACTAACACACACACACACACACTCATATACAACAGGCCTAGTGTCGAATCGACATGTGCCTAGGACAAAATGGTAACTAACTAACACACACACACACACACCTGGCAAACCTGAGATTAGCGTTCCGATACCTCAGTAAGGAATCGTTCAAGACTCTGTACACCGTGTATGTCGCCCATACTGGAGTATGCAGCACCAGTTTGAAACCCAAACCTGGTCAAGCACATCAAAAAATTAGAGAAGTGCAAAGGTTTGCAACAAGGCTAGTCCCAGAGCTAAGGGGAATGTCCTACAAAGAAAGGTTAAGGGAAATCAGCCTGACGACACTGGAGAACAGGAGGGTTAGGGGAGACAAGATAACAACATACAAAATACTGAGAGGAATTGACAAGGTGGGCAGAGACAGGATGTTCCAGAGATGGGATACAGAAACAAGGGGTCACAATTGGAAGTCGAAGACTCAGATGAATCAAAGAGACGTTAGGAAGTATTTCTTTAGTCATAGAGTTGTCGGGAAGTGGAATAGCCTGGCAAGTGATGTAGTAGAGGCAGGGACCATACATAGTTTTAAGACGAGGTATGATAAAGCTCATGGAGCAGGGATAGAGAGGACCTAGTAGCGATCAGTGAAAGAGGTGGGGCCAGGAGCTGTCTCGACCCCTGCAACCACAAATAGGTGAGTACACACACACTTGCTCCCACACACTCACTCTTAGCTTTATTGTAAATACTTACATACTGTTGTCTCCTCTTGTTAAAGGGACCATTTAAACATCGCCTTCACCATACACTAACACCCACAATCATCTTTTAGAATTCCAAATGTCACATTTGTAATCAAGGAATTCTAATTATGTTACAGGGGCTATTCAGAATCATTCCCATTGCTACAATCGATACTGTCGCTCAAAACACAGGCACTTTTTTTTTTTTATTTCGGGCATTCTTGCCCAACAAACCGTACCCAAGCAGGATACATGCACTTAGTTCAGCCCTCCAGTCTTTGCACCTAATCTAACTATGCATTTTCTAAAATGTCCTAGTTACCACATGTGTCTTTCTTACATACTTATTAGTATTAACCACTGTTTCTAACAATTGGCTAATACCCAGGCACCTGCTTACTGATGGGGAAACAAGGAAAGAAGGTGCGAGGAAACACCCATCATTTCTACTTGTCCGGAGGTTGAACTCTGGTCCCTCAGTGTGTGAGCTGAAGCCACTGCCTCCCTCCAGTATTAATAATCGGAATGAAGTCTTCTAGGCTGCAGTCTCATAATATATTTACCTCTCAAGGGAGATGTGGAAAAAGACACTTATGTACAGTTCAGGACATTTATTAAAGGAAACGTTTCTCCATGAGTGGCTTCTTCAGTCCTAATAAAGAAGCCACTAGTGGCAGTAAGGTTATTCAGGTATACACAAATACAGTTACATAGATTATCATACACAGCAGCATGTGTGTAGAGAACCTAGGATAACCCAAAAAAGTCTGACAAGAGTGACTTATTTCTATTGGGGTCCTTTTACCTTATTGTTATAATATAAAGGAGATAATATCTTATTATTATTGTATAAAGAGGATATATTATTATACTATAAAGGAGATATACTAAGAAAAAGGGAAGACTACATGTGTTAGCTAAAAAAAAAAAATCATTCTCTTCCGTTTCTGGCGAAACGTTGCCCCCCTAAAGGAAGGTTCCTTGATGTTGGTGAGAGGCTCTTGATTTAGGGAACTGGATCTGTGCTCCAGTTCCCCGAATTAAGCCTGAATGCCTTCCACATCCCCCCCCCCAGGCGCTGTATAATCCTCCGGGTTTAGCGCTTCCCCCTTAATAATAATAATGGCGAAACGTTTCCTTTAATAAATGTCCTGATCTGTACATAACTGTTTTTTTCCACACCTTGTCGGTATCACCATACCATTTCTCAGGTCTCAAGGGAGGTGCCTAGACTCCAGCAAGGTGCTCTTGATCGAAGGAAAAAGGTGTACCCTCACCTTTCTTGGATCGAACCTCATTGCCTCCTGTCCCCCATGTTCTGTATGAGTTTAGCGATTTCCTCGTTAGTTATTATACTAATTAACAAATCCTTTTCAGTCTGACAAAATCCCAACATCTGTCAGTCAGCCATCAAGCTGATGAAAGGCTCCCCAGTGGTTGTATAACCCTGCGGGTTTACTACTTCGCCATGAATATAATATTAATGAGAAGGAAAGAGTGCACCTCAGGAAGAAGGTTATCCTTGGCCAGGTCCGGGACGCGTGCTATACTATAATTAAACACCGAGTGCATCCATATCACTGATTCTCTGTTTCAGCCTCTTCAGGTCATTGAGTTTATTTCCGAGTATTGCAACATTAGTGGGGGTGATAGTTGATTTTTTTTTCAACGCAGTTCCGTTTACAGGCCGCTAGGCGCTGCCTATTTCACCTCAGCTCACTGCAAATCCAAGTACTCCCTGTGATCTATGGTATAAACCCTTGATTCCCCAGGATATGATCCACATTACTCAGTTAACACCTAGGAGCCTATTTAGTGCTGCGTGAACGAGGGCTTCATGTTCGAAGATACCCATACGTTTTGACTCGCCCGGGAATCGAATACGTGATCTTTCGCTTGTGATTGGAATGCCCTAACAATTGATCTACGGATTTTTAATGGACGGAACAGATTTCACTGTGTGTATATATATATATATATATAATATATATATATATATATATATATATATATATATATATATATATATATATATATATATATATATATATATATATATATAACCTACTACCTACTACGTAGGTAGTAGGTTGGTAGACAGCAACCACCCAGGGAAGTACTACCGTCCTGCCAGATGACTGTGAAACAAAAACCTGTAACTGTTTTGCATGATGGTAGGATTGCTGGTTTCTTTTTTTGTCTCATAAACACGCTAAGATAACAGGGATATCTTGCTACTCCTACTTACACTTTGGTCACACTTCACAGACACGCACATGCATATATATATATACATACATCTAGGTTTTTCTCCTTTTTCTAAATAGCTCTTGTTTTTTTGATTTCTTCTATTGTCCATGGGAAGTGGAAAAGAATCTTTCCCTCCGTAACCATGGTGTCGTATGAGGGGACTAAAATGCCGGGACATGGGCAGTAACCCTTCTCCTGTATACAATTACTAA
>NC_069406.1:28329989-28649989 GCF_026875155.1 Cherax quadricarinatus
GGGTAGAGTGGATGGTGGTGGTGGTGGTGATGGCGGCAGTAGAGGTGATGGTGGTGGTGGTGGAGGTGAGAGGAGGTGGATGGTGGTGGTGGTAATGGTGGCAGTAGAGTGGTGGGGGTGGTGGTAAGTGGTGGCAGTTAGAGGTGGATGGTGGTGGTGATGGTGGCAGTAGAGGTGGATGGTGGTGGTATGTGGGCAGTTAGAGGTGGTGGGTGGTGTGGGTGGTAATGGTGGCAGTAGAGGGTGGATGGTGGTGGTGGTGGAATGGTGGCAGTCGAGGTGGATGGTGGTGGTGGTGGTAATGGTGGCAGTAGAGGTGGATGGTGGGTGGTGGTAATGGTGGCAGTAGAGGTGGATGGTGTGGTGGTGGCAGCAGTAGAGGTGGATTGTGGTGGTGACGGCAGTAGAGGGAGATGGGGTGTGGCGGCAGTAGAGGTAGAGGGTGGTGGTGGGTGGTGTGGGGGCGGCATAGAGGTAGATGGTGGTGTGGCAGTGAGGAGGATGGTGGGTGGTGGCGGCGGCGTGCAGTAGGGTAGATGGTGGTGGTGGCAGTAGAGGTGATGTGGCAGTAGAGGTGGATGGTGGTGTGGTGGCAGAGTAGAGGTGGATGGTGGTGATGGCGGTAGAGGTGGATGGTGGTGATGGCGGCAGTAGAGGTGGGATGGTGGTGGTGATGGCGGCAGTAGAGGTGGATGGTGGTGATGGCGGCAGTAGAGGTGGATGGGGGTGATGGGGCAGTAGAGGTGGATGGTGGTGATGGGCAGTAGAGGTGGATGGTGGTGATGGCGGCAGTAGAGGTGGATGGTGGTGATGGTGGCAGTAGAGGTGGATTGGTGGTGATGGCGGCAGAGGGATGGTGTGTGATGGGGCAGTGAGTGGATGGTGGTGATGGCGGCAGTAAGGTGGATGGTGGTGATGCGGCAGTAGAGGTGGATGGTGGTGATAGTGGCAGTAGAGGTGGATGGTGGTAGTGGTGGCAGTAGAGGTGGTGTGGTGGTGGCAGTAGAGGTAATGGTGGTGATGGCGGCAGTAGAGGTGGATGGTGGTGTGGCATGGTGGATGAGGTGAGGTGGTAGGTGGTGGTTTGTGCGGCAGTAGAGGGGGTGGTGGTGGTGATGGGGCAGCAGATGTGGATGTGGTGGTGGTGTCGGCAGTAACGTGTGGTGGTGTGAGGCAGTAGAGGTGATGGTGGTGATGGCGGCAGTAGAGGTGGAGGTGGTGATGGGCAGTAGAGGTGTGTGGTGGTGGGATAGCGGCAGTAGAGTGGTGGTGGTGATGGCGGCAGTAGAGGTGATGGTGGTGGTGGTGGCAGTAAGGTGGATGGGTGGTGGTGAGGTGGCAGTAGAGGTGGATGGTGGTGGTGATGGTGGCAGTAGAGGTGGATGGTGGTGGTGATGGTGGCGTAGAGGTGGAGGTGTGTGGTGTGGGTGGTGATGGCGGAGTAGAGGTGAGTGTGGTGGTGTGGGGGGGGGGGGGGGGGGGGGGGGGGGGGGGGGGGGGGGGGGGGGGGGGGGGGGGGGGGGGGGGGGGGGGGGGGGGGGGGGGGGGGGGGGGGGGGGGGGGGGGGGGGGGGGGGGGGGGGGGGGGGGGGGGGGGGGGGGGGGGGGGGGGGGGGGGGGGGGGGGGGGGGGGGGGGGGGGGGGGGGGGGGGGGGGGGGGGGGGGGGGGGGGGGGGGGGGGGGGGGGGGGGGGGGGGGGGGGGGGGGGGGGGGGGGGGGGGGGGGGGGGGGGGGGGGGGGGGGGGGGGGGGGGGGGGGGGGGGGGGGGGGGGGGGGGGGGGGGGGGGGGGGGGGGGGGGGGGGGGGGGGGGGGGGGGGGGGGGGGGGGGGGGGGGGGGGGGGGGGGGGGGGGGGGGGGGGGGGGGGGGGGGGGGGGGGGGGGGGGGGGGGGGGGGGGGGGGGGGGGGGGGGGGGGGGGGGGGGGGGGGGGGGGGGGGGGGGGGGGGGGGGGGGGGGGGGGGGGGGGGGGGGGGGGGGGGGGGGGGGGGGGGGGGGGGGGGGGGGGGGGGGGGGGGGGGGGGGGGGGGGGGGGGGGGGGGGGGGGGGGGGGGGGGGGGGGGGGGGGGGGGGGGGGGGGGGGGGGGGGGGGGGGGGGGGGGGGGGGGGGGGGGGGGGGGGGGGGGGGGGGGGGGGGGGGGGGGGGGGGGGGGGGGGGGGGGGGGGGGGGGGGGGGGGGGGGGGGGGGGGGGGGGGGGGGGGGGGGGGGGGGGGGGGGGGGGGGGGGGGGGGGGGGGGGGGGGGGGGGGGGGGGGGGGGGGGGGGGGGGGGGGGGGGGGGGGGGGGGGGGGGGGGGGGGGGGGGGGGGGGGGGGGGGGGGGGGGGGGGGGGGGGGGGGGGGGGGGGGGGGGGGGGGGGGGGGGGGGGGGGGGGGGGGGGGGGGGGGGGGGGGGGGGGGGGGGGGGGGGGGGGGGGGGGGGGGGGGGGGGGGGGGGGGGGGGGGGGGGGGGGGGGGGGGGGGGGGGGGGGGGGGGGGGGGGGGGGGGGGGGGGGGGGGGGGGGGGGGGGGGGGGGGGGGGGGGGGGGGGGGGGGGGGGGGGGGGGGGGGGGGGGGGGGGGGGGGGGGGGGGGGGGGGGGGGGGGGGGGGGGGTGTGGCAGTAGAGGTGGATGGTGGTGGTGGTAATGGTGGCAGTAGAGGTGGATGGATGGTGGTGGTAATGGTGGCAGTAGAGGTGGATGGTGGTGGTGATGGTGGCAGTAGAGGTAGATGGTGGTGGTAATGGTGGCAGTAGAGGTGGATGGTGGTGGTGGTGGTAATGGTGGCAGTAGAGGTGGATGGTGGTGGTGGTGGTAATGGTGGCAGTAGAGGTGGATGGTGGTGGTGGTGGTAATGGTGGCAGTAGAGGTGGATGGTTGGTGGTGGATGGCAGCAGTAGAGGTGGATGGTGGTGGATGACGGCAGTAGAGGTAGATGGTGGTTGGTGGCGGCAGTAGAGGTGATGTGGTGGTGGCGGCAGTAGAGTAGATGGTGGTGGTGGCGGCAGTAGAGGTAGATGGTGTGGTGGTGGTGGTGGCGCGTAGAGGTAGATGGTGGTGGTGGCAGTAGAGGAGGATGGGTGGTGTGGCGGCGGGCAGTAGAGGTAGATGGTGGTGGTGGCAGTAGAGTGGATGGTGGCAGTAAGAGGTGGATGGTGGTGATGGTGGCAGTAAGAGTGGATGTGTGATGGCGGTAAAGGTGGATGGTGGTGATGGCGCAGTAAGGTGATGTGGTGATGGCGGCAGTAGAGGTGGATGGTGGTGATGGCGGTAGAGGTGGATGGTGGTGATGGCGGCAGTAGAGGTGGATGGTGGTGATGGCGGCAGTAGAGGTGGATGGTGGTGATGGCGGCAGTAGAGGTGGATGGTGGTGATGGCGGCAGTAGAGGTGGATGGTGTTGGTGGCAGTAGAGGTAATGGTGGTGATGGCGGCAGTAGAGGTGGATGGTGGTGATGGCAGTAGAGTTGGATGATGGTGATGGTGGCAGTAGAGGTGGATGGTGGTGATGCCGGCAGTAGAGGGGATGTGGTGGTGATGGCGGCAGCAGATGTGGATGGTGGTGGTGGTGATGTCGGCAGTAGACGTGGCTGGTGGTGGTGATGGTGCCAGTTAAAAGGGGGATGGTGGTGATGGCGGCAGTAGAGGTGGATGGTGGTGGTGGTGATGGCGGCAGTTGAGGTGGATGGTGGTGATGGCGGCAGTAGAGGTGGAATGGTGGTGATGGCGGCAGTAGAGGTGGATGGGGGTGGTGGTGAAAGGTGGCAGTAGAGGTGGATGGTGGTGGTGGTGGCATAGAGGTGGATGGTGGTGGTGATGGTGGCAGTAGAGGTGGATGGTGGTGGTGATGGTGGCAGTAGAGGTGGATGATGGTGGTGGTGGTGGTGGTGATGGCGGCAGTTGAGGTGGATAGTGGTGTTGGTGATGGTGGCAGTAGAGGTGGATAGTGGTGTTGGTGATGGTGGCAGTAGAGGTGGATGGTGGTGGTGGTAATGGTGGCAGTAGAGGTGGATGGTGGTGTGGTAATGGTGGCAGTAGAGGTGGATGGTGTGGTGTATGGTGGCAGTAGAGGTGGATGGTGGTGGGAATGGTGGCAGTAGAGGTGGTGGTGGTGGTGGTAATGGTGGCAGTAGAGGTTTGGATGGTGGTGGTGGTGGTAATGGTGGCAGTAGAGGTGGATGGTGGTGGTGGTGGTGGTAATGGTGGCAGTAGAGGTGGATGGTGGGGTGGTGGTGGTAATGGTGGCAGTAGAGTAATATGGGTGGTGTGGTGGCAGCAGTAGAGGTGGATGGGGGTGGTGACGGCAGTAGAGTAGATGGTGGGGGTGGCGGCAGTAGAGGTAGATGGTGGTGGGTGGGGGCAGTAGAGGTAGATGGTGGTGGTGGCAGTAGAGGAGAATGGGTGGTGGTGGCGGGCGGCGGCCAGTAGAGGTAGATGGTGGTGGTGGCAGTAGAGGTGGATGGTGGCAGTAGAGGTGGATGGTGGCAGTAGAGGTGGATGGTGGTGATGGCGGCAGAGTGGATGGTGGTGATGGTGGCAGTAGAGGTGGATGGTGGCAGTAGAGGTGGATGGTGGCAGTAGAGGTGGATGGTGGTGATGGCGGCAGAGTGGATGGTGGTGATGGCGGCAGTAGAGGTTGATGGTGGTGATGGCGGCAGTAAGTGGATGGTGGTGATGGCGGCAGTAGAGGTGGATGGTTGGTGATGGTGGCAGTAGAGGTGATGGTGTTGGTGGCAAATAGAGGTAATGGTGGTGATGGCGGCAGTAGAGGTGGATGGTGGTGATGGCAGTAGAGTTGGATGATGGTGATGGTGGCAGTAGAGGTGATGGTGTGATGGCGGCAGTAGAGGGGGATGGTGGTGATGGCGGGAGTTTGAGGTGGATGGTGGTGATGGCGGGAGTAGAGGTGGATGGTGGTGATGGCGGCAGTAGAGGTGGATGGTGGTGATGGTGGCAGTAGAGGGGGATGGTGTTGGTGGCAGTAGAGGTTAATGGTGGTGATGGCGGCAGTAGAGGTGGATTGTGGTGATGGCAGTAGAGTTGGATGATGGTGATGGTGGCAGTAGAGTGGATGGTGGTGATGGCGGCAGTGAGGGGGATTGTGGTGGTGATGGCGGCAGCAGATGTGGATGGTGTGGTGGTGATGTCGGCAGTAGACGTGGCTGGTGGTGGTGATGTGCCCGTAAGGTGATGGTGGTGATGGCGGCAGTAGAGGTGGATGGTGGTGGTGGTGGTGATGGCGGCAGTAGAGTGGAGGTGGTGGTGGTGATGGCGGCAGTAGAGGTGGATGGTGGTGGTGTGGTGATGGCGGCAGTAGAGGTGGATGGTGGTGGTGGTGATGGTGGCAGTAGAGGTGGATGTGGTGGTGGTGATGGTGGCAGTAGAGGTGGATGGTGGGTGGTGATGGTGGCAGTAGAGGTGGATGTGATGTGATGGTGGCAGTAGAAGTGGATGGTGATGGTGATGGTGGCAGTAGAGGGATGGTGGTGGTGGTAATGGGGGCAGTAGAGGTGGATGGTGGTCGTGGTAATGGTGGCAGTAGAGGTGGGTGGTGGTGGCGGTGGTAATGGGGGCAGTAGAGGTGGTGGTGGTGGTAATGGTGGCAGTAGAGGTGGATGTGGTGATGGTAATGGTGGCAGTAGAGGTGGATGGTGGTGATGGTAATGTGGCAGTAGAGGTGGATGGTGGTGGTGGTGGTAATGGTGGCAGTAGAGGTGGATGTGGTGGTGGTGGTAATGGTGGCAGTAGAGGTGGATGGTGGTGGTGGGGGTAAATGGTGGCAGTAGAGGTGGATGGTGGTGGTAATGGTGGCAGTAGAGGTGGATGGTGGTGGGGATGGTAATGGTGGCAGTAGAGGTGGATGGTGGTGGTAATGGTGGCAGTAGAGGTGGATGGTGGGTGGTGGTGGTAATGGTGGCAGTAGAGGGTGGATGGTGGTGGTGGTAATGGTGGCAGTAGAGGTGGATGGAGGCAGTAGAGGTGGGTGGTGGTATTGTACTGGTGGTGAGGAAGTAGTTTTGTGAGAAACTAAGCTCATAAATTAGTCACAAGGACATCCGGAAATACTTTTTTTGCAGTCTGGAGAAAGTTAACAAGCGGAATGATTAGAATGTTCCGGAAAACACAACGTCAAGAGTATATGACAGGGTCCATGAGACCTGCAATTTTCACTATGAACCTTCGTGAGCCAGTGAAAGAATCGAGGTATGGAACCGCGACTCAACTCCTTCCTTTCCTCCCAACGAAAACTAGGCCAGTATAACTAGACCTAGGCACACACACAATACGGCTGTTGAAGCTACAAGCGTGTCCTAGCAGCAATCAGTGAAGAGGCGGGGTCAGGAGCTGTAATTTGACCCCTCCCAACACAGGTGAGTACACCCATACGCGCGCGTGAAGCAGCCAAATTAGTACTAGTATTGAGAGGAGATCCTCCTGGAGCTCCTTTCAATACTGTCGAGACACGATTACGACATACAAAATGCGAAGTGGAAGTGACTGGACAAATAAGGACATACTGTTAGACTTTAAAGGACCTGGATCAAGGGGATCTCGGGACCCCTCGGGACCTGCCGAGGGGAGTGACTACTATGTATCACTGTTTGCTGATGACGTAAAAATGCGAAAAATTAAAGTGGTTAAAGATAGGTTATGGCAGACTTGGACAAGCTGCGAGAATGATCATGCAAGTGGTTACTGGAATTTACCTAGAATAGGTGCAAGGACAAGATAAGATAAGATAAGATAAGATAAGATTTCGTTCGGATTTTTAACCCCGGAGGGTTAGCCACCCAGGATAACCCAAGAAAGTCAGTGCGTCATCGAGGACTGTCTAACTTATTTCCATTGGGGTCCTTAATCTTGTCCCCCAGGATGCGACCCACACCAGTCGACTAACACCCAGGTACCTATTTGCTGCTAGGTGAACAGGACAACAGGTGTAAGGAAACGTGTCGAAATGTTTCCACCCGCCGGGAATCGAACCCGGGCCCTCCATGTATGAAGCGGGAGCTTTAGCCACCAGGCCACCGGGCCACCATGCAAACTGAGGATGGGGAGAGAAGACCAGAAATGAAATACAGCGTGTGAGGTGATAAATTACAAATATCGCTCAGTGAGAAAACTCTTGAAATGAATATCATTCCCATTTTGCCAGATGTGAAAGGTTAATCTCAGAACTGCCTTCAGGAACAAACAAAGAATATTTTCTAACTCTGTACACGACATATATCATGCTTATCATGGGGTATGCAGCACCAGCATGGAGCCTTTATCAGATCAATCATACAAAAATTCTAGAAAATTTAGATGTGCAAGAAGACTAATCTGGGAGCTAGGAAGACCAAGTTACAAGGAGAGACTAAAGGAAATGAACCTGATGACTCTAGAAGACAAGCGAAAACGTGATTACAACATACATAATACTCAAGGAATTTGACCGAGCAGATGAGAACAGATTGTTTAAAATTTGCGGCACAGGAGCAAGGATGCACAGACGGAAGCTAAAGAAACAGATGAGCCACTGGAGTGTAAATAAATACTTTTCGGTCTCAAGGTGTTAAGTGGAATGAGCCCAGTGAGGAAGTGGTCGAGTCACACACTGTTTCAAAAGTGGACATACCAGGGACCACGAGGCTAGGAACCAAACTCTGTTGCTCACTTCGCAGGAACAGGTTAGGTTAGGTGAGATTTGTCAGGAAACAGAATAAGTGTTTCCTGACGCGGGTCTTAGTAATATGATGACACGCAGCTGGAGCTTTTGGTTATCTAACCGAGGCCTTCCGTTGGCTTACCGCTCCATCCCTTTAAAAATATAGTTGTGATTATAACTATTTGATATATATGATAGTCTCTATGTAACAGGTACAATAAGACATCAACCGTAGCTCGATGCTAGCGCACTCAGCTCACACACTGAGGCCCGGGGATCGATTCCCCGGTACGGCTGGAAAACATTAGGACGTGTTTCCATAAGACACCTGCTGTCCCTGTTCGCCTATCAGTATAAAATGGATACCTGGGTGTTAGTCGACTGGTGTGGGTCGCATCCTGGGACAAAATTTACCTAATTTGCCCAAAATGCTCTACATAACAAGGGGCTTTCTATATAGTAGTATATCATTGATGTCAGCTAGGACTGTATACCTTGTACATGTACTTGTAATCAAACTAGAATAACGTGTGTCTGTCCTTTTTTTCAAGATTTGCATCCTATAATCTGTGAAAACCTCTTCTGATCGGCTTCAAACTTTTAATGCTCGGGCATGTTAGAAAAAGGATGTGGTTTCGGCTAAGGAGCAAATTTGTCATTTTAAAACATGACAATAATTTACTAATTTCTGTGATAACTTTCGAGTCTTTCTTTTGATTAGCTTCAAATGTTCAATGTTAATGTGTCTTAAGAAGATGAATTGTATTCTTACTGGACTGGGTTGCTTCAAATTTTAATTAACAAAATTATGTGCTGTCTTTTTTTTCTGGGCTATATGAAAATATGTTTTATGGGCAGCTTCAAACTTAAAAAGCTGATAAATCTAACCAAACGAAAGATTCAGTATAGTTTCAGATTATATAGATGCCAATTTATAATTTTTTAACAGTTAAATTAACTGAAGTTGGCTTCAAACGCCGAGCGCTGGTATAGTGGACTGTTTTGTTATTGGGCTGTGAGTAAATTTGCTAATTTTATTAATGGGCACTTGAAATTTTTTTTTTTTATAATACACACTTGTTCCTTTTCACATTAGATTACCACTTTGAACTATATTATCCCCAGATGCCTTGGGGGAGTAATGTGTTTGGGAGCAAATGGCTCCTTTTTTCCCTTCCCGACCACTGCTGCCTATCTAGGTTAGGTTAGACAAGGTTTGTCAAGAAACCGGACAAGTGTTACCTGAAGAGGGTCTTAGTCATATGATAACTCTCAGCCGGAGCTTTTAGTCATCTGACCGAGGCCTTCCACTGGCTTACCGGTCCACCCCTTTAAAAATTATGGTTATGATTATAACCATTAGTTTTGCCTACCTACACACAGGCCTGACATGCGGTACTTGAAAGTAAATATATGAACCTCTAAACGCCCATCAGGTGGGTTAAGTCCTGATTTTTTCCTCATAGCGACACTCCTGTCACAAACTCTTCTTACACTATCCCGTCTTCAAAGTTCACTCCTAATTAAGTCTTTTCTTTATATAAACTCAATTTTATTAAACAAATTAATATATTAGTTTATATGTGGTAACCTGAGTGTCTCTTCTGATTTTTTTTTGTATATCATGCTTAATGGACGGCAAGATTGGTTTTTGGCCCAGAAATAGATACCAAAATATTTTTTCTTAAAATTGGAATATTGGTTTGTGTGATAATTTAAGAATGTCTTTACACCAACTTATAACGCTGTTGTATCTTAAGAGGAAGGTTCGAATGGTTATTAGACAGTACAGGTGCCACTTACCAAATTTATTTTAACCCTTAAGCTGTGCACAAGTAGAATACATGGTAGCCCTGATTTTGGCAGTGTTTTTTAGAAAAAAAATCTTAAGGGGAGTGTAGAAAAGTGATCCTTGTTGAGTATGCAGCGCCGATATGATATACCTCACCTAAGTAAATATAAAGTGAAGCTGAAGAAAATCCAATATATATATATATATATAATATATATATATAATATATATATTATATATATATATATATATATATATATATATATATATATATATATATATATGTCGTGCCGAATATGTAAACTGGTCAATTAGCAAGAACTCGTTTAAAATTAAGTCCTTTCTAAAATTTTCTCTCATACGTTTAAAGATATTTTTTTTCATTAATGTTAAGGTAAAAATTTATAATTTTGCTAGAAAAGTATCTTAGAAAACTTACCTAACCTTATTATAGCAAGAACAATTTATTTTAGCCTAACCCAACTAAATATATTTTAGATTTTTTTTACAATAATTTAATACTAAACAAACAGTGAAATATTTTTTTTTCGTTAGGTTCAGAATGATTTGGCGAAATTATTGCATACACAAATTTTCGCTTGCCTTATATGGCAAGATGAGCATTGCTATTTAAGCCAAGATCGCAAGTTCTGCCTATTCGGCACGACACACACACACACACACACACACATATAATATATATATATATATATAATATATATATATATATATATATATATATATAAACACTGATCTCTGGCTGAAGGAGACTCGACCCTACGAACCTTGGAACAAGGTGTATATTTTTCGCCTGCTCTTGTGAATTCCTTGCATTGTTAATATCTCTAGTAAGGCTGATGCATGCAGGGGGTGAGATGAAAAGCTGTAAGCCTTCTCCCTGAAAGCTGGCTGCCTTGGATCAAAGTCTAGCGCAAGCTGGACTCCAAGGTATTGGTCCAGTGTGGTAGATTGGTAAAGCACTGCGTACCTTGTTCCAAGGTTCGTAGGCTCGAGTCTCCTTCAGCCAGAGATCAGTGTTTGTGTATATTTCGCCTGCTCTTGCGAATTCCTTGCATATATATATATAAAATATATATATATATATATATATATATATATATATATAATATATATATATATATATATATATTTTTTTTTTTTTTTTCAACAAGTCGGTCGTCTCCCACCGAGGCAGGGTGACCCAAAAAAAAGAAAGAAAATCCCCAAAAAGAAAATACTTTCATCATCATTCAACACTTTCACCACACTCACACATTATCACTGCTTTTGCAGAGGTGCTCAGAATATAACAGTTTAGAAGCATATACGTATAGAGATACACAACATATCCCTCCAAACTGCCAATATCCCAAACCCCTCCTTTTAAAGTGCAGGCATTGTATTTTCCCATTCCAGGACTTAATCCGACTATATAAAAATAACCGTTTTTCCGTGAACCCCTTTCACAAATATTCCCCCTGTCACACTCCAACGATCGTCAGGTCCCAAGTATCTTTCGTCCCCTTTCACTTATCAAACACGCTCACACCTTGCGGAAGCCCAACCCCCCCTCCCCCCACAAAACCCCTTTACCCCCTTTCCAACCCTTTCAGGACGCCCCCTACCCCTCTTTCCTTCCCCTTGATTTTATGTTTTCCCCATGTCATTCTATTTTTGATCCATTCTCCTAAATGACCAAACCACCCAACAACCCTCTTCTGCCCCCCCTGAAAATGCTTTTATTAACTCCACCCCTTCCCTAATTTCCCAAAATCCAATTTTCTGCATAATATTTACACCACACATTGCCCCTTTAAAAGGACATCCCACTGCCCCCCAAAACCCTCTCCTCGCGCTGCATTTAAACCCCCCAAAACTTCACATCCATATAAGAGTGTTTTGGGACTACATACTTTTATACTTCCCTTCTTTGCCCCTAGATAACTTTTTTTTTTTACTCCCATATCCTCAACGGCACCACTCACCTTTTTTTTCCCCCATCAATTCAGATTTTCCCACCTTCATAAATCCTCCGCCGACACGCAACTCCCAGTATCTAAAAAATTCACTTCTTCCATACTCCTCCCCCCAATTTGATTCCAATTTTTTTTTTTTCTAAATCATTTGATACCCTCATCACCTTTCCTTTTCTATGTTTACTTTCAAATTTTTACTTTACACACATTCCAAAACTCATCCACAAACTTTTGCAATTTTTCTTTAGAATTTCCCCCTAAGCACAGTTCATCAGAAAAAAATAACTGTGCAATTCCCTTTTGAATTTGATTCCCCCCAAATTTTAATCCCACCCCTCTCCCCGAACACCCGCATTTACTTCTTTTAAAAACCCCATCTATAAATTATTAAAAACCATGGTGACTTACACACCCTGTCTAAGACCTACTTTTTTCCGGGAAGTTTCTCCCTCTTTCTCCCCACCCTAACCTGAGCCTCACACCTCTAAAAGCTCTTTACAGCATTTAGTAACTTACCCCTATTCCATAACAAATTGCAACATCTGCCCCATTGCCCCTTTCCACCTATCATTGCCTTTTCAAAACCCCATAAATGCAAAAAAAATTTCCCTACCTTATCTAAATACTGTTCACATTATGCTTCAATGAAACATTTGATCTACACATCCCCTCCCCCACTTTTGAAACCTCCTTGTCGTCCGCAATTCTACATTCTGTTTTACCTTTTAAATTCTTTCAATTAAACCCCAATACCGTATACTTTTCCCCGTATACTCGTAAACTTATTCCTCTATAATTTTTCAATCTCTTTTTTCCCTTTCCCCTTTTTATAAAGGGAAAAATACATGCTTCCCCCAATCCCTAGGTAAACCCCCCCTTTTCAAAAAATTTTTTAAAAAAAAAGTACCAACCACTCCCAAAACCTTTATCCCCCCCCCTTTTAAAAAATTTTTGTCATGACCCATCAGTTCCAGCTGCTTTACCCCCTTTCATTCTACTAATGCCTCACGTACCTCCACCACACTTACAGTCTGCTCTTCTTCACTCCTTAAAAGATGGTATACCTCCCTGGCAGGCATGAAATTAACCGCCTCCCTTCTTCCTTAACATTACAAAGTTCCTTCAATATATTCTCGCCAGCTACCTAATACCATCCCTCTCCGCCATCTACTAAACACCCCTACTCTGTTTTTTAATAAACTGACAAATCCAGATCTTTCCCTAGGCTTTTCTTAACTTGATTTAACTCACTACTCCAAAATTTTTTCTTATTTTCATTAAAAATTTCTTGACAGTGCCTCTCCCCCACTCTTTTCATCTGCGTCTCCTTTTTGCACTCTCTCATCCACTCTCTCACCTTCTTTTACTCTCCATATACTCTGCTCTTCTTGATACACTTCTGCTTTGTAAAAAACCTCTCGTAACTAACGTTTTTTTCTCTTTATCACACCCTTTACCATCATCATTCCACCAATCACTCCTCTTTCCTCCTGCCCCCACCCTCCTATAAACCACAAACTTCTGCCCCACATTCTATATACTGGCCTTTTTTAAACTATTTCCAACCCTCTTCATACCCCCCCCCCTACTCATCTTTGCACTAGCCCACCTTTCTGCCAATCGTCGCTTATACCTCGCCCGAACTTTTTCCTCCGCCCCTTAGGTTTATACACTTTCACCTCCCTCTATTGTTGTTCCCACCTTCCTCTTTTCTCCACTACCTCTACTCTAACTGTAGCTCTACACTAAATAATGATCCGATATATCAGTTGCCCCTCTATAAACATGTAACAACCTGGAGCCTACCCATCACCCTTTTTATCCACCATACATAATCTAACAAACTACGTCATTAACTGCTACATCATACCCTTGTATATTGATTATCCTCTTTTTCATAAAATATGTATTACTTATTACAAATTTCATCTACACATAGCCTCAATTAAAGGCTCCCCATTTTACATTACACCCTGGCAGAACCACCAAAATTACTACTACTCCCTCCGATAATAAATTTTACCCACTTTAGCATTGAGATCCCAACCACCAAGTACTCTCACACTTGAATTCAAAACTGCCCCACGCATTCCTCAACAAATCCCAGAATCTCTCACTCTCCTCATCACTTCTCTCTTCTCAGGTGTATCAACGCTTACTATAACCCACTTTTGCACAATCCAATCGTTAATTTACTCCACCATAATCCATTGAATTTATACATTTGTAGTCCCCCTCTTTTCCTGCCATAGCTATCCCATCAACATTATTGCTACTCTTCTTTAGCTCTAACGTCTATTTGAAACCCCTGACCTAATACCCATTTTATCCTCTCCATGAAACTCTCCCCACCCCCTCAGCTTTGTTTTTCACTTAAAGCCAGGACAATCCAGTTTCTTCTCATTCATACATCCAACAATCACTCTTTCTTATCATTTCACAACCATCCACGCCATTCAGACTTCCCCACTTTGACAATTTTTCTTCTCGTATTCTTTTAGTATCTTTACAGAATAGGGTTACTAGCCCATTGTTTCCCCAGGGCATTTTAGTTGACTTTTACAATCACCGCCATGGCTTACGGGGAAAGATTCTTATTTCCACTTCCCCAGGGGATTATAAAAGGAAAAAGTAAGAAGACCAAGAACTATTAAGATAAAATCAAAGAAAACTCAGATGAGTGTGATAAATAACGTTGTACATGTATGTGTATATGGGTGACCTAAGTGTAAGTACTGAAGGTAGCAAGACGTACCTGTAATCATGCATATTTATGAGACAGACAAAAGACACCACAATCCTAACCATCATGTAAAACAATTACAGCTTTTCGTTTTACACTCACTTGGCAGGACGGTAGTATCCCTCCCTGGGTGTCTGCTGTCTACCAACCTACTACCTATATATATACTATATATATATATATATATATATTATAAATATATTCATGCAATAAGATCACAGTAAAAACAAACGATTTCAGATATATATATATAATATATATATATATAGATATATATATAATATATTATAATATATATATATACGTAGATCCGAATAGGCAGAATACTTGGCGACCTTTGGCTTAAATAGCAACCGCTCATCGTTGCCATATAAGACAAGTGAAAAATTTGTGTATTCAATAATTTCGCGCCAAAATTATTCTGAACTTAACGAAAAAAAATATATTTCACTGTGTTTGTTAGTATCTAATATTGTAAACAATCTAGAAGTATATTTATTTGGTTGGCAAAATAAAATGCGCTTGTTATAATAAGGGTTAGGTAAGGTAAGGGTCTAAGTTCCTGGTGCAAAATTATAATTTTTTACATCAACATTAATGAAAAAATATATCGTTAAACAGTATAGGATAAATTTTAGAAAGGACTAAATTTTAAATAGTTCTTGCCAAATTGACCAGTTTTCCATATTTGGCACGACATTATATATTTTAAATATAATATATTATATATTAAAAATATATATATAATAAATATATATATTATATATATATATATATATATAATAATTATTATATATTATATATATATTATTATATATATATATATATATATATACATGTATAAATATATATATATATATTATATATATATATATATATAAATAATACATTATATATATATTATATATAATATAGATAAATATATATATATATATAGATATATATATATATACATGTAATTATATATATAATATATATATATATATATATAATATATAATATAGTAAATATATATATATATATATATATGGAGTGAGTTAAACAAGAAAGCCTAGAGAAACGAATGAATTTGTCATGTTAAAAACAAGTAAAGAGGTTAGTAAAGGGGTGATGGAGTTTTGGGTAGATAGCGAGAATATTTTAGAGGAACTTTTAAATGTCGACGAAGAATGGAAAGCGGTAATTTCATGCTCAGGCGCAGTGGAGGTACACCATCTTAGGAGTGAAAACAGGATGCGAGTGGGGTGGATTGCTGTGAGGCATTACGTTAGAATGAAAGGTGGTAAAGCAGCTGAACAGACGGGATCATGAAAGAAATGTTAAAAGCAGGAGGGGATATATGTTGGAAGTGGTTCGTATTTTTGTTGAACAAATGTATGAAGATGAGGGAAGGTACCTATATTGGGCAGAGAAGCATGTATAGTCCCTTTATATAAAGGGAAAGGTGACAAGAGAGATTGTAAAAGTTATAGAAATAAGTTTACTTGAGTATACCAGGAAAAAGTGGTACGTTAGTTATAACTGAAAGAATGGAGGTAAGATCAGAATGAGGATTGCGATGAGCCAAGAGGTTTCCAGAGTGGAGTAGTCGAATTTGGTAGATCAATGGTTTACATTGAAGCATATATGTGAACAGTATTAGATAAAGGTAGGAAATTTTTGTACTGCATTTAATGGATTTAGAAAAGCAATGATAGAGTGGATAGGGGAGCAATGTGGCGATGTTGCAAGTATATGAAATAGGAGGTAAGTTTATTAAATCTGTAAAGAAGTTTTTATGAGTGATAGTGTGGCCAGTTTAGGGTGTGTAGAAGAGAGGGAGACTACTTATCCGCAGTAAAAGTAGGTCTTAGACAGGGAAGTGTAATGTCACCATGTGTGTTGTTTAATATATTTTATAGATGAGGTTGTAAAAGAAGTAAATGCTAGGGTGTTCGGGAAAGGGGGTGGGATTAAAATTATGGTAATCAAATACAAAATGGGAATTGACACAGCAGCTTTTTGCGGATTACTACCGTGCTTATGGGAGATTCCTAAAAGAAAAATTGCAAAGTTAGTGGATGAGTTTGGAGTGTGTTAAAGGTAGAAAGTTAAAGTGAACATAGAAAAGAGTAAGGGTGATGAGGGTAATCAAATGATTTAAAGAAAAATGATAAAAATTGGGGAGAGAAGTATGGAAGAAGTGAAATGTTTTGGAGATACTTGGAGTTTGACGTGTCGGCGGATGGATTTAGAGGATGAGTGTTAATCATAGAAATTGATGAGGTAAAAGGTGAGTTTTGCGTTGAGTATATGTGGAGACAAAAAAACGTTATCTAATGGAGGCAAAGAAGGGAATGTATGAAAGTAAAGTAGTACCAACCACTCTATATGGTGTGAAGCATGGTTGTGAGAATGCGCAGGCGAGGAGGCGATGGATGCGTTGAGATGTCCCCAGTCTAAGGGCAATGTGGTGGTAAATATTATCTTAAAATTCGGAGTGTGGAAATTAGGAAAGTTGTAGTTAATAAAAGATATTAGTCAGAGGGCTGAAAGAGGGTTGTTGAAGTGATTTGGACCATTTAGAGAGAGTTGGATCAAAGTAGAATGACAGGAGCACGTATAAAACTGTAGGGAAGGAAGGACGAGGTAGGGGTCCGTTCTCGAAGAGGTTGCAAGGTGTAAGGGAGGTATTTGTGGGCGAGGGGCTTGGACTTCAGGCATGGCGCGTATGAGCGTGTTTGATAGGAGTGAATGGAGGACGAAGGTATTTGGACCTGACGATCTGTTGGAGTGGGAGCAGGGTAATATTTGTGACGGGATTCAGGAAACCTGTTTTTTTTTTATAAAGCCGGACTTGAGTCCTGGAAGTGTGGAAGTACAATGCTGCACGTCTAAAGGAGGGTTGCGGGATATTAGCAGTTTGGAGGGATATGCTGTGTATCGTTTTAACGTATATGGCTTCTAAACATGTTGTGTTCTGAGCACCTCGCAAAAACAGTGATTATGGTGAGTGAGGTGAAAGTGGTGAAAGATGAAGTATTTTCTTTTTTTGGGGATTTTTGCTTTCTTTTTGGTCACCCTGCCTCGTGGAAGTCGGCCGACCTTGTTATATATATAAATATATATAGGAGTATATATATATAAAGATATATATCTTATATATATATATATATATATATAATATATATATATATATATATAGTACACACACACACACATAACACACACACATTGCCAAATAGGTAAATTGGTCAATTAGCCAGAACGTCATATTCAAATTAAGTCGTCTCTAAAATTTTCTGCATTATACGTATAAAGATATAAGTTTTTTCATTTTATGTTTACTGTAAAAATTAATAATTTTGTACCAAGGCACCTTAGAAAAACTTACTAACCTTATTATAACAAGCGCAATTTAATTAGCCTAATCCCACTAAATATGTTATTTTAAATAATTTAATAATATACAAACACAAATAAAATATATAATGTGTCGTTAGGTTCAGAATATTTTTGCGGATTATTTGCATTCACGAAATTTTCGCTTGCCCTATTCGTTCGGCAAGAATGGCTTGCTATTTAAGCCAAAATCGCAAGTTTACATATTCTGCAGGACCATGCATTATAAATTTTAACCGGAAGTAGAAAGGAATAGAAGGAGAATAGTCTGCTAAAGAGGATGAGGCAAGAACAAGAGGATACGTTAGGGTGAAACTGTACACTAAAGAATCCAAAGTTATAGAATTCGACTCTGTAAACAATGCTGTAATTACGTGTAATCTAAGCAACAGCTTGCAACTCACAAGAGAGCTTCATAATTTTTGCTTCTTCCATACTTTATTACTTAATTTCGAATTTAAAATTGGTGCCAAATAAAACTGACAGCCTCGAAAGACCAAAGACTGCTCTAACTGCAGACACAAACTAAAGTCAGTTCAAGGTTACCAAAATATTATCTTTTAATCAAAATGAAGAAAAAGCAGAAATGAAACTAATCAATGATAAAAGAAAGAGGACTATTAGTATGAATATAATGTTTCTTTATCTCTACAGGTACATTACAAAGTATAAGGCGGTTTTTAATTGACGTCAATGACATGGCTACTAATAGAAAGCCTTATTGATGCTGAAGGGCATTCGGGCAAATTAGGTCAATTTGTCCCAGGATGCGACCCCACACACAGTCGAACTAACCACCCAGGTACCCATTTTGACTGATGGGTGAAACAGGGAACAAGCAGGTGTCTTATGGAACTTAGGAACTTAGGAACACGAGTATACTGAGCGAAGCAAAGTTAGTTTAAGTTTAATATGTTTATTATGCACCCCAGTACCCAGTCCATGTGGGTTAGGAGAGAGAGAAAATCAAAAATTTTATTCCAGTTATTTAATTACCTGATAGTCATATAAACCCAGTGATAAAGACCATGTACAAGTGTAGGTCCACCAGAACTGTCCATTTCCATTTTGGGGTCGCTTAATGCCACTCCCAGGATGCGACCTACACCACGTCGATAACACCTACGAATCCCTCGTTACTACTTGGTGAACAAACTCGTGCCGGAAATCCATACTCCGGTTTCGTCCTGGTGCGAGTGAAGAGACCACCATCCGAGTTACGACAGTTACGTAATACTGTATATGTGTTGACATATTGAGAAAGACTACGACAGGAGAGTCGACAAGAACAAGATACACTACAAATTTCTTTGGCACACACACGGGCACACATGTTATGCACACTTCTTTTCTTTAGTCAGTGAAGTCCAAAGAATCAAAATTGAACAGACGTAGATGAGAATAGGAGGCCCAAGGAGGCTAGGAACCAACTATGGCAGTCACCTGAAGGTCAAGAGGCGGGGCCAGGAGCCTGAAACTCGACCCTCGTAAGCAACAACACTGATCCACACTCACAAACTCACACACCGAGCGTGCATACACACAAATGTCCAGGGATATACACAAAATTGTTCATGAAATATACAGTCACGTACCAACTAGCCATATGTAATGTTATCTCCAACCATGCAAGTAGATAGCAGTTACGAAATCGTAAATCTAAGATTAAGCAATTAAGCTCCTCATGAAAAGAACAACAGAAGTTTATTAGATTAACGTCTAAACTTAACATAAGAATTTTAACATATACCCACATAAAGATATGTCTGTCTGTAACATTCTCTAGCGCTGACTGCAGGGCCTTCAGTTGGTGCTGGAAGACACATATAACCTTCGTTCTTTTTTGTCTTTCATGACAGCTTATTGACCTCTCACTGACACTGTGGTGCACCAAAATTAAGAACATTAAAATCGAGAGGTACAGCAGTTGGACTCGTAATAACATGGTAAATGGAATAACCGACAACGTTGTAGATTGATACAATAGGCTTCCCGTAAGATCAGTGGTTGGTAGAGCACATCATTTCGACACACTGAGGTCTGTGGTTAGCCCCTGTATCGGAGATGAAAACACTGGAACGAATTTCCTTAAGACACCTGCGAGTCCCTGTTCAACCTAGCAAGTAAGTAAGGTACCTGGTGTGTCACCGACTGTGTGTGGATCAGAGCATCCTGGTAAAACAAAAGTGACGCAAAGTTTGCACGCGAAATGCTCCGACATAATCAGGGACTTTTCTACAGATAGTTCACTAGAATGTCAGGCTAGATGACTGTAACAAACTGTATCATGTACAGTGTAGAAATAAACGCTCTTATTACATAAGCAGCAATAGGAAGATTGTTATTAGAGCGATAAACGTCTAAACAATAGCTAGCAATTGCCGCTTGTGTGATCCTCATGAACTGCAGCAGGCCTACCTGGCACTCTGTTATGCAGGTCCCAGTCACTCCCAGCCCTTCTCACACTGTGGCATATGTTTTCTCATGTTGAAAAGAAACAAGAAAATCAAGAGCATCTAAATCAAGAGGATCTGGATATCAGTCAGTGATGCACTGCCTTGTCATGATCAATCAACTTCCATCTCTCGTCTTCCCGCTGGAACCTCACCGGAACTGCACATCATCACAAGGCAAACGATTGGATGAAAACGATCTTCACAAAAATATAATAAACTTAGATTTCCTGGAGCTGCGTGATCCGAGAAATGTAACTCCTACCTCCATTTCCTAATATACCTGGAGAGGTGTTTCTGGGGTTCAACGCCCTCCGCGACGGCCCGTCTGAGACCAGGCCTCGTGGTGGATCAGGGTCTGATCCAACCAGGCTGTTACTGCTTGGCCGCACGGCGGAATCTGAGTACACACCACAGCCGCTGGTCAGAGTACTGAACTTGATGTCCTGTCCAGCAGCGCTTCTTGACAGATAGCCAGGGTTCAAATTGGTAATGATCACACCATATATATGGCTGGAGGCAATTTGAACAGTCTTGGGCCCCTGACACTTGTGTTGTCTCTCAGTGTAATTACGTGGCGCCCTGCCTTTTCATTAAGGAATGTTTGGCATCTTCTGTGCGATTCTTTGCTTCATAGGAGATGATTTTCCGTGTTTCAAGCTGTGTAACTGAATCCCTCTATAGATTTTCCAGTGTATATTATCATGTATCATTCTCGCCTGCAGTTCCAGGGAATACAAGACTAAACAGTTCCTCAGTAATGTTTGAGTGTTGCACTTACGTTACTTATGTGTGCCTTTGAAGGTTCTTTGTATACTCTCCAGGTCAACAATATCGCCTGCCTTGAAGGGGGCAGTTAGGTGTAACCAGCAGTACCAGCCTAGAGAAAACCAATCGATTTGAAGAGAATCATCATGCGCTTGGCATCCCGAAGTTTTGAAGGTTCTCATTACCATCCTCTCATTTTTTCTAGCAGATGCAGTAGACACATTGTTGTGGTCTTAGAAGGCACGATATCCTCTGTCAATTAACACTACCCGGACCCGGGAAAACATCAGGGGAACCACTTCAAGTACTCCTAACAAAGATGTCTTAAAAAAATTGTAAAGAGTGGTGAAGTAAAAATTGAAAATTTTCTAGAAATATCGTAAACTTTTTTTTCATCGTATTTTAGAATTGTTCACGAGTTTAGGAGCCGCCCATTAGCATAAGTTATTTTCTTCGAACTATTTTAAATCTGGTCCAATGTTCTCTGGCTAGTGTTTATTTTCATCCAACAAAGTTTTATTTATAAATTGAGAAGTAACTGCTTCTTTGAAATATCGTTCACGGGATCGATTTCTTCCTATTCCACAACCTGGCCCTTCAGCTCGACTGGTGGCTTGCCTGGTCAACCTAGTGTCGGGAACCCTTGTTTGTCACTGGGGTTTGTTTTATACTCCGCTCATAACCGTTTACTCCAGTATGTTGTTTTGCGCAGATGCTGCAGAAATAGTTGGCGGAGTACGGCGCTCACTCTAATACTTTACCACATATATATATTCAGTCTTTCTTTCTCTTCGCTCCATCGAGGCACATCGGATTCCAGGTATTCCCAGTTATTTAAAGGGGCGTGTATTGGTTCTATGCGGGCTGTAAAATTATATTTTTTTTATCAATGCTCCAGTTCTTATAGTAATTCCCTGTCCTGAATGATCAGTCAAACACAGAACAGTATTCCATGCGAGAAAACACAAGCTAGTTGTTGCGGGGGGTAACAAAGGCATCATTTTCCCTTGTTTTAAAAGGTCTCATTATTCCATATCCGTCATTTTCCCGGATTTTCCCCCCCTGACATTTGACCCTATTGTTTCTAAAGGACAGTTCAGCTGACAGTACCCTCAAGTCTGCCTCATATGGTCCTCTCTCTATTAGTGACCTGCATTTTTGTATACAAGTTGCCCATTTTGAAATTCTTCATTCCTTTCCATATCTAGAGCAGTTGTAGATAGTGCAAGCTGGACATTGTTTTATTTTTCCACTGCCAAGACTGTTTATATCTTCTTGGCCAGTTTTTTTCCTACTTCTTCTAAACCTAAGGTGATTTTCATGCGCTTATTTTGATATCGTCCGCAAATGGATAACGAATTGTTTCTATTTGTCAAAGTTGAATATACCCCTCATTTGCATACTTTTACCTGTTTATAAGCACATCGCCCTCATTTTATATTGCAATCAACTTCCATGATCGTATTTGTCAAACAGCCTTTTCGAAATCCATAATATCACATCTGCGCCAATTTTATTTTTTCCAGTGCCTCTATTTCTGTCACTGATTTAGTAGTTGTGACAATCACTATCTTCCTGTTCAATCCATGCTGGTGTGTACTGTCTAGGGCAGGTCTGGCCATGTAGTCTTGTAATTTGACAGCCATTTTACAACTGTGATGATAGGCGCAATGGGTCCAAAATTCTTTGTCGGGCTCTCATTCTCCTTGGCAGGGGAGCATGCTGCCTAAAAGGGCCTTGGGAATTTCACCTGCATTTAGTTAAGCTCCCCAAACGATCCTTTAAAATTCCAGTAGTAGTATTTTACACCCCCCAACCCAATCCTGAGGGGGGCTGTTTTCTATTCTTTTCGAATTCGACGGTTTAGTCTATTTCATTACATATTGCCCCCCCCTTCAGAGGTAAAAAAAAAATCTGCATTCCCCCCGCTTTCTTTTCAAAATTTCCCTGAACTTTGGTTCATATTGGTTAAGAATTTGTCCATTTTCTTTTTCCCCGGTGTTGAATTTCCCCTTATTAATGCTTCAATTTTCAGTTCTTCTTTGGAATTTGTATGTACAAACAGCTGGGGTTTCCCCGTATCTTGGATGCTTTTTACTTTTATGTTTCTTTTGTCTGGTGAATAGAAGTTGTTGTTGTACTCTGTATCTCTGTTAAAATCATCATCGTTGAACATTCAACTTTTTTTAAAAAACTGATAACTTTTATTCGGACCATCGTCCACGATCTCTCTCTTTTTTTTTGGGTTTTTCAAAAATGGTACATATTTTATACAGCCCTTGGTTTCTGTACCAACTTTTTAAGCACTGGTGGGGGATTTAAAGGTGCTCATGACGTTTCCTAGGGTATCCCTAACTTCTTTATTTTATCCCAGTAAATTTTTCCCCGCTGTCAAAATAAATTACAAAAATCCCTACCACATTTTTCTAGATTTTTGTCGATCCTAAATTTACATTTGTTTGTACTTATGATTTTGTGATTAAATTATATTGTACTACGCTATTCTGATTTTGCTCGTTGTTGGAAAAATATCAAGTGCTTTTCGTTCTTTGCTTCTGTTATCTTTTGGTTCAAGGAAAATTTTTCAAAACCCCAAAATTCTCTGATACGTATCTGCCATTTAATATTTTTTTTCAAAACTTGAGAAAATAAACATATCCAACCTTTTAACTTTTTTGAGGCATTTGCAAGCAAGGTTTTACATTTTGATACGGGGTAGCGGGGGCAGTAGAGAGGATATCATTTTTTCATTTTAAAACTGTCTCTGGATATAGATCGCAAGGTTAAGGAACTTATTTTTATTTTCGTATATCATTCTGTAAGAATTAAAAAAGCCGCGGGGTTGGGTGAAAAACTTCAAAAAAGATATCCAGGCGTTGCACCATTTTTCCCTCAATTGTCGGTACTGTACACCTTAAAAAAAATGTTTAACTACGTCACGGTGGCTTCTTCAGTCTTTAACGATATAACTGGAATGAGTATAACAGTGCCGGGAGTCAGGTCAACTGCGACAGGGGTGGGCGCGACAGCCCGGCGGGGGTAGGGCAGCACAACTGGGGGCGGAGGGGTTGAGTTGGGTTAGAAAACTTCCCAACATCATATTACGGGGTCTCCGAAGGGGGCATATCCTTTTGATCAGGAATTTGGATATAGTGAATTTCCGAATTTTTGGGGATAGTTTTAGCAGCAATTTAGCCAGCCTTTTTAAAACTTGCGCCCTGAAAATTTTCCTTAACGACTAACCTGCCTATGAACTTCATTAGGTGTCCGAAAAGTCTCTGTTTTGGGCAAAGCTTTTTTTACTATCAGGGTTGAAGCGTTCTTGGCTCCCGGATATATTTTTAAATAAAGGGGGAACCGCAAAAACCCTAGGTTAAAGCGCCGGGGGGGGGGAATAGGAAAGGCATTCAGGTTTAATTCGGGGAACGGAGCACAGATCCAAATTTCCCTAAATAAAAGCCCCTCCCAACATAAGGAACCTTCCCCTGGGGGGGCCCCGGTTAATACGGGGAATCTTGCCTTTTTCCTACATATTTTGTCACATCCACTCATATTTTATTGTAAAATCCTCGCGTCCCAAAAGCGACTTAGATTTCTGCACTAACTTTTTAACAGTAGTTGAAGAATGAGGAATTTTTTTAACAAGTTTCTGTCAAGTATTTAAAAACGTTAGTTTAGGGGCGCTGCCCGGGTAGAAAAAAGAAACTGGGAGGCTTTCCTTCACTGGATTGGGGTGTCGTTAAGAATGTTGTCGCAAGCTCCTTCAACAGTTGAAGTGAAGGGAAAATTTTAGCGAATGAAGAATATATATGTTGTGCTTCTTTACAAAAAACGTGACAACCAACGTAATCACTTTAATTAAGGCAATCTAACCAAATTTTTAAAATAAGTTTAGCTTTGTGATTTTTTCCCGGGCACCATAAAAGGGGTATATATACTACACGGATGTAGGGGGGTGTCCTACAAAACATTAGGGTGTCCTGCTAGGATGTAAGGTGCCCACACAAATGTGGAGGAAAGAGGGATTTTCAATAATTAGCTCTTTTAATATACGAAAAAATGGTTGGCACAGAGTTTTAGACGAGTGGAACATCCTTAAGGCTTTGGGTTGCTACTTTAAAAAAAAATGGTATGAAGACCGAGTGATAAGGGGAAAAATCAAGGGGACCCCCTATTAGGCCTAATGCAGTGCTTATTAGATTGTGAAAGCTTCCGTGACTGCGGCTCGACGGGACTGCGATCATGAGTAATGTGAGCCGGGCCCGGTTTTGAATTTTTTGGATCGACAAGAAAAAGGAGAGTATGACAAAGAGTCATTGGGGTGGAAAATGAAACCCCTCTCACGCCCTCATTACTTAATTTTTGCAAGACGTCATGCTTCGCAAACCTCTAATCTAGTGGATAAACCATTGTGACGTACTCGACTTCTGTTATTTAACGTCTTGAAGTCGAGGCTGGTAAAGGGTTTTTTATTTGCGGGGAAAAATTTTTGAAGCAGGGTTGAACTTGTGAGAGACTCGCTCAGTGAGCTGTGGTCACTAAATTAATGCCTTCTGTGGTTTACCCGGTGTCTGGAAAAAAATGAGTAAAACAATTAGTGGTAAATTGACTGTCCGGGCAGGGGCCCTAGCCCAGGGTTTCTTTGACGCAGGGGGACTTCGGCCTACCCCAGGGGGGTGTGAGTAATTTCCAGGGGGGTGGGGACAAAGGAGCAAAAATAAACGTGCATTACAATTTTCTCAAACGATTCTTTTGATAGGAAAAAAATCAAATTTAGAATGGAAAAATTTTTCCCAAATTTTCCAGTAACAAAAAGGACTTAATTTTTTCATTTTGAATTTTTTATAGGTGAGGAGGTTGGGGATAAAAACCAACACGATAGGGTGTAAGGTCGCCACCCAAATTTGACCCCAAAAAGGTGAAGAACCACTGTTGTGTTTTGGGACCCTCCCTTCCCACCCCCATTTTTTTTTTCCTCAAATTTTCAACGTAGCCCCTCTTTCAGGAGGCCGCTTTAGGCTATTTCCATTACTTCTCCCCCATTCATCCAAGAACCCGCCATTGTTAAATTGACTTGCAATCTTGGTATCTTTATTGAGAAAAGTTTCGCCCACGTGGGTTCATCATCCAACCAAAGTAAATTTGAAAAAAGGGGAAAATGAGGTAATCATTCCTCAACCCGAGACGATGGGTCGTCCATCAATCTTGATAAATACAAAGTGTCTGTCTTTGAACCCTTCATCTACAATCCTTCAGAAAAACTGCAACTTTTTGGGTTTAATACTTGGAATTCTTGCTTTTCCTAACCCTTTGGGACGACCTACTTCCAAAATTAACAAAAGTGACACCCCCTACGACTGCTGCACCTCCCGCCATACGGTTTTTAAGTCTTCCCGTTTATAGCCGTATTCTATTTAAACTGATGGATTGACCACACGTCTCAAGGTTTGGGGGCTGATTTCCTTTTTTCCCCCTTTTTAAATTTTTCCTTTGAAAAGGGCGTGAAGCCACTGGTGGCGAAACGTTTCCTAAAAAAGATACTCAAAGGGTTTCAATGTGTCAATTTAACAATGTGCGGTTCTTTAACCTTCTCTACAACACGCCATTAGTACAGTTGCTTCTGTCATGCCCCTGTTGACCTTCACTTTGTTTACCTTTTCCCTTTTCCCTTTTGAGAGTTCCGGAGGTCAACCCCCGCGGGGTTGGACCAGGCCCCCTGGTGTAGAGCCTATAACCGGTGTTGGCTGGCGCACGCAAAACCCAAAGACAGCCACAGCCCGGTGATAGGAACTGACTTTGGGGCTTTTCCTGCCACTTGAAGTGCCCGGGGGCTGTTGGTATCCCCCTTTTGTGGCTGGGGGGGGTTGACTCCCCGGGCCCCCCACACTTTTTGTATGGCCTTAACGTGCTAGTGACCCCCTGCTTTCATTGGGGGGTGGTCACGCCCGCCAAGTTTTTGCTTTCGTAGTGAGTGATTTTCGTGTGCAAGTTCGGTACTAGTCCCTCTAGGTTTTCCAGGTGTTTCCATTATCTCTCCCCCCCGCTTCCGGGGAAAACGGTTTAGGAAACCCCAAGCGTCCCAATTTAAATTTAGGTGTTTTATCTCCCTTATGCACGCCCTGAAAGTTTTCTGTAATTTTCTAGGTCGGCAATTCACTGCCCTTTAAAGTTGTGTTAGGTGCAGCAATATTCCAGCCTAGATAGAAAAAGTGACCTAAAAAAAGGGGTCATATGGGGTTGGCCCCTTTTAAGGGTTTCTTATCCATCCTTTCATTTTTAGCAGAGCGATTGTACAATGTTATGGTCTTGAAAGGGGAGATCCCCGACAATCACTCCCGGTCTTTTACCCTTTGGGGTTTGCTCTATTTTGGGCCCAAATTTGTTTTGTACCTTTATGAAGATTTAAATTTCCCCATGTTTACCATTTGGTAATTGAAAATTTCTATCGTTGAATTATATTGTTTTTTTGCAGCCCCCTGAAAGATTTGGTTGTGTCCCCCTGGAGTTTGCAGTGTCTGCAATGGAAGACACGTATCGATTTGGGGGTCCTCTGCAAAGGAAGAACGGTGCGTGGTGACATCCCTTTTCTATTTTGGATATGAGGGTGAGGAACAAATGGGAGCGGTATGTCCCCTTTTGGAAAAGAGCTTTTCACCCTAGCGTCTCGGACTTTACTCGTTTGACGAATCTCTTTTTTTGTTATGAGGAAATTATAGATCCCTCGACCCACTTTTTGTTTTTCCCTTTCACTTTTTGTACGTATTTCGCCCTGGTCCACTTTCGAAAGGTTTTGCAAAGTCTGATAAATTAATCTGCATTTTTTTTGTCTTCTAGTGCATTTGGAGTTTTTTCGTAGTGATCCTAGAGAAGCAGGGGCGACCTGTTCTAAAATTTGGGGCCCCGGGTTGTTAAAGATGGGTTTTTAGATGGGTGGTGATCTTGCTTCTTAGGACCCCTTTTAAAAATTTTTTTTAGGGATTTAGTGCTTTGGTCTTTGGGGTTTTTTGCTGTTGCTTTACTGCCCCCCTTTTTGGAGTGGGGTATGTTGTTGTTTTTTAGTAACGTGGGACGACCCCGTGTCCATGCCCCCCCTCATAGGATGGAAAAGGTCGTGATAGGGGTTCTTGCAGTTTTTGATGAAAACAGAGTTCCAGGTTGGCCCTGGGGGGAGTGCTGGGCATGTCTTTACGCCCGTTCGAAGTCATTTGGCGTCAGGATAAATCGGGAATAGGCTTTTGTTAATCAAATTTTGTGCTCTCTCATAAAAAATTCATTGATTTCGACTCTCATCTGGGTTGCGGGCCGCAAAAAAGAGTCTATTGGGACTTTTGGAGCCCCTCATTTCCTTGCTGTCATGTGTAGACCCATTTTTTAAGTGGGGCCAATATGGACGTTTTTCTCGATTTTTATTTGTATGAACGTTGTGTGGGTGATTCAAGATCATCTTTCACAATGGAAAGGGTCCGGAAATATGCCCCCGTCACTTACTATACACCCGGTGATTCCATTGTTGGTTTTTTACCGTGTCCATTAACAAAGCCCCCACCTGGTTCAAACAGATCGTAAACCCTTTGGTTGGGCCCCGCAGGGACCACCCGGGAAACAATACACTACCAATAATCCACCATATTTTAAAATGATTTAATATCAAACTGTTCGTGTTAAACCTTATATGACCTAATTTATAGGCCATAACAGCGGCTCGTTATCCTTAATGGATGGAATATGGAGTATACAAAAAATATATATTGCTACCATCCATAGGTTGGGTATGAAACGCAAGCTGGCAGCAACAGTAGACACGATGAATATGCAGCTCCTCTTCTTATTCAAAGCCAGTATTTTACCGTGGCTAAGACATATGCGACTAACACGGGGAAGAAAAAAAAAGTGATAATGTAATCATCTATTTTAACATCATTAGCCCAGCTGGATATGAAGTGCATAATAAACTAGGCGTTGCCATCAGTGTGATGAATATCGGGTACACAATAAACTATCTGCTACCATTCATAGAACTTGTGGAAAATACTGTATATATTTTCCGGAAATACGGTAATTTATAGGTAAATAGATGCCCTATATTGTATTTTTAAAAGAAGTATGTTATCGAAAATGGGAAACCTGCGGCTGGGCAGGTCAGTCGCCATTTTGTTTGAATTTGTATTAGAACGTTGGTGAAATGGGAAGAATTTTTCGTGTTCTAGAGTTAAAATTGGGTTTTTTTTTTTTTTTAATTGGGGTGGGGTTTTTTTTGTTTTTTTTTTTTTCTTATTTTTCTGAACCTCCTCAATAGGAGGCGAAATGGTGGATATGCATTCCTGCATAACTGAGATATCAGGCGACTGGACAAGACCTCTCCAGGAACCTCAATAAGCTCTCTAGATTGTGACTAATTCTGGCCAGCATTATTTCATCATAGATTTTAGTTTAGAGTGAGAGTTTTTCAGAGTATGATACACATTAATCTCCATCAAAATTGGTGAGTGAATTACAGATAGTTTCCTTCTGTTATGTAAATGTGTGTATTATTAATTCCTTTTTTAATATAATATACAGTTCCCACAATTTATATTTACCACATTCCGGTGGTATATTAATTCTTTTTTTTTTCATTTATGATTAATAGGTCACAGAGTCAACTTGTGGATATGACAGTGTAGTATCGAAGGGTGAACATTTGTTGCGACCTAGGTGTCCCCCAAATCCGACTTGTCTAACTGATAAATAATATTTATCTTGGTTCATTACTGGTATGTATAGAATGATACATTCAGCTAAATGTAATTTTCATATGTAATTTTGCCGTGGTCCTTCTTGAAACCGGAGGTAATTAGTGACGTCATTAATTAGTTAATTACTTCATAATTATATGTGGAAATGACAGAAGAGGAGGATGTTAAGTTCACAAATTTACTTAATGTTAGTGATTATAATTAAATACAAATGTTAATTGGATAATCCAAGTGTGGCTAAAGATTATATTAATGTGTATTTTACTTTTTGCAAAGCCAAAGTGGCTAGGATTTATATTAATGTATTTATATATTAATTTTGAAGATAATTCTGGCCAATCATTATATCAGTGTATGGTTATTGAAAGCCAAGTGTAACAATATTAATGTGTATAAATATTTAATTTTGCTATGCCAATATTCTGCAAGGATTTATAAATTGTATAATATTAATTTTGATAAGCCAAGGCTGGCTAAAGGTTTGTAATTAATGTACATTTAAAAATTTATATAAATTTCAAACATGTTAATGGCTTAACTCAGTAGCTAGGATTTATTCAAAGTAAGTTGTACAATTTACCTTATAAAGGGTTAAAACCTAATTTAGTAACATAAACAGTGTAAGTAAGTTGAATTTACTACATTCAACATGGCTGAAATTGAGGAAAATAATGTAGAAGACAAACCATGGAATAAAGAGAGCAAAAAAAGTGTTCACTGCAGCTAGGAAGGGCATGTAACAAAATATACAATAAATGTTTGGAATTTAATGAATCAAGAACTGTGAATACTGATGATTTAAAATTGTAATTAGATGCTTTAGTAATAGACATGATTCCAAACAAATTATATAACAACAAAATGAAGGAGATTTATTAGTACACTGTGTAGATTGAACAGAAGTAGATACTCATGATAATCATATTATGAATTAGAAGAAAAGAATCTTTCTTGTAAAAGTCAGGCTTGGATAAAGTAAATGTTACAACCAGGCATTAATCTTTCTGCTCCAACAAATAAGAATGTTTTTGCCAAACTCCTCAGACTTTATGTTAACACTGTATTTAATCCTGGTGAAAATTGGAGGAATTTTGTCAATTTTTAAAGCAGCTGTGCATGACAGAGTGACCTAGCCTGTGTAAACTAAATATTTTAACCCTCAAAGGACAGGTAAGAGGAGATGCTCACATACCATACAAGCCATTCCCAATGTAGATGACCCTTCCAAGGGAAGCAGTTGATTATGTTGAAGGTCACTTATGGTAAAAATAGAACAAAAGTAGGTTGGATCTAGTGAATATTATTGTTAATTTTAAAAAAAAAAAAAAAAAAAAAATCTCCAAATCACACTTACAAAGGTTAACAGGCAGTTTAGAGTTAAAGTTGGAGAGCACTCCAAAACTGAAGAACAGACTGGTGTATTGAGGTGCCATGGTATAGAAGAAATTAAGCTGCAAAACATTGAATGGATCACGAATAAATATCACAAGGGTTATTTTGGTCTGGAGGAAATTAAGACTAGGTCTACAAGAATTTAATTGTTCAGTTGCAGACCAGCTCAACTAACCTCATTTTAAAAGATGCAACCCAGAATAACTCTGAGGTATCTGTCAAGTTTCAAAAAGGGAAAAATTAGCCCAATGTAATAAACAAAATTCATTTCCTAAAAAAGATTGCATAGGTGCATATCAAGTAGCAAGAATCAGAAATAAGTGAATCTCACCACAAGTTCAAGAGAAATAAGTTCCCTCCTAAGAGTATACCCAGTTAATAAAAACCATCAAGAAAAGAGAGATTGCTTTTCTGCAAGGGTACTCATTTTTCCTAAGAATTTGCAATGCATACAATTATGGAATGATAAAGTTGACAGAACTGAGGAACTTGAACAGATGTACAGATGTTTAGGTAATCATAATGTATAAGGATTGCTATGCCAAATATAAACAACTGTCTATCAATGGTCACAAGGAAGACCCCATATAGTCCATGTGTAAAGGGTCTAATGATAATGTTTGAAAATAATGATAAGTTTTGACAATCCTGACACAACAGTAGCTAAGTAAAAAGTGCTGCAATGTTAATAAGGATGGTTTTTGCTGAAGTAGCCTTACCTGTGTTTAGCAGTAAAACTTTGATGACAAAAGGCATAAATCAAAAAATGTCAATGCATTATTTGGACCAGGGATCCCAGCGTTACTTTCATAAAATCGTAAATGTCTTGATGGTAATGAAATTCAGATGGGAGATCCCACATCTTTAAAAATATCTGGTTTTCCTCTCGGATAAAAGGTCCTCAATTGTATGACACTGTTTATGTAACAGTCCCCAGTGGCAATGAGAAAAAACTGAAATGCAGTAATTGTAATAGACTTCCAGAGAAAATATCTACATAAGGCTTAGTACAAGCTACAGAACGACTTTCACGATAATGTAAATTTAGCACTCTTCTGGTGTAAGTGATGGTTCTGTAGGACCAATCAATATTATGATAGTTAGTGACTATTATGCCTCCTTTGTACAGGGTATGGAAAAGAATGTGTGTCACCCTTTTGAAGACTGCTGGAGCCATGTAATGTATGGAAGGATCCTCGTAATAATAATTCATGACTAGAGGAAATACAAATACCATAACTGTGTCTACTCATGAAATCGTACCCAGTATAAATTCTTCCATAGAGATGGTGGTGAGCCCAGTGCATAAATTGTGGAAATAGACAGCAATGCAAAATGTAAATGAAGAAAGTACAGACCGATTCTTTACTCAAGAACAATACTGAGAGATGAAAAAATTTGAATCGACCACTACGGGTACGACTTCCGTGGAGACAGAACCAATCCAGAATTGTCTCACTAATAACCCGAATGCATAAGGACAAATTAAAGCTCAGCTCCCGCGAACTGAGTAAGACCCCAGAATTGTTAACTGCCTATAATGATATAATTGCTAGAGCAGTTTTAATTATTAAATTTTATAGAAGAAGGTACCTCCTGAGCCAGCCAAAATTTATGGTCCATATTTTGGCCACATCACGGAGTGAGAAGGCTTCTAAGACCACTCCATTGAGGATTGTGTTGAATTGGAGTGCCAGGAGTAACAAAAAATGTACCTATTGTTAAATGACTGTTTGATGAAGGTCCGTCGTTGATCAGAAAAATTAGGAAATATCTTATTAAATTTCAGGGTAAAGAAAATTATCCTTTACGGCTGACATAAGTAAAGCTTTCCTAAGAGTGGGTTTAAAGAGCTGACCGGGATTGTACCCACTTCTTATGGCCTGAGAATCTATTTGACCCACTGTAGCCCACTGACAACCTTTCGCTTTAGGAGCTTATTATTTGGTGGTCTACATCCATCCGTTCCTACTTCAAGTCGACGATAAATGCACAACTTAAACGTACGGAAGTCCATTAAGCAAAGTAATGAACAACAATTTTATGTGGACCAATTTCCGGGGTGTGACTCAACTGAAGAGGAACTGTTAATGACTTATAGAGAGGCTACTAAAATAATGCAATGTGCAAATATATTGGCCCCCTCTGGCGGGAATGAATAGTAATTCGTCCAAATTAAGGACAAAATAATAAAGATGGTCCCAAGAATGAAGTGCCAAAATGTAGTAATGTATTGGGTTTAACTTGGGATACTGAGAAAATTTGTTAATGTTAAAACAAATAAATTAACATATGCCAATACTTAACTAAGAGAGTGTTTGCTTGCTGAAGTTTCCAAATGTTTTGATCCACAGTTAGTGTCACCCCTACTATAAGAGGGAAATTAATTCAGGAAGCATGGAAACTTAAATGTGCTTGGGATGAAATTCTACCCTGAGCAATTCATAAACAGTGGGATAATTAATGGTGATTAATGAAAAAATTCCAGTGTTGAGTTCCACGCCAGGTGTGCCAATCCAAATGGGAAAAATGTACTCCACATTTTTTTGATGCTTCAAATTGACATATGGAGCAGTTAGCTTACCTTTCAAATGTAATAGTGTATATTTCTCTATGTCAAGGCTAAAAGTGTCTCCAATAAATCACTTACCTTGCCTCAGTTGAATAACAGCCAAAAATGTAGGTGTCCAAATTAGCTAATTATAAAAGAAATAAGTTGCAGGAGATAAATATTAGCGACCCAGGTAATTTGGTCTGATACTGAGGGTATCTTACAATGGATTCTCATAATGAAACAGTAAAATTGTGACGTACAAAACAGAGTCGTTTGAAATTAAATCAGATACAAGAGAAGTATAATATCTGGGTCAGCATATGTTCACATTTAATCATATACCTGGTGAGGAGAATCCAGCTGATTTCTTCTTGTCTCGATGTTTACTTATGATAAATTGGAAATGCTGTATCAGTTTAAAGGACCGAGCTGGTTGGTAAATAAAGCTAATTGCCTGTAACAAAAGCGTAAAGTTGCTCCTGTTGCAATTAACTGCGACCACCGCTCCAATAGTTTGTCCATCCTTAGCCATTGATATAAATAGGTAATTCTTCTTTACCCAAACTAATCAATGTAACTAAGTAGGTGTTTTAATTTACTAAACAAGATGAATATATCATATAAGTTTTTCACATCCTTCTCTTGAATATTGGATAAGAAGGGACAATAAGAAATCATGGAAATGAAATAAATTGATGATGGAAAGAAAAAATTGTGAAAGATTCCATAATAGAGAAATTCGGCTGTATTTAGAGAAACAATGTAATTAGGTTGCAGAGGTAGGTTACATAACGCCTGAATTGGGGTGATTAAGCTAAACACCCTATCTTACTGCCCAAAGCCTCATCATCTAACAAATTTAATTGTATCTAAATGCCCATAAAAATGTAATGAATGGTGGGGTACAAGATAACCATAAATTGTATGAGAGAAACTTCCAGGATTCCACAAGGACGGCAAAGTGTAAAAAGGTGATAAATCTTGTTAATATGTCCGCCATGGGATGCAGATCCTATATGTACCCAGGTCCTCCACCATTGTCAAATGACAATTTGAGTTGTTTAGCAACGAACTCCGCCGGCCGCAGTGTGGAAAATACTGTAGATATTTTCCGGAATACGGTAATTTTTTAGTAAATAGATGCCCTTATGTATTTTTAAAAGAAGTATGTGAATCAAGAAAATGGGAAACCTGGTGCTGGGCAGGTCAGTCGCCATTTAGGTTTTGATTGGATACAACGTAGTGAAATGGGAAGGAATTTTCGTGCTCTAGATGGTAAAATTGGGCTGACACCTCTCAAATAGGAGGCGAAATTGTTGGATGAGCATTCCTGCCATAACTGAGATATCAGGCGACAGGACAGACAACTCCAGGAACCTCAATAAGCTTCTAATATATGTTAATTTCGGCCAGTAAAATTTTCATAAATGTAGGCAAAAGGGGGGGGGGTCCTGTACATGACACATTAATCTCCAGTCAAATTGGCGAGTGATATTAAGATATATTTTTCCTTCTGTTTATGTAATTTGTATATATATAATAACCATTTAATTATTTTTAATATACAGTCCTCCAAAATTTATAATATTTACTAGCATATCCTGTTTATGTAAATTTCATTTAATTAATAGGTCCAGAGCAACTTGTGGATATGACAGTGGTAGGTGTCGAAGGGGAACATTTTTTGCGACCTAAGTGTCTCAAATTCCTACTTGTCTAACTGATAAATAATAGTTATCCATTGTTCTACTTACTGTTATGCATATAATTTATTACATCCAAGTAAACGCCGATTTTCCACAGAACTGGTGGGATTGCAAACTACAAAATCACTCGGTAGCTCTTAGGTATTTTTTTTAAACGTATGAAATGTTGAGACTATTTACTTACTGCATTACCTAGATAATAAAGACCAAAATGGCTGATATAATGAACTAACGTTAAAAACATAGAACTGTTAACCTATTTAGGTAGGACAAGAGACCCCAATTACCCGTTAATTATTACGCTGCCGTCGGGTGCACAATAAACTAAGCGATCAACTGACCATAAAAAATTAAGAAATAATACAACAAGGAGGGAGGAGTGGAGCTGGCCTTCTCCATCACTGTTGTGTCATAAACACACCGAAGCTGTATGCTAACGAACGACGCTGTGCAACGATGGATGCTGTGCAGCAACGTACGCTATGCAACCCAAGTGCTCTCTCGCGCGCACGCTGGGAGTAAAACGACGCAGTAAAAATTGCGTCGAAATATTTTAAAAATTCATAGTATACCATTAGTTATAAACAAAAACTGCTTTAATTTTTGAAGACCAACACTAGCGTACTACTCCTATTAATAAGCCCTCTGTAGCTAGTGAAGTAGCTATAGGTTGTTGTTCTGAAGTCTACGAGTGATTTTGAAAATTTTATTTTTACGTTGACTTACCGTGTGCTTTGAACTGCATGATATTTAAATTCATTAGCTTTCAATGCAGGTGTATCGTTCCAAAATGCACGGCGGCGCTTCAAAACGATCACTTCAACGCTATTAAAGTTAGGTACGTCTAGCTTCAAATAACCCAGATGTGACCAGTTATACAATATAACAAAAGAAACAATAATGCGTAAAACAAATAATGGGATCACGCAGGTTAAAAACGACAAAGTTGCACCAGGATACATTACACCGAGGGGTGAGGGGGGGTCTTCCTCTCAGTGTATACAATAATAACAATAATAATAACCTTGATTTCTAACTAAACATATACAATTTGACAGACTAAGCCGACATAATAACATACTATGAAAGAAAGCCCTAGGCTATGCAGAGCAATTTCGGCAACTCGGGTTAATTTTGTCCCCCAGGATGCGACACACAAACCCGAGAGTTTCACTGTATTCCCTATTTTCTGATTAAAGAAAGTCATGTGAGATTCACAAATAACACCCGCATATAGGAGAAACTTTATGACCACGGTTCGATCCTATTTGGGACAGAAACACGCGTCATAAGTTTCTTTTCAACTATGTGCGATTATTTGGTGTCGTTCCCGTCACGGTATTGTGCTTTTTATTCTTGTCTAAGTGATAAAAGGGTTTAACGATAACAGATAATAGCTCCAGAGGTCACTGTCCCATGAGTTGGTCCCCAGCTGTGTGTCCTTACAAGACTATTATAGTTGATTTAAAACCCCATTAACGCTTAACCCTCGGGGATCACACACTGCTTGACAGAATGAGAACAATCAAGTTCAAATCCCAAGGACGGAGAAAGGATCCACCTGGGAGTGTTTTCCGGGGGTCCACGCCCCCGTGAACCCGGTCCTCGACTAGACCCCCGATGGATCAGGGCTTGATCAACCAGAACTGGTTACGCTAGTCACAATGCAATTCAAACGTACAACTACAGCCCGGCAGAACGCTTCCAGTTCCGAAGTTCAAGAGCCCTTCATTAAACACAATAAAAATTTAATCTCTTGATACATAGGTGATAATAGTAAAACTGTGTACCTATACAAATACAAGCATCTACGTACACAAAGCAACACATCTGAAGTATACTTACACTACAAATTAAAAAAATTGTGATTGACAAAAGTACTGAAGACGGTACATAACACGTGATATATTTCGGCAGCATCCTGTAGTATACAAATGGACAATTACAAACTGAACTACAAGTAAACATATACTACTAACACTCACCCTTCACTGATGACTGTGTCCAATGTCTCCATCTGGGGAGTTAATTTTTCTGACAGGAGACCGTGACCTTCTCTATGCTTGACGATACACTCGTAGAATCATCATGTAATCCATCCTATTTTTACATGATGAAATGGACAGGCAACTCTCAGTCCATTCCCAATTACATCGAGACTCGTTTCATAACACTACGGCAACAGTTAATCCAGTCCGAGCGTTGATTGTTGACTGGTTCATGTGACTTAAAGCCTATTGACTAACCTAGGATCATGAGGTTTCATGTCAACTTCTCACCACAGACTTTTATGCTATTTTTTCCAGCTGATTTGGTTATCATAGATAATTTAACACCTAAGTATGATAATTGTCCTTACGTTACCTTACCCAATATGTGAAACTGTACTTGTGTGTTTCTGTACCCAAAATAAACTTATATATACGCAGATCACCGGGCTGTGGCTCGTACGTTGGTTTGCGTGCAGCCAGCAGCAACAGCCTGGTTGATCAGCTCAGATCCACCAGGAGCCCTGGTCACAGACCGGCCCGGGGGCGGTTTGACCCCCGGAACTCTCCTCCAGGTAAATACACGTCTCTGTAAGCTAATTGTCGTCCGTTAAATACCTTTTAGTACATTTTCAGATTTTTTCCCCGGCGTCACTCGTGTTAAAAACGATCAGGGGAAATGTAATCAACAGTGAGCCAAGTGACTCGTCCACACCAAAGACAGCAGATAACTGAATACTAAATGACATGAACCTAAAAACAAATGGAGGAATTTTGGGAGAGATGTTATTTGGTCACGAAATAAAGTGATTGGTGATTGGTGTTTCCAGTGGTCCTCGTGTGCGCCCATTGGTCAGTACAACTGTCCAGCAGTCTAACTGCCCTTCATGCACACACACACGTCACTCTAAATCAGTCAATCGTTTCTTCTTTTTTCATTTTTACCTGGCGATGGTTTTTTTTACTTCAATTTAATGATTTTTTTCATTAAAAAAATAATAATACTAATAATAATAATAATAATAAAATAATAATAATAATAATAATAATAATATTATTATAAATTAATATTATTGCTATTATGATGATTATTATTATTATTTCATGGGGAAGTGCTAAACCCGATGGGGCCACTCAGTGCCTGGGCTGGTTGGTTGGGTAATGGGGGTTGATTTATTATAACATGAGGGAGCGCTAAAACCGTAGCGATGTAACAGCCGATTGTAGGGGAAAGGAGAATCAGTATAGGGAACCTGAAGCACAGAACCAATTCCCTATATCAAGAGCCCCTCACCAGCGTCAGGAACCTCCCATGAATGGGTAATGGGGGTGAAAGTTCCCCCCCCCCCCACCTTATCGACAACATGAGGGCATTAAGATAACTTTAATTTTGGTAGAATAGGGATTTAATTAAATTAAACTCTCAGCATAATAGACGTTTGATTAGACATTAACCTCTCGGTATACATATAACCAGTGTGAGCGCCTGGCAAATTACGTGATTCCACTGTATCATATATATATATATATATATTATTATTTATTTTATTATTATCACACCCGGCCGAATCCCCCCAAGGGCAGGGTGGCCCCGAAAAAGAAAAAACTTTCACCATCATTCACTCCATCACTGTCTCTTGCCAGAAGGTGCTTTACACTACAGTTTTTAAACTGCAACATTAACACCCCTCCTTCAGAGTGCAAGGCCACGTACTTCCGCATCTCCAGTGAATCCAAGTCCCGGCCTGCCGTTTTTCCCTGAACCTTCATAAATGTTACTTTGCTCACACTCCAACAGCTACGTCAAGTATTAAAAACCATTTGTCCCATTCACTCTATCAACCACGCTTCACGCATGCCTGCTGGAAGACCAAGCCACTCGCACACAAAACCTCCTTTAATACTTACCCCCTCCCTCCACCCCTTCCTAGGCCGACCCCCCTACCCCGCCTTCCTTCCACTCAACTGATACACTCTTGGAAGTACATTCTGTTTCGCTTCCAATCTCTCTACATGTCCGAGACCACCTCAACAACCCTTCCTCAGCCCTCTGGACAACAGTTTTTGGTAATCCCGCACCACCTCCTAACTTCCAAACTACGAATTCTCTTGTCATTATATTCACATCCAACAACATTGCCCTCAGACATGACATCTCCACTGCCAAGCAGTCCACCTTCTCCCTCTCTGCAACATTCCTCACCCCCGCTCACACCCATATAAAGCGTTGGTAAAACCTATACTCTCATACAATTCCCCTCTTTGCATCCAAGACAAAGTTCTTTGTCTCCACAGACTCCAAGTGCACCACTCACTCTTTTTTCCCTCATCAATCCTATATTCACCTCAATCTTTCATAGACCCATCCGCTGACACGTCCACTCCCAAATATCTGAATACTTTCACCTCCTCCATACTCTCTCCCTCCAATCTGATATTCAATCTTTCATCACTAATCTTTTTATTATCCTCTTACCTTACTCCTTTTCCTGTATTCACCGTTAATTTGCCTTCTTTTTTTTGCACACCCTACCAAATCATCCACCAAATCTCCTGCAACTTCTCTTTCAAATCTCCCAAGAGCACAGTGTCATCCAAGCCAAAGAGCAGCTGTGACAACTTCCCACGTTGTTGTGATTTCTTATCTTTTAACTCACGCCTCTTGCCAGACCCTCGCATTTACTTCTCTTACAGAACCCCATCTATAATATATTAAACCAACCACGGTGACATCACACATCTTGTCCTAAGGCCTACTTTTACTGGAAAAAATTTCCCCTCTTCCAACATACTCTAACTTGACCACACTATCCTCGTAAAAACTCTTCACTGCTTTCATAACCTACCTCCTACACCATACACTTGCAACATCTGCCACATTGCCCCCTATCCACCCTTTTCTACCCTTTTTCCCAAATCCAAAATGCCAAACACCTCTTTCCTTATCAAAAATACGTTCACTTATATTTCACCTGTAAACACCGGGTCCACACCCCCCTTTTCGTTTCCAAAAGCCCCTTTTTAAATCTGCTACCCATTCTCCGTCTACCTTAATTCTTTCAATTATAACCTACCTACACTTTCCAGGTACACTAAAAACAGACTTATCCCCCTTAAAAATTTTTGCACTCTCTTTTCCCCCTTTGCCTTTAATAAAAGGGAACTATGCATGCTCTCTCCCAAACCCCTAGGTACCCCCCCTCTTCCTACTTTTATTAAATAATTGCCCCAAACCCACCCAAAACTATATCCCCCCCTGCTTTTAACATTTCTATTTATCCCATCAATTCCCGGCTGCCTTACCCCCTTTCATTTTACCTAGCCTCACGAACTTCCCCACACCACAAATGATCTTCCCCCTCCTACAAATTTATTCCTCCTTGCCCCATACACGAATCAAAGCTTTTCCCCATTCATCAACATTTAAAAATTCCTCAAAATATTCCTTCCATCTTTCCCCAAAAACCTCAACTCTCCATTTAATAACTCTCCTCTCCTATTTTTAACTGACAAAACCATTTGTTTTCTAGGCTTTCTTTAATTTTTTAATCTCACCCAAAACTTTTTTTATTTTCAACAAAATTTGTTTATAACCTCACCCCCTCTCCATTTTCTCTCTTTTTACATTGCTTCACCACTCTCTTAACTTCTCTCTTTTTCTCCATAATCTTCCTCCCTTTTATCACTTTTACTTTTTAAAAACATCTCATATCTAACTTTTTTCCCCCCTTATACTCTCTTTCATCTCATTCCCCCAATCGTCCTCTTCCCCCTGCACCCCCTTTCCGAACCACAAACTTCTCGAGCACTCTAACACACATTTTTTTAAAACCACCCCCCTACCCTTTGACCCCATTGCCCATGCTCTCATTTGCCCATCATCCTCCAATAGCTGTTTTATCTTACCCTAACTGCCTCCCTTTTTTTAGTTTAAAAACCCCTTCACCTCTCCCCTTCCCGATGTTTTTTTCTATTCTCCTTGTACCCCCTCTACCTTTTACTCTCAGTGTAGCTAAAAACTGAAAGTGAACTGTTTATTCGTGGCCCCCCTATAAACAGGAAACATCCGAAGCCCCTTACTCAACAGTTTTTTTAACTCCCAAAACCCCTAACCCCAAAAAAACACTCTGCATTTCGGAAACCATTTATCCTTTTTTCTTAAAATATTTTTTCCCTTTAAACAAAACCCCTTTCCCTTAAAAAGTTAATAAAGGGGCTTCCCATTATAAATTTAACCTGCCCCCCAAAAATTTTACCTACCAAAAACCCTCTCTAAAATTTCTCCTCCCCTTTAGCATTTAAAGCCCCCCTTCCCCACAATTACTTTTCCCCATTTGGGTTTTCAAATTCCTTTTACATTCACTTAAAAACCCCCCAAAAAACCTCTTTTCTCTCCTCTGCATTCCCTCTTTTCCCCGGGTGCATACACGCTTTTTGGGGGCCCCAATTTCCCCGCATCCAACCCTTTTACTTTAACCCACCATAATTTTTGTTTTTACACATTCTTTTCCCTTTTTTTTCTCCTTCCATAACTGTCATTTTAACATTACTGCTACCCCTTCCTTTGCCCCTAACTCTCTCAGATACCCCAAATTTTAAAATCCCATTTATTTCCCCCCACTGAAACCTCCTCCCCCCTTTTCAGCTTTGTTTCGCTTGGGGCCGACACCCAACTTTTTTTTCATTCATAAATCAGCAATCATCTTTTTCTTGTCATCCGCCCCTCATCCACCCCCTTTAAGAAACCCCCATTTTTTATAAAGTTTTTCTTTTTTCTCTTTTTTTAGTAATTGTATACGGGAAAAAGGGGTTACTGGGCCCTTTTGCTCCCGGCTTTTTAAAGTCGCCTCATACGAAAACGCAGGGCTTAGGGAAAAAATTTCTTTTCCACCCCCCAGGGACAATAGAAAAAAATCAAAGAACAAGAGCTATTTAAAAAAAGGAAAAAAACCTAGATTTATGATATATTTTATATCCATGCGTGTCCGTAAAAGGTGGGGACCAAATTTGAAGAGGATAGCAAGATACCCTGTTATCTTAGCTTTTTTTTATGAGACAGAAAAAGAAACCACAATCCAAACCCACCCTGAAAAACCCTTACAGGTTTTTTTTTCCCACACCCCTTCTGGCAGGAGGGTAGTACCCCCCTGGGTGGTTGCTGTCTACCAACCTACTACCTACGTATGGGTATAGGTTATAAAAATGATATATATATATATATATATATATAATATTTTAAATAAATATAAAAATTTTATATATATAAATATATAAAATATAATATATAAATATAAAAAAAACACACAGTGAAATCTGTTCCGCCCTTAAAAACCCCCTTTAGATCAAATTGTTAGGGCATTCCAACACAACAAAAAGATCACGAAATTCGATTCCCGGGCGAGTCAAAACGAAAGGGTATCTTCAAAACAGAAGCCCCTCGTTCACGCACCCATTTAAATAGGCTCCTAGGTTTTAACGAGAAATTTGTGGACAAACCCTGGGGAATAAAGGGGTTTTATACCATAAAATAAACGGGAGTACTTGGGATTTGCATGAGCTAAAGGTGAAATGGCACGCCTAGGGGCCTTTAAAACGGAACGGGCGTTGAAAAAAAAATCAACAAATAAAACCCCCACAAATGTTCAATACTCGGAAAAAAAACTAAATTACCTGAAGAGGCTGAAACAGAGAATCCTTTGAAAAGGATGCACCCCCGGTGTTTAATTATAGTATAGCACGCGCCCCCGGGACCGGGCCAAGGAAAACCCTTTCCCTTCCGGGGTGCATTTTTCCCTTTTTTCCTCATTAATATTATATTCAGGGGCAAAAGTAGTAAACCCGCAGGGTTTTACAACCACGGGGGGCCTTTTTTATCACTTGGGTGGCGACCCAAAAGATGTTGGGGTTTTTCCCGACTGAAAAGGATTTTTTAATTGTATAATAACTAACGAGGAATCCCCTAAACTCATACAGAACATGGGGGCAGGGGGCAATGAGGTTCGATCCAAAAAGGTGAGGGTACACCTTTTTTCCCCTTTGATCAAGAGCACCTTGCGGGGTCTAGGCACCTCCCTTGAGACCTGAGGAAAAAAGGTATGGTGAAACCGACAAGGGGTTTAAAAAAAAAAAGTTTTTGTACAGATCAGAAAATTTTTTTAAAGGAAACGTTTCGCCATTTTTATTATTAAGGGGGGAAACGCTAAACCCGGAGGGGGTTAAAACAGCGCCTGGGGGGGGGGGGTGTTGGGAAAGGGATTCAAGGGTTAAATTCGGGAACTGGAGGACAGACCAGTTCCCAAAAACAAGGGGCCCCACCAACAAACAAGGGAAACCCTTCCCTTTTGGGGGGCAACTTTCGCCAAAAAAAACGGAAAGAATGATTTTTTTTTTTTTTGCTAAAACATGTAGTCCCTTTCCCTTTTTTTTAGTATATCTCCTTTTTTAAAATATAATAAAAAATCCTCTTTAAACAATAATAATAAGATATTATCTCCTTTATATTTTAAAAATAAGGTAAAAAGGGCCCCCAAAAAGAAAAAATCCTCTTGTCAACTTTTTTGGGGTTTTCCTAGGGTTTTCAAAAAACAAAGCGCTGTTATATAATCTATGTAACGTATTTGTTTTATACCTGAATAACCTTTCTGCCACAAATGGCCCTTTTTTTATTAGGACTGAAGAAGCCACCATGGAGAAACGTTTTTCCTTTAAAAAAATGTCCTGAACTGTACAGAATGTCTTTTTTTTCCCCCATTTTTCCCCTTTAGAGGTAAATAATTATGAAGACGGGAGCCTAAAAAGACCCCTTTATTCCGATTATTAATACTGGAGGGAAGGGAGTTTGGGTTCACTTTACACACTGAGGGGCCCAAATTCAAAACCCCGGGCAAGTAGAAAGGGGTGTTTCCCCCGCACCTTCTTTTTCCCCTTTTTTCCCCCCTCAGTAAGCAGGGGCCTTGGGGATTAGCCAATTGTTAGAAACAGTGGTTAATACTAATAAGTATGTAAGAAAGACACATGTGGTAACTAGGACATTTTAGAAAATGCATAGTTAGATTAGGTGCAAAGACTGGAGGGCTGAACTAAGTGCATGTATCCTGCTTGGGTACGGTTTGTTGGGCAAGAATGCCCAAAATAAAAAAAAAAGTGCCTGTGTTTTGAGCGACAGTATCGATTGTAGCAATGGGAATGATTCTGAATAGCCCCTGTAACATAATTAGAATTCCTTGATTACAAATGTGACATTTGGAAGTCTAAAAGATGATTGTGGGTGTTACAGTGTATGGTGAAGGCGATGTTTAAATGGTCCCTTTAACAAGAGGAGACAACAGTATGTAAGTATTTACAATAAAGCTAAGAGTGAGTGTGTGGGAGCAAGTGTGTGTGTACTCACCTATTTGTGGTTGCAGGGGTCGAGACAGCTCCTGGCCCCACCTCTTTCACTGATCGCTACTAGGTCCTCTCTATCCCTGCTCCATGAGCTTTATCATACCTCGTCTTAAAACTATGTATGGTCCCTGCCTCTACTACATCACTTGCCAGGCTATTCCACTTCCGACAACTCTATGACTAAAGAAATACTTCCTAACATCTCTTTGATTCATCTGAGTCTTCGACTTCCAATTGTGACCCCTTGTTTCTGTATCCCATCTCTGGAACATCCTGTCTCTGCCCACCTTGTCAATTCCTCTCAGTATTTTGTATGTTGTTATCTTGTCTCCCCTAACCCTCCTGTTCTCCAGTGTCGTCAGGCTGATTTCCCTTAACCTTTCTTTGTAGGACATTCCCCTTAGCTCTGGGACTAGCCTTGTTGCAAACCTTTGCACTTCTCTAATTTTTTGATGTGCTTGACCAGGTTTGGGTTTCAAACTGGTGCTGCATACTCCAGTATGGGCGACATACACGGTGTACAGAGTCTTGAACGATTCCTTACTGAGGTATCGGAACGCTAATCTCAGGTTTGCCAGGTGTGTGTGTGTGTTAGTTAGTTACCATTTTGTCCTAGGCACATGTCGATTCAACACTAGGCCTGTTGTATATGAGTGTGTGTGTGTGTGTTAGTTACCATTTTGTCCTAGGCACATGTCGATTCGACACTAGGCCTGTTGTATATGAGTGTGTGTGTGTTAGTTACCATTTTGTCCTAGGCACATGTCGATTCAACACTAGGCCTGTTGTATATGAGTGTGTGTGTGTGTGTGTCTGTTAGTTACCATTTTGTCCTAGGCACATGTCGATTCGACACTAGGCCTGTTGTATATGAGTGTGTGTGTGTGTGTGTGTTAGTTACCATTTTGTCCTAGGCACATGTCGATTTGACACTAGGCGTGTGTGTGTGTGTGTACTCACCTAATTGTGGTTGCAGGGGTCGATACTCAGCTCCTGGCCCCGCCTCTTCACTGATCGCTACTAGGTCCTCTCTCTCTCTGCTTCCTAAGCTGTATCATACCTCTTCTTAAAACTATGTATGGTTCCTGCCTCCACTACTTCACTTGCTAGGCTATTCCACTTCCTGACAACTCTATGACTGAAGAAATACTTCCTAATGTCCCTGTGACTCGTCTGAGTCTTCAGCTTCCAGTTGTGACCCCTTGTTTCTGTGTCCCCTCTCTGGAACATCCTATCTCTGTCCACCTTGTCTATTCCCCGCAGTACAGTGGACCCCCGCATAACGATTACCTCTGAATGCGACCAATTATGTAAGTGTATTTATGTAAGTGCGTTTGTACGTGTATGTTTGGGGGTCTGAAATGGACTAATCTACTTCACAATATTTCTTATGGGAACAAATTCGGTCAGTACTGGCACCTGAACATACTTCTGGAGTGAAAAAATATCGTTAACCGGGGGTCCACTGTATATTGTATGTCGTTATCATGTCTCCCCTGACCCTTCTGTCCTCCAGTGTCGTCAGTCCGATTTCCCTCAACCTTTCCTCGTACGACATTCCCCTGAGCTCTGGGACTAGCCTTGTTGCATGTGTGTGTTGTGCATGCGTGTGTGCATGTGCATCATGCATGTTGTGTGAGCGTCGATATGTGGTTGCTACTGTACACGTGCCCACGTGTAGTTACTAGTTATCAAAGGCACTTGTTGTGGACACTTGACCTGCAGTGTACTCACCTGTTTGCAGTTCCTTCGCTGAGTCTACAGCTCCGGGCCCCTTCCTCTTTGCGGGCCCAAAATAAGGATTCATCCTCTCCTGGCTTCAAGAGCCTTATTGTAATCTTACCTGTTCTCAGATTAAAAGTATCCCTTGATGCTCACTGTCTCATAGCCTGGCTGTATCCACCCAAATAAATTTCATCTCAGCATTTTCTATGTGTATATTACCCCTAGGCCTTTTTTTTCATCAGGTTTAGCTCCCCATAGCTCATACAACCTTAGCTTTGGGACTAATGTTACTGCAAAATCTCTCCAGTTTCTTGACATGCTTGTCGGTGTGGGTTAAACATTGGTGTGGCATACCCCCTTTATGGACCTAACATGCAATATATTGTCATAAAAAGAATCCTTGCTCAGGCTTCTGAAAGCAAATCATTCCCAGGCACGTGCTTGCTTTGGCAGTTATTCAATTGAAGGACCATGAGGTCCTTTTACTTGAATGAGGTTTGATATCTTTGTGTGTCCCCCCCCCCCTCCCAAACCAGAACTGTATTTGCAGTCTTCTTTGCCTATTCTCAATCTTCAAACCTTTGCATTTGCTTAATTTACATTCTAATAGCCACTTCCCAAGGCACCCCTGCAGCCTGTCTAGGTTCATATGGAATTTTCCTGGTTCTTACTTGTTTTTAATATCATGTGTCTGCTTATAATGTGAACATGAGCAAAATTATTTGCAAGCATTTATCTTTAGAGGCCAAGGAGGGGTTTTGGCATTTGGAGAGGATGAAATTGAATAGATAACCAAGAAGGTTTATACATCTCAGGTGGTGGAAAGAAGGGGTAGTGGTTCCAGGAAGATTAAATATTTTTAGTGCTAGGAGTTTGAACATTCAACAGGCTTGCTGTAAGGAATGCATTAGATTGGATTGAATGGAGACAAAAGTTAGCTTTACAGTCTTCACAATAAAGCTAATAGAATCCTTGGCTTCATATCAAAAAGTATAAATAATAGAAGTCCTCAGGTTGTTCTTCAACTCTATATATCTTTGGTTGGGCCTCATTTAGATTATGCTGCACAGGTCTGGTACCAATTACAGAATGGATATAATGCCCCTGGAAAATGTAAAAAAGGGGGGGAATGACAAAGTTGATCCCATGTATCAGAAATCTTCCCTATGAGGACAAAACTGGGGCCCTGAATCTGCACTCTCTCTAGAAAGGCATAAAATTAGGGATGGTATGATTGAGGTGTATAAATGGAAAACAGGAATAAAAAAGGGAATGTAAATAGGTGCTAAAAATATCTAGGCAATACAGGACTTGAAAGCAATGGTTTTATGTTGGAAAATTCACATACAGGAAAGATATAGGAAAGCACTGCTTTGGTAACACAGTTGTGGATGAGTGGAACAAACTCCCAAGTCATATAAAAAGCTAAAATATTGTGCAGTTTTAAAAATAGGTTAGATAAATACATGAGGGGGTGTGAGTTGGACCTGAATAGCTTGTGCTACTAGGTAGATGTTGTGCTCCTTCCTTAAGTGAATGTGCCCTGACCTGACTAGGTTAGGGCATTGGTTTAAAAAGCCAGTAGGAGAATTGGACCTGCCTCAATGGGCTAGTAGACCTGCTGCAGCGTTCCTTCTTTCTTATGTCTTAAAAGGTCTTAATGGCTTAAATGTGCTGTTGAGTGTGAGCAAGGTAAATTTATAAAAGGATTCATGGGAAACTGGTTAGCAGAGCTGCATTGTATGACCCTTGAGGTCTAGTGCTTCTTTGATAAGAATAATAATGGTTACCCAAAGCTTGAGACCTGGAGATGGGAATTGTATGTATGGTATATTCATTAAGTAAAGTAAAGAGGACCTGATTTTTTGGTTATATGACATGTTCCCCTTGTCATACAACCAAAAACATCACATGTTGGGATAAACTATGTAATAAAAGAGTGGTCCTTTATGCTGAGGGAGAGTCATTCAGCTGATCAGCTGATTTTTCATTACAGCAAGCTTTCATATCAAAAATTTTAAAAATGTATAAAAAGGGTTTCCCGTTTACAAACTCTGCATATACAGACAGGCCAGTTATGAAGAAATTAAAATTTTACAGCTGCTGAGGGTGCAGTAAAACATCTGTGAAACATATGGCAATGATCATTTTATGTTTTTTCTATACAAACAACTCATTTGTTGTTGAAAAACTAAAAGTTCACTTAAGAACCTCTTGTACATTGCATCTAAAGGCATTTTGAGTATTTAAAGTTTAAAATGCATTATAGTTATGTTTAACAAAAAATATTTCTACTTCTTCATAATAATAGTGAAATACATAAAAAAAAGTATCACGTTAATTTTAAGGTGCCAAACTATTAGTTAAAAGTTCAAATTTATCTTTGAATCATAGGAAATACATAAAAAAAAAGTATCACGTTAATTTTAAGGTGCCAACTATTAGTAAAAGTTCAATTTACTTGGGAAACATAGGTAAAAAAATTAATTATGTAAAAATTATGAGGGTTTTTTTTTTATTCCCTAAAATTCATGCCACTCCTTTACAAATAATTACTGCTTGCACTTTAAATTTTAATAATATTCAGATCATCATAAAGTAAAGTATAAAGTATTTTCAAACACTGCAAACACTTTAATAGGTTTTCTTTATTTGTTGATCTTTGTGGAAAATCATATTACCTGCATTTTATGAAATTACAGTATTTTACTTCTCCTGTGCCGTATTAATTTTTTTTTCTTTCCCCGCCTCAGTGATGGGAAGTACCTGTGAAAAGAATTTATATTTTATTACAATAATAAAAATGCCATTATGATGGATAATAGCTTTAAAATAAAAAACAAGGCAAATAATAAAAACAATTTTCTGTTATAAAACCCCAACATATAAAAATGTTATCTGGTAACACTGGTCTGGATACAGATATTGTATGAAAGCATATTTCAGTACACTAAACTTCTCAAGAGCATTAATACATTTTTTTACTATATTATAATATGCTGTACATAGATACATTTTTTGAAGTTTGCTTGTCTTGTGGTGCTGTCTGCTTAACACTGCTTCATAGTTACATAAACATCTCTTGTACTGCAAACTTGCCATGCCACAGTGTTTTTGTTCGGGTAGGTTATAAAAGTAATCTGATGGATTATTGTGTGAGTGGGGTGTGAAAAAAAAAACATGCTTGTGTAAAAACAGCCAGGGTGAGACCAACCGACTTGAAAAACTGGAATATGGAAAAAATAAAAGTAAGGATGAAAGCATTAAAGTGAAAAACTGTAAAGGAGAAAGATATTGTGAGTTCTACATTTATCTACAATTTTTCTTGGGCATTAGCATGATCAGACCACATCCAGGGAAGTATGGCAATTTATTACGTTACCAACAGAAAAGTGTAAACCTTAATAATAATAATAATATCTTTATTTACTACAAGTACATGTACAGTTGACATCAATGACATACTACCTATGTACGTATATAGAAAGCCCCTTGTTATGCAGAGGGATCTCGGACAATTGGTTAGTTTTGTCCCAGAATGTGACCCACACCAGTCGACAACACCCAGGTACCCATTTTACTGATGGGTGAACTTAGACAACCCGGGTTTTAAAAAAACACGCCCAATGTTTCTACCCTGGCTGGGAATCGAACCCGGACCCTCGCTGTGTGAAGCAAGAGCTTAGCCCCCAGGCCACCTTCTTTTAAATTTAAGTACTATTATTTATAGCTACATTAGTTATAGTACTGTAAATAATGCACTGTATAAAAAATTTTTATTACAATCACACTGTAATCATTTATAACTCGTTAAAATAAGTAACCTCCCTTGCCTACCATCATGTAAAACAATTACAGGCCCACCTTATTATGGATATTTAATAAAATTCTTTACCGAAAACCATGCTCTCAGAATAAATTTTACATTTAAAGGGCCCCCATTACAAATATTTTAACCCTTTCACTGTCTCTCACTTTGATCTGTGACTGAGCCTGGTGGCACTTGCATAGATTTGTGTGTAATTCATAGTGCCCTGAAAATGCCATGAGTGCCCTAGAATGAGAGAAACAGGTTTGCACTGTTGATGTGAGCAGTATTAAAATCCTGCTCCACACAGTGAATGATAGGAACAGCTAACTGCTGATTTTGTAATTGGGTTAAATTATATAATTAAATATATAAATTTGTGGACTGTATATTAAAAAATGATTATATATAAACACAATTACATAACAGAAGGAAAATTTATTTTAAATATCACTCACCAATTTGATGGAGATTAATGTGTAATCTACTCAGAAAAACCTCACTAACTAAATTTATGAAAACACTGGCCAGAATTTATACACAAATCTAGAGAGCTTATCTGGGGTTTCCCATGGAGCTGTCTTGTCCAGTCGTCTGATATCTCAAGTTATGCAGGAATGCACATCCAACAATTTTCGCCTCCTATTTGAGAGGTGCCAATCCAATTTTAACCTCTAGAGCACGAAAAATTCTTCCCATTATATTAACGTTGTATCCAATTTAAAACCAAGATGGCGAGTCCCTCTTCTTTTTTTCGATAACATACTTCTTTTAAAAATACAATATAGGGCATTATTTACCTATAAATTACCGTATTTCCGGAAATATATACAGTATTTCCACACGGGCGGCCAGCCGGAGTTCGTTGCTAAACGACTCAAATTGCTCATTTGACAATGGTGGACGACCTGGGTACATATAGGATCTGGCATTCATACGGCGACATATTACACAAGATTTAATCACCCTTTTTACACTTTGCCGTCCTTGTGGAATCCAGAAAGTTTCCCTAATACAATTTAAAAGGTATCTTGTACCCCACCATGCATTACTTTTTATAGGCATTTAGAACAATCAAATTTGTTAGATGATGAGTTTTGGGCAGTAAGATAGGGTGTTTAGATAATCACCCAAATTTCAGATTTGAAACCCTTACCTCTCCCACCTAATTACATTGTTCTCTAAATCAGCCCCAAATTTCTCTATTATAGAACCTTTCACAATTTTTTCTTTCCATCATCAATTTAATTCATTTCCATAGATTTCTTCTTGTACCTCTTTATCCAATATTCAAGAGGAGTGAAAATTAAAATTGAAATATTCATCTTGTTTAAAAATTTTAACACCAATTAGTTACATTCATTAGTTTGGGTAAAGAAGAATACCTATTTATATCAATGGTAAGGGAGGACAAACTATTGGAGCGGTGGTCACAGTAATTTCAACAGGAGCAATATACGCCTTTTGTACAGGCCAATTAGCTTTATTTACCAACCAGCTCGGTCTTTAAAACCATGATACAGCATTTACAAAATTTAGCATAAGGTAAACTCGAGACAAGAAATCAGCGGATTCTCCTCACCAGGTATATGATTAAATGTTAACATATGTGACCCAAAATATTATACTTCTCTTGCATCTGATAAATTTCGCGACTCTGTTTTGTACGTACACAATTTTACTTTTTCCTTTTGCGAATCCAATGTAGGATCCCTTATTATCAGCCCAAATTACAGTGTTGCTAATATTTACCCCCTGCAACTTATTTCTTATATAATTAGCTATTTGACACCTACATAAATGGCTGTAATTTCCCAAAATGAGGCAAGGTACGTGATTTAATTGGAGACACTTTGCCTTAGACATAAGAGAAATAACACTATTACATTGAAGGTAAGCAACTGCTCCATATGCCAAATTTTGAGGCACCCACAAAAAATGTGGAGTACATTTTTCCCATTTGGTTTGGGCCCAAACCTGGCGTGGGAACCCCCAACATTGGAATTTTTTCATAATCACCAATTAATTCATCCCACCTGTTAATGAATTGCTCAGGTAGAATTTCTTTCCCAAGCCCCATTTAAGTTTCCATGCTTCCTGAAATTAAAAATTTCCTCTTATAGTAAGGGGTGAATAAACCTAGTGGATCAAAACATTTGGAAACTTCAGCAAGCAAAACTCTCTTGGGTTAATTTATTGGGGCATACTGTAATTATTAGGTTTTAACATTAAAAAAATCTCTCTCAGTATCCCAATTTAAACCAATACATTACTACATTGTGGCACTTCATCTCCGGGGTTTAAATTTTTTATTATTTTGTCCTTAAATTTTTGGACAGAATTACTATTCCATTCTCTCAGAGGCATATATGCACTTTGCATTTTTTATTAGTCTCTCCGTAAAGTCATTAACATTTTCCTCTTCAGTTGACGTCACACCCGGAAATTGTCCACATAAAATTGTTTGCTCTTTTACTTTACTCAATGGACTTTCCATACGTTTAAGGTGTGCATTTATCGTCGCTTGAAGTAGGAACGGACTGGATGTAGCCCCAAAAATAATACGCTCCTAAAGCGAAAGGTTTTCAGAGGGCTAAGTGGGTCAATAGGATTCTCAGGCCATAAGAAGCAGGTACAACCCCGGGTTTCACCCTCTTGTAAAACCCGCTCTTAGGAAAGCTTTACTTATGTCAGCAGTAAAGGCATAATTTTTCATCCTGAAATTTAATAAGATTTCTCCTAATTTTCCGTCAACGACGACCTGTCATCAAACAGTCATTTAAACTAGGTACATTTTTTTTAAACTCTGGCACTACAATTAAACACAATTCTCAGAGGAGTGGTCTTAGAATCTTTCTTCACTCCGTGATGTGGCAAACAGTGACCATAAATTTTGGCTTGCTCAGGAGGTACTTCTTCTATAAATTTATTAATTAACTGCTCGGGCAATTATATCATTTTAGGCAGTTAACATTTGGTGTCTTACTCAGTTTGCGGAGCTGAGCTTTTAACTGCCCATATGCAATTCTGTAATTAGTGGGCAATTCTGGATGGTTCAGTCTCCACGGAAGTCGTACCCAGCATTTTCCAGATTCAAATTTTACATCTTTCAGGTACTGCTCCTGAGTAAAAGAATCGTCTGGACTTTCTTCATTTACATTTATTCCAATCCCTGTCTAATTCCCACAATTTATGCACTGGCTCAACACCATCCTCTATGGAAGAATTTTTACTGGGGTACAACTTCATGAGTAAGACACACAGTTTTGGGTTATTTTGTTAGTTTCCTCTAGTCATGAATTATTATTACGAGGAATCCTACCATACATTACATGGCCTCCAGCAGTCTTCAAAAGGGTTTTACACCACATTTCTTTACCATACCCTTTACAAAGGAGGCAAATAGGCACTACCCATCAAAATATTTATTGAGCCTACAGTCATCCACTTACACCAGAAAGTGCTAAATTTACATTTGTGAGAGTCTTTCTGTAGCTTTACTAAGTCTACTGTAGATATTTTTTTCTGGAAGTCTATCTACAATTACTGCATTAACACGTTTTTTCTCATTGCCTAACCTGACAGTTACATAAACAGTGTTCACACAATTGAGCCCTTTTATCCGAGAGAAAAAGCAGATAATTTTAAAGTTGGGGGGATCTCCATCTGTAATTTCATACCATCAAGACATTTACGTTTAATGAAAGTACGTTGGGGTCCTTGGTCTAATAATGCAGTTACATTTTTTTGATTTATGCCTATCATCAATTTTTACCTGTAACAACAGGTAAGGTACTTCAGTAAAAAACCCTCATTTTATTAACATTAGCAGCAATTTTTTCATTATCTACTGTTTGTGTCAAGATTGTCAACCTTATCAATTTATCAACATTATCATATAGACCTTTACACATGACTATATGGTGGGCTTCCTTTGTGACATTGATAAAAAGAAGTTTATTTGGCCCTAAAAAAAATCCTTTACATTTTAAATTACCCAAACACCTGATACATCTGTCAAGTTTCTCCAATCTTTCAACTTTATCATTCCATGAATTGTATGCATTGCAATTCTTAGCTGAATGAGTACCCTTGCAGAAGAGACAATCTCTCCTTTCTTTGACTGGTTTCTTATTAACTGGGCTACTCTTAGGAGGGTACTTTTTTTCTTAACTTGTGGAGAATCAATATTTCTGATTCCTGCTACTTGATATGCACCTATGCAACTCTTTTTAGGAAATGAAATTTGATTATTAACATTGGAATAATTTTTCCCTTTGTGAAACTTGACAGATACCTCAGTTATTATGTGTTGCATCTTTAAAATGAGTTGGTTGGCTGGTCTGCAACTGAACAATTAATTCTTGTAGACCTAGTCTTATTTCCTCCAGACCAAAATAACCCTTGTGATATTTATTCGTGATCCATTCGTTTTACAGCTTAATTTATTCTGTACCATGGCACTCAATAACCAGTCTGATTCCTTCAGATTATATTTATTACTTAAAGTTTTGAGAGTGCTCTCCAGTTTAACTCTAAACTGTTGTAAACCTTTGTAAGTGTGATCTGGATATTTTAAATTAACAATGATATTCACTAGATCCAAAACCCACTTTGTTCTATATTACCATAAGTGACTTCAACAAGTCAACTGCTTCCTTGTAAGGGTCATCTACATTGGGAAAGGCTTGTATGAGTATGTAAGCATCTCCACTTACCTGTCCTTTGAGGTAAAATAATTTAGTTACAAAAGGCTAGGTCATCCTGTCATGCACAGCTGCTTTAAAAATTGACCAAAATTCCTCCCAATTTTCAACCCCGGATTAAATACAGGTAAAAAATAAATTTTGGGAGTTTTGGCAAAAACATCTTATTTGTTGGAGCAGACTGATTAACTTGCCTGGTTTACACATTTTAATTTATTCAAGGCCTGACTTTTACAAGAATCTTTCCTTAATTCATAATACTGATTAATTATGAGATCTACTTCAGTCTCATCTACACAGTTTACTAATAAATCTCCTTCATATTTGTTGTATATAATTTGTATGAATCATATCTATTACCTAAAGATCTAAAATACAATTTTTTAAAACAACAGTAAATTTACAGTTTCTTGATTCATTAATTCCAAACATTTATTGTATGCTTTTGTTACATGGGCCCTTACTAGCCTTCAGTGAAGCTTTTTTTGCTCTATATTCCATATGTTTGTCTTCTACATTAATTTCCTCATTTTCAGCCATGATGCAATGTATTAAACTCAACTCAATTAATAACACTGATTACAACTTACAACACTGATACAACTTACCTTTGAATAAATCCTAGCTACTTGAGCTTAGCAATTACAAAGTATAATATAAATTTTAAATGTACATTTAAAACAAACTTGGCTCATCAAATTTAATATTGCACAAATTAATAAATCCTTTCCAGAATTTGGCATAGCAAATTAATATTATACACATTAATCTTTATCCACACTTGTCTTATCAATTACACATACACTGATATAAATCTTGGCCAGAATTGTCTTATCAAATTAGTATTATACAAATTAATATAAACTTAGCCAGACTTGAGCTTAGCTTATCAAAATTAATATTGTAATTATTATAATACACTACACATTAAGTAAAATTTTTGAAACTTAACATCCACCTCCTTCTGTCATTTCACATATAATTATTAAGTAATTAACCAATTGATGACTTCACTAATTACCTCTGGTTCAAGAAGGACCAACGGGCAAATTAAATGTGGAAAATTGCATTTATCTGGGAAAGTAACTAATTATTTACATAACAGTAAATGATAACAAAGATAATTATTATTTATCCCAATGTTACATAGACAATAGGAATTTGGGACACCTAGGGTCGAAAAATGTCCCCCTTCGATACCCTACCACTGTCATAACCACAAGTTGCTATGGACCTATTAATTTAAAAGAATTATACATCAGGAATTCTGGTAAATATATAAATTTTGTGGACTGTATATTAAAAACTGATTATATATAAAACACAATTACATAACAGAAGGAAAATATATCTTAATATCACTCACAATTTGACTGGAGATTAATGTGTATCATTTCTCAGAAAAACCTCACTAACTAAAATTTATGAAAACACTGGCCAGAATTTATACACAATCTAGAGAGCTTATCTGGGTTCATGGAGCTGTCTTGTCCAGTTGTCTGATATCTCAAGTTATGCAGGAATGCACATCCAAAAAAATTCGCCTCCTATTTGAGAGGTGCCAATCCAATTTTTAACCTCTAGAGCACGAAAAATTCTTCCCATTATATTAACGTTGTATCCAATTAAAAACCAAGATGGCGAGTCCCTCTTCTTTTTTTCGATAACATACTTCTTTTAAAAATACAATATAGGGCATCTATTTACCTATAAATTACCGTATTTCCGGAAAATATATACAATATTTTCCACAATTATTATTATTATCATTATTATTATTATTATTATTATTATTATTAGCAGTAGCACAAATGTTTGATTCTTTGCTGTGCTCAAGAGTAAACACATAATGTCACCTTCCAATACCTGTCTGAATAGCCATTCCAATATGCACTCATAAATGGGTTGACATTATTTATACTGTAGTTTAATAGCAAATAATGAACAAACAAAACACTCACCACACAGTGGTGGGAGGGCTGGCTGCCAGTTGTGGGGGGTCGGAGGGAGGGTAGTAGGGACTTGCAGTGGTGGAGGCAGTGGTATTTAATAACATACATGTAGTTAAGGCATAACGTGTGTATTTAGTACAATTTACGACGTTTTCATGTATTTTATGATTGTTCATGGTTCAACAAGTTAAGGAAGCAGTATTGTATTATATTTCCCTACAATATATTGGGGCACCAAACATTCACGGTTTTTCAACATTTGCGAGGCTCTTGATCCCCTAACCCTCGTGAATGTTGAGGGAGACCTGTACTCTCCCGCAAAGTTTGAGATCTTGGCGATATATACACATCGGCGACTTCGCCGACTTTGATCCCTATTTTCGGCCAATTCATTGTTCCAGTCGATCAAACTCATAGCTATTTCTTTAGAATTCCATTTTTTCTATCAATTGAGTACAAGAAACTGCCCATTTACCGATTTCAACTACCCAATTGGCAATGTGGAAAATACTGTATATATTTTCCAGAAATACGGTAATTTATAGGTAAATAGATGCCCTATATTGTATTTTTAAAAGAAGTATGTTATCGAAAATGGGAAACCTGCGGCTGGGGAGGTGGGTCGCCATTTTGGTTTTTGAATTGAACATAACGTTAGAGTGAATGGGAAGAATTTTTCGTGCTCTAGAGGTTAAAATTGGGCTGACACCTCCCAAATAGGAGGCGAAATTGTTGGATGTGCATTCCTGCATAACTTGAGATATCAGACGACTGGACAAGACAGCTCCAGGAACCTCAGATAAGCTCTCTAGATTTGTGTGTAATTCTGGCCAGCATTATTTTCATAGATTTAGTTAGAGTGAGGTTTTCTGAGTATGATACACATTAATCTCCAGTCAAATTGGTGAGTGATATTAAGATATATTTTCTTTCTGTTATGTAATTGTGTATATATATAACCATTTATTATTTTTAATATACAGTCCACAAATTTATATATTTACCAGTATTCCTGGTGTATGTATATTTCATTTAACCCTTTCAGGGTCCAAGGCCAAAATCTGAAGTGTCCAAGAATTTAAAAAAAAAAAATTTGTTATTTTTTCTTATGAAATCGTAGAGAATCTTTTTGTGCAGGTAATAAAACAAAAAGTACGAAATTTGGTGGAAAATTGACGAAATTATGCTCTCGCGAATTTTGATGTCAGTGATATTTACGAATCGGCGATTTTGCCGACTTTGACTCCCAGTTTAGGCCAATTACATTATTCCAATCAACCAAATTCTTAGCTATTTCACTAGTATTACTTCTATTCTATCGATTGAGCACAAGAAATCGCCAAGTCAACTGTTTCAACTACAAAATAAAGTGATCGGAAATTGTTAATTTGGCCAATTTAACACAAAGTTAAAAATATTCCAATTTCAAAATAGGCTCCAGAATAAACAATGTAGGTATTCCTGGAACTAAACTAACGTTTCCTCTGTTCATTAGTTACATTTTGAGGCTTTACAAATAAATTCCATTTTGATTTTTTATTCACATAATGAATTTTTATTCACACCAAAAAATAGAAGATTTACTGTTATGCAATACTGTAATAATTATATAAATATCATCACCATATTTGTGAATGTATATTAGACCCACCAGCTGACGTGTATTAGATGTGTGAGGTCGTTTGTTTACTCTTGAATATCGGCAAAAATTTAACATTTCTGCTACTTTGAGCTCAGTTTCAAGCCATTTCCAGTGCTAAAACCAATCAAAATCATCTCTATTTCTGTAATATGTCTTCCATTCTATCAAATGAGACCAAGAAATCGCAAATACAACTATAAAAAACATACGAAAAAACACTGCAAGTCGCTGTTTTAATCGAAAAATCATGATCTCAGTTTTTTTCTCTCATTATACACAGTGTGCTGCAGGATCTGTTTTATGTGGTGCACACATACCACATAGATGTATTCTCTCATATCTAGGCCCAAATGTACCACTCACAGTTTATCAGAGTGAGCTGAGCTCATGGCGTAGATCTACGGTTTGGACACTCACCGTAAAGCCATAGATCTACGGGACGGACCCTGAAAGGGTTAATTAATAGGTCCAGAGCAACTTGTGGTTATGACAGTGGTAGGTATCCAAGGGGGACATTTTTTGCGACCTAGGTGTCCCAAATTCCTACTTGTCTATGTAACATTGATAAATAATAATTATCTTTGTTATCATTTACTGTTATGTACATAATTAGTTACATTCAGATAAATGCAATTTTCCACAGGAAATTTGGCCAATTTCACCCAAATTAAAAAAGATGCCAATTTCAAAATAGGGTCCAGAATAAACAATGAAGACATTCTTGGCACTAAAATAACATATCCTCTCTTGATTAGTCACGTCTCCAGGCCCCTCTTATATTATTCTTGCTAGCTATTTTGATTTTTTACTCACACAAAAAATAGAAGATTTACTGTTATGCAGACTACTGCTTATTGTAAAAATGGTATAAATAATATCAGTGCACTAGTGAAAGAATATTAGACTCCTCAGTTGACGCGTATTGGACGTGTGGTGTGATTTGCTTACTCTTGAACATTGGTAAAAATCGAACATTTCTGCTACTTTGAGCTCAATTTCAAGGTCGTTTTCATCATTAAACTAATCAAAATCATCTCTATTTCTGTAAATATGTTTTCCATTCTATCAAATGATACCAAGAAAACGAGAATACATACAACCATAAATACTACAGGAAAACACACCTCAAAGTCGGCGTTTTAATCCAAAAACACGGTCGGAGTTTTTTTTCTCTCATTATGCATTGCGTGCTGCAGGATTTTTTTTATACAGTGCACACTGACCCATTCTCTCCCATGTGGGCCTACCAGCTTTCTCCTGCTTGATTTGAAGCTGATAGAATTATTGAGTATATGTATACAGTGGACCCCCGGTTAACGATATTTTTTCATTCCAGAAGTATGTTCAGGTGCCAGTACTGACCGAATTTGTTCCCGTAAGGAATATTGTGAAGTAGATTAGTCCATTTCAGACCCCCAAACATACACGTACAAACGCACTTACATAAATACACTTACATAATTGGTCGCATTGGGAGGTGATCGTTATGCAGGGGTCCACTGTATATGTCCGAAACACTGGCTCGTAAGATGTACGTATATATACGGCTGAAACAGTCAAAGGGTTAATCCGTTCCAGCCCCCCAAAAACCTCCCCAATTTTTTTGTTACAGGTTTTTAAATAAGAAAAATGTATTTATAAATAAGAAATATTGTATACTCCATCCACCATCTTTGGTACTGCACCCACCACCATCTCCACTATATTCAACACCCTCACTTCTCCACCCTCCACCATATCTACTCCACCCACCATTATCACTACTCCATCCACCACCCTCACTACTCCACCCACTACCATCACTACTCCACCCACTGCTATCAGTACTCCACCCACCACCATCACTACTCCACCCACCACCATCACTACTCCACCCACCACCATAACTACTCCACCCACTACCATCACTACTCCACCCACCACCATAACTACTCCACCCACCATCATCACTACTCCACCCACCACTATCAGTACTCCACCCACCACCATCACTACTCCACCCACCACCATAACTACTCCACCCACCACCATAACTACTCCACCCACTACCATCACTACTCCACCCACCACTATCAGTACTCCACCCACCTTAATTAATGTTTCTGGAAAAACTCTGAGTGTTGATATGGAGGTTACCTCTTCACTGGATTCATACGAGAACCAAACAAGGGACGAGGTGCCTCACTACAATCTGGGATTAATGTGGGAGTATTATCCTTCCAGTTATGTCTTGGATGCGCATGTGGGATGGGACAAAGTACCTGACATTCCTCTGGGTACAGAGTTGGATTTGACTTAAGATACGCTGCCAATTAGTGGCGACTTATCTGAAGCTCGCTCGTAACTTAGATTTTGGCTTGCAACTCAAAGCAAAAAATTGGAAAAATTCGAAGTTGGGGCACTTATAGGTCAAGGTACCACTGTATCAAGATGTTAGTTCAACCATCAAACAACTTTTTGGATTATAGGTTACAGTACTCATAAAATTTAAACAAATTTAAAAATAGTGAAAAATACAGTAAAACCTTCATAAAATGGCCCTCTGTAAAGAGGATATTGGATAAAATGGACAAAAAATCTGACCAGACCAAGGCTCAACATGTCAGCTTAATAGGGTGTCTAATAAAAATAGCAATGCAGTGGACCAAATTCAATATATCACACAGTTGTCCAGTTCAGTCATACCATAAATATAGTGGATCAAGTCTGATTAATCGCAAGTTTCCCTGGTTTGGGCTTCATCCTGGATGCATTTATTTTCATTGTTCCTGGGCAATAGGACCAGTAAATCAGTTCTTGTCAGTTTGTCATTGTCTACATGCATGCTCATATATAATAATAATCATTTCACCTCCAGCCAAATGAGTGTAAGATGGAAACCTGTAATTGTTTTACAAGATGGTAGGATTGCTGGTGTCCTTTTCTGTCTCATAAACATGCTACTTGTACTTATGCTTAGGTCACACTAGACATACATGAACACATATATGTATACATACCCATCTTGATTTTTTTTTCTATTTTCTTAATAGTTCTTGTTCTTTTTTATTTTCTTTTATCTCCATGAGAAAATGGAAAAGAATCCTTCCTCCGTAAGCCATACATGTTGTAAGAGGCAACTAAAATGACGGGAGCATAGGGCTAGGAACCCCTTCTCCTGTATGAATTACTAAATACTACAAAATAAGAAAAACTTTCGTTTCTCTTTTTAGGTCACCCTGCCTCAGTGGTAGATGTCTGGTATGTTAAAAAAAATAATTTCTATTTTTTCCTGAATATACATACAGTGTTTTCTATTAGTTTATTAAAGTACCCTGTACAGTATTATTAAAAATGACCTCTAAAAGAAGTAGAAGTGTGTGACCTTGACTGCAAAGCAGATGGTGTGGTTTCCCACACCAGCTGCTGCAGCTGACTCAGAATAAGTTATTCTGGGTATCAGTAGACAACATAGGAATACTGAACATCTATAAGCTCATCTGTCTACCAGAAAAGGTACTGTACTCTGCTGTATTGTACTGTACTTTTTACTTTTCTCTTTTCAGGTATAGTTACAGTTATACTGTACTGTACTGTACTGTTATATAGTACTCTAGTTTATTCTTATGGCTGGTAATCCATCAGGCTGCTTTATTGGGCATTTATCTATGTTATTTTTCTTTTATTAACACATCAGCCGATTCCCATGGCAGGGTGGCCCAAAAAAGAAAAACTTTCATTTTCATTCACTCCATCAGTCTTGCCAGAGGGTGCTTTACACTACAGTTTATAGAACTGCAACATTAACACCCCTCCTTCAGAGTGCAGACTGTACTTCCCATCTCCAGGACTCAAGTCCGGCCTGCCGGTTTCCTTGAATCCCTTCATAAACGTTACTTTCCTCACACTCCAACAGCACGTCAAGTATTAAAAACCACTTTTCTCCACTCACTCCTATCAAGTACACTCACGCATGCTTGCTGGAAGTCCAAGCCCCTCGCACACAAAACCTCCTTTACCCCCTGCCTCCAACCTTTCCTAGCCCGACCCGTACCCCGCCTTCCCTCCACCACAGATTTATACACTCTCGAAGTCATTCTGTTTCGTTCCATTCTCTCTACATGTCCGAACCACCTCAACAACCCTTCCTCAGCCCTCTGGACAACAGTTTTGGCAATCCCGCACCTCTTCCTAACTTCCAAACTATGAATTCTCTGCATTATATTCACACCACACATTGCCCTCAGACATGACATCTCCACTGCCTCCAGTCTTCTTCTCGCTGCAACATTCATCACCCATGCTTCACACCCATATAAGAGTGTTGGTAAAACTATACTCTCATACATTCCCCTCTCTGCTTCCAAGGACAAAGTTCTTTGTCTCCACAGACTCCTAAGTGCAGCGCTCACCCTTTTCCCCTCACCAATTCTATGATTCACCTCATCTTTCATAAACCCATCTGGTGACACGTCTACTCCCAAATATCTGAATACATTCACCTCCTCCATACTCTCTCCCACCAATTTGATATCCAATCTTTCATCACCTAATCTTTTTATCCTCATAACCTTACTCTTTCCTATATTCACTTTTAATTTTCTTCTTTTACATATCCTACCAAATTCATCCACCAACCTCTGCAACTTCTCTTCAGAAATCTCTGGTAGTCAATCAAGCAGACATTTATCTTTTTATATACAAGATTCAACTTAAACAGAATTTACTAAATAGCACCCCTTTTCCCGTGTTTAGTAATTTTATGGAGATTACACTTAAATGAAAAACTCCAAAATGTTTTCATATATGGAACAACAGTAATAATTTACTTAAGGTACAAAGTGGACATTTCCTAATACAATTACTTAAATGAAAAATCAAATTGTGTACTTATATGTATGGTTATGATTGAAGCTTCCTGTTAATAGTTATTACTCAACATACCACTGCACCTACTGTAACTCCATTAGCTGACACACTAGGGGGTCATTACCATAAGATAAGGAAGAAAAGGAGGAGCTGCCAAAAGCTTACTAGAAAGTCTGTCTTTGCGAATGGAGTGGAATAACAATGGAATAGTTTTTAGGAGGTAGTGAGTGCCACAATGACTAAAAATCTAAAAGAAAACTTTACACTAGATTAAATACTGAAGAGGGGATACTACAAGCTTCATTATACTCCAGAAGCTACATATAAGTAAACCCACAACCACTACACTACTTCCAATCTATAACTTTAACATGCTATAACTCATTCAAGCCACAAATTTCTTTTTGAAAAATGTATTTTGTACTATATAATATAGCACATTTGACCTTTTTTTTGTACATATCACATATATTTTTTTGTAATAAAAGATAAAAATTGGAAAACTTAAAAAGTTATATTGAGTGTTTCTATGAAGAGAATCTTTATCTTCAGTCAAAATTAAACAGGGGAATGATTAGTATATTAAAGTATATTTTGCCAGATGAGAGAGATAAGATATGAGGGATAAAATAATATTGGTATAATTATGTCAGAAAGATAAAATGGAGTCACAACTAACCTGCAATTTGCAAAAGAAATGACAGGTATGACGTAGCCCGCAAGTACTAGTTAAAAAGACACAGCAAAAACGACATTCATATGAAGTATGTTTCGCACATGAGGCCTTACTTGGGTGAAGTGTTGTACTAATAAACTTTTTCTTTTACTATATGTCTTGAGAGAAAATTCTGAATGATGTTTCAGTTTCTCCTGGACCATCATCATGTTGCAACTTGACATTGGTTCAGGGCAGACTGAAATGACTAAAGTTTCTACTTCAAACTGAGTTAGTTGCGAATCATTCCAGCCATGGTTTTGTGACTTACATTCTTCTTGAAACAGGTTGTTAAGGAAGCATAAATACGTATACTAACAATTGATGGGGGCAAGAATGGTGATACACACATCTAGAATAAGAATATATTTCATGAAGAGAGTTTGTATATGTTTTCTTTCTTTTAATATAAATTGTAAACTAGTAAAACAAAATGAATGCATATATGTGTAGTAGAGCAGAAAAGCATAAAACAGCTCTACTATCCTCTACTACATTACAACACAGCCACTAAAACATATCATGCAACTGTTCCACTATACGTACTTGACTAGATACATGCAGGTATGTATGGTACCACATGAAAAGCATGCAACAGTTCTAATATTCCTTATTAGATTACAATGTAGCCACTATGACGTATCATGCAACAGCTCCGCTATACTCAGCTATATTACAACGCAGCCACTATGACGCATTAGGAAGCAAAAGCTTCTAACCTTCTAAAATGCTTAGTCCATCTCATACACAAGTTTTTATTTTCTGCACTAACAAAAGCATTCTTGACAGGCAGATTTCCATGTTGGCCTAGAGAACGCGCACCATTGTCAACACGTTGTACTACCCATGACAAGAAGGGCTCAACTGGTAGCATCCCTGAGGCTAAGAAACATAAGGCACAGAAACCTTGATTTCCAGACTATATATACTATATATACCTCAATTAAAAGTGGTTCTAAAATTATTAAAATTAAAATATACACCTGAATAATAGCATAGCCAGTTGAAAGAACACTTCAGCTTTAAGTCATAACACATCAAATCTAAGCCTCAAGATATCATTATACTATTTCTTCATCTGGTAATCATTCCAGACAGTATGTTAGGCATCATGAGAAAATCATCATTATGCATCATTTTTATTATTATTATTATTATTATTATTAGAAAGAGGAAGGCTAAGTTTCATATCCTCTTTTTCACACACTGCACAGCTTGCATTGAGTGATTTTTGTTTACTTCTAACTAACAATGCAATGAAACCACAGTGTTCCCATTTGCAAAATCTGGCAATGTTTACTAACATGTCTGACTTGGCTGGAGGACTGAGCCCCCACTGCTCCATGTGCTGAATGACCAAACTAAAGTGGATGAGTGGGGATGTTGCCATTCAGTGGGTCATTTTGTTACAAGTGTTCAAGGAAAAGTTCCAAACTGGTAAAAGTTATACAATGCCTTGTTGCAAAGTGAAAAAAAAATAACAGAGTCAGCGGCAGAAGCACTGAGGAGAGGATGCTGGCGAGACAAAAAAGATAGAGGGGAGAATGTGATGTATGCAGAGACAGAGTCTGCATTAATGACATGAATGTCAGAGAGGACTTAGTACTACAGGAGCAGCAGCAGTGCCAACAGCATCAGAGTGGTGATGGTAGTTGTAGGTAGTAACAGTAGTAGGCAGTAACAGTAGTAGGCAGTAATAGTAGTAGGCAGTAACAGTAGTAGTAATAGTAGTAGTAGCTGAATGTAGTAGATATAAGTATATAGCTAGTAATAGTAGCCAGTGGTAGTAACAGTAGTAGGCAGTAGCAGTATACCTGGAGAGAGATCTGGGGCTCAATGCCCCTGCAGCCCAGTGATCAGACCTCAATAGGCAGTAACAGCAGTAGGTAGTCATAGTAGTAGGCAGTAATAGTAGTAGGTAGTAAAAGTAGTAGTTAGTAATAGTAGTAGGTAGTAGTAGTAGGTAATAATAGTGGTAGTAATAATAGTAGGTAGTAGTAGAAATAGCAGGTGGCAGTGCAGTGGTGGTGTGTGGTATTTAGTAGTAGTACTTGTAGTAGTAGATTAGTAGTAGTAGTAGTAGTAGTATGTAGTGTAGTAGTAGTAGTAGTAGTAGTAGTAGTAGTAGTAGTAGTAGTAGTAGTAGTAGTAGTAGTAGTATTAGTAGTAGTATTAGTAGTAGTATTAGTAGTAGTATTCAGTATTAGGCTTGGTGTCAGTATGTATAGGCTTCTTTAAAACAAATTTCAAAATTACCATACATTTGGTTTTAACTGTTCTTTTAAAATATTAAAGTTAGGTACTGTTATTCTGAGTGTTGATTCTAATTTTCTAATTTTCTTATGGCTGGTAATCCATCAGGCTGCTTTATTGGGCATTTATCTATGTTATTTTTCTTTTATTAACACATCAGCCGATTCCCAAGGCAGGGTGGCCCAAAAAAGAAAAACTTTCATTTTCATTCACTCCATCAGTCTTGCCAGAGGGTGCTTTACACTACAGATCATAGAACTGCAACATTAACACCCCTCCTTCAGAGTGCAGACTGTACTTCCCATCTCCAGGACTCAAGTCCGGCCTGCCAGTTTCCTTGAATCCCTTCATAAACGTTACTTTGCTCACACTCCAACAGCACGTCAAGTATTAAAAACCACTTTTCTCCACTCACTCCTATCAAGTACACTCACGCATGCTTGCTGGAAGTCCAAGCCCCTCGCACACAAAACCTCCTTTACCCCCTGCCTCCAACCTATCCTAGGCCGACCCCTACCCCGCCTTCCCTCCACTACAGATTTATACACTCTCGAAGTCATTCTGTTTCGTTCCATTCTCTCTACATGTCCGAGCCACCTCAACAACCCTTCCTCAGCCCTCTGGACAACAGTTTTGGCAATCCCGCACCTCTTCCTAACTTCCAAACTATGAATTCTCTGCATTATATTCACACCACACATTTCCCTCAGACATGACACTTACAGGTGCACTCTGTTTTATATGTTATATTGGCTCCTTCCCAGTTAATACTGAGTTGAAATTTTTACATGCTGAAACAGGTCTCATCTTCCATGGCCATATCTAATAGGCTGCTTATGCTCTGTTAGGAGAGATTCCAAGTCACAGTCCATCTGCCTCATGTACATCACATCACAGTTTTTGCAGGGGATTAGTTGTGGTTCCTAGATAAACTGTTTCCAGTTTTGTAAGAGTACAAAAATGCTGCATTTGAGACATTTTTACATTTATCCACTATGCTTTGATTAGAAGGGATAGCTAATTTATTTGTGGAATGTTCTTTTTTGGGGAAGCTGGATCTGCAGATCTGAAATACTACTGTAGTTTTTGTAAGAACTGCTAAGGCTTGATTGAATGAACCAGTCAGGATATTCTAGTTTAGAAAATTGTTCCTTTATTTCTTTCTCTTGTTCAAATATGTTTGGGCTGCAGATTCTCATGATCCCTGAAAAAAAACCTGGAGACAGTACTTCTTTTTACTTGAAAAGAATGGTAACTGAAGAAATGTATATAGTTGGCTGATTATGTAGGTTTATGATGCACAGTGAATTTCAGTTAGAGGTCATTTTTGATGACAAGGGTGTCCAAGATTTGTAGTTGGTTATTTCAAATCCACAATCACACTACATTAAAACTAGAGGCTAATATATTCAGTATAAGGAAGAGATAGCATAAACATGTGTAATTTACTGGTGACAGCATTGGGAGACTGATTACAAAACTGTTAAATCTGTGGAGATGCAGACAGTTTCTCTCAGAAGGATGGCAACTCACTTAATAAGTCACATTTGCTATCTTGTACAGCCCTGAACAACAGTTATGGCATTTAATTAAGAAAAAAAGAACCTTTAGTTGCAGTAGTTGCTGTTCAATAGCAAAAAAATTAGATATCAGAATAATTCCTGTAGTCTTCTTTTTTACTATTCCTATTAAAGATGTTTAATGCAGCTCTATGTACCTTGCCTCTGAGGTTGTCATTATATATTCATGTAGTTATGGTATGAAAGATGTATACATCATCACATGTTTATTCACTATTTTTGTAAATACTAGATTTGATTAATTAGCCATTTCTATTTATATATTCTACATGACTATCTGCACTTTGTACTTCCATCTACAATATCTCTTTTGGTTGTTTTTTCCTTGAGGATTCCTCCAAACAGTTGTTTTAATCTGGGCATTTGCTAAGCCCAGGAGCCATACAGCATCTGAGAACTGGCAGGTAATCCAGTTTGATCTGAAGAAAGGGTGAGTACCTTCAATTCCTCAGATCAAGAGCCTTTCACCAGCATCAAGGCACTACCCAACAAAGCCATCTATCATGTTCTATGCTGGGTATTCCTAGATGCTGTAGAGGATAAACAAAATGCAGATGTAGTATACACAGATTTTGCAAAATCTTTCAACACGTGTGACCATGGTGTAATAGCGCACAAAATGCATGATAAAGGAATAACAGGAAAAGTTGGTAGATTGATCTATAACTTCATGACAAACCAAACACAAAGAGTAATAGTAAAGAGAGTAAAGTCTGAGGCAGCTACGGTGAAAAGCTCTGTTCCACAAGGCACTGTACTCTCTCCCATTCTATTCCTCATCCTCATATCTGACATAGACAGAGATGTAAACCATAGCTCTGGGTCTTCCTTTGCAGATGACACCGGAATTGCCATGACAGTGACCTCCATCGAAGACACCACAAGACTCCAATTGGACATTAACCAAATCTTCAAATGGGCCACTCAAAACAATATGAAGTTCAAGGAAGAGAAATTTCAACTACTCAGATATGGAAAACTTAAGGAAATTAAAACTGTATCAGGGTATACAATAAATTCTAACCATACAATAGGGCAAAAAAGTAATGTAAAGGACCTGGGAGCGATAATGTAAGAGGCTCTCACCTTCAAAGACCACAACATGCATCTACAGCATCTGCTAGGAAAGATGATAGAATGGATAATGAAAACCTTCAAAACTAGGGACACCAAACCCATGATGATTCTCTTCAAATCGCTTGTTCTCTCTAGGCTGGAATACTGCTGTACACTAACTGCCCCCTTCAAGGCAGGTGAAATTGCTGACCTGGAGAGCGTACAAAGAACTTTCACGGCACACATAAGTATGATAAGGCACCTAAATTACTGGGAACGGTTGAAGTTTCTTGATTTGTATTCCCTGGAATGCAGGTGTGAGAGATACATGATAATATACATACACTTGGAAAATCCTACACATCTTACAATCTTACACATGAAAATCATTCCCTATGAAAGCAAAAGACTCAGCAGGAGATGCAACATTTCCCCAGTGAAAAGCAGGGTGCCACGAGTACACTGAGAGACAACACAATAAGTGTCTGGGGGCCCAAGACTGTTTAACTGCCTCCCAGCATACATAAGGGGGATTACCAATAGACCCCCAGCTGTCTTCAAGAAGGTACTGGACAGGCCCCTAAAGTTAGTACCTGACCAGCCGGGCTGTGGGTCGTACGTCAGTTTGCATGTGGCCAGTAGTAACAGCCTGGTTGATCAGACCCTAACCCACCACGAGCCCTGGTCTCAGACTGAGCCGCAGGGGTGTTGACCCCTGAAACCCTCTCCAGGTATACTCCAGTTATGGAACTATTTTTATATGTACTCCCCCACTTCATACCTACCAGTTACTCTTGTATCTTGTACTTCACTCTTATGTATTCTCTTTGCAGTCACATCATACACTGCCATCTCTCCACAATATACAGTGTTACTCTTAACCCATTCTACTACTCACAAATTATTTTATGCAATATGTTAAGGTGTCATACTAATTTGTATAAAAATATTACTGGTACTGTACATTCTACAAAATTTATCAGTGGATGAATGATGGTGGAAGCCAACAGTTATGCCTTTCTCAAAATTATTAGTATTAAATGCAATTAATAAAGAAATATAAAGTTTGTTACAAATCTTATTCAATATTTTTTTTTAATAACCACTTACAATACAGGGTGGCATGGCCACAATGTCTTGTTACACATGGAGAAATGATGATATTTTCCATATGATGTATGAATGTAAACATGACTGATACAAACAATTACTACACCAGTGACCAATACAATGTTGGATCAATGAGTCCATAAACAAGAAAGAAATAGGAAGAGGTCCACACACTTCCCAGCAATGATTCTCTTAAGTCCAAGAAATATGTAATAAAGAAAAAGAATATTGCAACTGTATAATGCATGACCTGTAGAACCCTTCAGTGTTGTCAGCTAACATGATAAAAACAACTCACCATTTTACAAAGAATAGCAAGACATTTTGGACAATAAATTTTGAGTACATATAACAAATACAAGCTATTAAGAGTTCAAAAAATAACAAAGAAAGATACATTACCCCAAACTTGATTTTTGGGTTTGGTGTAAGCATGAGGGCGGTATGCTGCTGAGAGCATGGTGCCTCTAACATTGAGAGCAGAGAGTTGAACATCCTCCCCTGTCGTGACCGGGGACTGTGGCTGCTGCTGCTGCAGGCGTGAGTGCATCATAAATAAATAAACACATAATAATCTACTTTATAGTCATAAAGAAACAATGTTTTGTGCTGCTACTTCTATTGACCTATACAGTACTACTATATCTTACCATTACGATGATTTACAAACTAGCATCTACAAATTATATCTGGTATAGTGTATATATGGTAAAAACAAACCAATGCATATACTGTATCTCTACAACCCTCTTGTATGTCTAATGTACTAAATAAACTGTAACAACAAAGCCACCACTGATTTCAAAAGAAAATGCAGATGTCTACATATCTCTCCTTTATCTAATGAATATAGTAATAACAAATAAGCACTGACCTTACAAAATAATGCACATATACATAACTACACATCCTCCTATATCTCCTGCAAACTCTACACTTTCTCACTATCTTACATATTCAAAAGTGTAACACGCATAAATACTCAAATAGATTTAAGATGGCTTCAACCAATATGGATGTTAAGTAGCAATAATTTAAAACAAAGTAAAAAAATCAAAGAAAAATTATTAATATTCAGAAAGAATAATTTTGCTAAACAAGCAGAGTATAAATTACTTTTATAGTGTGCAAAAACTCAGTGAAGATCAATCAGTTCATCACATAAATTATATATGTACCTAACTGATGTTAGATATTAAGTAGATTTAGGATGACCTAATGGTACATAGACATAACAGGATTATGCTATATTGCATTGCATTAATTCTGGCAAAGGTAGGTAAAGCTACTAAGTTAATTTTGAGGAAAAATAAAAAAATATCTGCTTACCGTACAACATTACTTTACACAAATATATCTTTCAATGCACCGTATGAGACAAAAATCTTTATAAAAAAAAAAAAAACATGCAAAATAATTCAGCTTTTATTTTTCATAAGCTTTGCTTAACATTATGACATATATAGAATCTTAGTTATTTCCAGTACACTAGTGTGAAAGTATGTGACAGAAAGGGGACTATTAACAAGAGCTTACACCCTGTATGATTGTGCTTTGGGAAGATTTCATTCAGTCTGAAGAAAAGATGTGATATGCTGCAATGATACACACAAACAATTCACTTACAATCCATGGCTATAAATGCAAAAAAGTCCACAGTGAAATAACAGCATAACAGAAACATCCCAGCACATTTTTCAAATTTATGAAAACATCTTGTAAAATAGATGCTTCGATATATACATGTATGTAGTGTATGAGTGTGCATAGTAATAGCAGAAGTAGTTCAAAAAGTAGTAATACAAGAAATAGGAGTAGTAGAAATAGTAGTAGTACATGAAGCAGTAGTACAAGTAGTAGTAGTACAAGAAGTAGTAGTACAAGAAGTAGTAGTAAAAGTAGTAGTACAAGAAGTAGTAGTACAAGAAGTAGTAGTACAGAAGTAGTAGTACAAGAAGTAGTAGTAAAGAAGCAGTAGTACAAGAAGTAGTAGTACAAGAAGTAGTAGTACAAGAAGTAGTAGTACAAGAAGTAGTAGTAAAAGAAGCAGTAGTACAAGAAGTAGTAGTACAAGAAGTAGTAGTACAAGAAGTAGTAGTAAAAGAAGCAGTAGTACAAGAAGTAGTAGTACAAGAAGTAGTAGTACAAGAAGTAGTAGTAAAAGTAGTAGTACAAGAAGTAGTAGTACAAGAAGTAGTAGTACAAGAAGTAGTAGTAAAAGAAGCAGTAGTACAAGAAGTAGTAGTACAAGAAGTAGTAGTACAAGAAGTAGTAGTAAAAGTAGTAGTACAAGAAGTAGTAGTAAAAGTAGTAGTACAAGAAGTAGTAGTACAAGAAGTAGTAGTACAAGAAGTAGTAGTACAAGAAGCAGTAGTACAAGAAGTAGTAGTACAAGAAGCAGTAGTACAAGAAGCAGTAGTACAAGAAGTAGTAGTACAAGAAGTAGTAGTACAAGAAGTAGTAGTACAAGAAGTAGTAGTACAAGTAGTAGTACAAGAAGTAGTAGTAGAGTACAAGAAGTAGTAGTACAAGAAGTAGTAGTACAAGAAGCAGTAGTACAAGAAGTAGTAGTACAAGAAGTAGTAGTACAAGAGGTAGTAGTAAAAGTAGTAGTACAAGAAGTAGTAGTACAAGAAGCAGTAGTACAAGAAGTAGTAGTACAAGAAGCAGTAGTACAAGAAGCAGTAGTACAAGAAGCAGTAGTACAAGAGGTAGTAGTACAAGAAGTAGTAGTAAAAGTAGTAGTACAAGAAGTAGTAGTACAAGAAGCAGTAGTACAAGAAGTAGTAGTACAAGAAGTAGTAGTACAAGAAGTAGTAGTAAAAGTAGTAGTACAAGAAGTAAAGTAGTAGTACAAGAAGCAGTAGTACAAAAAGTAGTAGTACAAGGAGTAGTAGTACAAGAAGTAGTAGTACAAGAAGTAGTAGTACAAGAAGTAGTAGTACAAGAAGTAGTAGTAAAAGTAGTAGTACAAGAAGTAGTAGTACAAGAAGTAGTAGTAAAAGTAGTAGTACAAGAAGTAGTAGTACAAGAAGTAGTAGTACAAGAAGCAGTAGTACAAGAAGTAGTAGTACAAGAAGTAGTAGTACAAGAAGTAGTAGTACAAGAAGTAGAGTAGTAGTACAAGAAGTAGTAGTACAAGAAGCAGTAGTACAAAAAGTAGTAGTACAAGGAGTAGTAGTACAAGAAGTAGTAGTACAAGAAGTAGTAGTACAAGAAGTAGTAGTAAAAGTAGTAGTACAAGAAGTAGTAGTACAAGAAGTAGTAGTAAAAGTAGTAGTACAAGAAGTAGTAGTACAAGAAGCAGTAGTACAAGAAGTAGTAGTACAAGAAGTAGTAGTACAAGAAGTAGTAGTAAAATAGTACGTACAAGAGTAGTAAGAGTAGTGTACAAGAAGCAGTAGTACAAAAAGTAGTAGTACAAGGAGTAGTAGTACAAGAAGTAGTAGTACAAGAAGTAGTAGTACAAGAAGTAGTAGTACAAGAAGTAGTAGTAAAAGTAGTAGTAGTACAAGAAGTAGTAGTACAAGAAGTAGTAGTAAAAGTAGTAGTACAAGAAGTAGTAGTACAAGAAGTAGTAGTACAAGAAGCAGTAGTACAAGAAGTAGTAGTACAAGAAGTAGTAGTACAAGAAGTAGTAGTACAAGAAGTAGAGTAGTAGTACAAGAAGTAGTAGTACAAGAAGCAGTAGTACAAAAAGTAGTAGTACAAGGAGTAGTAGTACAAGAAGTAGTAGTACAAGAAGTAGTAGTACAAGAATAGTGTAAAAGTAGTAGTCAAGAAGTTAGTAGTACAAGAAGTAGTAGTAAAAGTAGTAGTACAAGAAGTAGTATTACAAGAAGTAGTAGTACAAGAAGTAGTAGTACAAGAAGCAGTAGTACAAGAAGTAGTAGTACAAGAAGTAGTAGTACAAGAAGTAGTAGTACAAGAAGCAGAAGTACAAGAAGTAGTAGTACAAGAAGTAGTAGTACAAGAAGTAGTAGTAAAAGTAGTAGTACAGAAGTAGTAGTACAAGATAGTAGTTAAGAAGCAGTAGTACAAGAAGCAGTAGTACAAGAAGCAGTAGTACAAGAAGAAGTAGTACAAGAAGTAGTAGTATAAGAAGTAGTAGTACAAGAAGTATTAGTACAAGAAGTAGTAGTAAAAGTAGTAGTACAAGAAGTAGTAGTACAAGAAGCAGTAGTAACAAGATAGTAGTAGTACAAGAAGTAGTGTCAAGAAGCCAGTAGTACAAGAAGTAGTAGTACAAGAAGTAGTAGTACAGACTAGTAGACAGAGTAGTAGTACAAGAAGTAGTAGTACAAGAAGCAGTAGTACAAGAAGTAGTAGTACAAGAAGTAGTAGTACAAGAAGCAGTAGTACAAGAAGTAGTAGTACAAGAAGTAGTAGTACAAGAAGCAGTAGTACAAGAAGTAGTAGTACAAGAAGTAGTAGTACAAGAAGCAGTAGTACAAGAAGTAGTAGTACAAGAAGTAGTAGTACAAGAAGTAGTAGTAAAAGTAGTAGTACAAGAAGTAGTAGTACAAGAAGTAGTAGTACAAGAAGTAGTAGTACAAGATAGTAGTTAAGAAATAGTAGTAAAAGAAGCAGTAGTACAAGAAGTAGTAGTACAAAAAGTAGTAGTACAAGAAGTAGTAGTAAAAGTAGTAGTACAAGAAGTAGTAGTACAAGAAGTAGTAGTACAAGAAGCAGTAGTACAAGAAGTAGTAGTACAAGAAGCAGTAGTACAAGAAGCAGTAGTACAAGAAGTAGTAGTACAAGAAGTAGTAGTACAAGAAGTAGTAGTACAAGAAGTAGTAGTACAAGAAGTAGTAGTAGAGTACAAGAAGTAGTAGTACAAGAAGTAGTAGTACAAGAAGTAGTAGTACAAGAAGTAGTAGTACAAGAAGTAGTAGTAAAAGTAGTAGTACAAGAAGTAGTAGTACAAGTAGTAGTACAAGAAGCAGTAGTACAAGAAGTAGTAGTACAAGTAGTAGTAGTACAAGAAGTAGTAGTACAAGAAGCAGTAGTACAAGAAGCAGTAGTACAAGAAGCAGTAGTACAAGAGGTAGTAGTACAAGAAGTAGTAGTACAAGAAGTAGTAGTACAAGAAGTAGTAGTACAAGAAGTAGTAGTACAAGAAGTAGTAGTAAAAGTAGTAGTACAAGAAGTAGTAGTACAAGAAGCAAAAGTACAAGAAGCAGTAGTACAAGAAGTAGTAGTACAAGAAGTAGTAGTACAAGAAGCAGTAGTACAAGAAGTAGTAGTACAAGAAGTAGTAGTACAAGAAGTAGTAGTAAAAGTAGTAGTACAAGAAGTAGTAGTACAAGAAGTAGAGTAGTAGTACAAGAAGTAGTAGTACAAGAAGTAGTAGTACAAGAAGTAGTAGTACAAGAAGTAGTAGTACAAGATAGTAAAGTAGTACAAGACAGTAGTAGTACAAGAAGTAGTAGTAAAAGTAGTATGTACAGAAGTAGTAGTACAAGAAGCAAAGTACAAGAAGCATAGTACAAGAGTAGTGTACAAGAAGTAGTAGTACAAGAGTAGTAGTAAAAGTAGTAGACAAGAAGTAGTAGTACAAGATAGGTAGTAGTACAAGAAGATAGTATACAAGAGTAGTAGTACAAGAAGTAGTAGTACAAGAAGTAGTAGTACAAGAAGTAGTAGTACAAGAAGTAGTAGTACAAGAAGTAGTAGTACAAGAAGTAGTAGTAAAAGTAGTAGTACAAGAGAGTGTAAAGAAATACAAGAAGTAGTAGTAAAAAGTAGTACAAGAAGTGTAGTACAAGAAGTAGTAGTACAAGAAGCAGTATACAAGAGTAGTAGTACAGAAGCAGTAGTACAAGAAGTCGTAGTACAAGAAGTAGTAGTACAAGTAGTAGTGTACAAGAAGTAGTAGTAAAAGTGTAGTACAAGAAGTAGTAGTACAAGAAGTAGTAGTACAAGAAGCAGTAAGTACAAGAAGTAGAGTACATGTGTAGTACAAGAGTAGTAGTACAAGAAGTAGTAGTCAAGAGTAGTAGTACAGAAGCAGTAGTACAAGAAGCAGTAGTACAAGAAGTAGTAGTACAAGAAGTAGTAGTACAAGAAGTAGTAGTACAAGAAGCAGTAGTACAAGAAGCAGTAGTACAAGAAGCAGTAGTACAAGAAGTTAGTAGTAACAAGAAGTAGTAGTATAAGAAGTAGTAGTACAAGAAGTAGTAGTACAAGAAGTAGTAGTAAAAGTAGTAGTACAAGAAGTAGTAGTACAAGAAGTAGTAGTACAAGAAGTAGTAGTACAAGAAGTAGTAGTACACGAAGCAGTAGTACAAGAAGTAGTAGTACAAGAAGTAGTAGTACAAGAAGCAGTAGTACAAGAGGTAGTAGTACAAGAAGTAGTAGTACAAGAAGCAGTAGTACAAGAAGTAGTAGTACAAGAAGTATAGTACAAGAAGTAGTAGTAGTAAAAAGTAGTAGTACAAGAAGTAGTAGTACAAGAAGCAGTAGTACAAGAAGTAGTAGTACAAGAAGCAGTAGTACAAGAAGTAGTAGTACAGGTAGTAGGAGTACAAGTAGGAGTACAAGAAGTAGGAGTACAAGAAGTAGGAGTACAAGAAGTAGTAGTACAAGAAGCAGTAGTACAAGAAGTAGTAGTACAAGAAGCAGTAGTACAAGAAGTAGTAGTACAAGAAGCAGTAGTACAAGAAGTAGTAGTACAAGAAGTAGTAGTACAAGAAGTAGTAGTACAAGAAGAGTAGTACAAGAAGTAGTAGTACAAGAAGTAGTAGTACAAGAAGTAGTAGTACAGGTAGTAGGAGTACAAGTAGGAGTACAAGAAGTAGGAGTACAAGAAGTAGGAGTACAAGTAGGAGTACAAGAAGTAGGAGTACAAGAAGTAGTAGTACAAGAAGCAGTAGTACAAGAAGCAGGAGTACAAGAAGAAGGAGTACAAGAAGTAGTAGTACAAGTAGTAGTACAAGAAAAGTAGAAGTATAAGAAGTAGGAGAACAAGAAGCAGTAGTGCAAGAAGTAGTAGTACAAGTAGTAGTAGTACAAGAAGTAGTAGTACAAGAAGTAGTAGTACAAGAAGTAGTAGTACAAGAAGTAGTAGTACAAGAAGTAGTAGTACAAGAAGTAGTAGTACAAGAAGTAGTAGTACATAAAGTAGTAGTACAAGAAGTAGTAGTACAAGTAGTAGTACAAGAGTAGAGTAAAGACAGAAGTAGTAGTACAAGAGTAGTAGTACAAGTAGTAGGAGTAAGAGTAGTTAGTAGTAGTAGTAGAAGTAGTAGTAGAGTAGTAGTAAGAAGTAGTAAAGTAGTAGTAAAGTAGAGAAGTAGTAGTAGAAGTGTAAGTAGAGTAGTATAGAAGAAGTAGTAGTATAGAGTAGAGTTAGGTAGTAAGTAGTAGTAGTAGTAGTAGAGAGTAGTAGTAAAGTAGTAGTAGTAGAGGTAGTATAGTAAAATTAGTAGTAGTAGAGTAGTAGTAGTAAAAGTAGTAGTGTAAAGTAGTAGTAGTAGTAAAAGTTAGTAGTAGTATAAGAAGTAGTAGTAAAAGTAGTAGTAAAGTAGTAGTATAGTAAAAGTAGTAGTAGTAGTATATAGTAAGTAGTAAGTAAGTAGTAGTAGCAGTAAAGGTAGTAGTAGAGGTAGTAGCAGTGAGTAAAGATATAGTAGTAGACAGTAGAGTAGTATAGTAGATAGTAGCAGTAGAGGTATTAGTAGTAGTAGTAGAGTTAGTAGTAGTAGAGGTAGTAGTAGTAAGGTAGTAGCAGTAGAGGTATTAGTCAGAGTAGTAGAGGTATAGTCAGTATAGATAGTAGTAAGGTGTAGTAATAGAGCATAGAGTAAGGTAGTAGTAACAGAGGTAGTAGTAGTAGTAGCAGTAGACAATCAGAAGTAGTAAAGATAGTAGAGTATGAGAAGAGTAGTAGTAGTCAAGAAGAAGAAGAGAAGAAGCAGCAGCAGCAGCAGCAGCACAGCAGCAGCAGCAGCAGCAGCACAGCAGCAAGTCAGTCAGCAGCGCAGCAGCAGCAGCAGCAGCAGCAGCAGCAGCAGCAGCAGCAGCAGCAGCAGCCGCAGCAGCCAGCTAGCAGCAGCAGCAGCAGCAGCACAGCAGCAGCAGCAGCAGCAGTCAGCAGCAGCAGCAGCAGCAGCAGCAGCACAGCAGCAGCAGCAGCAGCTAGCAGCAGCACAGCAGCAGCAGCAGCAGCAGTCAGCAGCAGGCAGCGACAGCAGCAGCAGCTAGCAGCAGCAGCAGCAGCAGCAGCAGCAGCAGCAGCAGCAGCAGCAGCAGCAGCAAGCAGCAGCAGCAGCAGCAGCAGCAGCAGCGCAGCAGCAGCAGCAGCAGCAGCGCAGCAGCAGCAGCAGCAGTCAGAGCAGCAGCAGCAGCTAGCAGCAGCAGCAGAGCGCAGCAGCAGCAGGCAGCAGCAGCAGCAGCAGCAGCAAGCAGCAGCAAGCAGCAGCAGCAGCAGCAGCAGCATGCAGCCAGCAGCAAGCAGCAGCAAGCAGCAGTAGCAGCAGTCAGCTGCAGAGCAAGCAGCAGCAGCAGCAAGCAGCAGCAGCAGCAGCAGCAGCGCAGCAGCAGCAGCAGCAGCAGCAGCAGCAGCAGCAGCAGCAGCAGCAGCAGCAGCAGCAGCAGCAGCAGCAGCAGCAGCAGCAGCAGCAGCAGCGCAGCAGCAGCAGCACAGCAGCAGTCAGCAGCAGCAGCAGCAGTGCAGACACAGCAGCAGCAGCAGCAGCAGCAGCAGAGCAGAGCAGCAGCAGCAGTCAATATAGTAGTAGTAATAGTAGTAGTAATAATAGTAATAGTAGTAGTAGTATAGTAGTAGTAGTAATGTAGTATAGTAGTAATAGTAGTAGTAGTATAGTAGAGTAGAGTTGTAGAGTAGTAGTAGAAGTAGTAGTAGTAGAAGTAAGTAGTAGTAGTAGTTAGTGTAGAAGTAGTAGTGTAGTAAGTATAGATGTAGTAGTAGTGAGTAGTAGTAGTAGTAGAGTAGTATAGTAGTGAAAGTAGTAGTTTAAAGTAGTAGAAGTAGTAGAGTAGAAGTAGTAGTAGTAGCATAGTAGTAGAAGTATAGTAGAAGTAGATAGTAGTAGAAGTATAAGAAGTAGAAGAGTAGTAGAAGTAGTAGTAAAGTAGAAGTAGTAGTAGTAGAAGTATAAGAAGTAGAAGTAGTAGTAGAAGTAGAAGAAGATAAAAGAAGCAGAAGTAGAAGAAGTAGAAATAAAAGAAGTAGAAGAAATAGAAGTAGTAGTAGTAGTAAGAGTAGAAGAAGTAGTAGTAGTAGTAGAAGAAACAGTAGTAGAAGTAGAAGAATCAGTAGTAGAAGAATCAGTAGTAGAAGTAGAAGAAACAGTAGTAGAAGTAGAAGAATCAGTAGTAGAGTAGAAGAATCAGTAGTAGAAGTAGAAGAATCAGTAGTAGAAGTAGAAAAACAGTAGTAGAAGTAGAAGAAACGTAGTAGAAGTAGAAGAAACAGTAGTAGAAGTAGAAGAAATAGTAGTAGAAGTAGAAGATCAGTAGTAGAAGTAGAAGAATCAGTAGTAGAAGTAGAAGAAACAGTAGTAGAAGTAGAAGAAACAGTAGTAGAAGTAGAAGAAACAGTAGTAGAAGTAGAAGAATCAGTAGTAGAGTAGAAGAATCAGTAGTAGAAGTAGAAGAATCAGTAGTAGAAGTAGAAGAATCAGTAGTAGAAGTAGAAGAAACGTAGTAGAAGTAGAAGAATCAGTAGTAGAAGTAGAAGAAACAGTAGTAGAAGTAGAAGAATCAGTAGTAGAAGTAGAGAATCAGTAGTAGAAGTAGAAGAATCAGTAGTAGAAGTAAGAATCAGTAGTAGAAGTAGAAGAATCAGTAGTAGAAGTAGAAGATCAGTAGTAGAAGTAGAAGAATCAGAGTAGAAGTAGAAGAATCAGTAGTAGAAGTAGAAGAATCAGTAGTAGAAGTAGAAGAATCAGTAGTAGAAGTAGAAGAAACATAGTAGAAGTAGAAGATCAGTAGAGAAGTAGAAGAATCAGTAGTAGAAGTAGAAGAATCAGTAGTAGAAGTAGAAGAATCAGTAGTAGAAGTAAGAGAATCAGTAGTAGTAAGTAGAAGAATCAGTAGTAGAAGTAGAAGAATCAGTAGTAGAAGTAGAAGAATCAGTAGTAGAAGTAGAAGAATCAGTAGTAGAAGTAGAAGAATCAGTAGTAGAGTAGAAGAATCAGTAGTAGAAGTAAAGAATCAGTAGTAGAAGTAGAAGAACGTAGTAGAAGTAGAAGATCAGTAGTAGAAGTAGAAGAATCAGTAGTAGAAGTAGAAGAAACAGTGTAGAAGTAGAAGAATCAGTAGTAGAAGTAGAAGAAACAGTAGTAGAAGTAGAAGAAACAGTAGTAGAAGTAGAAGAATCAGTAGTAGAAGTAGAAGAATCAGTAGTAGAAGTAGAAGAAACAGTAGTAGAAGTAGAAGAATCAGTAGTAGAAGTGAGAATCAGTAGTAAAGTAGAAGAATCAGTAGTAGAAGTAGAAGAATCAGTAGTAGAAGTAGAAGATCAGTAGTAGAAGTAGAAGAAAAGTAGTAGAAGTAGAAGAATCAGTAGTAGAAGTAGAAAAACAGTAGTAGAGTAGAAGAACAGTAGTAGAAGTAGAAGAATCGTAGTAGAAGTGAAGAAACAGTAGTAGAAGTAGAAAGAAACAGTAGTAGAGTAGAAGAATCAGTGTAGAAGTAGAAGAATCAGTAGTAAAGTAGAAGAAACAGTAGTAGAAGTAGAAGAAACAGTAGTAGAAGTAGAAGAAACAGTAGTAGAAGTAGAAGAATCAGTAGTAGAAGTAGAAGAATCAGTAGTAGAAGTAGAAGAATCAGTAGTAGAAGTAGAAGAATCAGTAGTAGAAGTAGAAGAATCAGTAGTAGAAGTAGAAGACACAGTAGTAGAAGTAGAAGAATCAGTAGTAGAAGAGAAGAAAACAGTAGTAGAAGTAGAAGAATCAGTAGTAGAAGTAGAAGAATCAGTAGTAGAAGTAGAAGAATCAGTAGTAGAAGTAGAAGAAATCAGTAGTAGAAGTAGAAGACACAGTAGTAGAAGTAGAAGAATCAGTAGTAGAAGTAGAAGAATCAGTAGTAGAAGTAGAAGAATCAGTAGTAGAAGTAGAAGAATCAGTAGTAGAAGTAGAAGAATCAGTAGTAGAAGTAGAAGAAACAGTAGTAGAAGTAGAAGAAACAGTAGTAGAAGTAGAAGAAACAGTAGTAGAAGTAGAAGAAATAGTAGTAGAAGTAGAAGAATCAGTAGTAGAAGTAAAGAATCAGTATAGAAGTAGAAGAAAACAGTAGTAGAAGTAGAAGAAAACAGTAGTAGAAGTAGAAGAAACAGTAGTAGAAGTAAAGAATCAGTAGTAGAAGTAGAAGAATCAGTAGTAGAAGTAGAAGAACTAGTAGAAAGTAGAAGAATCAGTAGTAGAAGTAGAAGAAACAGTAGTAGAAGTAGAAGAAAACAGTAGTAGAGTAGAAGAAACAGTAGTAGAAGTAGAAGAATCAGTAGTAGAAGTAGAAGAATCAGTTAGTAGAAGTAGAAGAATCAGTAGTAGAAGTAGAAGAATCAGTAGTAGAAGTAGAAGAATCAGTAGTAGAAGTAGAAGAATCAGTAGTAGAAGTAGAAGAATCAGTAGTAGAAGTAGAAGAATCAGTAGTAGAAGTAGAAGAATCAGTAGTAGAAGTAGAAGAATCAGTAGTAGAAGTAGAAGAATCAGTAGTAGAAGTAGAAGAATCAGTAGTGAAGTAGAAGAATCAGTAGTAGAAGTAGAAGAATCAGTAGTAGAAGTAGAAGAATCAGTAGTAGAAGTAGAAGAATCAGTAGTAGAAGTAGAAGAATCAGTAGTAGAAGTAGAAGAATCAGTAGTAGAAGTAGAAGAATCAGTAGTAGAAGTAGAAGAATCAGTAGTAGAAGTAGAAGAATCAGTAGTAAGAAGTAGAAGAATCAGTAGTAGAAGTAGAAGAATCAGTAAGAAGTAGAAGAATCAGTTAATAGAAGTAGAAGAATCAGTAGTAGAAGTAGAAGAATCAGTAGTAGAAGTAGAAGAAACAGTAGTAGAAGTAGAAGATCAGTAGTAGAGTAGAAGAAACAGTAGTAGAAGTAGAAGAAACAGTAGTAGAAGTAGAAGAATCAGTAGTAGAAGTAGAAGAATCGTAGTAGAAGTAGAAGAAACATAGTAGAGTAGAAGAATCAGTAGTAGAAGTAGAAGAATCAGTAGTAGAAGTAGAAGAATCAGTAGTAGAAGTAGAAGAATCAGTAGTAGAAGTAGAAGAATCAGTAGTAGAAGTAGAAGAAACAGTAGTAGAAGTAGAAGAATCAGTAGTAGAAGTAGAAGAACAGTAGTAGAAGTAGAAGAAATCAGTAGTAGAAGTAGAAGAATCAGTAGTAGAAGTAGAAGAAACAGTATAGAAGTAAAGAAACAGTAGTAGAAGTAGAAGATCAGTAGTAGAAGTAAAGAATCAGTTTGAGTAGAATGAGAACAGTAGTAGAAGTAGAAGAAACAGTAGTAGAAGTAGAAGAAACAGTAGTAGAAGTAGAAGAATCAGTAGTAGAAGTAGAAAGAATCAGTAGTAGAAGTAGAAGAATCAGTAGTAGAAGTAGAAGAATCAGTAGTAGAAGTAGAAGAATCAGTAGTAGAAGTAGAAGACACAGTAGTAGAAGTAGAAGAATCAGTAGTAGAAGAAGAAACAGTAGTAGAAGTAGAAGAATCAGTAGTAGAAGTAGAAGAATCAGTAGTAGAAGTAGAAGATCAGTAGTAGAAGTAGAAGAATCAGTAGTAGAAGTAGAAGACACAGTAGTAGAAGTAGAAGAATCAGTAGTAGAAGTAGAAGAATCAGTAGTAGAGTAGAAGAATCAGTAGTAGAAGTAGAAGAATCAGTAGTAGAAGTAGAAGAATCAGTAGTAGAAGTAGAAGAACTCGTAGTAGAAGTAGAAGAATCAGTAGTAGAAGTAGAAGAATCAGTAGTAGAAGTAGAAGAATCAGTAGTAGAAGTAGAAGAATCAGTAGTAGAAGTAGAAGAATCAGTAGTAGAAGTAGAAGAATCAGTAGTAGAAGTAGAAGAAACAGTATGTAGAAGTTAGAAGAATCAGTAGTAGAAGTAGAAGAAACAGTAGTAGAGTAGAAGAAACAGTAGTAGAAGTAGAAGAATCAGTAGTAGAAGTAGAAGAATCAGTAGTAGAAGTAGAAGAATCAGTAGTAGAAGTAGAAGAAACAGTAGTAGAAGTAGAAGAAACAGTAGTAGAAGTAGAAGAAACAGTAGTAGAAGTAGAAGAAACAGTAGTAGTAGAAGTAGAAGAAACAGTAGTAGAAGTAGAAGAATCAGTAGTAGAAGTAGAAGAATCAGTAGTAGAAGTAGAAGAATCAGTAGTAGAAGTAGAAGAATCAGTAGTAGAAGTAGAAGAATCAGTAGTAGAAGTAGAAGACACAGTAGTAGAAGTAGAAGAATCAGTAGTAGAAGAAGAAACAGTAGTAGAAGTAGAAGAATCAGTAGTAGAAGTAGAAGAATCAGTAGTAGAAGTAGAAGAATCGTAGTAGAAGTAGAAGAATCAGTAGTAGAAGTAGAAGACACAGTAGTAGAAGTAGAAGAATCAGTAGTAGAAGTAGAAGAATCAGTAGTAGAAGTAGAAGAATCAGTAGTAGAAGTAGAAGAATCAGTAGTAGAAGTAGAAGATCAGTTAGTAGAAGTAGAAGAATCAGTAGTAGAAGTAGAAGAATCAGTAGTAGAAGTAGAAGAATCAGTAGTAGAAGTAGAAGAATCAGTAGTAAATAGAAGAATCAGTAGTAGAAGTAGAAGAATCAGTAGTTAGAGTAGAAGAATCAGTAGTAGAAGTAGAGAAACAGTAGTAGAAGTAGAAGAATCAGTAGTAGAAGTAGAAGAAACAGTAGTAGAAGTAGAAGAAAACAGTAGTAGAAGTAGAAGAATCAGTAGTAGAAGTAGAAGAATCAGTAGTAGAAGTAGAAGAAACAGTAGTAGAAGTAGAAAGAATCAGTAGTAGAAGTAGAAGAATCAGTAGTAGAAGTAGAAGATCAGTAGTGAATAGTAGAAGAAATCAGTAGTAGAAGTAGAAGAATCAGTAGTAGAAGTGAAGAATCAGTAGTAGAAGTAGAAGAATCAGTTAGTAGAAGTAGAAGAAACAGTAGTAGAAGTAGAAGAATCAGTAGTAGAAGTAGAAGAATCAGTAGTAGAAGTAGAAGAAACAGTAGTAGAAGTAGAAGAAACAGTAGTAGAAGAGAAGAATCAGTATAAAGTGAAGAACCAGTTTTTAGAAGTAGAAGAAATACAGTAGTAGAAGTAGAAGAACAGTAGTAGAAGTAGAAGAAACAGTAGTAGAAGTAGAAGAAATCAGTAGTAGAAGTAGAAGAATCAGTAGTAGAAGTAGAAGAATCAGTAGTAGAAGTAGAAGAATCAGTAGTAGAAGTAGAAGAATCAGTAGTAGAGTAGAAGACACAGTAGTAGAAGTAGAAGAATCAGTAGTAGAAGAAGAAACAGTAGTAGAATAGAAGAACAGTAGTAGAAGTAGAAGAACAGTAGTAGAAGTAGAAGAATCAGTAGTAGAAGTAGAAGAATCAGTAGTAGAATGTAGAAGACCAGTAGTAGAATAGAAGAATCAGTAGTAGAAGTAGAAGAATCAGTAGTAGAAGTAGAAGAATCAGTAGTAGAAGTAGAAGAATCAGTAGTAGAAGTAGAAGAATCAGTAGTAGAAGTAGAAAAACAGTAGTAGAAGTAGAAGAACAGTATAGAAGTAGAAGAATCAGTAAGTAAGAGTAGAAGAAACAGTAACAGAAGTAGTAAGTAACAGAAGTAGATAGAAGTAATAATAGAAGTAGAAGAGCAAGAGTGCACAAAATCCCTTAGGTGTTTTTCTTCTCTTTCTTTCAACACACCGGCAGTATCCCACCGAGGCGGGGCGGCCCAAAAGGAAAAACGAAAGTTTCTCCTTTTACCTTTAGTAATATATATAGGAGAAAGGGTTACTATCCCCTTGCTCCCGGCATTTTAGTCGCCTCTTACGACATGCATGGCTTACGGAGGAAGAATTCTGTTCCACTTCCCAATGGAGTTTTTCTTCTCTTATTTTCTGTATTTTGTCATACATACATATATATATATTTTTTTTTTCAGCAAGTTGGCCGTCTCCCACCGAGGCAGGGTGACCCAAAAAAGAAAGAAAATCCCCAAAAAAGAAAATACTTTCATCATCATTCAACACTTCCACCACACTCACACATTATCACTGCTTTTGCAGAGGTGCTCAGAATACAACAGTTTAGAAGCATATACATATAAAGATACACAACATATCCCTCCAAACTGCCAATATCCCAAACCCCTCCTTTAAAGTGCAGGCATTGTACTTCCCATTTCCAGGACTCAAGTCCGACTATATGAAAATAACCGGTTTCCCTGAATCCCTTCACTAAATATTACCCTGCTCACACTCCAACATATATGTATACATATATACATGCATTACATATATATATATATGAGGGCCCCTCATATCTGGCACCCTATTTTCAGTGGGTTTCAATTGAGTCACTGTTCATTATGTTCAGTGCTTTTTTCCGCATACAGTAATGGTAACAAGTTTGTGTCATCCATATTTGATATTGTTTTAATGTCACCTTTGCACCATTTATAGCATTTCTGGTATATTATTAAATGTTTATACAATAGTGTACTGTATATTGAAATAAAGAGAACAGAGGAAATCAGCTCTAATATACATTATTTAGGTATGAATACTGGTCAGTGAGCCTGTCATAAGTCCGAGGCATCGGTAAACGAGTACGTTGTTAAGTGAGGAGAGGCTGTATTGAAAAAAAAAACCCTCTTTTCCACCCGCTGGTGATTTTTGCTCATAGCTGGGTAATGGGAACATAACAGCCATAGAAACAGGGCTCTCCTGTATACATACATTGATTATGTCAAATAATAAAAAGTTTAATGAAGAACATCGAAATTTTAGGTTACCAGTAATATTTTGTAAAGCAAAAGGACACAAGTGCAACTAATGTGGCATTTTATTGTGCAACGTTTCACTCTCCAGGAGCTTTGTCAAGCCGTTACAAACAATACATGGACACAGGGTATATATAGGCTTGACAAAGCTTGTGGAGAGCGAAACACTGCCACAATAAAATGTCACATTAGTTGCACTTGTGTCCTTTTACTTTACATATTGTCGGTAATTCTACTAACATATATATAGTTATATTTTCTTATCTAGTTTGATAATTGGAAACAACTACGTACACACTTAAATGACAACATCAAAAGAATTTAAAATTTTTTAACATAATGGCCATCTCTAACTAATTCTGAGTGATCCTCAAGAAAGGTGACACATTTGCCATCCTTCATTCAATCACTGTCTTTCCAGAAAAACACAGTCATCACAGTTCAGATAAATAACCAAACTGCAACATCTCCACCCTTTTTGGGGAGGAGAGATGAGGGTTACCATACTTCAGTGGTAGAATTCAATATAATGTGAAAATCTGTGTACTCATTATCTAGCAAATGCATAAGTTATTCTTAGTTAAATACAGCCTCTCCTCACTTAGCAATATACAGTACTTGTTTACCGACACCTCAGACATACGACAGGCTCTCTGACCAGTATGCATGCCTAAATAATGTATATTAGAACTGATTTCCTCTATTCTGTTTATTACAACATACAGTACACTACCGTATAAACATTTAAAAATATACCAGAAATGTTATAAATGGTGCCAAGGTGACATTAAAACAATATCAAAGATAGTTGACACAAACCCACTACCATTATAGTATGCTCCTCACTTAACGATGAATTCATTTACCAACATGGTCTTAGGAATGAAATTCCGTCTTTAAGTGAGGAGAGGCTTTCTGAAGATGTACAGTTGTTGTAAAGCACAGCTGTAGTATTACTAAGATAATATTTCTTCACAAACAATACATTTACAGTAAGCTCTCTTATAAAGCTATTGTATACATGTAGCGTGTTATTTTGCAAAAGGTGTATCCAAAACTGAACATCACATACTATAAGGTATTTTCACATGCTTTTCAACTGTGAATGCAGCTTTTTCTGTTGCATTTACAAGAAATCATACTGCATAAAGGATCTTTATAAGAATTTGCTATAAAATAGTGAAATATAAACTCACAGCTTCTTGTACAATATTGAATGGCCTCTCAGCTGATGAATTTCTTCGTCTTGAAGTGACATTTTGTCTCACTATTTGCTTGCCCGAACTTACCTAAAAATATAAAAAACATGTATGACTAACCTAAAAACCACTAATCAAAACTTAAATTAATAATAACAGTAATAATAATAATAATAATAACAGTAATATTGGATCACCCTGCCTCAGTGGGAAACAGCCGACATGTTAAAAAGAAACTTAATAATAATAATCTCCAAGGGGAAATGATAAAGAATTCTTCCTCCGTAAGCCATGAGTGTCATAAGAGGTGACTAAAATGCTGGGAGCAAGGGGCTAGTAACCCTTTCTCCTATATAAATTATTAAATTTAAAAAGAAAACCTTCTGTTTTTCTTTCATGTTCACCTTGCCTCGGTGGTATACAGCTGGTTCGTTGGAGAGAAAAAAATAACTGGAGTACACCTGGAGGGTGTTCTGGGGGTCAATGCCCTAGCAGCCTGGTTCATGCCCAGGCCTTGTAGTGGATCAGGGCCTGATCAACCAGGCTGTTTCTGCTGGCTACATGCAAACCAATGTACAAACCACAGTCCAGCTGATCTGGTACTGATTTTAGGTGCCTGTCCAGCTCCCTCTTGAAGATAGCCAGGGGTCTACTGGTCATCCCCCTTATATATGCTGGGAAGCAGTTTAACAGTCTTGGGCCCCTGACACTTATTGTGTTGTCTCTTAGCCTACTCATGGCACCTCTGCTTTTCACTGCAGGGATGCTGCACTGCCTGCCAAGTCTACTGCTTTCAGAGGGAGTGGTTTCCGTGTGCAGATTTGGGACTAGTCCCTCTAAGATTTTCCAAGTGTATATTATCATGTATCTTTCTCGCCTGCATTCCTAGAAGTACAGGTCAAGGGACTTCAACTGTTCCCAGTAATATAGGTGCTTTATTGTACTTATACATGCAATGAAAGTTCTCTGTATTTTATCCAGGTCTGCAATTTTGCCTGCCTTGAAAGAGGCCATTGGTGTACAGTAATATTCCAGCCTAGAAAGAGTAAGATACAGTGGACCCCCGCATACCGATTTTAATCCATGCAAGAGGGCTCATTGGTATGCGAAATAATCGGTATGCGAATGAATTTTCCCCATAAGAAATAATGGAAATCAAATTAATCCGTGCAAGACACCCAAAAGTATGAAAAAAAAAAATTTTACCACGTGAAATATACATTTTCCTACACACAAAGAGAAGGATACATGCACAATAGTAGAGTAGTACATGCACAGTATATATTGTGCATGTACTAGTCTACTAAATGAAGAATAAATGACACTTACCTTTATTGAAGATGCAGCAATGACTGATGAGACACTGTGTCCTGGGAGTGCCTTTTCCTCCTGAGTACTGTAGGTCCTGTTTGGTATTTTCTTCCAGAACATGCCTTATCACACTGTGTATGTCACTACGATTCTTAAATCTCTCAAACCAACCTTTGCTGGCTTTAAATTCACCAATATGAGCACTAGTTCCAGGCATTTTTCCCTGTTCACCTGGGTGTTAGTCGACTGGTGTGGGTTGCATCCTGGGAGACAAGATTAAGGACCCCAATGGAATAAGTTAGACAGTCTTCGATGACACTGACTTTTTTGGGTTATCCTGGGTGGCAAATCCTCTGGGGTTAATTGTTTCTTGGTATATTCTCAATAAGCCACACCAACAACAGTGCTACAGCAGCAGCAGACGATGCTACAGCAGCAGCAGACGATGCTACAGCAGCAGCAGACGATGCTACAGCAGCAGCAGACGATGCTATAGCAGCAGCAGACGATGCTACAGCAGCAGCAGCAGCAGACGATGCTACAGCAGCAGCAGACGATGCTACAGCAGCAGCAGCAGCAGATGATGCTACAGCAGCAGCAGACGATGCTACAGCAGCAGCAGACGATGCTACAGCAGCAGCAGCAGCAGCAGCTGACAGTGCAGCAGCAGCAGCTGTACCACCAATAGTAGCGATGGTTGATTGAGGTTTATTATAACCTGGCCAGCTCGGAGACATGCACTCCACTTTCATACTTATCAATGATCTTTTTCTTCATCTCTATAGTAATTCTCACCCTTATTGCTGTAGGGTTGGCACTAGAAGCTTTCTTGGGGCCCATGGTCACTTATTTTCCAGATAAAATCACCAAAAACACTGTAATAATACGAAATGTTACGATTGTATGCTTGGATGCTACCGCGGAGGCTGGCTGGTAAACAATGCCACCGGCGGAACATGTGAGGCTGGCTAAGGCGCACATTGGACGCGTCTCAGACGAACAGCGGTGAGCGGGTTTTTAAGCGGTATGCGAGGCAAAATTTTTGCGATTAAAGCAAGCGGTATGCGGATTAATCGTTATGTGATGCCAACGGTATGCAGGGGTCCACTGTATTTGAAGAGAATCATCATTGGCTTTGCATCCCTAGTTTAGAAGGTTCTTTCTATCCATCCTATCATTTTCCTAGCAGATGTGATAGAAACGTTGTGGTCTTCGAAAGTGAGATTCTCTGACATTAACACTCCCAGGTCCTTCACATTAGTTTTTTGCTCTATTGTGTGGTTGGAATTTGTTTTATACTTCAATCTAGTTTTTATTTCCTCAAGTTTTCCAGAGAAGATAACTGAAATTTGTCTTCATTGAACTTCATATTGTTTCCTGAAGCCCATTTAACCTGTAAACGGTCCAAACATATACATGTATATACATTCACTACCCCAGGACCCCAAATATTTTGAAAAACAAAAAAATAATTTTTTAATGAAAATAAAGAGCACATTTTTCTAAGTGTTATAGGATTAAAATAAAAAAATTAGGGTCAGTTTTTACTGAGATATGAGGCTGCAAAGTTGGCACTCAATGCTCACCTGACAGCAACATAGAGTCCTGCCACTTGCAGGAGTGTTGCCGATATACCATTTTTTCTCATTTTTATATTATTTTATTTAATTTTTATGTTCTGATAATTACAATATATTGTAGTTCTTGTCATTTCATAACCAATCTTTGTTCTGACACTAATATTAGGTACTGAAATTGTACTCAAATTGTCACAAACACACTGATAGGTGGACATTTACACCTGCCTTGGTCATTTACTATTGTCTAGGTATATATACAAAGTATTTATAGATCCCAGCAATGTTTTGGATACACGGGAGTATAGAAGAAGAAGAAGGAAGAAGGAGGCGGAAGAAGGAAGAAATTCCCTTGAAGCAATGTGCAAGACAAATGTTCAGTGACAGGCATCGGAGGGAACTGATAAGATCAGATATGAGATGACATCTGATGGGCTCCAGTGAGGGTGCAGAGGTAAGATGAGATAGTGCAGAGATAAGAGGAGATAAGCTTTGACATTTGATGGGTGCCAGCTAGGGTGCAGAGATAAGGGATGACATTTGATGAGCTTGTATCTCTGATTACCTGTCTCTGTCTTATTTCTCTGTCTGCTTGTCTCTCTGTCTGTCTCAGAGAGAGCCACTGTGAACCAACAGGTATTCTTAGGCATTATACCTACAAGCACAGCATAGCACTTCGGATTTTTTAGGTTATTCTAGGTAATTTACACTATGTATAATTGTATTTAAGAACATAAGAACACTGCAGCAGGCCTGTTGGCCCATACTAGGCAGGTCCTTTACAATTCATCCCACTAACAAAACATTTGCCCAACCCAATTTTCTATGCTACCCAAGAAATAAGCTCTGATGTGCAAGTCCCACTCAAATCCAACCCCTCCCACTCATGTACTTATCCAACCTAAATTTAAAACTACCCAAAGTCCTAGCCTCAATCACTCAACTAGGTAGACTGAAAAAACTGCGATTGTGTGTACCTGTGAGACAGATAGAGACAGATAGACAGAGAGAGATAGACAGAGACAGAAACAGACATAGACAGACCCTAAACTTGGGGTTAACATCACTTTCTTCTTAAAAGGGGAGTGTTAATATGATATTACATCAGTGAATCCTTGGTGTTTGCCCCACTGTTTGCTCCAGCTGGCGCTCAATATAACTGGCGCTCACACAAGGTAATAAGTGGTCCCGGATTTTTTTAATATGGTGTACACCAAGTGTTAAGACCCATTCTATGCTGACCAGGCATCTCAGGCCAATCGTGCCAAATTTGGAGGCATGAAAATTAAAACGTATATATACGTTTGGGGCGCTACGAGTAAGAATGTATATAGTATACATTTGGACTGTTTAGGGGTTAAAAAGAAGAAAAGTATTATTATTATTATTTTTTATTATCACACTGGCCGATTCCCACCAAGGTAGGGTGGCCCAAAAAAGAAAAACTTTCACCATCATTCACTCCATCACTGTCTTGCCAGAAGGGTGCTTTACACTATAGTTTTTAAACTGCAACATTAACACCCCTCCTTCAGAGTGCAGGCACTGTACTTCCCATCTCCAGGACTCAAGTCCGGCCTGCCGGTTTCCCTGAACCCCTTCATATATGTTACTTTGCTCACACTCCAACAGCACGTCAAGTATTAAAAACCATTTGTCTCCATTCACTCCTATCAAACACGCTCACGCATGCCTGCTGGAAGTCCAAGCCCCTTGCACACAAAACCTCCTTTACCCCCTCCCTCCAACCTTTCCTAGGCCGACCCCTACCCCGCCTTCCTTCCACTACAGACGGGATGCACTCTTGAAGTCACTCTGTTTCGCTCCATTCTCTCTACATGTCCGAACCACCTCAACAACCCTTCCTCAGCCCTCTGGACAACAGTTTTTGGTAATCCCGCACCTCCTCCTAACTTCCAAACTACGAATTATATTCACACCACACATTGCCCTCAGACATGACATCTCCACTGCCTCCACCTTCTCCTCGCTGCAACATTTATCACCCATCTTTCACACCCAATAAGAGCGTTGGTAAAACTATACTCCCCCATACAGTCCCCTCTTTGCCTCCAAGGACAAAGTTCTTTGTCTCCACAGACTCCTAAGTGCACCACTCACCCTTTTCCCTCATCAATTCCCATGATTTACCTCATCTTTCATAGACCCATCTGCTGACACGTCCCATCCCAAATATCTGAATACATTTACCTCCTCCAACTCCTCTCCCTCCAATCTGATACCCAATCTTTCATCACCTAATCTTTTTGTTATCCTCATAACCTTACTCTTTCCCGTATTCACTTTTAATTTTCTTTTTTTGCACACCCTACCAAGTTCATCCACCAATCTCTGCAACTTCTCTTCAGAATCTCCCAAGAGCACGGTGTCATCAGCAAAGAGCAACTGTGACAACTCCCACTTTATGTGTGATTCTTTATCTTTTAACTCCCACGCCTCTTGACAAGACCCTCGCATTTACTTCTCTTACAACCCCATCTATAAAATAATTAAACAACCACGGTGACATCACACATCCTTGTCTAAGGCCTACTTTTACTTTTCCTACATACTCTAACTTGAGCCTCGCTATCCTCGTAAAAACTCTTCACTGCTTTCAGTAACCTACCTCCTACACCATACACCTGCAACATCGCCACATTGCCCCCCTATCCACCCTGTCATACGCCTTTTCCAAATCCATAAATGCCCAAAGACCTCTTTAGCCTATCTAAATACTGTTCACTTATATGTTTCATTGTATAACACCTGGTCCACACACCCCCTACCTCCTTTCCTAAAGCCTCCTTGTTCATCTGCTATCCTTTCTCCCGTCTTACTTTAATTCTTTCAAGTAAAAACTCTACCAAACACTTCAACCAGTACACTCAACAGACTAATCCCCGTTTAATCTTTGCACGACTCTTTTGTCTCCTTTCTGCCTTTATATCAAAGGAACTATGCATACTCTCTGCCAATCCCAAAGGTATCCTTACCTTCTTCCATACATTTCTTAATATTTTGCACCAACCACTGCCAAAACTATATCCCCACCTCTTTTAACATTTCTATCTTTATCCCATCAATCCCGCTGCCTACCCCCGTTCATTTCACCTACTGCCTCACTAACTATCCCCACAACTCACAACAGGCTCTTCCTCACTCCTACAAAGATTGTTTTATTCTGCCCCCCCCCCTTGCCCTTTCACGAAATCACAGCTCCCTATCTTCATCAACATTTAACAATTCCTCAAAATATTCCTCCATCTTCCCAATACCTCTAACTCTCCACTAACCCCTTGAGGTTTTGGTCCGTACTATACGTCTTACGCGATAGGGGTTTTTTGACGTACTAGTACGCATAAATTCTAGCGGCCGTCAAATCTATGAGAAAGCTGGTAGGCCTTCATATAAAAAAATGGTCTATATGGTTCAGTGTGCACAGTCTAAAAAAAATCCTGCAGCACACAGTGCATAATTGAGAAAAAAAAACTTTGTGACATTTTTTTGAATAAATCAGCGGACCTTTGCAGTGTATTTTTTCGTAGGTCATATATGGTTTATTCTAGTTTTCTGGGTCTCAGTGTTATAGAATGGAAGACATATTACAGAAATTGAGAGGATTTTGACTGGTTTTACAATGAAAGTCCTTGAAATTGAGCTCAAATACAGAAATTTTCGATTTTTACCAGAACTTCAAAATAAACAAGTCGTGCCAAGCGTGCAAACACGTCAACTGGTGAGTCTAATATTCTTTCACAAGTGTCACCAATAATATTTTATTACCATTTTTTAACACTAATGCATAGTCTGCATAACAGTAAATCTTATATTTTTTTTGGAGAAAAAAATTCAAAGCGAAAGCAAAAGAATATAAAGAGGGCCCTTGAGACGTGACTAATGACCTAGAGGAAATGTCATTTTAGTGCCAGGAATGTCTTTTCTTGTTTATTCCCGACTTAGTCGAAATTGGCATCTATTTGAATTTGTGTGAAATTGGCAAAATTCTAAATTCTGACCACTGTACTGATAGTTGAATTCATAAATGGGTGGTTTCTTGCATCTCCTATTAGATGAAAAATGGAGTTTCTAGTGAAATATTCATGTTTTTTGTTCGTCTAGTAAAGTGAAATGGCCGAAAATTGGCGCATAGTGAGGGCAAAATCAGCCGATGCCGAAACCAGCGCCGAGACCACTAACTTTTTGGCGAAGCATAATTCCGTAAGTTTTTCTATCAAAATTTCAAACGTTTTGGTGTCTTTATGATCGGGAAAAGATTCGCTATCTTTTTCATGAAAGAAAATAATTTTTTTTTTTAAATTTGGCCGACCCTGAAACGGCACTATCGGTCGTATCTCTGTGCGGATGAGTGGCCTGTCGACCCCAAAGGTTTACTAACTCTCCTTCTCCTAGTTTTAACTGACAAATCCATTGTTTCTCTAGGCTTCCTTAACTTGTTTAATCTCACTCCAAAACTTTTTCTTATTTTCAACAAAATTGAGTTGATAGCATCTCACCCAGCACTCTCCTTTGGCTCTCTTTTTACACTGCATCACCACTCTTTAACCCTCTCTTTTTCTCCATTACTTTCCCCTCCTTGCATCATTTCTATTTTGTAAAAACTTTCATATGCTAACTTTTTCCCTTATATTCGTTACATCATCATTCCCCCAATCCCCCCTTTCCCCCCCGCCCCCACTTTTTTGTACCACAAATTTCTGCTGAACACTCTAACACAAATTTTTTTAACCCTACCCCCCTTTCCCCCCCATTCCCTATGCCTATTACCCCATCACCCTCCAATAGCTGTTTAATCTTACCCAAAATTCCCTCCTTTTAGTTTATAACTTCACCTCTCTCCCCGATGCTTCTATTCTCTTGTATCCATTACCTTTTATTCAGGTGCTAAACTAAAAAGTGATTGAATATCTGTGGCCCCCTTAAAACATTACATCCTGAAGTTATAAACAGTCTTTTATCTACCAAAATAACCCAACAAAACTCGTTTTTGCCACATCATACTTTATATTTTATTTATCCTCTTTTTCTTAAAATAGTATTCCCTAAAAAACCCCCTTTCTTACAAAGTTAACAAAGGGCCCCCCTTTATCTTTAACCCCGGCCCCAAAAACTTACCTCCACCCCTCTCTAAAATTTTTCCCCCTACTTTAGCATTCAGGCCCCCCACCCAATTACTTTTCCCCTTGTAAAAGGCCCCTATACTTTCATTAACATCTCCAAAATCTCTCTCTCCCCTCTACATTCCTCTTTTCTCCGGGTGCTACAGCTTTTTAGACCCACTTTTCGCCCACCTTTTACTTTTAAACCAATAATTTTGAATTTACACATTCTATTTTCTTTTCTCTTCCCAAAAAGATCCTTCAACATTACTGCTACCCCTTCCTTTGCTTAACTCTTCAGATCTCCAGATTTAAACCTTTTTTTCCCCCCCAAAATCCCTACCCCCTTCAGTTTGTTTCGCTTAGGGCCGGCATCCAACTTCTTTTATTATAACGTCAGCAAAATTTTTTTTGTCATCCCACTACATCCCTGCACTTCAAGCATCCCGTTTTTTAAATTTTTCTTTTTTCTCTTTTTTTGTAAATGTTACAGGGAAGGGGGTTTCTAGCCCCTTGCTCCCGGGATTTTTGTGCCTCATAGACACCAGGCTTACGGGGAAAAATTTTTTCCCCTTCCATGGCAAAAGAAGAAATAAAGAAGAAAAAGACTATTTAGAAAAGGAAAAAAACCCAGATGAATGATATTATAAGTGTGCGTGTCTGAGAAGTGTGACCCCCTTTAAATAGGATAGCGATATCCCTTTTCTGCGTTTATGAAAGAAAAGAAAAGTATATTACAAATTAGAGAAAATGTCCCAAAAATGGTTGAAACGCAAAAATGTAGAGAAATTGTATTGAGATGCAATTTCACCTTAGTAACAAACTTTCAATTCATTACAAAATGATGAGCAATAAGAGCATTTATAAAGGTATGCAGGTGTGAGCAGCCGAATAGTCAGGGAAGTGAGATCACAGAGTGAGGAGAGCAGCTAGTAGTACTGTGGGAGGGAGACTATACCTTGTTAATTAAAAGAAGGAAATTAAAAGTGAAATTAGGAAAGAGTAAAGTGATGAGAAAAACAAAAAAATTTAGGTAACGAAAGATTAGATATCAGACTGGAGGAAGGGAGTATTGAGGAGGTGACAGTATTCAAGTACGTATTTGGGAGTGGACGTGTCAGCAGATGGGTCTATGAAAGATGAGGTGAATCACAGAAATGACGAGGGGAAAAAGGTAAGTGGTGCACTAAGGAGTCTGTGGAGACAAAGAACATTATCCAAGGATGCAAAGAGGGGAATGTATGAGAATATAGTTATACCAATGCTCTTATATGGGTGTGAAGCATGGGTTGTGAATGTTTCAACAAGAAGGCAGTGGAGATATCTGAGGGCAATGTGTGGTGTGAATATAATGCAGAGAATCCACAGTTTAGAAATTAGGAGGGCTGAGGAGGGGTTATTGAGGTTTGGACATTTAGAGAGGGTGGAACAAAATAAATGACTTCGAGGGCGTTTAAATCTGTAGTGGAGGGAAGGCAGGGTAGGGATCGGCCTAGGAAAGGTTTGAGGGAAGGGGTAAAGGAGGTTTTGTGTGTGAGGGGCTTGGATTTCCAGCAAGCATGATGAGAATATTAGATAGGAGTGAATGGAGACAAATAATTTTTAGGATTTGACGTGCTGTTGGAGTGTGAGCAAGGTAACATTTATGAAGAGTTTCAATGAAACCAGCAGGTCGGACTTGAGTCCTGGAGATTGAAGGAGGGATGTTACTATTGCAGTTTTTTAACTGTAGTGTGAGCGCACCTCTGGCAAGACAGTGATGGAGTGAATGGTGGTGAAAGTTTATTTTTTTCAGGCCACCCTGCCTTGGTGGGACATAGCCTATGTGTTAACCCTTTGACTGTTTCGGTCGTATATATACGTCTTACACACCACTGTTTCTGACGTATTTATACGCGTAAATTCTAGTGGCTTCAAATCAAGCGGGAGAAAGCTGGTAGGCCCACATGTGAGAGAATGGGCCTGTGTGGTCAGTGTGCACCACATAAAATAATCCTGCAGCACGCAGTGCGTAATGAGAAAAAAAAACTGATCATTTTTTTGGATTAAAACGCCGACTTCGAGGTGTATTTTCGTATAGTATTTATCGTTGTATTCTCATTTTCCTGGTCTCAGGTGATAAAATGGAAAGCATATTACAGAAATAGAGATGATTTTGATTACTTTCACGATGAAAACGACCTTGAAATTGAGCTCAAAGTAGCGGAAATGTTCAATATTTACCAATGTTCAGGAGTAAGCAATTCACACCACACATTCAATACACTTCAACTGGGGAGTCTAATATTCTTTCACTAGTGCACTGATATTATTTATACCAGTTTTACAGTAATGCAGTAGTCTGCATAACAGTAAACTTTGTATTTTTTTGTATGAATAAAAAAATCAAAATAAAAAGCAATAGTAATATAAGAGGGGCCTACAGACATGACTAACAAACAGAGGATATGTTATTTTAGTGCCAAGAATGTCTACACTGTTTAATCTGGACCCTATTTTGAAATTGGCATCTTTTTTAATTTGCGTGAAATTGGCCAAATTGCCAAATTTCTTACCACTTTATTGGGTAGTTCAAATCGGTAAATGGGTGATTTCTTGTACTCAACAGATAGACAAAATGGAGTTGTAAAGAAATAGCTATGAGTTTGGTAAACTGGAACAATGAAATTGGCCCAAAACAGGGCTCAAAGTTGGCAAAATAGCCGATGCGTATATGTTGCCGAGACCGCTAACTTTGCGGGAGCGTAATTCCATGAGTTTTCGACCAAATTTCGTACTTTTGGTGTCATTACCATCGGGAAAAGATTCTCTATAATTTCATAAGAAAAAATAATTTTTTTTTTCCAAAAATTTATCAACATAGAATGACAGTTTCAGAAAGGGGCCTGCAACAGTCAAAGGGTTAATAAAAAAAAGTGAAACTAATGAGAAATTTTACTGTGGGAACATTTAGCTCTCATTTCCATGGGGAAGTGGAACAGAATTCTTCCTCTGTAAGCCATGTGTGTCGTAAGAGGCGACTAAAATGTCAGGAGCAAGGGGTTAGTAACCCCTTCTTCTGGATACATTACTAAAGTTAAAAAGAGAAACTTTTGTTTTTCTTTTTGGGCCACCCTGCTTCGGTGGGATTCAGCCGACTTTTTGAAAGAAGAAAGATTTAGCTCTCCAGGGGCTTTTGCTTGACAAAACTCCTGGAGAGTAAAATGTTGCCACAATAAAATGTCTCATTAGCTGCACATGTCCTTTCACCAAATATATTGTTGGTGATTCTGCCAACATTATACTGTACCTTGTGTATTTGTCTGACTCATCAGTGAACTGTTTCTGTTTTTGTAATGAGAGTAAGGCTAAGTAAGGATTCTGCTATGCAGAAAGCTCCCTGATTCTGATAAATGGTATTTTGTGTGCAGATTGGGATGGATTCCAGACATCTGTCATGTCATGTGTTTTTACCCCAATCATGTGGGGTGTTTACAGACGCTCTTCAATTTATGATGGGGTTACGTTCAGATGAATCCATCGTAAACTGAAAATATCGTACATCAAATATGAATACATATACGTATAAGTAAATAAATAACTAGTCACTGAATAAGTAAATAAACAAATGATTACTGTAATTACCTAAATACCAGTACTGAAAGTAAATAAATGGTTACAAGTTTATCCTATCAGTAAATGACTACTGAATGTGCATCTCTATCACACCACAGTAAAGTCAAAATATCTTGAGTCGAACCATTGTAAAGTGAGGAGCATCTGCACTCTTATCTCCGTGTGCAACATAGGCATTGCTCATGCTGTGTATTCTGCATGCATACTGGTGATTATGTATCCTGGCAGTCACAGTTCCCATGAGGTATGGTGCAGACCCCTGTATTATGATGGTCCAGGTGGTTGTATCTGTATTTGACAAGGTCTTTAATGATGCTTGATGTTATGGTTGTAACTCTTATATTGCTTCTGGAAAGATGCTAAGCTGGTAATGAAAGAAACAAAACACAGTATGGATGCCTTGAATCCACCATTTTCTACACACAAAATGACAACAGCAGAACCAGGGAGCTTTCTGCTTAGCAAAATCCTGAGCCCAACTTTTTGGCTTATTAGTTATTTCTCTCCATCATTACATATGGTATGTTCTTCTTCCTCTTTCTTTCAACAAACTGGTCATATCTCACCGAAGCAGGGTGGTCCAAAAAGAAAAACAAAAGTTTCTCTTTTTAACTTTAGTAATGTATACAAGAGAAGGGGGTTACTAGCCCCTTGCTCCTGGCATTTAGTCACCTCTTACAACACACATGTTAGAAAGTATTTCTTCAGTCACAGAGTTGTCAGGAAGTGGAATAGTTTGGGAAGCAATGTAGTGGAGGCAGGATCCATACATAACTTTAAGCAGAGGTATGATAAAGTTCACGGTTCAGAGAGAGTAACCTAGTAGCGACCAGTGAAGAGGCGGGGCCAGGAGCTTGGACTCGGCCCCTGCAACCTCAACTAGGTGAGTACATGTATGGTATATATGATCTCCAAAAATAAGCTTGTATATGAGAATTTTTCAGCCTAAGAAGAAAACATGGTAAGAAATAAAAAAAATGAAATTATGTTGAAGCAAAAGGCACATATTTTTTGAAGAGATACATAAGTATGACTTACTTTATGCGGTGCATCAGCACTGTCAGTAATTGGTGGAAGGAAAGGTGTATGTCTTGACCATGCAGAACCAGGAACTTCCAATGTTTCCTTCTCCAGCTCTAGTCCGGAATTATCTCCCCAAGACTCTTGGATAGTCCCATGTCGACTCATATGCTGAAACTTTTCTTGAAATCTGAAAATCCCAGAGTATTCAAGAAACACAGTGTTGCCAAGAGTAAATTGTGTGTGATGTGGAAGGCTAACAGTAAGGCATGGGTCACAAGGGAAATTTTCCTTGATTGGTTCAATGAAGTGTTTGGCCCGAGTGTGGAGGAATACCTCCTGGAAAAAAAATTGCCACTCAAGTGCCTCCTGGTAATGGACAAAGCTCCTGACCAAATGGTGGAGGAGTTTGGTTTCATCACAGTGAAGTTCTTGCCTCTTAATACCACTCCTCTCATCCAACCCATGGACCAGGAGATCATTTCAAACTTCAAAAAACTCGACACCAAAGCAATGTTTCAAAGGTGCTTTGATGTGACCCCAGACATTCAACTGACCCTAAGAGAGTTCTGGAAAGATCACTTCAATATCCTCCATTTCATAGGCCTTATAGATAAGGCTTGAAAGGGAGTGACTTCCAGGACTTTGAACTCTGCTTGGAGAAAATTGTGGCCAGAATGTGTCCTCGACAAAGATTTAGAAGGGTTTGAGGCTGACCTTGTTGACCCTACACCTGTTGTGCAATCAACTGTGGCACTGGGGAATTCCATGGGGTTGGATGTGAGTGGCCAGGATGTGGAAGAGTTGGTGGAGGACCACAATGAAGAGCTAACCACTGAAGAGCTGCAAGACCTTCATATGCAACAACAACAGACCACAGCTGAGGAAACTGCTTCAGAGGAGGAGGAAGACAGATGGAAGAAGGTGCCTTCTTCAAAGCTTAAGGACATTTGTGCAAAGTGGAGTGAGGTGCAAATGTTTATGGAGGAGCATCACCCTGAAAAAGCTGTTGCAAGCCATGTCAGCAACATGTACAATGACAATGTCTTGTCCCATTTCAGGCAAATTTTAAAGAGATGCCAGAAACAGAGCTATCTGGAAAATTTTTTTGAGTGATAGGGGTCCAGTGACTCTCAAGCTGGTCCTAGTGGCATTAAAAAACAAAGAAGGGAAGTAACCCCAGATAAGAACTTGGTACCTAAAGTCTTTATGGAAGGAGATTCCTCTTCTAAACAATAGTGTAACACTCTCCATCCTCTCCCCTCCTCCTGTCTTCCATACACCAACAAGAGTCTTCAATAAAGGCAAGTGTGATGTTATTTACGTTTTATACTTGATGTCTCATTGTTTTCTGTATGTAAATCTATATTTAATTTAAAAAAAAATATTTTTTGTTAATACTTTTGGGTGTCTGGAATGGATTAATTGGATTTACATTATTTCTAATGGGGAAAATGGTTTTGTCATTTGTAAATTTCAACTTTCATCACACTCTCTGGAATGGATTAATTACAAAATTCGAGGGTCCACTGTATGCATCTTCAAATTTAGAGCTTTTCAAATAAGAAAATGTTCCACAATTTTATATTCTAAAATAATATAAAAAACTTGGATCATTCTGAATGATGATGCTCTGTACAGGCAGGCCTCACCCAATGGACCCTTACTGTACAGTGCCTCACTTTAATAGGACAGTGTAATTTTCCAAGCCTCTGTAGATGAGCCCAAATCTTTCCAAATTTGGAGTGGGGTTACATTTTATCTAAAAAATCATCCAAAGCATCTCAGAGGCTCACATCAATGGGGTTTGCTCAGCAAGCCTCCCAGCATGTGTTGACTGATAATATTATGTGCAGCACAAGTAGCAGCTGTGGCTATTCACAACAAACATTTATTGACTAAGCAAACACATGATTCACTGCATGTTACTGGAAAAATGGTAGTGGTTCGATTACCCATGACATATGCAGCAAAAGGAAATGACTATTTATGAGGTCATCCAATAATACATAACCTATTTTATATTCCATCATATTTTCTCTGTTTATTCTGTAGAATAAACAGCCACATCCACTGTCTACATGGTACAAATTTCATGGAGGAAACTTTTATAAATTCTAACAAGAAGTGCTAACCTGGTCCGAGTGTTATATGAAGAGGTAGATGCAGGCCGTTGCTCTCCACTACTGATGGGACCCTCTACACGCAGAGGTGTAAGGAGGTGATTATATGTCTTTGATGAAACTGGTCTATGCACAGGAGTTCTTGGGGTACCAAGAGATGGCAAAGATATCTGAGATTGAGCTGAAGACTCTCTGCTCGTTGAAGCCGACAATGTTCTGAATTTCACTCGATCTTCACAATTTTGTAGAGGTTTGGAAGAGACTTTCAATAAATCTTGTAGCTCTTCTTGGTGAATATCTGTTCCAAAATGAGCACTCTGCAACCTATTAGCAGCACTAGAAGGTCTCTTGATCCCACTGACTGGTCTACTAATTGTTTCTAATTTTTCATTATTTTCACTACTAGATAATTTATGTACAGCATAAGGCCTTGGAAACTTAAAATTTGCCCTTATTACTTCCTCACTCACTTTCCTCAAGGGTGTTTGACCCCCGACCCTTGACCCTCGAGTACTGGACTCTCTGGATAAAGAAGAATATTGTACTGATTGTTCTATTATATATTTGGCATACTGATGAAGAAGTGGCTCAATTGTTCCTGTTACAGAGGACCACAACTTGTCAAAGAGCACAATAAGAATTTGTTCTTTAATCACTTCAGGATCATTTGATCCACTACACACTCTGCTACTACAAGTTTCCCTCCTTGGGTTATCGCTATAAGGTTTTTTTAACTGATTGGCACTGGTAAAACTAACTAAAGGTAATAAATGTTGAAAGTCACCATCATTTGCAATTATTTCCTCTTCTTTTTCTTCATTATTTTCCTGTGATCTGAAAAAATCAACAAAGGGGTCAAAATGTCAATGAAAATATAATATGAATATATAATATATAATAGTTCTTGTTCTTATTACTCTTCCTTTCATATCCATGAGGAAGTGGAATAAGAATCTTTCCTCCGTAAGCCATGCAATCTTGTAAAAGTCAACTAAAATGCTGGGAGTAATGGGCTACTAAGCTCTTTTCCCATATAGCCTACTAAAAAGAAGAAGTAGTAAACCGTCAAAGTGGGATGTTTTGAATGTGTGTGGATGAAGTGTGAATGATAAGAAAGATGATTGTGGATGTTATGAATGAAATGAAGTTGGATGTCCTGGTTCTAAGTGAAACAAAGCTGAAGGAGGTAAGAGAGTTTCAGTGGGGAGAAATAAACTGGATTAGGTCAGGGCTTTTTAACCCTTTTAGGGTTGGTGCCTTACTAGTACGGCTTGCACACCAGGGTTGAGGCCGTACTAGTAAGCATAAATTCTAGCGCCTTCAAATCTAGCACGAGAAAGCTGGTAGGCCTACATATGAAAGAATGGGTCTATGTGGTCAGTGTGCACAGTAAAAAAAAAATCCTGCAGCACACAGTGCATAATGAGAAAAAAAAAACTCCGACTGTGTTTTTGGTTTAAAACAGCGACTTTGCAGTGTATTTTTGTATGCTATTTATGGTTGTATTCTAGTTTTCCTGGTCTCATTTTATAGAATGGAAGACATATTATGGAAATTGAGATGATTTTGATTGGTTTCACAATGAAAAGTACCTTGAAATTGAGCTCAAAGTAGCAGAAATGTTCGATTTTTGCCAAAGTTGAAATTTAAACAAATCATGCCACGCGTCCAATACACATCAACTGGTGAGTCTAATATTCATTCACAAGTGAGCTGATATTATTTATGCCACTTCTACACCATTTCTACACGAATGCAGTAGCCTGCATAACATAAATCTATTTTCTGTGAGAATAAAAATTCAAAGTGGAAAGCAAAAGAAATGTAACAGAGGCCTGGGGACATGAGTAATGAAAAGAGTAAATGTTATTTTAGTGCCAGGAATGTCTGTCTTGTTTATTCTGGACCCTATGTGGAAATTAACCTCTTTTGAAATTTGTGTGAAATTGGCAAAATTGCCAGAGCATAATTCCGTAAGTTTTCAATCAAATTTTATACTTTTGGTGTCATTATGATCAGGAAAAGATTCTCTATCATTTCATAAGAAAAAATTATTATTTTTTTTCGAAAAATTTCCAACCCTGAGAACAAGTTTAGGAGGGGGCCTGCCGACCCTGAAAGGGTTAATAGAGTTAGAGCCAAGGAAGGGGTAGCAATAATGTTGAAGGATAAGTTATGGCAGGAAAAGGAATATAAATGAATAAATTCAAGGATTATGTGGAGTAAAATAAGGGTTGGATGTGAAAAGTGGGTTATAGTAAGTGTTCATGCATCTGGAGAAGAGAGAAGTGTAGAGGAGAGAGGGGATCTCAATTTTGAAGTGGGTAAAAATGTTGTGGAGGGAGTAGTAGGTAAATCTGGGGTGCCAAGGGTAAATGAAAATGGGAAGCCTTTAATTGAACTATGTGTAGAAAGAGGTTTGGTAACAAGTAATACATATTTTATGAAAAAGAGGATAAATAAGTTATACAAGATATGATACAGCACGTAACAAAAGTAGTTTGTTAGATTATGTATTGGTGGATAAAAGGTTGATGGGTAGGCTTCAGGATGTACATGTTTATAGAGAGGCAACAGATATATCGGATCATTATCTAGTTGTAGCTACAATTAGAGTAACAGGTAGATGGGACAAAAGGAAACTGGCAACAGTAAGTAAGAGAGAGAAGTGAAAGTTTATAAACTAAGGTAGAAGGAAGTTAGGGTGAGATTTAAGTAACTATTGGCAGAGAGGTGGGCTAGTGCAAGTATGGGTAGTGGGGGAGTTGAAGAGGGATGGGATAGTTTTAAAAATGCAGTATTAGAATGTGGGGCAGAAGTTCGTGGCTATAGAAGGGTGGGTGCAGGAGGAAAGAGGAGTGATTGGTGGAATGATGAGGTAAAGGGTGCAATAAAAGAGAAAAAAGGTAGTTTATGAGAAGTTTTTACAAAGCAGAAGTGATATAAGAAGGGCAGAGTATATGGAGAGTAAAAGAAAGGTGAAGAGAGTGGTGAGCGAGTGCAAAAGGAGAGCAAATGATAGAGTGGGAGGCACTGCCAAGAAACTTTGCTGAGAATAAAAAAAAGTTTTGGAGTGAGATAAACGAGTTAAGAAAACCTAGGGAACAAACAGATATGTCAGTTAAAAACAGAGTAGAGGAGTTAGTAGATGGGGAGCTGGACGCATTGGGTAGATGGTGGGAATATTTTGAGGAACTTTTAAATGTCGATGAAGAAAGAAAGGCAGTAATTTCATGCACTGGACAGGGAGGTATAACATCCATTAGGAGTTAAAAAGAGCAGGATGTGTGGAGGAGGTGTGTGAATCATTACAAAGAATCAAAGGAGGTAAAGCAGCTGGAACTGACGGGATCATGACATTAATGTTAAAAGCAGGGGGAAATACAGTGTTGGAATGGTTGGTATTTTTGTTTAATAAATGTATGAAAGAAGGGAAGGTACCTAGGGATTGGAAAGTGTATAATTCCTTTATATAAAGGGAAGGGGGACAAAAGAGACTGTAAAAATTTTAGGGGAATAAGATTACCGAGTCTAGGTAGTAGGTTGGTAGACAGCAACCGCCCAGGGAGGTACTACCGTCCTGTCAAGTGAGTGTAAAACGAAAGCCTGTAATTGTTTTACATGATGGTAGGATTGCTGGTGTCCTTTTTTCTGTCTCATAAACATGCAAAATTTCAGGTAAGTCTTGCTACTTCTATCTGCACTTAGGTCACACTACACATACATGTACAAGCATATATATACACATCCCTCTGGGTTTTCTTCTATTTTCTTTCTAGTTCTTGTTCTTCTTTATTTCCTCTAATCTCCATGGGGAAGTGGAACAGAATTCTTCCTCCATAAGCCATGCATGTTGTAAGAGGCGACTAAAATGCCGGGAGCAAGGGGCTAGTAACCCCTTCTCCCACATAAATTACTAAATTTGGAAAGAAAACCTTTCATTTTTCTTTCTGGACCACCCTGCCTTGGTGGGATACGGCCAGTTCGTTGAAAAAAAAAAAAGATTACCGAGTATACCAGGTAAAGTGTATGGTAGGGTTATTAGCGAAAGAATTAGAGGTAAGACAGAAGGCAGGATTGCAGATGAGCAAGGAAGCTTTAGAATTGGTAAGGCATGTATAGATCAGGTGTTTACATTGAAGCATATATAGGAACAGTATTTAGATAAAGTTTCATTGCATTTATGGATTGAGAAAAGGCATATGACAGAATGGATAGGGGAATGATGCTGTAAGTGTATAGAATAGGTAGGAAGTTATTAAATGCTCTAAAGAGATTTTATGAGGATAGTGAGGCTCGGGTTAGGGTGTGTAGGAGAGAGGAAGATTACTTCCCAGTAAAAGTAGGTCTTAGACAGGAATGTGTAATGTCGCCATGGTTGTTGAACATATTTGTAGGTAGGGTTGTAAAAGAAGTAAATGCTAGGGTGTTGGGGAGAGGGGTGGGATTAAATTATGGGGAATCAAATACAAAATGGGAGTTGAGATAGTTAATTTTGGCTGATGATACTATGTTGCTGGGGAACTCTAAAGAAAAGTTGCAAAGGTTAGTGGATGAGGTTGGGAGGGTGTGTAAAGGTAGAAAGTTGAAAGTGAACACAGATAAGAGTATGGTGATGAGGGTATCAAACAATTTAGATAAAGAAAAATTGGATATCGTACTGGAGGGAGGGAGTATGGAAAAAGTGAATGTTTTCAGATATTTGGGAGCTGATTTATCAGTGGATGGGTTTATGAAGGATGAGGTTAACCACAGAATTTTTATTTTTTATTATAAACACATTGTGGCCCAAAATACAAAAATTTTACCATCATTCACTCCAACACTGTCTTGCCAAAGGTGCGCTTACACTACAGTTATAAAACTGCAACATTAACACCCCTCCTTCAGAGTGCAGGCACTGTACTTCCAACTCCACGACTCAAGTCCGGCCTACTGGTTTCCCTGAACCCCTTCATAAGTATTACTCCAACAGCACGTCAAGTCCTAAAAACCATTTGTCTCCATTCACTTCTATCTAACATGCTCATGCATTCTTGCCGGAAGTCCAAATCCCTCACACACAAAACCTCTATTACCCCCTCCCTCCAACCTTCCCTAGGCCGACCTCTACCCCACCTTCCCTACACTACAGATTTGTACACTCTGAAAGTCATTCTATTTTGTTCCAACCTCTCTACATGTCCGAACCACCTCAACAACCCCTTTTCAGCCCTCTGGATAATAGTTTTGGTAATCCTGCACCTCCTCCTAATTTCCAAACTACAACCTCTCTACATTACATTCACACCACACATTGCCCTCAGACACAGCATCACTGCCTTCAGCCTTCTCCTTGTTGTAACATTCACCACCCATGCTTCACACCCATATGAGAGCATTGGTATAACTATACTCTCATACATTCCCCTCTTTGCTTCCGTGGATAAAGTTTTTTGTCTCCACAGACTGCTCAGTGCACCAGTCACCTTTTTCCCCTCATCAATTCTATGATTCACTTCATCTTTCATAGACCTATCTCCTGACACATCCACTCCTAAAAATCTGAATACATTCACCTCCTCCACACTCTCACTCTCCAACCTGATATTCAGTCTTTCGTTACCTAATTTTTTTATACTCATCACCTTACTCTTTCCTATATTCACTTCCAATTTTCTTCTTTTACATACCCTACAAAACTCATCCACCAACTTCTGTAAAGTCTCTTCAGAATCTCCCAGAGGCACAGTGTCATCAGCAAAGAGCAACTGTGACAACTCCCACTTTGTGTCAGATTCTTTATCTTTTAACCCCAAACCAATGCCAACACCTGAGCATACACTTCTCTTACAACCCCATCTATAAATACTGTATATTGAACAATCATGGTGACAACATACATCCTTGTCTATGGCCTACTTTTACTGGAAAATAATATCCCTCTCTCCTACATATCTAACCTGAGCCTCATTATCCTATAAAAGCTTTTCACTGCTTTCAATACCCTACCTCCTATTCCATACATTTGCAACGTCTGCCACATTGCCCCCTATCCACCCTGTCATACGCCTTTTCTAAATCCATAAATGCCACAAAAACCTCTTTACCCTTATCTAAATACTGTTCACCTATAGGTTTCACTGTAAACACATTGTCTACACACCCTCAACCTTCCTAAATCCTCCTTGTTCATCTGCTATCCTACTCTCCGTTTTACTCTTAATTCTTTCAATAATAATTCTACCACACACTTTACCAGGTATACTCAACAGATTCATTCCCCTTTAATTTTTGCAATCTCTTTTGACCCCTTTGCCAAAGAACCGACGAAGGAAAAAAGGTGAATGCAATGAGGTATCTGTGGAGACAAAGAAAGTTATCCATGGAGGCAAAGAAGGGAATGTACAAGAGTATAGTGGTACCAACACTCTTATATGGGTGTGAAGCATGGGTTGCAAATGCTGCAGCAAGGAGGTGGCTGGAGGCAGTGGAGATGTTGTCTTTAAGAGCAATGTGTGGTGTTAATATTATGCAGAGAATTCATAATGTGGAAATTAGGAGGTGGTGTGGAGTTACTAAAAGTATTAGTCAGAGGGCTGAAGAGGGGCTTTTGAGATGGTTTGGTCATTTAGAGAGAATGGAACAAAGTAGAATGACTTGGAGAACATATAAATTCATAGGGAAGGGAAAGGAAAGCAGGGTTAGGGGTCATTACCAAAAAGGTTGGAGGGAAAGGGTAAAGAAAGTTTCGTGGACAAGGGGCTTGGACTTCCAGCAAGTGTGCGTAAGCATGTTAGATATGAGTGAATGGAGATGAATGGTTTTTAGGACGTGACAAGCTGTTGGAGTATGAGCAGGGTAATATTTGTGAAGGAATTCAGGGAAACCAGTTAGCTGGACTTGAGCCCTAGAAATGGAAAGTACAGTGCCTGAACTTTAAAGGAGAGGTTTGGGATATTGGCAGTTTGGAGGGATATCTAACCTGTCGTATCCAAGTGCCTCTGCAAAGACAGTGATTATGTATGAGTGATGGTGAAAGTGTTGAATGATGATGAAAGTTTTTTCTTTCTTTTTGGGTCACCCTGCCTCGGTACTACCCAGGGAAGAAATGGAGTTAGTAAGTTATTATTCACATTTAGGGAATATTTTAACTGTGTACATTAACCCTTTGACTGTTTTGGTCGTATATATACGTCTTACGAGGTACCGTGTTTGACGTATATATACTCATAAATTCTAGCGGCTTCAAATCAAGCAGGAGAAAGCTGGTAGGCCCACATGTGAGAGAATGGGTCTGTGTGGTCAATGTGCACCATATAAAAAAATCCTGGAGCACGCAGTGCATGAGAAAAAAAAAAACTCCGACAGTTTTTTAATTAAAATGGCAACTTTGTGGTCTATTTTCGTATAGTATTTATGGTTGTATTCTCGTTTTCTTGGTCTCATTTGACAGAATGAAAAGCATATTATAGAAATAGAGGTGATTTTGATTGATTTTACTATAAAAAGAACCTGGAAATGGAGCTCAAAGTAGAGGAAATGTTTGATTTTTGCCAATGTTCAAAAGTAAACAAATGATGTCATTGTGCAATAAATGTCCAACTAGCCATTCTAATATGCAGTCATGAATGGGTTTGATGTTATTTATACAATTATTACAGAAATTGCAGTAGTCTGCAAAACAGTAAATCCTAATTTTTTTGTTTGAATAAAAATTAAAAATAGAAAGCAAGAGTAATATCAGAGGGACCTGGAGACATGACTGATGAACAAAGAAAATGTTATTTTAAGTCAGGAATGTCTGCATGTTCATTCTGGACCTTATTTTGAAATTGTCATATTTTTTAATTTTCGTGAAATTGGCCAAATTGCAAATTTCTGACCACGTTATTGGGTAGTTGAAATCGGTAACTGGGCAGTTTCTTGTACTCAATCGATAGAAAAAACGGAGTTCTAAAGAAATAGCTATGAGTTTGGTCGACTGGAACAATGGAATTAGCCGAAAATAGGGCTCAAAGTGGGAGAAATCGCCGATTTGTAAATATCGCCGAGGTCACTAACTTTGCGAGACCGTAATTCCATCAGTTTTCGTTTTTTTGGGTGTCATTACAATCGGGAAAAGATTCTCTGTCATTTCATAAGAAAAATTTTTTTTTTTTTAAATTTGCGAACACCAGAACCCTCAGGGTTTTAGTTTGCGACAGTCAAGGGGTTAATGAGCGACACACACACACACACACACGCATGCACTCACACACACACACACATATGTACACACATATGCACACACACACTACGAAGAAAGGTTGAGGGAAATCGGCCTGACGACACTGGAGGACAGGAGGGTCAGGGGAGACATGATAACGACATATAAAATACTGCGTGGAATAGACAAGGTGGACAAAGATGGGGTGTTCCAGAGAGGGGACACAGACACAAGAGGGCACAAATTTGGGAAATTGAAGACTCAGATGAATCAAAAAGGGATGTTTTGGAAGTATTTCTTCAGTCCCTAGAGTAGTCAGGCCATGGAATAGCCTAGAAAGTGACGTAGTGGAGGGGGGAACCATACATAGTTTTAAGGCGAGGTATGATAGAGCTCATGGGGCAGGGAGAGAGAGGACCTAGTAGCAATCAGCGAAGAGGCGGGGCCAGGAGCTGTGACTCGATCCCTGCAAACCCCAAATAGGTGAGTACAAATAGGTGAGTACACAAAACACACACACACACACGCATATACCACAGGCCCAGTGTCTAATTGACATGTCCCAGGACAAAATGGTAACTAACACACACACACACACACACACACACACACACACACACACATCGACATGTGCCTAGGATGAAATGGTAACTAACACACACACGCACACACACACACACACAACCAAATAACGGCTGCAGCATATGGGCGCCTAGCAAACCTCAGAACAGCATTCCAACATCTAAATAAGGGAAATGTTGGGCCCGTACCCCATGAACGTTAGGCCCATATTGGAGTATGCGCCCCTTTGGAACCCACACCTAGCCAAGCACGTAAAGAAATAAGAGAAAGTGCAAAGATTGCAACAAAATGTCCCAGAGCTAAGGGGTATGCCTACGAGGAAGGTTAAGGGAAATCAACCTGACAACTGGAGGACAGGAGAGATAGGGGGGACAAGATAACAACATACAAAATACTGAAGGAATTGACAAGGGGGACAAAGACAGGATTTCCAAGAGGGGCACAGTAAAAAGGGGAACACAGTTTGGAAGTGAAGACACGTAATACGGGGGTTTTGGGAAAGATTTCTTCACCCACAGATATCAGTAAGGGGAAATTTTTGGGAAAAGCGATGTAGTGGAGGCGGGGATCCATACTAGTTTAACAAGGATGATAAAGCTCACGATCAGGAGAGGACCTAGTTGACAGTAAAGAGGCGGGCCCCGGGAGCCGGACTCGCCCCCGCAACCTCAAAGGTGGTAAAACTGGGCGAGTACGTACAAAAAACCCACCACACAACACAACACAAGTATAGGATGGCACAAAGAACAAAGAGACTCCCCGACATAATAGCACTCACAGAAACAAAACTCACCGAATAAAACAATTAAATCTTTCCACCCGGATTAAACCTCAGGAAGACGAGGGGGAGAGGGGGGGGAAAGGAGTTGCACTGCTTTAAAAAACCGGGGGGTTTTTGAAAAAATGGAAGGAAGGGAGGGCAGGGGCAAAAAGGGACTACTTAGAGGAACAATCCAGTCTGGGGGGACATAAGGTGATAATTGCGAAATGAAAACCCCCACCACAGAATGCAGGAGGCCAAAAAAATACGATGAGACAACAAACAATGACGACACACTAGCGAGGTGGCCGGGAAGCACACAGGGGGGGAGAAAATTTATAGTTAGGGGGATTTCAATCCAAGGAGATTGCTGGGAAAACCTGAGCCCAGGGGGGTCCCGAAACATGGAGACCCAAGAGATGGATGTGGACGGGAAAACCTCATGCATCAACATGTTAGGACACTACCAGAGAGAGAGGAGAGGATGAACCCAGAAAGGTTGGCCCTTGTATTCACCATGAGTAGTTCGGACACGAGGGTATCATGTATAAAAGGGCCCCTGGGAGTAGGATATGTGGTTCTGTGTCGACTACCAGTTGAGCTCCAAGTGGAAGGTGCGGGAAATAGGCGGGGAAAACCCCAAACTAAAAAAGGGGGGGAACACTCGGCATGAGGAACCCCTTAAAGACTTTCAGGGGAAAAGGGAACTGACGGGAAAACCCAGTACAAGAAATGATGGACATGTAGCAAAAAATGCAAGGGGGCAGAGGAGAGGTTTTTTCCCCAAAGGGGAAACAGAAATAATGGGAAAACAGAACGAGCCCTTTGGGTTCACCCAAAGGTTTTGGGAGGCAAAACTGGGTTACTAAAAAATGGAAAAAGGGAAGAAACGAGAACCGGGAAAAATAAAGAAATCACTGAAGGCCAGAAAAGAATAGACAGATAAGAAGGGGGGGTCAAGACATTATGAAAATGAACAGCACAAAGTAAAAACTGACCCAAAGCTGTTTTTACAGCTACTCAGGGGGAAAACAACAGTCAAGGGGCCCGGGAACAGATGAGGAAGGGTATGGGGGAATTCAAAAGAAACGACCGAGAGGTTGTTTAGGACTCAACACAAAATTAAAAAGGGATTTTCGTGGAAACCAGTAGGACTCCCAAAAAATCAGAACGGGGGGGGCACCCGAAAATGTGGATAGGGACTATAACCAAGGAGGAGGGGAAGAAGGCTACGAACTTGACACCTCAAAGGCAGTGGGACCAAAAATCTCTCCATGGGTCCTTAAAGGGGAGCAGAAATTTGTGTGGCCATTAACAAAGACCCTTCAACACATATTTGAAAGGGGGAACTCCCTGGGGTAGAAAAAGGGAAATGTATCCCAATTTTTAAAAAGGGAGACGACATAGGCACTAAACTACAGACCTGTATCACTAACGTGTATAGTATGCAAGGGGCATGGAGAAGATCCCCGGAGAAAGTGGTGGGGGACCGGGAAAAAAAACAAGTGTTAATTGACAACCACACGGTTTAGGGAAGGAAAATCCTTTTCACAAAAAATACAGAGTTTTTGACAAGGGGACAGAAGTAAGACAAAGAGGGGAAGGGGGGGATTGACTGCATATTTTTGGGCTGCAAAAAAAGGGGTTCGACACAGTTCCTCCCAAGAGGTTCTGCAAAAGCTAGAGGACCAGGCACACATAACAGGAAAGGACTGCAATGGATCAAGAAAAACTGACAGGGAGGGGGGAACAAAGAGTCATGGGGAGCACGAGGTGTCCCGAGGGGCGCCCGTGACAAGGGGGTTCCAAGGGGGCATCCTAGGACCCGTGCTTTTTCTTGGGATATGTGAATGACAAACGGAAGGGATACACTCGAATGTCCTTTTTGCAGATATGTGAAGTTAATGAGAAGAAACAAAACGACGAGGATCAGGCAGGACTACAAAGAGATGGAAGGCTCAAGCCTGGTCCGCAACTGGGTCCTTGAATTTAACCCTGCCAAAAAGAAAATCATAAAGACGGGAAGGGCAAAGAAGATGCAACACAATTATTTTGATGGCCAAAGACTGCAAACCTCACTCAAGGAAAAAAAATCTGGGGGTGGTATAACACCGAGAATCTCCTGAGGGGCACATCAAACAATAACTGCTGCACTACGGGCGCCTGGCAAACTTAAAGGGTAGCGTTCCCAACCCCATTTAAAGGGTTCGTTTAAGACTTGTTACCCCACGTCAGGCCCATATGGGGTATGCAGCATCAGTTTTTAATCCCCACCTAGTCAACACGTCAAGAAATTAAAAGAAAGTGCAAAGGTTTGCAACAAGACTAGTCCCAGAGCACGGGGGTTGTCCCATGAAGAAAGGTTTGGGGGAAAACGGCCTGACGAACTGGAGGACCGGAGGGTCAGGGGGGACATAAAGACAAAAAAATACTGCGGAATAGACGAGGTGGACAAAAAGGGTGTTCCAAAATGGGACACAGAACAAAAGGGCACAATTGGGAATGAAGATCAGATGAATCAAAGGGGGTTAGGAAGTATTTCTTCAGTCATAGAGTAGTCAGGGCCCTGGAATCCCTAGAAAGTGATGTATGGAGGCAGGAACCATAATAGTTTTTTAAGGGGAGGGGTGATAGAGCTCATGGGGCAGGGAGAGAGAGGACCTAGTAGCAATCAGCGAAGAGGCGGGGCCAGGAGCTGTGAATCGACCCCTGCAACCACAAATAGGTGAGTACAAATAGGTGAGTACACACACACACACACACACACACATACACACACACACACACACACACACACACACACACACACACACACACACACACACACACACACACACACACACAGGCACATCTCCTGAAGCGCACATCAACCAAATAACTGCTGCAGCATATGGGTGCCTAGCAAACCTCAGAACAGCATTCCGACATCTTAATAAGGAATCATTCAGGACCCTGTACACCGTGTATGTTAGGCCCATATTGGAGTATGCGGCACCAGTTTGGAACCCACACCTAGCCAAGCACGTGAAGAAACTAGAGAAAGTGCAAAGGTTTGCAACAAGACTAGTCCCAGAGCTAAGAGGTATGTCCTACGAGGAGAGGTTAAGGGAAATCAACCTGACGACACTGGAGGACAGGAGAGATAGGGGGGACATGATAACGACATACAAAATACTGAGAGGAATTGACAAGGTGGACAAAGACAGGATGTTCCAGAGATTGGACACAGTAACAAGGGGACACAGTTGGAAGCTGAAGACACATATGAATCACAGGGATGTTAGGAAGTATTTCTTCAGCCACAGAGTAGTCAGTAAGTGGAATAGTTTGGGAAGTGATGTAGTGGAGGCAGGATCCATACATAGCTTTAAGCAGAGGTATGATAAAGCTCACGGCTCAGGGAGAGTGACCTAGTAGCGATCAGTGAAGAGGCGGGGCCAGGAGCTCGGACTCGACCCCCGCAACCTAAAACTAGGTGAGTACAACTAGGTGAGTACACACACACACACACACACACACACAACACACACACACACACACACACACACACACACACACACACACACACACACACACACACACACACACACCATAATTCCATACTTTTCAGAGAATATCTGATACATATCCAGCTTAAAACAATTAGAGGCTTTCCCCCTACAAACATAAAAATTTAAACTTGCAAAATTAATCACAGGGAAATTACTATATAATACAAAGACTACATAAACATGACAAAGAATACTCACACACTGTCTAGAGCCACATTATCTTCAAGAAGATGTAAGAGTTTAAAATTTAGGCTGTACCCTCGTGCTCTGGAAAATAACATTTATTTATTATGCACTCAAACTGAAATACACAGGACATCATGAACTCAAGAATTTTAAACAGTACAGTAGAGTACCGCATATTGTACAAAGTTATTAACATACAAGATTCCAAGAAGTATTTATGACTGAATAAGGACACCTGCCAGAACTGAGAGAAGGATTTCCACACCAAGGAACACCAGAGCCCAAAGTGGTGAATGAGGAGGTAAATTGCATAGATTGTGATGTAGCACTGTGCCTCAAATAGTACTCAGGGAGTACCACACCCTGAAACACATGTAAAACAATAATAAACACTTGTGCACGCTGTACATAGCCATAAAAATAAATGATAAGTAAAATAAACAACTAATTTTATGTGTGATTAAAATTATAAAGAATTTGGTGCCACAGTATGCATAGTTTTTGCTGCTAATGAAATTAGGCTTCAGAAATTTGACAAAACTCTGTAAAATGGCATGTTCTCAACAGTGGTCCTGAGTTTTTGTATTTTTGTGAATCTTTTAACACACTAAAATATAAAAAAAATCTATAAAAAGCTAACCACAGGCTGGTTGACAAGGTGCCAGCAGGTAGAAGGTTAAAGGTGAAGGGAAGCAAAGATGTGTGTGTACCGAATGTCAGTAGAGGCTTGTAAGATATGTCAATTATCAGTAATCCTACCAGAGTGCAAAAGTGTTAACAAGCTCCCATTACACACTCAAATGACAGGATAGTAGTACTTACCTCGATGATTGCTGTCTTCCAATCTACTGCCTTATTAATTGCAAATTTGAGGACCCCCATGAATAATAAGGCTGTTAATCATGTTTTTGGCCGTCTCATACCCAAAAGGTGAGTGCAGTTACGAGTAAAGAACGCTGTACATGTATATGTAGGTGAACCTATTTACACCATCCTGGTATTGGGTGTAAGTAGTATTATCATGTCATCACAGCAGTGCTTTCATGCTCACATAAAAGAAATATGATTTCACACTTAAGATTTTACCACATGCATAATTTTTTAATTACTAAACAAGCACCAGACAGCTAGCTAGGTTTGTTGCTTTATTTTACTTACCAAGCAAAAGAACCATTAAGTTGCTCAGCACTTTGAATATATGCTGTTTCTATTGTCATCAACTTAATACTGTCATGACCAATTCACACTCATATTACATTAGGGTAATCATAATCATAAAGCTAGTAAACTAGTCAAATTCTATTATTCACACTGCACAATTCATGCCTACGATTCAGTCGGGAGACATCAGCAGTGTAAGAAAATTTAGATGATAGGGGAATCAACCTCGCTATTTATGCTGAAAGAGATGTTGGGTTCATAGCCAGGATACCCTTTGTAGAAGAGTGGCATTCTAACTTACTCCCTAAGCACACACCACTTGAGCCCCACCACCTCATTAAGATGACCCAGCATCAGGGGGAAATTAGCTGGTTCAAGCAACCAGGATGAGATCAAATTATTCCAAAAGGCTGCTAACTGCCCAAGTGGTCCTGAGGTTGAAGCAAGCATACATGCAATGGGCCAAGCTACCACTTCAACTACATTAAGGGAATTATGGCATAGTGGTTTTAATAACCACTAGCTAATAATACCTAGCACCATAAATAAAAAGATTAGAAGAGCTATTTAAAAAAAACCTCTTTGGTTATTTATTAACCCCCAAAAGTTACTATCTCTGGATAAGCCAAGAAAGCCAAGCACTGTAGCATATTTCTGTTGGAGCCAGTTGGTCTTTTGTTAGGATATTAATGCTCTACTACTGAGCTACAAGTAATCTAAAAACTATTTTGACAGAGATGACCAAACTTGGATGTTTCTCATAAACTGTGTAGTTAAGAACTGCCAGTACTAAGCTTACCTGAAATGTGGGAACTGTTGTACCCAGCTTGAGCATTCCTCTTGTAATTCTGGTGTGGGTTCATGAGTTGCCACAATAGTAAATCCTTGACTGGATTTCAATAGTCTAGGACTATTATACACAATCTCTGATGAACCTACTTGTTCCACATTATAAAAACTTTCACTTTTGTTCACTATTGTAGTTCTTTCTACATCTGATATTCTTGACAGATCTTCAATGTCTGAAGATAAATCCTCTCCATCATTACCTGCCTTCACAGTAGTATCCACCAAATATCTTCCTGGTAAGTTCCCTGCAACACTACACTCTGAGGAATATGGTATAGGAGAGAGGGGTAGATGTTCTTTATAAAGAAGAAAATCTAACTGATCAAAAAGCAGACCAACTTGTCTTGTGGCTTCTCCTTCGAACTCATCATCTCCCCACGATAAAGAGGAATCAGTTCTGCTGTCGTATTCTTCAAGTTTGGAATATCTGTGAAAAATATTATTCATATTAAAACATTATACCATATGCAAATAATAAAGTCCATAAAAATGCATTCATCTGTACTCAAAATCATCAGTCTTTTAAAAACATGTGATATATACTGTACACCAAACTCTCATACATGGTATAATAGTATCTGGTATAACAGTATATTTTCTTTCTCATAGGAATGAGATTAACCAAACACATCTTAATTATGTACTATATTCTAAAATGTACAACAAGATATTTATTACTGGCAGGCAATGTCATAATCCAACATGTGGTACTGTACAATGAAACTTCAGTATAATGAAATAATGGGGAGTCCATTTAAACAAAAAATCCACTGCATCAAAATTATCTATGCAGCAAACTCAGTCAAGTGTCTGGGGAGCCTACCGAGAATGCACGCACACATGCACACGCACACGCACACACACACACGCACACACACACATACGCACACACACACACACGCACACACACATGCACTCACACACACAGGTGGGGCCAGGAATTATGAATCAACCCCTGCAACCACAATTAGGTGAACACACACATACTACCCCTAATCAACAAACACCTGATGCAATGAACTTAGTTTGCTGCCTTGAGCCTGTGTCAGGTTAACCCATCACTATCTCTCAGCTCACCCTCATTTTCCCTTCTTAGCTCACTCTCTTTCCCTCACAGCTCAACCTCACTCTCCCTCACAGCTCACCATCAATCCCTCACAGCTGACCTTCACTTTCTCTCTTAAAAAACACTTTTACTGCACATGAGGTTCTGTTATTGTCATATTACTGTAGTATTATTATTAAAGTACAGTAAACAGTATGTATTTATAAGAGAGTGGTAAATACATAAGGGTCATACAGCAACTGAGGAGTGGGATATAATCCAGTTTGATCAGAGTTAGAGAAAGTGAGCTCCAATTCCTTATATGAAGAGCCCTTCAGAAGTATCAAGGTACTACTTACTCCCTTGGAGGATCCTAGTAAAGCATTATTATATTCACGAGAAAGATCTAAATCCATAAGGAACATACAGCACCTGTGAAATGGGAGGCAATCACGTTTGAGTCAAGAGAACAGCTCCAATTCCATGGCTTAAGAGCCCTTTATCAGCACTACCTATTATCATAGTACAGTAATACACTGGATAACGTGGTTCTGAACAGTTCCAGTTTTGCTATTGCACGGTTTATAATTTAAAATTTTTTTAACAAATTTTTCTTAACCCTTTCAGGGTCCATGGCCCAAATCTGAAGTCATGCACCAGTGTCCAAGAATTTTCAAAAAAAAAATTTTTTTATTTTTTCTTATGAAATCATAGAGAATCTTTTTGTGAAGGTAATAAAACAAAAAGTATGAAATTTGGTGGAAAATTGACGAAATTATGCTCTCGCGAATTTTGATGTGCCAGCGATATTCACGAATCGGCGATTTTGCCGACTTTGACTCCCATTTTAGGCCAATTACATTATTCCAATCAACCAAATTCTTAGCTATTTCACTAGTATTACTTCTATTCTATCGATTGAACACAAGAAATCACCAAGTCAACTGTTTCAACTACAAAATAAAGTGATCGGAAATTGTTAATTTGGCCAATTTAACACAAAGTTCAAAATATTCCAATTTCAAAATAGGCTCCAGAATAAACAATGTAGGTATTCCTGGAACTAAACTAACATTTCCTCTGTTCATTAGTTACATTTTGAGGCTTTACAAATAAATTCCACTTTGATTTTTTATTCACATAATGAATTTTTATTCACACCAAAAAATAGAAGATTTACTGTTATGCAATACTGTAATAATTGTATAAATATCATCACCATATTTGTGAATGTATATTAGACCCACCAGCTGACGTGTATTAGATGTGTGAGGACGTATGTTTACTCTTGAATATCGGCAAAAATTTAACATTTCCGCTACTTTGAGCTCAGTTTCAAGCCATTTCCAGTGCTAAAACCAATCAAAATCATCTCTATTTCTGTAATATGTCTTCCATTCTATCAAATGAGACCAAGAAATCGCAAATACAACTATAAAAAACATACGAAAAAACACTGCAAAGTCGCTGTTTTAATCGAAAAATCATGATTTCAGTTTTTTCTCTCATTATACACAGTGTGCTGCAGGATCTGTTTTATGTGGTGCACACATACCACATAGATGTATTCTCTCATATCTAGGCCCAAATGTACCACTCACAGTTTATCAGAGTGAGCTGAGCTCATGGCGTAGATCTACGGTTTGGACACTCACCATAAAGCCGTAGATCTACGGGACGGACCCTGAAAGGGTTAACAGTAGTGTAGCAGTGAAATGCATTTTTTATTACATATGAGTACTTTTAAAGAGACTAAAAATTATAGAGGAATAAGTTTACTGAGTATACCAGGAAAAGTGTATGGTAGGGTTATTATTGAAAGAATTAGAGGTAAGACAGAATGTAGGATTACGGATGAGCAAGGAGGTTTTAGAGTGGGCAGGGGATATGTAGATCAAGTGTTTACATTGAAGCATATATGTGAACAGTATTTAGATAAAGATAGGGAAGTTTTTACTGCATTTATGGATTTAGAAAAGGCATATGACAGAGTGGATAGGGGAGCAATGTGGCAGATGTTGCAAGTACAGTGGACCCCCGCTTAACGATCACCTCCCAATGCGACCAATTATGTAAGTGTATTTATGTAAGTGCGTTTGTACGTGTATGTTTGGGGGTCTGAAATGGACTAATCTACTTCACAATATTCCTTATGGGAACAAATTCAGTCAGTACTGGCACCTGAACATACTTCTGGAATGAAAAAATATCGTTAACCGGGGTTCCACTGTATATGGAATAGGTGGTAAGTTACTAAATGCTGTAAAGAGTTTTTATAAGGATAGTGAGGCTCAGGTTAGGGTGTGTAGAAGAGAGGGAGACTACTTCCCGGTAAAAGTAGGTCTCAGACAGGGATGTGTAATGTCACCATGGCTGTTTAATATATTTATAGATGGGGTTGTAAAAGAAGTAAATGCTAGGGTGTTCGGGAGAGGGGTGGGGATTTAATTATGGGGAATCAAATACAAAATGGGAATTGACACAGTTACTTTTTGCTGATGATACTGTGCTTGTGGGAGATTCAAAAGAAAAATTACAAAGGTTAGTGGACAAGTTTGGGAGTGTGTGTAAAGGTAGAAAGTTGAAAGTGAACATAGAAAAGAGAAAGGTGATGAGGTTATCAAATGATTTAGATAAAGAAAAATTGGATATCAAATTGGGGAGGAGTATGGAAGAAGTGAATGTTTTCAGATATTTGGGAGTTGACGTGTCAGCGGGTGGATTTATGAAGGATGAGGTTAATCATAGAATTGATGAGGGAAAAAAGGTGAGTGGTGCGTTGAGGTATATATGGAGACAAAAAACATTATCTATGGAGGCAGAGAAGGGAATGTACGAAAGTATAGTAGTACCAACACTCTTATATGGATGTGAAGCTTGGGTTGTAAATGCTGCAGTGAGGAGGCAGTTGGAGGCAGTGGGGATGTCCTGTCTAAGGGCAATGTGTGGTGTAAATATTATGCAGAAAATTCGGAGTGTGGAAATTAGGAGAAGGTGTGGAGTTAATAAAAGTATTAGTCAGAGGGCTGATGAGGGGTTGTTGAGGTGGTCTGGTCATTTAGAGAGAATGAATCAAAGTAGAATGACACAGAGCGTAAAAATCTGTAGGGGAAGGAAGGCGGGCTAAGGGTCGTCCTCGAAAAGGTTGGAAGGAAGGGGTAAAGGAGGTTTTGTGGGAGAGGGGCTTGGACTTCCAGCAAGCGTGCGTGAGTGTGTTCGATAGGAGTGAATGGAGACGAATGGTATTTGGGATCTGACAAGCTGTTGGAGTGTGAGAAGGGATTCACATAAACCGGTTATTTTTATACAGCCGGACTTGAGTCCTGGAAATGGGAAGCACAATGCCTGCACTCTAAAGGAGGGGTTGGGGATATTGGCAGTTTGGAGGGATATGTTGCGTATCTTTATATGTATATGCTTCTAAACTGTTGTATTCTGGGTACCTCTGCAAAAACATTGATTATGTGTGAATGAGGTGAAAGTGTTGAATGATGATGAAAGTATTTTCTTTTTGGAGATTTTCTTTCTTTTTGGGTCACCCTGCCTCGGTGAGAGACGGCAAACTTGTTAAAAAAAAATAGAGTACTTCTTTATACACAAGTATGAAAGGGAAGAGGACATGCAGAGAAGCTTGTGAACCTACCTAAATAAATGATTATTTAATCAACACACTATAACAATGTTTTAAACAGTGTGGTTTTGCATACTGTGGAACTTTATGGGCACCTATTAATCATGCTATGCAAAGTATTCCTGTATCTATTAAGTACACCTTTTATTTATAAAGCTGAATGACCATTTTTTTTTTAATAATTAGCTATTTATCTTGAATCTTCTGCCTTTACAATATCAGGATTCTCCCATTCTCTCAGTGGCATTCATCACACTCTTGTCACAATCTCTTAATACATATTTATCTATTAATTACTCTAGAGATTCTTAAAACCCCTTCATTCCTGCCCTTTAATTCTTAAGATGCAAAATATATTTCACAAACATACAAGTGGATGACAATCCTCAATTAAGTAAATATTGCACACTGCACTTCTTTCCATTCATTAAGGTCCTTAATTAGAGAACAAAATTTCTTTGTCCCAGTCTAAACTGCTGACATCCTACTTATCATCATTTGCAGGCCTCCATGTGTATTTATGGCTTTTAGCCTGCCTATACTTTAAGGAGGTTGGGGAGGCATGCCTTGGTGCCTCCAAGGAATTGAAGCTACCCTACCTTCCTTAGATCAAAACTAATTACCTCCCAATCCTTAGGCACTGTATGACCTGTATGGTCTCAGAACTTCCCAAAGGTATGACTATGAGTTAGAACTGTAATGCAATCTATTCCTTGCTTTAACAGCAAGTTTAGAAAAAATGAATAATACTGTAGTGTAAAAGAAATCAGAAAATTAGCCAAAAATAGTTCAGAAATTTGGACAGACACAAATGTAATCAATATAGTAGCTGCATAAACCTCCATATGAGGAAGCACCACATACACTACTTAAACTTTTGATAAATATGGACATACCAGGGAAAGCATGGATTTGAAAGTTTTCATATTTGTCACACAGGCTCACCCAATTTGGACACAAAAGTTCCATGGAATATATGTAAATTGTGAATATCAGTGTACATGTATAAACTAAAGTACAGTATGTTAGAAAAATAATGTCTGAATAATCATAATTTAAGAGTACTCCACTTCAACTAAAAAATATCTTTTCAATTATTAATTAATAGTGACAAATCTTAAAGCAATTAAAATTGATTGATACCTTCCACAGTCCATGTGGTCTTCATAATTTGGCTTGCCTGTAGAATACTTTTTAATGTACAGAATTGGGGGTGTACCGGAGGAGTGTTTGTAGGAGTGACATCACTGTCTTCTGCCCCAAGATCATCACGGATATCAAGGCAGCATAGTTCCTCCTCTAAATCATCATCTTCTTGTGTCATCATCATCATCATTTGAATACAACTTATGCCATTATCATTAAAGCCAATATGTATATGGCTACATCACTGCTGGAAAAAAAAATTACTATGATGCACAGCTGTAACAAGTCAAAGTTACTATATAAAAATCAGAAAATTAATGATTATTATAATTATAAACCATCTCTAAAAATAGTGCAGATACAGGAAAAGTATAACACCCTTTATTAATACAGTGGAATTATAATTGATTAAGTCTACTGAGTATACCAATGTTTGGAAGAATTATCAAAAGAATTAGGTTAAAGACAAAAGGAACAAGGAAGATGTAGGAAGGGTAGATGTGTTGAACAAATATTTACAATGAATTAATTAAGAAGCTCAAGATTTACCAAGGATAGTCCAACAAAGCCAATCAATGTACATTATTTCCACTGAGATCCTTAGATTCTCATGATATGACTCACAACAGCCTGGTTGATCAGGCCCTGATCCACCATGATGCCTGGTCACAGACTGGGCCACAGGGGCGTTTACCCCCAAAACCCTCTCCAGACATCTCCAGGTATACAGTCAACTAACACCCAGGTACCTATTTACTCCTAAATAAACAAGAGCAATAGCCACTGGGAGACATGCCCAAACATCTCCACTGGGCCAAGAATCAAACCATGGTCCATCATGGGCCCCAATGGAAATAAGTCACTGACTTTTTTTGGGGTTATCTTAGGTAATTTAGACATTAGAGTTTATCTGGAGTTTATCTGGAGAGAGTTCCGGGGGTCAACGCCCCCGCGGCCCGGTCTGTGACCAGGCCTCCTTAGGTCAGTGTCCCAGGATGCGACCCACACCAGTCGACTAACACCCAGGTACCCATTTTACTGATGGGGAACATAGACAACAGGTGGAAAGAAACACGTCCAATGTTTCTACTCTGGCTGGGAATCGAACCCAGGCCCTCGCCGTGTGAAGCGAGAGCGTTAACCACCAGGCCACCAGGCCCTATGTATGATAATTTGTGTAACTGTATTTATGTGTGCCTGTACCTTAGTAAACTTACTTACACTTGTGAGCCAAAATGCTACTGCTGAGCCATGAGCTTACTGCAGTGTTCCTTAGTTCTTAGCATGCCAGTTAAAATGTACAATAAAATTCCATAAAATTAAAGACAACCTAAGCTCTACTGTACATAAATGGTATACATTCTTCATCGAACTGAGTTCTGAACTCTGACAAATATTCTCAAATGTATATAAAATTTTTGGCCCTGATGGATACATTTTGTCTTTGAGGAATTACTAATAAATAAGTTTTTAGTAATGCCTTATACATCATTTAAACTGTTATAATGGTTTCACACAATAAATTAGGCAGAACTAAACCTAGGATAATCCAATAAATTCAAGCAATGTGACTTTATTTTCAATGGGGGTCCTTGTATATCCATTAATAATAATAATAATCATAATAATTTATTTTGACATGACACATGGTTGTACAAAGGAATATAACAGTTTGGTGTACATGCTAAAATTCCCTTTGTATGTATAGCATTTCGGCCAAAATTAACTTAAGACTAATAAGACGATAACAGTTCATAACTGTCACTTTCATATATATCTATAACTACTGTGTGTAATATGTAACTATTCTTGATATACATAATTTAAGTACATGACTTAGCAAAATAAAAAAAAAATAAGAATCTTAAAACTGATGTACGTACAATATCTCCCTGTGAATATATAATTTAATCGTTTTAATTTAATCTTTGTATATATTTCAGAGTAACAGGTCTTTACTTAAAAGGCTCACCTACGATACACGGATAGCTGCATCTCTTAAAGAAACAATAAAGGACCATTTCCCGTGACCATAACAACGTTGCTCACACAAGAATGTAAACATTGGAGTGGTCGTTCGATAGCGGAATCCGGATTGATCACAAAGTCGTTCGTGGATTCACAGTGTCTCGGGTTCACTATCACTGTAGTTATAAGTAAGTTTATTTCAGGTATACACAAATACAGTTACATAGATTATCATAGACAGCAGCATATGTGTAAAGCACCTAGGATAACCCAAAAAAGTCAGAGTGACTTATTTCCATTGGGTCCTTTTACCTTATTCTTATATTATAAAGGAGATAATGTCTTATCATCATACTATTAAGACGATGTACTACACGAGGGTCATTAAGGCTACTACATGAGGGTCATTAAGACTATCTACAGTACGAGGGTCATTACTACGAATAAGGCAAAATTACACGTGTGTTAGCTAAAAAAAATAAAAAATAATTCCCCTCCTTTTCTGTAGCTACATTCATCAGGTACCTTTTGGCTCTCTTCTTGAACTGGTTCATACTATGACTGGCTTTGACATGTGCAGGCAGTCTGTTCCATTCCTTTATTATTGTACAATAGAAGGTGTTTGAAGCCTGGCCACTAACAATGAGAACTCCCCTCGACCAAGAATCCTGAGTGACCTCCCAGAAGAATGAATACCACCAGAACCATTCTACGTCCAGTAACATGGATTAACGCTTCCCAATTTTGGGTGACCTACTTCTATCAATCAACACCTTACAACTAACCTTATAATATCTGCAACCATCCTACAGCAGGACACCACCTCAGAAACTGTTTAACCAACCAACTCCGGGCCTGCAACCAACTTCCTTCAAACGATCTGCAACTACCACCTGCAGCTGCAGCCTTACGACCGACCTCTTGCGCGAAAAATAACAGCAATTGCAAACAGTACACATCCTTCCAATGCAGTGGCACACCAGTATATAGCTGGTATAGCGGTGTGCAGTTGATGGGCAGGAAGTATACCTATCTTATGAATCCAACTTTTTCATGAATAACACAACATACTCACACACTTATTTAAATTGCACCAAAGTGGTTAGGCCACTTACCTTTAAAAACCCAACCTCCCCACCACCCTCCCAACCCTTCCCCATTTCCATCCTTACCCATCCTTCTTCTTTTCCCATCTTACCAAAACTCAGGTCAGAACCTCGACCTCGACTGTGGGTACTACAAAGTTGTGCTCTCTCCCCCTAGTACTATGATTGCTCCGGTTCCCAGCCTTGACAAAATTGGCAGCAAGATATTCTGGACATTGAGAAATTTTATAAACTTGATTTAGCTTCAGTTGCTTTACTCTGTCTTCAACATTCAGCATATCCAATTGTTGTAATTCACCCTGGCCTACATATTCTCTTGGACCCAGGTCCAGGATGAATCTTACAATTTTGTTCTGGGCAGTGGCGTCGTAACGGGGGGGGGGGGCGTGTGACACCATTTAGGGGGGGACACCATTTAGGGGGTGACACCATAGAGCCTTTGAAGAAGGTAACACTAATGACCAAAACCATGCTGCAGCAACCTAAAAGAAAAATCCTTCTTTTCTATATAGCCTATTATAGGATTACAGAGTACAAATAGGCCTATATAGGGAAAATCATTCATTTTAATGATATGATAGATGATTTTGCAGGATAGGATTGAGACAAGGAAATGAAATGTCAGATTCATTGAGATGTTACCTGTACTCAAGGTTAAATCGGAACTAGTTATTTTTCTTTATTTTTCAAGTTTTTTTTTCATTGTTGAAGATGAATAAATGTAAGATCTGTTGCATGTATTCAAAGTGGTATTTGAGTTTATGTTTCCTCAATATTACTACGATTATTTATTTTATCATTAATAAAGTTCGGTTTATGGCTTTTAAACGTTCTCGTTGCTAAACATTAGTCACTGGTCATGCAGCAGTGATGTAACTGGAGTTTACTACCCATATCCCCCCGCCCTTGGATTTCATGGGGGTGACACCAAAGATGCTACCCCGGGTGACACCAAAAATGCTACCCCGGGTGACACCAAAGATTCCGCCCTGGGTGACATCAACCCTAGCGACTCCTCTGGTTCTGGGTGATTTGCAGTCTATCCTTCAGTTTTTTTGTCAAGGCAGAGTACCATAAAGAGCAAGCGTAGTCCATATGACATTGTATAAGGGCTAGACATAGAGTCCTGCGAGCCTCAGTAGGTAGACACTGTGCTTGTCTATAGACGAACTTCAGTCTGGCATTAGTTTTCTTTAGTACAGTGTTCCCTATCAATTCTCCTGACATGCATGGGTCGAAGGGAATTCCCAGATATCTTACTGAGGAAACTGACGTGATGGGTTCCCCATTACACTTGGACATTAAAATTATTTACCCTTCTCAGTTTATGTTTCGTGCCAAAGAGAATGGCTTCAGTTTTCCCGAGATGTAACGATAGTTTGTTGTCTACTAACCCTTTGCTGCAGGACTCCAGTTCCAGTGTTAATACATTAGCTATATATTGTGGGTCTTTACCTGACACTAACAGAGCACTGTCATCTGCATACAGTAGTTTTCACTTGACACAAATAGGCATGTCGTTAACATAGCAAAGGAATAATAAGGGACCCAGAATACTACCTTGAGGAACTCCACATGCTATTGGCAGGGGTTCTGATTCCGTTTTGTTGATTTTGACAATTTGTCTCCTGTTGCTAAGGAAGGACTTGAACCAAGTCTACAAAACCTATACCAATAGCTTGAAGTTTCTTACATGATATATTGTGGTTGGCAGTATCGAAGGCCTTTTTGCAGGTCTAAAGTTACCACACCTATGACGTTCCCCATCGACATTTCATTTCTGGAGTTTACCTGGAGAGGGTTTCGGGGGTCAACGCCCCCGCGGCCCGGTCTTAGACCAGGCCTCATTGTGGATCAGGGTCTGTTCAACCAGGCTGTTACTGCTGGCCGCATGCAAGCTGACGTACGAACCACAGCCCGGTTGGTCAGGGACTGACTTTAGGTGCCTGTCCAGTGCCTTCTTGAAGACAGCCAGGAGTCTATTGGTAATCCCCCTTATGTATGCTGGGAGGCAATTGAACAGTCGTTTCTCTCAATTGATTAAATACCACGAACAAGTGGTATTGACTTAATAACAACACGGCGACTAGCCGAGGATTCGAACCCATGTTTTAGCCCGCCTCATGGTGAACGATAATTCCACGATGCTCTATTATTATTATTATAATCAAGGGGAAGCGCTAAACCCGTAGGATTATACAGCACCTGTGGGGGGGATATGGAAGGTATTCAGGCGTAATTCGGGGAACTGGAGAACAGATCCAATTCCCTATATCAAGAGCCCCTCACCAGCATCAAGGAACCTTCCTTCAGGGGCACGATACTCTAACCCACGGGACCATACATTCCTACAAGAATCACGCACCTAGCAGAGTTAGGTGTTGTAATGTGATCCGAGAACATTTGATGGTGTGGGTGCTTCAGAGCTAATTTCTCCTCACCGTTTGATGTACTAGCCTCCATGAGCAATATATATATTATTGTAACCACGAACAAGGGGTATTTAATCAATAACAGCACTGTGACTAGCCGAGGATTCGAACCCATGTCGTTTTTAGCCAGCCCCATGGCGAGCGAAAATCACTTGATCATGATTACAATAATATAAAATACTGCTCGTGGAGGCTAGTACACCAAACGGGGAGTGGAATAAAATTAACTCAGAGGCACCCACACCACCATATGTCCTCAGATCACGGTAAAACACCTAGCTCTGCTAGGTGTGTGATTCTTGTAGGATTGCGTGTTCCTGTGGGTTAGAGCATCATGTGTGATTTTCGCTCACCATGAGGTGGGCCAAAATGACATAGGCTCTAATCTTTGGCTAGTGGCAGTGTTGTTACTGATATATATATTGTGTGTGTGTGTGTGTGTGTGTGTGTGTGTGTGTGTGTGTGTGTGTGTGTGTGTGTGTGTGTGTGTGTGTGTGTACTCACCTAGTTATGGTTGTAGGGCTCGAGCCACAGCTTCTGGCCCCACCTCTTCACTGGCCGCTACTGGGTCACTCTTCCTGCTCCATGAGCTTTATCAAACCTCTTCTTAAAGCTGTGTATGGATCATGCCTCCACTACATCGCTTCCCAAATTATTCAACTTCCTGACTACTCTGTAACTAAGGAAATACTTCCTAACATCCCTGTGATTCAACTGAGTCTTCACCTTCCAAGTGTGACCTCTTGTTGTTGTGTCCCGTCTCTGGGACATTCTCTGTCCACCTTGTCGATTCCTCTCAGGTGCTCTGTTGTGATAGAAACACAATACGAAAATGACATAGTATTGAAAGTCAAGTCTGACCTGAAGCTGTTGTACAGCCACATCAGGAGGAAAACAACAGTCAGAGGTATGTGAGGAGCTCAACATGAGATTTAAAGAAGTATTTACAGTAGAAACAGGTAGGACTCCAGGAATTCAGAACAGGGAGGTACACCAACAAGTGCTGGATGAGGTACATATAACCGAGGAAGAGGTGAAGAAGCTGCTATGTGAACTTGATACCTCAAAGTCTGTGGGACCAGACATCTCTCTGTGGGTCCTTAGAGAGGAAGCAGAGATGCTGTGTGTGCCACTAACAAAGATCTTCCACATCCATTGAAACTGGGCAACTACCTGAGGTATGGATGACAAATGTAGTCCCAGTTTTTAAAAAAGGAGACAGACACGAGGCCTTAAACTACAGACCTGTGTCACTAACGTGTATAGTATGCAAAGTCATGAAGCTCATCGGGAGGAGAGTGGTGGAGCATGTAGTGATACTGCTCCTGTGGGGAGCAGCAGCAGGATAATACTGCACCACCTCTCGGGGCCCTTAACAACAACAACAGTTTGGTGTGTGTCATGGGCGCCAACACATGGTGTGTGATTCTCTTCTCTTCTATCCTTATATTAGTGATGCAGATTACATGGTGAGTTTAAATATGTGGCCTGTAGTTATAACCTTTCTCTTGACATATGCAAGACATCACCATCCCTGTAGAAGCCGTTATTAGATGTACTAGTCATTATATTTTGTTGCAGAAGTACTATGAAGATTCTATGTTCAATAAAGCCTAGAGATAAGGCCTGTGTTTCTATCACAACAATTTATTGAACAAAGAATCCTGGGCTACCTGGTGGTGATCCTGCGCTAGACTACATCACAACATGGAGCGTTTACTGAAACCTGAGAGGCTAGACTGTGACCCCAGCTTATCAACGGCTGCTCAGGAATGGAAGCACTGGTTTAAGACTTTCGAAAACTTCTTGGGAGCCCTTCCTAAAGAAGATCTAGATAAACTAAGTCTGCTCATCAATTTTGCTATTTCTGAGTGTAATACCTACGAAGATGCTATCAAAACCCTCAAGTCTCAGTATATTAAACCTACAAATGAAATCTTTGCACATTATCTCCTTGCAACTCGCCGTCAGCAGATTGATGAATCCTTAGAGGAATACCTTCAAGCACTGAAAATTTTAGGTAAGGACTGTCACTTCCAAGCAGTGACAGCTGCTCAGTATTGTGAAGAGTCCATCAGGGATGCTTTTATCAGTGGCCTGCAATCACCAATAATAAGGCAGCGTTTATTGGAGAATAAAACTCTCGACTTAGCCGCTGCCTTTGACCAGGCAAGAGCTCTAGATTCAGCCCAGAAGAATTCTGAAGTATACAGTACCACTCAGCCTTCTCGAGTGGTAAGTGCTGCAATTCCTGACCAAGACTCTTGCAATGAAGTTACTGTGGAACCTGCCTCAGTGACAGCAGCAGCAGGTACGGTGTATTTCTTTTGTGGTTTTTCAAGACATCCACGTCCAAAGTGTCCTGCTCGTGAAGCAATGTGCCATAAATGCCACAAGAAAGGTCACTTTCCTAAAGTATGTCATGCATTGAAGTCGCGCAATCTACTTGTTCAACACTGGCAAACTGTCTTACCTGATGCTCTTCACTCTATTAGATCATTGCTGTGCACAGCTACTAATGCAACCCCTCATGAAAGACTCCTCAACTATTCACGTCGTTCCTCTACGGGAGCCTCCGTGCCCACTTGGTTATGCCATCCTGGACCCGTTCTCCTGAAGAGTCACCGTAGGATGAACAAGACGGATCCTTTAGTGGAAGAGGAAGAGCTCCTGCAAGCTAATCCACATTACGCCCACATTCGCTACCACAATTGTGAGTTCGTTACCTTTGTAAATTGTGAGTTCATTACCTCTGTAACTTGCTCAGCTATCAAAACTTTGGAGTCCAGTCCCTGGACCAATTATGTACCTCTGTAATCTTTTGACTACCGCCCACAGGATGGGTATGGGGTGCATAATAAACATATTAAACTAAACTAACTAACTTCGCTACCAAAATGGTGAAGAGACTACAGTATCTACAAGACATTTAGCCCCAGTTGAAATCCCCATTAGTGTGGAATCTCAAGATACACCAATAGATCCCCTCAAGGAAGGTTCCTTGATGTTGGTGAGGGGCTCTTGATTTAGGGAATTGGATCTGTGCTCCAGTTCCCTGAATTAAGCCTGAATGCCTTCCACATCCCCCCCCCCAGGCGCTGTATAATCCTCCGGGTTTAGCGCTTCCCCCTTGATTATAATAATAATAATACACCAATAGATGTGAAAGATGCTTCGTTTTCTCCTGGAAAGTCCCTTGACACTACCCCTATGGAAATAGAGGATTCTGCTCCAGCAGTTTGGAAAATTGCATTTATCTGAATGTAACTAATTATGTACATAACAGTAAATGATAACAAAGATAATTATTATTTATCAATGTTACATAGACAAGTAGGAATTTGGGACACCTAGTTCGCAAAAAATGTCCCCCTTCGATACCTACCACTGTCATAACCACAAGTTGCTCTGGACCTATTAATTAAATGAAATATACATAACGGAGATAAAACACCTCAATTACTGGGAGCGCTTGAGGTTCCTAAACCTGTATTCCCTAGAACGCACGAGGGAGAGATACATGATTATATACACCTGGAAAATCCTAGAGGGACTAGTACCGAACTTGCACACGAAAATCACTCACTACGAAAGCAAAAGACTTGGCAGACGATGCACCATCCCCCCAATGAAAAGCAGGGGTGTCACTAGCACGTTAAGAGACCATACAATAAGTGTCAGGGGCCCGAGACTGTTCAACTGCCTCCCAGCACACATAAGGGGGATTACCAACAGACCCCTGGCAGTCTTCAAGCTGGCACTGGAAAAACACCTAAAGTCAGTTCCTGATCAGCAGGGCTGTGGCTCGTACGTTGGTTTGCGTGCAGCCAGCAGCAACAGCCTGGTTGATCAGGCTCTGATCCACCAGGAGGCCTGGTCACAGACCGGGCCGCGGGGGCGTTGACCCCCGGAACTCTCTCCAGGTAAACACCAGGAATACTGGTAAATATATAAATTTGTGGACTGTATATTAAAAAATGATTATATATAAATTCACATACACATAACAGAAGGAAAATATATCTTAATATCACTCACCAATTTGACTGGATATTAAGTTGTATCATACTCAGAAAAACCTCACTAACTAAATTTATGAAAACACTGGCCAGAATTATACACAATCTAGAGAGCTTATCTGAGGTTCCTGGAGCTGTCTTGTCCAGTCGTATGATATCTCAAGTTATGCAGGAATGCATGTCCAACAATTTTGCCTCCTATTTGAGAAGTGTCAATCCAATTTTAACCTCTAGAGCACGAAAAATTCTTCCCATTACAACGTTTCTAATACAAAATTCAAAACCAAGATGGCGAGTCTCCTTTTTTTCGATAACATACTTCTTTTAAAAATACAATATAGGGCATCTATTTACCCATAAATTACCGTATTTCCGGAAAATATATACAGTATTTTCCACAAGCAGTAAGTCAAACCCTGCTGGAAAATATTGAACCTGGTGAAGAGGCTCAAGGGCTACGAAGGTCGGGACGTGTACGTCGCCCACCTAAGAGTTTGGGAGATTACTGTCTCTGATATTTTAGAAGGGGGAGATTGTAGTGATACTGTTCCTGTGGGGAGCAGCAGCAGGATAATACTGCACCACCTCTCGGGGCCCTTAACAACAACAGTTTGGTGTGTGTCATGGGCGCCAACACATGGTGTGTGATTCTCTTCTCTTCTATCCATATATTAGTGATGCAGATTACATGGTGAGTTTAAATATGTGGCCTGTAGTTATAACTTTTCTCTTGACATATGCAAGACATCACCATCCCTGTAGAAGCCGTTATTAGATGTACTAGTCATTATATTTTGTTGCAGAAGTACTATGAAGATTCTATATTCAATAAAGCCTAGAGATAAGGCCTGTGTTTCTATCACAACAGAGCACCTGAGAGGAATCGACAAGGTGGACAGAGAATGTCCCAGAGACGGGACACAACAACAAGAGGTCACACTTGGAAGGTGAAGACTCAGTTGAATCACAGGGATGTTAGAAGTATTTCTTTAGTTACAGAGTAGTCAGGAAGTTGAATAGTTTGGGAAGCGATGTAGTGGAGGCAGGATCCATACACAGCTTTAAGAAAGGTTTGATAAAGCTCATGGAGCAGGAAGAGTGACCCAGTAGCGGCCAGTGAAGAGGTGGGGCCAGAGGCTGTGGCTCGAGCCCTACAACCATAACTAGGTGAGTACACACACATATATCAGTAACAACACTGCCACTAGCCAAAGATTAGAACCTATGTCATTTTGGCCCACCTCATGGTGAGCGAAAATCACACATGATGCTCTAACCCACAGGAACAAGCAATCCTACAAGAATCACACACCTAGCAGAGCTAGGTGTTTTACCGTGATCTGAGGACATACGGTGGTGTGGGTGCCTCTGAGTTAATTTTATTCCACTCCCCGTTTGGTGTACTAGCCTCCACGAGCAGTATTTTATATTATTGTAATCATGATATAACAATGGTTATAAATGACCATAATTTTTAAAGGGGTGGACCGGTAAGCCAGCGGAAGGCCTCGGTCAGATGACCAAAAGCTCCAAAGGCGGGTCATCATCTGACTAAGACCCGCGTCAGGAAACATTTGTCCTGTTTCCTGACGAACCTTACCTAACCTAACCTGTAATCATGATCAAGTGATTTTCGCTCACCATGGGGCTGGCTAAAAACGACATGGGTTCGAATCCTCGGCTAGTCGCAGTGCTGTTATTGATTAAATACCCCTTGTTCGTGGTTGCAATAATATATATATTGCTCATGGAGGCTAGTACATCAAACGGTGAGGAGAAATTAGCTCTGAAGCACCCACACCATCAAATGTTCTCGGATCACATTACAACACCTAGCTCTGCTGAGTGCGTGATTCTTGTAGGAATGTATGGTCCCGTGGGTTAGAGCACCAACCTGCTGCTACTGTTTGGTGGCGCTACTTGCTGCATAAGTCATTCCAATTTCTTTTTCTCCATTTATTGTTTTAACTTGCTTGCTTTTAGCCCTAGCCATGGTTCCAATGAATAAAAGAAAATACTTCTCATTATGTAAAGCACCTACACAGTACATTATCCATTAAAGATAAGGTGGCTTTGAAGCCACTGTCGGTTGCCATGAGCTCAGTATCATGATGCAGAATATGCTTTATTATAATATCAAAACTACAGCTTATTTGCCTATCACAATTGATCTAATATGACATAAGAAACAATGTAAATAACATAAAACATGTTAAATACTCCAGAATGAATAATATTTGGCATAACACCGAGCAGTTCGACAGAGTTATGAAGAGGATATGGTAAACAAATACCATTCTCCTATCCTTGTCTTGGTGGCTTATATTAGAGAAAACGGAGTATAGCACAGGGCTAACTATGATATACACTCGTACTCCATAAACATGAAACAAAAGTTATTTTCTCTCTATAGATTATCACACATAGCAGCATATGTGTAGAGAACCTAGGATAACCCCAAAAAAGTCAACGTGGCTTATTTCTAGTACCTGGCTTGGGTTAGCCATATATTATTGTGGGTGTTATCCTGGGACACTGACCTAATTTTCTTGAAATACTCGGCATAACAAGCGGCTTTCTATACAGTAGTATGTCGCTGATGTCAGCTAGGCCTGTATACCTTGTACATGTACGTGTAGTAAATATTATTATTATTATTATTATTATTATTATTATTATTATTATTATTATTATTATTATTTTCTCAGTTGTTTGCTGGGTTATCTTATTCAAACTTGGACAATGTATGCTGGAAAGATACTTCATGTACACCAAAAATGAAAGAAATCAGACCATAAATAGCGGAGTTCACTTCTCAGCCATTAGCGGCCGCTTAGCGGTATATTTTTGTATGGTTGTTATGGTTATATTCTCATTTTTTCGGTCTCATTTGATAGAATGAAAGATATATTACAGAAATAGATATGATTTTGATTGCTTTCATGACGAAAAGTACATTGAAATTGCGCTCACAGTAGCGAAAATGTTCTATTCTTTAGCGAAGCTCAAGAGTAAACAAATGACGTCACTGTCCAATACCTAAGTAAGTAAGTTTATTCAGGTATACACAAATACAGTTACATAGAATTATCATACATAGCAGCATATGTGTAGATAACCTAGGATAACCCAAAAAAGTCAGACAGAGTGACTTATTTCCATTGGGGTCCTTTCACCTTATTATTATAATATAAAGATTATAATATTTTCTTATTATTCTATAATGAAGATAACATCATATTATCACACTAAAAAGACTATCTACTACACGAGGGTCATTAAGACTATCTACAATAAGAGGGTCATTACTAGGAATAAGGTAAAATTTACACGTATGTTAACATAAAAATAGAAACGCATTGCCCTCCCTTTCTGTAGCTACATTCATCAGACACCTTTTGGCAGTCTTCTTGAACTGGTTCATGCTATGACTGGCTTTGACATGTGCAGGCAGTCTGTTCCATTTCTTTATTGCTGTACAATAAAAGGTGTTTGAAGCCTGGCCAATGACTGTGGGTACTACAAAGTTGTGCTCTCACCCCCTAGTACTATGATTGCTTTGGTTCCCAACCTTGACAAAATTGACAGCAAGATATTCTGGACACTGTTTGTGAGCAATTTTATAAACATGATTTAGCTTCAGTTGTTTTACTCTGTCTTCAACATTCAACATATCCAACTGCTGTAATTCATCCTGGCCTACATGTTCTCTTGGTCCCAGCCCCAGGATGAATATTACGATTTTGTTCTGGGTGATTTGCAGTCTATCTTTCAGTTTTTTCGTCAAGGCAGAGTACCATGAAGAGCAAGTGTAATCCATATGGCAGTGTATAAGGGCTAGACATAGGGTCCTGCGAGCCTCAGTAGGTAGACACTGTGCTTGTCTATGCAAGAACTTCAGTCTGGCATTTGCTTTCTTTACTACACTGTTCCCTAACAATTCTCCTGACATGCATGGGTCAAAGGGGATTCCCAGATATTTTACTGATGAAACCAAAGTGATGGGCTCCCCATTACACTGGACATTAAAATTATTTACCCTTCTCAGTTTATGTTTCATGCCAAAGAGAATGGCTTCAGTTTTCCCGAGGTATAATGATAGTTTGTTGTCTACTAACCATTTGGTGCAGGACTCCAGTTCCAGTGTTAAAACATTAGCTATATCTTTTGGGTCTTTACCTGACACTAACAGGGCACTGTCATCTGCATACAGTAGGAGTTTGCACTTGACACTGATAGGCATGTCATTGACATAACATAAGAATAATAAGGGACCCAGAATACTACCTTGGGGAACTCCACATGTTATCGGCAGGGGTTCTGATTCCGTTTTGTTGATTTTGACTATTTGACTCCTGTTGCTAAGGTAGGACTTAAACCAGTCTACAGAACCTATACCAATAGCTTGAAGTTCCTTACATAATATATTGTGGTTGACAGTATCGAAGGCCTTTTGCAGGTCTAAGGTTACCATACCTATGAGGTTCCCCTTTGACATTTCAGTTCTCAGGTAATCCATCAGATTAATTAGGGAGGTGTCGGTTGAGTAGGATCTTCTAAAGCCCGATTGATAGCTACGGAGAATGTTGTTGTCATTAAGGTACTTAACTACTTGAGAGTACACCGCCCTCTCTAGAATTTTAGATATTATACTGAGTATATTAACAGGCCTATAGTTGCTGACATCAGACCTACTATTTTTCTTGAAGATAGGAGTAACTCTGGCCTCCTTGAACCCCTCCGGTACAGTATTAGTGGTGATTGATAGATTTATTATGTGAGCAATAGGATGACAGTTCAGAAGCACCATCTTTTAGGAACTTAGACGGGATGTTATCAGGGCCTGTGCTCTTAGTTGGGTTTAACCTGCTTAGTTCTTTTTGAATAAAGTCTTGAGATACACCTACTAGTTGACAACTGTTTGGGGTTACCCCTTTGTTGGTATAGTATGTTTGAAACTTATCAGAGTCTGTGTTAAAGGTATTTGATGCAGCTGGTAGTTTACTTACTAATGTTGATGCAACAGATGTGTAGTAGGAATTAAAGCAATTTGCCACCTTAGATGTTTCGTGGCATACCTCATTATCGATAGTGAGTACTATGTTAGACCTATCTACTGGCTTATGGCTATACCCCAACTGTTTTAGTTGTTGTCTCCTTGTGGCTTAGTGCTTCTTTTTTGATTATAATAATAATTTAGTTGTTGCCAGAGCTTTCTGGGGTTATGCTTATACTCTTCAATTTTTGAGCAATAGTTCTTTGCCTTTGCTCCTTTTATAAGTCTCTGTACTCTGTTCCTCACCCTTTGGAATTCATTTAGTGCTGCAATATCCTGTCTGTTTGCTTTAAATTGTTTTAGCAGCTGGTCTCTGAATTTCATATTATCTAATATCTCAGTAGTCATCCAGGGTTCAGTTCTTCATTTAATCCTAACCTCTCTAACTGGTGCAATATTATCAAGGATGATAGTGAACATTGTTTTGAATTTTTCCCAGGCCCCTGTCCACCTGCCAGTCTAAATTCCAGTACGGAGTCAAGAATGGATTGACATTATTTATACAATTATTACAATAATGCAGTAGTCTGCATATAAGTAAATCTTCTATTTTTTTGTGAACAAAAATTCCAAATGGTAAGCAAGAGTAATATAAGAGGGGCCTGTAGCCGTGACTAATGAACAGAGAAATTGTTACTTTAGTGCCAGGAATGTCTGCATTGTTTATTCTGGATCCTATTTTGAAATTGGCATCTTGAAATTTGTGTGAAATCAGCCAAATTGCCAATTTCTGACCACTTTATTGGGTAGTTGAAATAAGTGAATGGGCGGTTTCTTGTACTCAGTTGACTAGAAGTAAATAAGTTTATTCAGATTGTAATAAAGTTGGTAGAATTACTGACAATATGTAAAGTAAAAGGACACAAGTGCAACTAATGTGACATTTTATTGTGGCAACGTTTCGCTCTCCGGGAGCTTTATCAAGCCATTACGTAATGGCTTGATAAAGCTCCCGGAGAGCGAAACGTTGCCACAATAAAATGTCACATTAGTTGCACTTGTGTCCTTTTACTTTACAAGTTTATTCAGGTATACACAAATACAGTTACATAGATTATCATACATAGCAGTGTATGTATAGAGAACCTAGGATAACCCAGAAAAGTGAGACAAAGTGACTTATTTCCAGTACTTGGCTTGGGCTTGCCATATATGATTTTTGGTAAATATTTTTTTTTCTCAGTTGTTTGTTGGGCTATCTCGTTGAAACTTGGGCAATGTATGACGGAAAGATGCTTCTTAACGTACGACAAAAATAAAAAAGACGGACGATAAATAAGGGAGTTCACTTCTCAGCCATTAGCCGCCTCTTTGCAGTATATTTTCGTATGTTTTTTATGGTTGTATTCTCATTTTTTGGACTCATTTGATAGAATGGAAGATATATTACAGAAATAGACATGATTTTGATTGCTTTCATGACGAAAAGTACCTTGAAATTGAGCTCAAAGTAGCGGAAATGTTCGATTTTTGCCGATGTTCAATGAACTGTGTAAGTCAAGTTGGTTAATTTTATTAAGTGTATTCCAACCTAACCACTCTGTAATTCGGCAAACTCAGTAATCCGGTACACTACAGGTCCCAATGATGCCGGATTTGTGAGGGAGGACTGTTTATATTTGTTTTTAGGACTTGAGTCCTGGAGGTGGGAAGTACAGTGCCTGCACTCTAGAGGGGTGGGGATATTTGCTGTTTCAAGGGTCATCTTAACTTTCGTATCTATGCACCTTTGGCAAGACACTGATAGTGTGAATGATGGTGAAAGTGATTCTTTTTCTGGTCACCCTACCTTAGTGGGAGATAGTGTGTTAAAAAAATTAGGTACAGTATGTAGAATTGTAAATTAAATTATATTTAAATTTTTTTCAGTTTAAGAGCCTATCTATCTCTCTTTTCAGATGCACAAGTTGTCCAGTTTCCAGAAAACTCTTGCTATCAATTCGGTACAAAATAATTCATATGAGAAGTCTTACCATGGCTGCCAAAATTCTAGGAGGTAGCGCACAAGAAAATATTACAAAAATTAAAAAGGCTTTCTTGGATGGTGTGAATACTGTTCAGCCACATGAACTTATTGGAAAATCCATAAAACAAGACACAGATAAATTGTTTATTAATGGTACAAAATATGACCTTCACCATAATGTATATGTTATTGGATTTGGAAAAGCTGTTATTGGAATGGTGAAGCCCATTCAGTTAGCCCTGGTGACATCAGATGGTGGGTCCCACCTGAAGGGAGGAATTGTAAGTGTTCCACTTGGAATTCAGAAATCACTAGCAGATAAACCACATATGCTACCAAATGAGTGCTCATGCCTTGAGATTTTGGAAGGAGCCAAAGACAATATACCAGATGAAGCTGCATTTGCTGCAGCAAAAAAAATAGTTTCACTATTAGAGAAATTAAGCGAGGAAGACCTTTTATTAGTTTTGATATCAGGTGGAGGCTCAGCTCTCCTGCCATATCCAATTCCTCCTCTTTCATTAAATGAGAAAAGTGAAATGACTAAATCACTGAGCCGTGCAGGGGCAACTATCACTGAGCTCAATACAGTGCGAAAAGAACTCTCTTTAACAAAGGGCGGGGGACTAGCAGAATTAACAAAAGCAAGGATTGTTTCTTTTATCCTGTCAGATATTATCAACAACCCCCTTGATATGATTGCTAGTGGGCCAACTGTGCCTAACAGGGATACTCCTGGAGCTGCTGAGAAGATTCTTAAAAAGTATAATATATCAACTAAAGATTATGTTAAGAAAATTATTCAGAGGAAAAGAATACATTCTTCAATGTTAGAATTTCCACATGTCATTAACCATATTATAGGAAGCAATGAAACAGCCTTACTAGGTGTTGAAGCTTCATTATCCTCTCAGACTAGCAGTCCTTGCCTTTCATTAATCCTCACATCATCCCTTAAAGGTGAAGCTTCAAAAATTGGTACAAAAATGGCAGAATTAGTAGTAGCCATAACTCAGATATTATGTGGTAGTGAGGATGAGCTATGTGATGAATTACTCTTGGATTTGTGTGTCACTGTTGATAAAAAGAAAGCTATCACAGAAACCTTGCAAAATAGTTCTGAAATAAAGTGTCCCATATGGCTAATATTTGGTGGTGAGACCACTGTTACTGTCCAAGGTTCAGGTCGAGGAGGAAGAAATCAAGAGATGGTCCTTTCTACTAGTGTGGCTCTAGAGGAGGTAATGATTAAGTCTTCCTTTACTGTTCTATATTTCTTATGTTATTTTTAGAACATTTTCATTCTTCACTTTCTGTTCAGATTATTTTAGTTATTGGTCTAACATTTTCTGTCTACAGCCTTTTTAATTTATTCTCTCCAGCAGCTTCCATGTCTTAAGGGGGTTTCCTTATGTTAAATTTTCCTTAAACATTTCAGTTTCAGTTAAATTTGCATTAAAAAATAACTTGAACAAGAATGTGAAACATTTGAAGAATTACATGAGTTGGTACATACTCACATGAGTGTAACATATCAAAAATTGTACAGGTCGACCATCACTAATCCGGCAATCAGTTATCCGGTTCCATCAGTAATCCGGCACTAATTTCGGTTAGCATAATTTCAGATTTCATCATTATCCTGACTCAGATCATTATACTGACTCAAATATCATCAGTATACTGACTCAGAAATTGTGCAGATGGTTGTAAATCCACAGCAGCAAGCCAGTGGAGGAGAAAACAGTGATGAAAATGAGGAAGATGCAGCAGAACGAATCTTTACTGATAGTTAACTATGTGTATTCTAACCTAACCACTCTGTAATCCAGCAAACTCACTAATCCGGCGCACTAGAGGTCCCAATGATGCCGGATTAGTGATGGCTGACCTGCAATATGCAAATCGTTACTTGCATTTCAGGAGCTGCGAGGATCAAAATTTGTTGGAGAAATCATGTTTTTGTCTGGTGGAACAGATGGCATTGACGGTCCTACTGATGCAGCTGGAGCCTTCACATACTGGTGCTCCTCAAACTCTGGCATTAAGTAAATTAAATATTATTTTCTACTGTATTTAGTTCAACTGAATGGCTAACAGTTTTTAGAAACTTGTATTTAAATTGGCTAGCTTATTTAGAATTACTTTAAGATATATTTATCATGGGCTATATACAGTAACATAATTTTTCAACTTAAGTGTTTTATTATCAGTGTTTTATTAAAATAAGATGAAAATCAAGATAGGTGCAATATCCAGTGGCTTTATCAATAGAAATTCAAGGACATGAATGAAAGAAAATAGAACTATATACAAAAGATGAGGTAATTAGTCCTGCAGCCTTGGAGTTGGTGTGAAGAACACCGTAGTCTATATTTCATTTTTTTAAGTGTTTAAAAACTCGTCAAATAAATAAATTTATTGAATTAGAAATGATTTCAAAATTATTATTCTTAACCCTTAAACTGTCCAAACGTAGATCTGTGTTCATTGGTGTGGTGCTCCAAATATTTTGAGAAATAATTTTTTTTTTTTTTTTTTGAAATGAAGAGCGCATTTTTCTACATGTTATAGGATAAAAAAAAAAAATTAGGGTCAGTACTTGCCGAGATATAAGACAGTGAAGTTGGCTCTGGATGCTCACCTGACGGGAACACTGACTCCTTCCGCTTGCAGAAGTATTGCTAATATACCTTTTTTTCTCGTTTTTATTTTAATTTATATACGTATTTTTTATGTTCTGATAATTACAATTTATGATAGTTTTTGTGATTTCAAAGCCAGTCTTTGTTATGACACTAATATTAGCTACTAAATAGTGCTCAAAGAGTCACAGTCACATTAAGAGGTGAACATTTACACCTGCCTGGGTTATTTACTATTGTCTAGAAATATATACAAAGTATTTATAGGTCCCAGCAATGTTTTAGATACCCTGGCGTATACCTTGAAGCATGGTGTTATGAAAGGCATCCCTATACCGTTGACAGCCCAGTGACATTTCATAAATGCCCACTGCTCCAGCTAACCCTTGCTGTATTTGTTATCACTGTTACACACAAACATGTCTTGTCTCTCTGTCTGTCTATCTGTCTGCCTGTCTGTCTCTGCTTATCTGTCTTTTTGTCTGCCTGGAGCATACGTATGTGAAACTCCTTGAAGAATGGTGTTATGACAACTGTTGACAGCCCAGTGACATTTGATAAATAGGGGCTCATGGGTGCTTGGGGAACCCTGGCTTTATTTATTTTCACTGATACACACAAACATGTTTGTCTGTCTGTCTATTTGTCTATCTATCTATCTGTCTGTCTTTCTTTGCCTGGAATTTTTGGGTTATCCTAGGTAATTTACACTATGTATAATAACTGTACTTATGTGTGCATGTGAGAGAGAGACAGATAGACAGAGATATAGACAGAGAGAAGCCAAAGCCAGCCACCCAGCTGACCAGCCTGCCAAATACATAAGAACATATGAAGGAACACTGCAGCAGGCCTACTGGCCCATGCAAGGCAAGTCCATTCCTCCCCAGCTTAGACCAATGACCCACCTAGTCAGGTCACATCCACTGAAGGAAGGAGCATGACATCAGACCTAGTAGCACAAGCTAGTCAGGTACAACTCACACCCACCCACACTCACTCATGTATTTAGCTAACTCTCACTGTATTTATCACTGTTACACACAAACATGTCTGTCTGTCTATCTGTCTGTATCTGTCTGCCTGTCTGTCTCTGCTTATCTGTCTGTCTGCCTGGAGTATAGTATATGAAACTCCTTGAAGAGTGGCATTATGACAAGTGTTGACAGCCCAGTGACATTTGATAAATGGGCACTCGGGGATGAACCCTGGCTTTATTTGTTTTCACTGATACACACAAACATATCTGTCTGTCTATCTGTCTATCTTTGCCTAGAATTTTTGAGTTATCCTAGGTAATTTACACTATGTATAATAAATGTACTTATGTGTACATGTGAGACAGAGATATAGATAGACAGAGATATAGACAGATAGAGATATAGACAGAGAGACAGCCAAAGCAAGCAAGCCAGCCAGCCTGCCGAATACATAAGAACATAAGAAAGAAGGCCTACTGGCCCATGCAAGGCAAGTCCATGTCACCCTCCTCCCCAGGCTTAGACCAGTGACCCACCTAGTCAGGTCACATCCATTGAAGGAAGGAGCATGACATCAGACCTAGTAGCACAAGCTAGTCAGGTCCAACTCACACTCACCCACACTCACTCATGTATTTATGTAACCTATTTTTAATTTTCTATTAACCCTTTGACTGTTTTGGTTGTATATATACGTCTTACGAGGTACCATGTTTGACGTACATATCCTCATAAATTCTAGCGGCTTCAAATCAAGCAGGAGAAAGCTGGTAGGCCCACATGTGAGAGAATGGGTCTGTGTGGTCAGTGTGCACCATATAAAGAAAATCCTGGAGCATGCAGTGTGTGAAACAAAATTATTTGGTGATGCTGCAGTGGAGCGGGGTTCAATTACATGTATAGACATCTTCGGAGGCTTCTTACTTTATTTGCAAAGTCGTGGTGGGTACACAGGTTTGTGTGTTGTGCCCATGGCCCGAGAGGGCCATGGCCACGAGGGAGAGAGGGAGTAGACTGTTGACTGCTAGGCCGCTGAGTGAGTGAGGGTGAGTGGGACCAGCGTCCCACTGACCTGGGCAGGCCGAGAGAGGACAGCACCTGAGTGCCGCGAAATATGAAATAAGCTGGCAGACAGCATAGGTTGTCTGTGCAGACAGTACAGGCTGTCTACATTTGCTCGGCCACCTACCTCGCATCGTCCCGACGCGACAATACTGGTGGTAAAAAACTCGGTCTCTCTCTCGTAGGAACAGGGCACAGAACACAAAATAAAAACATGTATATACATATGGACATGGAAAAAAAAAATTTCCTACAGGGAGGGAAGAAAAAAACATGTGGGGTGTGCTAAACAATGTGGTCAAAGGCAGTGAGCGTCGAAGGGTATCACTGCATGCCTTCCTGTGTCTGGACAGATACTGCAACACAGGAGACATTGCTGCGGCTAAACTGTGACGTAACAGGGTACAGTCTCCTCTAGAACGGTGAAGCAGTCATCGTAGGAGTCACTGCAGGTTTCACTCAACCTGGGGCATGACATTCTGGTGCCCTCGAGTGAGGCGTCGTCAAAACTTGGGAACTGGGCAGGACTTCTTCTGGCAAGTGACTCAGGAGGACATTTCTCGACTGGTACTGTCGCTGGGCTGTCACTGCCGGTGAGCGTGGAGTGAGTTGTGGAGCGAGTCGTGGCAAAGACAACTGGGTGAAACATCTGGGAGTCGTAACATCATACACCAGACTGCAGTGAGCGAGCTAGCAGTCAAAGTGACATCATCTTTGTGCAGGAGCTCACTGAAGCTTGACACGAGGCTGACACAGTGCCTGCTGACAGGGCTTAAACTGCGGCTTGACAAGTGTCATTCTCTCGGCAGTTGGAGTTATAGCAGAGGTTAGTCTAAGCGTCCCCAGACTTGTTTCTCTACATATAACTGCACTCTGAAGGTCTGGAGGTGAAGTGAAACAAATCTCGATGGGAATTGTAGCAGATACGATTCTGCAGAACACCTATGAGCGACGAGCATAAGAGCTTTCTGTACATGGGGCTCATACGCTCAGGGCTGACTAATATCAGCTGTCAAACGCGCTGGTCACACTGGGTGACAACACAAGGGTGCTACTCTGGGGTCTGGGCTCAAGACCACACTGGACACATGGAAACTTTACACACACCCACGGTACATGCGGTACAACATGGCTTAAACTAGCAAATGATGCGTTTCTATGCACAAAACTGACACTAAGCCATACACTAACATATGAGAACACTGACTGAAAGGAATTAACTAACACAGGACATATATCTCTCAATCTTCTCGACAATACTGACATAATTACTGAAACACTCAATGTGACATCATGTGATGTCAGGCGTGACATCGCGAGGTGACGTCAGGCAGACATCAGCATGTGGCCTGGGATGTCTGGCTCAGTAACTCAGGTGGCTCGTAGATCCATGTGGTTTCGTCCACATCCCACGTGGCGTCGGGATCCACGAGGCGTCGTGATCTATGTGGCATGCTGATCCACGTAGCTTCGAGTGACCTTGGGCACTCGGATACACAGCTCTGGCAATGAATTCACATGGAAAACAGCAGAAAACACAGCAGAGGGAGTGAGCACATAGTGGTGGTAGGCGGGTGAGGTGTGAGTGAGGCAGGAACCTGGCCACTTCCTCCTCTCCCACCCACAAACACGTGGAGAAACTCACACTGGATGCAGAAATCACCACAAAACTCACCTCTGGTTTGCTGAAATAGCTGTGCTGAGCTGAACAACAACAGCAGAACATACAAGAGGCACTGAACACGTGACTTGAGAAACAGCGTGGGACGCTGTGGTGTGGGGTCACTGGGACGCCACTTACAGTTCTCGAAGAAATTTGGCAAAGTTCGGCTAGATCCTGCTTGTACCTGTGTCTGGATGCTGAAACGTGCAGACATGACATCAGGATAACTCGTTGAGAGATGGATGCTTCTAGTGTAGGGTGATGAAGTGAACACAACTTCATTCCCCTCCCCGGCAAACACAACCGCTGCGACTACCGCTGTCCACCAATGTTTTATAGCCCGTTTGTTTGGTGCTGCTGGAAGCGGAGTGGGGTTCAATTATAGTCATCTTCGGAGGTTTCTTACTTTATTTGCAAAGTCGTGGTGGGTACACAGGCTTGTATGTTGTGTCCATGACCACGAGGGAGAGAGGGAGTAGACTGTTGACTGCTCCTAGGCCGCTGAGTGAGTGAGGGCGAGTGGGACCAGTGTCCCACTGACCTGGCCAGGCTGAGAGAGGGCAGCACCTGAGTGCCGCAAAATATGAACTAAGCTGGCAGACAGCATAGGCTGTCTGTGCAGACAGTACAGGCTGTCTACAAGTGCATAATGAGAAAAAAAACTCCGACCGTTTTTTAATTAAAATGCCGACTTTGTTGTCTATTTTCATTTAGTATTTATGGTTGTATTCTCGTTTTCTTGGTCTCATTTCGTCAGTGGTCAGTCGTCACGTGAGGTCACAGACCCTGAGCTGCTTTGGGGATTAGCGTGGACGGTTACAAAGCATGGCTTGCTTCTGCAGTGTTTTAAAAATTGAGGTTGGAGAGTTGAAGGAGGAGGTCTTGCTTCTCCAGGAGGAGATTAGGAGGCTGAAGGTCCACCTCAATGGGTCTGGGAGAGAGTGTGAGGTGGCTGGAGTTGTGGGGAATGAGGCTTCTAGCAGTGAGGTGCAGTCTGTCTCTCGCTGTGAGGAGGCTGTAGGTGGGGAGGTAGCAACGGCTACCAGCAGTGAGGTGCAGTCCAGCACCTGCTACAAGTGACAAGTGGTAACTGGTAATGGGAGGAGAATCAGAATAAGGAAAGTTAAGAGTGAAGATCTGAAGGTAGGAAATCGCTTCTCTGTTCTTCAGGATGAATGTACTTCAGTGACCAGTGAAGGTAAGGGTACTACTGCCCTTGCTAACAGAGGTAAGCACATTCTTGTGGTTGGTGACTCTCAGGTAAGATATATTGACCGTGCTTTTTGTAATAGGAATAAGAAGATGAGAGATAGAGTGTGCTTCCCTGGAGCTGGTGTTGGGGACATAGTTAACAGGCTGGATAATATCATATCAGGTAATGGGAACAAGCCCATTATCTGTCTCATTGCTGGTGGAAATGATATTGGGAAGGGTAGGGGAGAAGAGCTGCTAGATAAGTACAGGTCAGCTATAGATTTCATTAAGTCTAAGGGAGGGGTCCCAATCATATGTAGCATCTTGCCTAGAAGGGGAGTAGGAAATGAATGGTTGTCTAGGGCAATTGGTGTAAATTGCTGGCTAGACAGATACTGTAAGGAACTTGCAATCCCATTCATTGACAACTGGAACAACTTTTATGGCAAACATGATATGTATGCAAGGGATGGGGTACATCTCTCTGGGGCTGGGGTGGTAGCACTTGCAAACTCAATTGAGAAGGCCATTGGTGAAATGCCTATGATTTTAAACTGATAGAAGATAGGCATTCAGCATGAAGTTATAAATAAAGACAATAGATCAGGTCAGCAAACAAAGGGGGACAGCAGAGGGCAGCAAGGGACTAGCTCCCTTAAGGTTTACTATACTAATAGCAGGAGTGTAAGAAATAAGATAGATGAGCTAAGATTAATTGCAAGTGCAGGAAACATAGATATTATTGCTATAACAGAGACCTGGCTCAATCTGAAAGATAGAGAGATGCCCTCTGAATGTCACATACAAGGCTATAAATTATTCCACACTGACAGGATCAACAGGAAGGGTGGTGGAGTAGCGATGTATGTCAGAGACAATTTAAATTGTTGTGTTAGACAAGATATAAAATTAGAAGCTTCGGCCACTGAATCTGTTTGGTTACAGCTTCTCGAGGGCTGAGAAAAACTAATTTTGGGTGTGATTTACAGGGCCCCAAATCTTGATAGGGAGTGCAGTAACCTTCTATGGGATGAAATTCATAAGGCATCTACATACGAAAATGTTGTGCTAATGGGAGATTTCAACTATAGACAGATTGACTAGAGCAATTTGACAGGAAATTTAAGAGTCAGGTGACTTTCTTGATATGATCCAGGATTGTTTTTTAAAACAGCTTGTGACAGAGCGAACTAGGGGAAATAACCTCCTTAACTTGGTTCTTGCTGGTAGGGAAACACTAATTAATAATCTTGAGGTTAATGATGACCTTGGGGAAAGTGATCACAAATCACTCAGTTTTAATATATCATGGAATTCCCCTAATAATGGCAATCAAGTCTCCGTCCCTGACTTTCGCTTGGCTGATTTCATAGGACTGAAAAATTACTTAGGTGGGCTGAACTGGAATGACCTGACTAAGGGTCAGGTAAGTGGTGATGGTTGCCGATATGACGTTTTCCAGGGCATAGTTCTAGCTGCTCAGTCAAATTATGTTCCAAATAGGGAAACCAGATCAAACAAAAATGATCCTAAATGGATGAACAATAGATTAAAATATCTGATTGGTCAAAAGAGGAGAGGGACAATTAAGAAACCGATATATTCAGTTAACCCTTTGAGGGTCGACAGGCCCTCTCCGAAACTCGTTCTCAGGGTCGGCCAAATTTAAAAAAAAAAAAAAATTATTTTCTCTTATGAAAAGATAGAGAATCTTTTCCCGATCATAAAGACACCAAAAGTTTGAAATTTGATAGAAAACTTACGGAATTATGCTCTCGCAAAGTTAGCGGTCTCGGCGATGTTTACGCATCGGCGATTTTGCCCACTTTGAGCCCCATTTTCGGCCAATTTCGCTGTACTAGTCGACAAAAAACATGAATATTTCGCTAGAACTCCATTTTTTCTATCGAATGGGTGCAAGAAACCACCCATTTATGAAATTCAACTATCCAGTACAGTGGTCAGAATTTAGCAATTTTGCCAATTTCACACAAATTTCAAAACATGCCAATTTCCGAATAGGGTCCAGAATAAACAAGAAAGACATTCCTGGCACTAAAATGACATTTCCTCTAGTCATTAGTCACGTCTCAAGGTCCCTCTTATATTCTTTTGCTTTCCATTTTGAATTTTTATTCTCACAAAAAATATAAGATTTACTGTTATGCTGACTACTGCATTAGTGTAAAAAATGGTATAAATATTATTGGTGCACTTGTGAAAGAATATTAGACCACCAGTTGACGTGTATTGCACGCTTGGCACGATTTGTTTACTTTTGAAGTTTGGTAAAAATCGAACATTTCTGCTATTTTGAGCTCAATTTCAAGGCACCTTTTATTGTAAAACCAGCCAAAATCATCTCAATTTCTGTAATATGTCTTCCATTCTATAAAATGAGACCAAGAAAACTAGAATACAACAATAAATACCATACGAAAATACACTGCAAAGTCACTGATTTATTCCAAAAAAATGGTCAAAGTTTTTTTTTTCTCATTATGCACTGTGCTGCAGGATTTTTTTTAGACTGTGCACACTGACCACATAGACCCATTCTTTCATATGAAGGCCTACCAGCTTTCTCCCACTAGATTTGAGGCCGCTAGAATTTATGCGTACTAGTACGTCAAAAACCCCTATGCGTAAGACGTACTAGTACGACGAAAACCCTCAAAGGGTTAAAGAGAGAAATAAAAAAGGGAATTAGAAAAGCAAAAAGAGATTATTAGGTTAAAGTTGCAAGAGAATCGAAGACTAACCCAAAAGGATTCTTTCAGGTATACAGAAGTAAGATCAGGGACAAGATAGGCCCACTCAAAAGTTCCTCGGGTCAGCTCACTGACAGTGATAAGGAAATGTGTAGAATTTTTAACATACTTCCACTCAGTTATTACACAGGAGGATACCAGCGATATTCCAGAAATGATAAATTATGTAGAACAGGACGATAATAAACTGTGCACGATTAGGGTCACAAGTGACATGGTCCTTAGGCAAATAGATAAATTTAAACCTAACAAATCCCCAGGCCCTGATGAACTGTATGCAAGGGTTCTAAAGGAATGTAAAGAGGAGCTTAGCAAACCTTTGGCTAATCTTTTCAACATATCACTACAAACTGGCATGGTGCCAGATAAGTGGAAAATGGCAAATGTGATACCTATTTTCAAAGCAGGTGACAGGTCCTTAGCTTCGAACTATAGACCAATAAGCTTAACTTCCATAGTGGGAAAATTTATGGAATCAATAATTGCCGAGGCAGTTCGTAGCCACCTTGAAAAGCATAAATTAATCAACGAATCTCAGCATGGTTTTACAAAGGGGCGTTCCTGCCTTATGAATTTATTAAATTTTTTCACCAAGGTATTTGAGGAGGTAGATCATGGTAATGAATATGATATTGTGTATATGGACTTCAGTAAGGCTTTTGACAGGGTCCCACATCAGAGACTATTGAGGAAAATTAAGGCACATGGAATAGGAGGAGAAATTTTTTCCTTGATAGAGGCATGGTTGACAAATAGGCAGCAGAGAGTTTGCATAAATGGGGAGAAATCAGAGCGGGGAAGCGTCACGAGCGGTGTTCCACAGGGGTCAGTGTTGGGCCCCCTGCTGTTCACAGTCTACATAAACGACATAGATGAGGGCATAAAGAGCGACATCAGCAAGTTTGCCGATGACACCAAAATAGGCCGTCGAATTCATTCTGACGAGGACATTAGAGCACTCCAGGAAGATTTGAATAGACTGATGCAGTGGTCGGAGAAGTGGCAGATGCAGTTTAATATAGACAAATGCAAAGTTCTAAATGTTGGACAGGACAATAACCATGCCACATATAAACTAAATAATGTAGATCTTAATATTATGGATTGCGAAAAAAGATTTAGGAGTTCTGGTTAGCAGTAATCTGAAACCAAGACAACAGTGCATAAGTGTTTGCAATAAAGCTAATAGAATTCTTGGCTTCATATCAAGAAGCATAAATAATAGGAGTCCTCAGGTTGTTCTTCAACTCTATACATCCTTGGTTAGGCCTCATTTAGATTATGCTGCACAGTTTTGGTCACTGTATTTATATCCAGAGCATTTATATCCATTCTGTAATAAATGCTCTGGAAAATGTACAAAGGAGGATGACAAAGTTGATCCCATGTATCAGAAACCTTCCCTATGAGGATAGACTAAGGGCACTGAATCTGCACTCTCTAGAAAGACGCAGAATTAGGGGGGATATGATTGAGGTGTATAAATGGAAGACAGGAATAAATAAAGGGGATGTAAATAGTGTGCTGAAAATATCTAGCCTAGACAGGACTCGCAGCAATGGTTTTAAGTTGGAAAAATTCAGATTCAGGGAGGATATAGGAAAGTACTGGTTTGGTAATCGAGTTGTGGATGAGTGAAACAAACTCCCAAGTACAGTTATAGAGGCCAGAATGTTGTGTAGCTTTAAAAATAGGTTGGATAAATACATGAGTGGATGTGGGTGGGTCTGAGTTGGACCTGATAGCTTGTGCTACCAGGTCGGTTGCCGTGTTCCTCCCTTAAGTCAATGTGACCTGACCTGACTAGGTTGGGTGCATTGGCTTAAGCCGGTAGGAGACTTGGACCTGCCTTGCATGGGCCAGTAGGCCTGCTGCAGTGCTCCTTCGTAATTATGTTCTTAAATAGAGTTGATTTTGATTGGTTTTACTATAAAAAGAACCTGAAAATGGAGCTCAAAGTAGGGGAAATGTTTGATTTTTGCCGATGTTCAAAAGTAAACAAATGATGTCATTGTCCAATAAATGTCCAACTAGCCATTCTAATATGCAGTCATGAATGGGTTGACATTATTTGTACAATTATTACAGTATTGCAGTAGTCTGCATAACAGTAAATCTTTTATTTTTTGTTTGAATAAAAGTTCAAAATAGAAAGCAAGAGTAATATTAGAGGGGCCTGGAGATGTAACTGATGAACAAAGAAAATGTTATTTTAGAGCCAGGAATGTCTGCATTGTTCATTCTGGACCTTATTTTGAAATTGTCATATTTTTTAATTTTTGTGAAATTGGCCAAATTGCAAATTTCTGACCACATTATTGGGTAGTTGAAATCGGTAAATGGGCAGTTTCTTGTACTCAATCAATAGAAAAAACGGAGTTCTAAAGAAATAGCTATAAGTTTGGTCGACTGGAACAATGGAATTAGCCAAAAATAGGGTTCAAAGTGGGCGAAATCGCAGATTTGTAAATATCGCCGAGGTCGCTAACCTTGCGAGAGCGTAATTCTGCCAGTTTTCCATCAAATTTCGTTTTTTTTGGTGTCAATTACAATCGGGATTTTCCTCTATTATTTCATAAGAAAATTTTTTTTTTTTTTTTTTAAATTTTGCGACACCAGGAGACACCTCAGGATTGGGGGTTGCGACAGTCAAGGGGTTAAAATGGGAATGTTAATACGACATGGCATCAATGAATCCCTGGTGTTTGCCACACTATTTGTTCGAGCTGGCGCTCAGTTGAACTGGTGTTTCCCACAAGGTATAAGTGCCCCCAGATTTTTTAATAGCGCACATGAGTGCCCCAACCCATTTTTCTGTCTAGGTGACTCGAGCCTATTTGCCAAATTTAAAGGAATGAAAAAAAAAAATTTTAAATTACATTTGGAGCACTATGCGGCAAACATATTTTAATTTTGGGACAGTTTAAGGGTTAAATAAATAATATGAAGTTTAAGAAAAAGAATTTTTTCCAAAAAATTTTGAATAAATTTGCCCAAATAAAAATTAAAATTCCAAATTTTAATTGGATTTGATTGAGTTTTGGTATTTTCTACTTACTTACACTTTTGGCACACTCACAGACCCGCAATGATATTTTATACATAATCTAGGTTTTTTTCCTTTTTTTAATGCTCTTGTTCTTTTTTTTTCTTCTATTGTCCATGGGGAAGGGGAAAAGAAACTTTCCCGAAAAACCATGCGTGTCGTATGAGGCGACTAAAAGCCGGGAGCTGGGCAGTAACCCTTTTCCCGTTACAATTACTAAAAAAAAGGGAAAAAGAAAAACTTTATAAAAAATGGGTTTCTTAAAGGCGTGGATGTAGTGCGGTGACAGAAACAATTTATTGCTGATTTATGAATGAAAAAAAGTTGGATGTCCTGGCCCTAAAACGAAACAAAAAGGGGGGGGTAGGAGATTCAGTGGGGGGAAATAAATGGGGTTAAATCGGGTTCTGGAGAGTTAGAGCAAAGGGGGGTAGCAGAATGTTTTAAAAGATCAGTTATGGAAGGGGAAAAGAGAATATGAAGTGTAATTCAGAATTATGGGATTAAAGTCAAGGTTGGATGCGAGAATGGGTCATTTTTAAGGTTTATGCACCTGGGAAGAGGGAATGCGAGGAGAGAGAGAGATTTTGGGAGATGTTAAATGAAGTATAGGAGCCCTTTTAACCAAATGGGGTAATTGTGGTGGGGGGCTTGAAAGCTAAAAAAGGGAAACTTTTAGGAGGGTGTGGTAGGGAAATTTGGGGTGCCAGGTGTAAATGATAAAGGGAGCCCTTTGATTGAAATTTGTATAGAAAGGGGTTTAGTTATAGGTAATACATATTTTAAGAAAAAGAGGATAAATAAGTATACACGATATGATGTAGGGCGAAATGACAGTAGTTTGTTGGATTATGTATTGGTAGATAAAAGACTGTTGAGTAGACTTCAGGATGTACATGTTTATAGAGGGGCCACAGATATATCAGATCACTTTCTAGTTGTAGCTACACTGAGAGTAAAAGGTAGATGGGATACAAGGAGAATAGAAGCATCAGGAAGAGAGAGGTGAAGGTTTATAAACTAAAAGAGGAGGCAGTTAGGGTAAGATATAAACAGCTATTGGAGGATAGATGGGCTAATGAGAGCATAGGCAATGGGGTCGAAGAGGTTGGGGTAGGTTTAAAATGTAGTGTTAGAGTGTTCAGCAGAAGTTTGTGGTTACAGGAAAGTGGGGTGCAGGAGGGAAGAGGAGCGATTGGTGGAATGATGATGTAAAGAGAGTAGTAAGGGAGAAAAAGTTAGCATATGAGAAGTTTTTACAAAGTAGAAGTGATGCAAGGAGGGAAGAGTATATGGAGAAAAGAGAGAGAAGTTAAGAGAGTGGTGAAGCAATGTAAAAAGAGAGCAAATGAGAGAGTGGGTGAGATGTTATCAACAAATTTTGTTGAAAATAAGAAAAAGTTTTGGAGTGAGATTAACAAGTTAAGAAAGCCATGAGAACAAATGGATTTGTCAGTTAAAAAGGAGAGGGAGGAAGTTATTAAATGGAGAGTTAGAGGTATTGGGAAGATGGAAGGAATATTTTGAGGAATTGTTAAATGTTGAGAAGATAGGGAAGCTGTGATTTCGTGTATAGGGCAAGAGGAATAACATCTTGTAGGAGTGAGGAAGAGCCAGTTGTGAGTGTGGGGGAAGTTCGTGAGGCAGTAGGCAAAATGAAAGGGGGTAAGGCAGCCGGGATTGATGGGATAAAGATAGAAATGTTTAAAAGCAGGTGGGGATATAGTTTTGGAGTGGTTGGTGCAATTATTTAATAAATGTATGGAAGAGGGTAAGGTACCTAGGGATTGGCAGAGAGCATGCATAGTTCCTTTGTATAAAGGCAAAGGGGATAAAAGAGAGTGCAAAAATTATAGGGGGATAAGTCTGTTTGAGTGTACCTGGTAAAGTGTATGGTAGAGTTATAATTGAAAGAATTAAGAGAAGAGGAAAATGGTTTTCAGAGAAAAAGGGAGGCTTTAGGAAAGGTGGGGGGTTGGTTGGCCCAGGTGTTTACAGTAAAAACATATAAGTGAACAGTTTTTGATAAGGCTAAAGAGGTCTTTGTGGTTTTTTGGTTTTGGAAAAGGCATATACGGGTGGTAGGGGGGGCAATGTGGCAGATGTTGCAAGTGTAGGTGTGGGAGGGGTTAGGGGGGGGAAAGCAGTGAAGAGTTTTTTTCGAGGTAGTGAGGCTCAAGTTAGAGTAGTAGGAAAAAAAGGAAAATTTTTTTCCCAAAAAAAGGTAGGCCTTAACAAGGATGTTGATGTCCCGGGGGTTGGGTTAATTTTTATAGAGGGGTTGAAAGGGAAAAAGAAAATCGAGGGTCTTGGCAGGGGCGTGGAGTTAAAAGATAAAGAATAACAAAAAAGTGGGATTTGTCACAGCTGCTTTTTGCTGATGACACTGTGCTCTTGGGAGATTCTAAAGAAAAGTTGCAGAGATTGGTGGATAAATTTTGGGTTTAGGGTGTGAAAAGAAGAAAATTAAGGTAAATACGGGGAAAAGAGTAAGGGTTTTATGGGGATAAAAAAAAGTTGGTGATGAAAGATTGAATATCAGATTGGGGGAGGAGTAGGAGGGGTGAATGTATTCAATATTTGGGAGTGGACGGTCAGCGGATGGGCTATGAAAGTGAGGTAAACCCTAAAATTTGATGAGGAAAAAGAGTGAGTGGCACTTAGGGTCGTGGGACAAAGAACTTTGCCCTTGGAGGCAAAAGGGGAATGTATGAGAGTAAAAGTTTTCCCAACTCTTAAGGGTGTGAATGGGTGAAATTTTGCAGCGAGGAGAGGTGGGGCAGTGGAGTTCATGTCTGAGGGCAATGTGTGGTTGAATATAATGCAGAGAATGTAGTTTGGAAGTTAGGAGGAGGTGGGGGGATTACCAAAACTGTTGTCCAAGGGCTGAGAAGGGTTGTTGAGGTGGTTCGGCAGTAAAGAAAGGAGCGAAACAGAATGACTTCAAGAGTGTATCAGTTGTAGTGGAAGGAAGGCGGGGTAGGGGGGGCCTAGGAAGGTTTGGAGGGAGGGGAAAAAAGGGGGTTTTGTGTGCGAGGGCTTTACTTTCCGCGGCATGCGGAGCGTGTTTGTAGGAGTGAATGGAGCAAATGGTTTTTAATACTTGACGGCGTTTGGGTGTGAGCAAAAAATAACATTTTTGAAAGGGGTTGGGAAAAACCCGGGAGGCCCGGAAATTGGTCCTGGAGAGGGAAGTAAGGCCTGCCTCTGAAAGGGGGGGTGTTATTTTTGCAGTTTTTAAAACTGTAGTGTAAAGCACCCTTTTGGCAAACAGTGATGGAGTGAATGATGGGGAAAATTTTTTTTTTTTCGGGCCCCTGCCTTGGGGGAATCGGCCGGGTGTAATATAAAAAAAATAAAAATATATATTAGAGTTTGCCCCCAAAGGCTATTTTTCGTGCCCCATATCCCCCCTATGGACGGTAGACAAAAGCATATTGATACACAAAAAATCTAGGAAATAGGCCCCCAAAGGGGGTTTAACAAGAGTACATTTGATTTATTCTAAGGTTTTTTTATGTTACAAGGAATTTGGAAATTTTATTGGTATATATTTTCATTAATAAGATAGACAAAGACAAAATTTATTTCTTTGCAAAGGTTACAGTGTATAATTACATTTTATAATTTGTTAGGTACAAAGCCATTATATTGTCAGGGCATTTCAGGCAGGCTATAATCCTAATACTTAAAGAGTGGTTAATTTCTAAACATTCATTATTTTATTTTATTTTATTATTTATTTTTATTTTAATTTTATTTTTGATTTATTTTTTATCATTTCTTTAATCTGTATCTTTACATGTCACATAAGTTATTATATTGTCTGTCTCTATATTCCTCAATAAGTGGACAATTAACCCCTTGACTGTCGCAACCCCAAATCCTGAGGTGTCTCCTGGTGTCGTAAAATTTCCGAAAAAAAATTATTCTTTTATGAAATGATAGAGAATCTTTTTCCGATTGTAATGACACCAAAAGAACGAAATTTGATGGAAAACTGACAGAATTATGCTCTCACAAATTTAGCGCCCTCGGCAATATTCATGAATCGGCAATTTGCCTACTTTGAGCCCTATTTTCGGCTAATTCCATTGTTCCAGTCGACCAAACTCATAGCTATTTCGTTAGAATTCCATTTTTTCTATCGACTGAGTACAAGAAACTGCCCATTTACTGATTTCAAGTACCCAATAACGTGGTCAGAAATTTGCAATTTGGCCAATTTCACAAAAATTAAAAAATATGACAATTTCAAAATAGGGTCCAGAATGAACAATGCAGACATTCCTGGCTCTAAAATAACAGTTTCTTTGTTCATCAGTCACATCTCCAGGCCCCTCTGATATTATTCTTGCTTTCTATTTTGAATTTTTATTCAAACAAAAAATAGAAGATTTACTGTTATGCAGACTACTGCAATACTGTAATAATTGTATACATAATGTCAACCCATTCATGACTTCATATTAGAATGGCTACTTGGACATTTATTGGAAAATGACATCATTTGTTTACTTTTGAACATCGGCAAAAATCAAACATTTCCCCTACTTTGAGCTCCATTTCAAGGTTCTTTTTATAGTAAAACCAATCAAAATCATATCTATTTCTATAATATGTTTTCGATTCTATCAAATGAGACCAAGAAAATGAGAATACAACCATAAATACTATACAAAAATAAACCACAAATTTGGCATTTTAATTAAAAAAAATGGTCAGAGTTTTTTTTTTCTCATTATGCACTGCGTGCTGCAGGATTTTTTTTTTATGGTGCACACTGCCCACACAGACCCATTCTCTCACACGTGGGCCTACCAGCTTTCTCCTGCTTGATTTGAAGCTGCTAGAATTTATGAGTATACGTATATACGTCAAACATGGTGGCTTGTAAAACGTATATACACGGCTGAAACAGTCAAAGGGTTAAGCATATAGTGTTCAAGATAGTGATCAGAGGGCTGGCTGCATACTTTTCTTTGCATTTGGGTTGATCATCATATTTGTGTCTGCCAAAATGCCAGAAGTACTTGCAACCAAGCCTAAGCCAGTGCTAAGAAACTGCTATCAGGATAATAAAGGACCACGTACAAGTCATCGTACAAAACAATGAAATCAAAGAAACACGTTTGCTAGGAAAACTAGGTAGTAAACACAGTATAATGATCAGACTTCATTCATATGATAAAAGAAAGGACCTAATTAAATCAGCAATTACAATGAAAAATGGAGTGTACATAAATGAGTGTCTAACAAGAAAACGGCAAAACCTTCTGTTCAGGCTGAGAAAACTTAAACAGGAAAACAAAATACATCAGTGTTTCACGCAAGATGGGAAAATACTAGTAAGGAAAACATCAACAGGACAACAATATACCATCTCAAACGAGCATGATTTCTCTACCTTCCTTAGAAAAGCTGACATTTCTGTAACAGATTAGATAAGTGCCCTTAATACATATATACGTGTGGTGCATATAGTGTACGTTACTATTATATTGTGCATTATTATTTTTTATTTTTCATCACTAGCTAATGCCAACTACCTCCAATACTTTATACTTCTTTCTTACTGCAATTAATTGCTCATAATTTTGTGTTACAAGTCAAATCTTACTCCAAATTAATATTATTCATCGTTCTTACCTGTCCATTTAATTTTATTTACCACTACTTGTTTTAGTCACCTTTTATTGTGTTTGCAATTAGTGTATATTCCAATTACTTTTTTGCAAGTCCCAAAACTATCTTTTGCTAGCTAGTACCAACTACCTCATATTTTTTTTTACTTTTTATTGTGCAATACACTGCTCAACTTATTTAATACTACAAATCAGATCTTACTTCTAAACCAATATTATTTCATAGTGACTATCTGTCCATTTAACTTTGTTTACCATTACTTAATTTAGTCCCTTATATATTTTCTCCTTTATTTTAGCTTTATATAACTACCCTAGTTCATATATTCACAATTGTTAAAATAAAGTGCTATTCTCAGGTGCTAAAGTGTAATAAGTTCACAATTTTGCCATTATATTCCAAAACTCATTTATTTGATTACCACTTTATTGTTCACCACAACTTATATTAGTCCCTTTTATATTGTTTTCCCTAATTCTAACTTTAAAGAATTACCTTTAAAGTACTACCTACTATCATATTCCAAAGCTCCATTATTTGATCATCACTTTATTTGTTCACCACAAATTATTTTAGTCCCTTTTATATTGTCTCCTTTATTTTAGCTTTAAAAAAACTACCTTAGCTCATTTTTTTACTTTTGTTAAACAATTCAGGTGCTATTTTTTAGCTTTAGAATATTTACTTTGTTTTATACTTAATTCTAACTATAGATTCACTACAAATCTTATGATTACAAGCATTGATCCTGATACCAACCTCTTATTTAATGACTTAAATGAATCAAACAGTTACTGTAATTACTACACAGCAGAACAATCAAAGGCAATCAGAGCCAACAACAACATAACTGTCTTTAACTACAATATCAGATCTTTACGCAAGCATTACGATGACCTCATAGCATTACTAAATTCCTTGCATGCCAATATGTCCATCATTACACTAACTGAAACCTGGCTAAAGCCTGATACTACTGATGTCTATGCCATTCCTGGTTACACAGCCATACACAACTGTAGGCCAGACCAACAAGGGGGTGGCACAGCTATATACTACTCAGACCAACTAGAATGTATCACTAATACTTGCACAAGGGATGAACATGGGGAATGTATAATAGCTAAATTCAAATCCACATACCTACAAAAACCTCTCACATTGATAAACATCTACAGAGTTCCACAGTCAAACATTAGCCAATTTAGTCAAAACCTAGGAAGTATGATAACTGATGCACGCATGAACAGAGATCACTTACTACTCTCAGGTGACTTCAATATAAATCTCCTGCAAGACCAGGACCCACACGTTACTGAATTCACAAACACAATGAGTAACTGCATGTTGCTACCAACAGTAACAAAACCTACAAGAGTTACAGAGACTAGTGTTTCCCTACTTGACCACATCTGGACCAACACCATATCCCCTTTAAAATCAGGCATAATCACAGATAATACCACAGACCACTACCCTACTTTCCTCATAACAACTCTTGGTAAATTACCCCAAGACACTACTAAAGTCACCTTCAGACTTCACAATGAGGCAGCCATTAACCCTTTGACTGTCGCGGCCGTATATGTACGTCTTACGAGGTACCGTGTTTGACGTATATATACTCATAAATTATAGCGGCTTCAAATCAAGCAGGAGAAAGCTGGTAGGCCCACATGTGAGAGAATGGGTCTTTGTGGTCAGTGTGCACCATATAAAAAAAATCCTGGAGCACGCAGTGCATAATGAGAAAAAAAAAACTCCGACCGTTTTTTTTAATTAAAATGCCAACTTTGTGGTCTATTTTCGTATAGTATTTATGGTTGTATTCTCATTTTCTTGGTCTCATTTGATAGAATGGAAAACATATTATAAAAATAGAGGTGATTTTGATTGATTTTACTATAAAAAGAACCTAGAAATGGAGCTCAAAGTAGGGGAAATGTTTGATTTTTTGCCAATTTTCAAAGTAAACAATGATGCCATTGTCCAATAAATGTCCAATTAGCCATTCTAATATGCAGTCACGAATGGGTTGATGTTATTTATACAATTATTACAGTATTGCAGTAGTCTGCATAATAGTAAGTCTTCTATTTTTTGTTTGAATAAAAATTCAAAATAGAAAGCAAGAGTAATATCAGAGGGGACTGGAGATGTGACTGATGAACAAAGAAAATGTTATTTTAGAGCCAGGAATGTCTGCATTGTTCATTCTGGACCTTATTTTGAAATTGTCATATTTTTTAGTTTTCGTGAAATTGGCCAATTCCAATTTCTGACCACATTATTAGGTAGTTGAAATCGGTAAATGGGCAGTTTCTTGTACTCAATCGATAGAAAAAATGGAGTTCTAAAGAAATAGCTATGAGTTTGGGCGACTGGAACAATGGAATTAGCTGAAAATAGGGCTCAAAGTTGGCGAAATCGCAGATTTTTAAACATCGCTGAGGTCGCTAACTTCGCGAGAGCATAATTCCGTCAGTTTTCCATCAAATTTCGTTTTTTTGGTGTCATTACAATCAGGAAAAGATTCTCTATCATTTCATAAGAAAAAATAATTTTATTTTTTTTTTAAATTTTGCGACACCAGGAGACACCTCAGGATTGGGGGTTGCGACAGTCAAAGGGTTAATAACTTCACAACAGCAGTAACAAACATTGACTGGCACACTGAGCTAGAAATCTACACAGATATTGACGAATGTATTAACAATTTTCTAAAAAAGACCCAATACCTCTATAACAAGCACTGCCCTAAAAAACTAAACAGATGACAGCTAAGAGACTGAACAGTCCCTGGCTAGCACCCAGCATTCTCAAATCCATAAATACAAAACACCTATATGAAAAACAGTACAGAATGGGTCACATAACCAGAGACCAAACAAAACGTTACTCGTCAATCCTAACCAGCCTGATAAGAAGGGCAAAAAAAATGTATTATGAGAACAGATTATCCAACTTACGAGGTGATATAAAAAAGACCTGGAAAACCCTATCAGAAATTCTAGGAACAAAAAAGACATCACGAAATAGCGAAATTAAATTAGCAAAATCAGATGAACCCCAACTCCCACCAACAGAAACAGCAAACAGACTCAATGATTTCTTCTCCACTATAGGAAAAAACCTAGCCATAAAATCCCAAGCTCAGATACCCCACCAAATGACTACCTCACTGGCAACTACCCGAACACACTGTTCCTAGCTCTGACTAACCCATACAAAGTCTCCCTTATTATCAACACACTAAAAAACAAGACAGGAGATTTAAATACCTTACCACCCTTTATATACAAAAAAAGTGTCACAAGTGCTATCACCAATCATTGCAACACTCTTTAACAAATCCATTGAATCCTCTACCTTCCCTACAGTTCTCAAAATAGCAAGGGTCACCCCGATCCATAAAGGAGGAGACCAAACAGAGTTGAATAACTATAGGCCAATATCCAACTTACACCCTCTCTCAAAAATCTTCGAAAAATTAATTCATAAACGAATCTACTCCTACCTCATCTCCCAAAACATATTCAACCCCTGCCAATTTGGATTCAGGCCTAATAAAAATACTAATGATGCTATTATACACATGCTAGAACATATATACACTGCAATAGAGAAAAAAGAAGTCCCACTGGGGATCTTCATTGACTTACGTAAAGCTTTTGATACAGTTGACCATGACTTGCTCCACATAAAATTGTCACTCTATGGTATAAGAAGGCACTCCCTCAACTACCTCAAGTCATACCTCAGCAACAGAAGCCAATATGTGTACACAAATGGGGCAAACTCTTTTGCACAACCAATTACAGTTGGTGTCCTACAGGGAAGTGTCCTTGGCCCTCTTCTCTTTCTCCTATACATAAATGACCTACGAAATGCTTTGCAATTACTCAAACCCACACTATTTGCAGATGACACTACATACATCTTCTCTCACCTGAGCCCAGTCATGCTAGCCAATACTGTAATTACCAAATTACAGAAAATATCTACCTGGATGAGGACTAACAAACTTACACTAAACATTGACAAAACCTACTTCATTCAGTTTGGTAACAGAGCTACAGATGTCCCTCTTAACATAATGATAAATGGATCACCTATCACAAAGCTAACAGCGGGAAAATTCTTAGGAATCCACCTTGACAATAGACTCAAATTTCATACACATATACAACAAATTTCTAAGAAAATTTCCAAGACCATAGGTATACTATCGAAGATACGGTACTATATTCCACAGTCAGCCCTCCTGGCCCTATATCACTCTCTTATTTACCCCTATCTCACCTATGGAATTTGTGCATGGGGCTCAACAACAATTAACCATCTCAGACCACTAATTACCCAACAAAAGGCTGCAGTCAGAATGATAACAAATTCCCACTACAGGCAGCACACTCCACCAATATTCAAAACACTAAACCTACTCACCATACAAAACATCCATACTTATTACTGCACCTATTACATACATAGAACACTTAACTCTGATATTAACCCTCCCCTCAAACATCTCCTTGCCAACCTCAACAGAACACATGACCATAACACAAGGCACAGATCACTCTTTGATGTTCCTCATGTCCATCTTAGGCTATGCAAAAACTCAATGCACATAAAAGGCCCTAAAATCTGGAATTCATTACCTGTAAATATAAAAGAAACACTACCTGTTTATAAATTCAAGTCTCTTCTCAAAGATCACTTACTCACCCAAAACCAAATAAATACTGAATAACTGAACCTTATAAATTGTATATCTTAAATGTTTCTCATAATTATATCACATAAATGTTAAACCTAAGACCCAATCTAACTTTGTTATTTTTTAAATACACTACGTAAAAGAATACTCCATTCTACTGAATGTACAGCAATGCATGCAACCATATGACCTGTCTTTGTAATACTCATTTGTGTTTTATTGTTATCTGTTTACAATAATGTTTTATCACTGATTACATCATTACTTAGTTAATCTTAAGTTAATTTTAAGCCTGCCCGTAATGCTATGCATACAAGTGGCTTTGGCATGCTGCTCTTACCTGTATTTTTTTGTACCTCTGTATGTATGTTCAAATTTAAAAAAAAAAAAAAAAAAAAAAAAAAAAAAAAAAGCCTGGCCACTACAAAATCAGTCATTCTGTTCACATTGCACATCTATGTTCATGTTATAGTGGGTTATAGGAAAATCTCCCTATTTTGTAGTTTTTCAAAAAAGATTTTGCTAAATTCTATACATATTTGGAATACTGTATTTAACCCTTTCAGGGTCCGTCCCGTAGATCTACGGCTTTACGTTCGGGGTCCAAACCGTAGATCTACGTCATGAGCTCAGCTCACTCTGATAAACTGTGAGTGGTACATTTGGGCCTAGATATGAGAGAATACATCTATGTGGTATGTGTGCACCACATAAAACAGATTCTACAGCACAGTGTATAATGAGAGAAAAAAAACTGAGATCATGATTTTTCGATTAAAACAGCGACTTTGCAGTGTTTTTTCGTATGTTTTTTGTAGTTGTATTTGCGATTTCTTGGTCTCATTTGATAGAATGGAAGACATATTACAGAAATAGAGATGATTTTAATTGGTTTTAGTACTGGAAATGGCTTGAAACTGAGCTCAAAGTAGCGGAAATGTTAAATTTTTTGCCGATATTCAAGAGTAAACAAACGACCTCACACATCTAATACACACCAGCTGGTGGGTCTAATATACATTCACAAATATGGTGATGATATTTATACACTTATTACAGTACTATTGCATAACAGTAAATCTTCTATTTTTTGGTGTGAATAAACGTTCATTATGTGAATAAAAAATCAAAATGGAATTTATTTGTAAAGCCTCAAAACGTAACTAATGAACAGAGGAAACGTTAGTTTAGTTCCAGGAATACCTACATTGTTTATTCTGGACCCCATTTTGAAATTGGAATATTTTGAACTTTGTGTTAAATTGGCCAAATTAACAATTTCCGATCACTTTATTTTGTAGTTGAAACAGTTGACTTGGCGATTTCTTGTGCTCAGTCGATAGAATAGAAGTAATACTAGTGAAATAGCTAAGAATTTGGTTGACTGGAATAATGTAATTGGCCTAAACTGGGAGTCAAAGTCGGCAAAATCGCCTATTCGTAAATATCGCTGACACATCAAAATTCACGAGAGCATAATTTCATCAATTTTCCATCAAATTTCGTACTTTTTGTTTTATTACCTTCACAAAAAGATTCTCTACCATTTCATAAGAAAAAATAACAAATTTTTTTTTTTGAAAATTCTTGGACACTGGGGCACCACTTCAGATTTGGGCCTTGGACCCTGAAGGGGTTAAAAAATTTAGTGTGTGTCTAATTTGATTTTTTCTGAATTAGAAAGTTTTTAATTTTTTCCAATATTGGAATCATACATGAGTTACACATACCCAGACATGAATTAGTCTTAATAAGAGTGAGATTGCTTTACTGAGATTGAGGTTTTTGCAAAAATTATAATAAAAACTAAATATGCTACACACAGTTGCAGCTCTGGAATTTCTGTATAGGAGGGACTTGGGTGACAGTCTGGTTGGACATGGGGCAGGAGACTTGTATAGAAGCTACTTTATTATTTTTATTTTGAGATGCTGATGGAGATTATGGGAGCTGAAGCATTGTTACTGGCTGCACTAAGTATTGTACTTCCATATGATTCATAAGAAAATGTTCAAATTGAGGCATGAAATGGCTCCCAGAGATAGAAGGAATTATTAACTTTAGAAGAGGTAGTAAAACTAACAAGCTGAAAAGAAGCCACTATGGGAGAATCTAAACCTTTATTTGCTTAAGAGACCAAGCATGTTTTTACAAGTCTACAGAGAATAAATGGTAAGGATAGGTGTGTGTGTGTGTGTATATATATATATATATATATATATACACACACACACACACACACACACACACACACGAGGGGAGGTGACAAGGAGCTGTGAGGTACCAAGCAGGATCATTGAACCTGAAACATTGGGTAACTTAAAAAAAAAAAAAAAAAAGTCTGGGCTTGAGAGGAGCCTAACCTGCATAGGCTAATAGTCCCACTGGCCCATGTTAGGCAGGTCCCTCTCTCAAATCCAACCTTTATAACTCATTTTTTTAACCCTTTCAGGGTCCACAGGCCAAATTTCAAAGTGTGCACCAGGGTCCAAGAATTTTAAAAAAAAAAATTTTTGTTATTTTTTCTTATGAAATGGAAGAGAATCTTTTTCTGAGGGTAATAAAACAAAAAGTATGAAATTTAATGGAAAATTGACGAAATTATGCTCTTGCGAATTTTGACGTTTCAGCGATATTTACGAATCGGCGATTGTGCTGACTTTGATTCCCATTTTAGGCCAATTACATTATTCCAGTCGACCAAATTCTTAGCTATTTCACTAGTATTACTTCTATTCTATCGATTGAGCACAAGAAATCGCCAAGTCAACTGTTTCAACTACAAAATAAAGTGATCGGAAATTGGTAATTTGGCCAATTTAACACAAAGTTCAAAATAGGGTCCAGAATAAACAATGTAGGTATTCCTGGCATTAAACTAACATTTCCTCTGTTCATTAGTTATGTTTTGAGGCTTTACAAATGAATTCCATTTTTATTTTTTATTCACATAATGAATTTTTATTCAAACCAAAAAAATAGAAGATTTACTGTGATGCAGTATTGTAATAATTGTATAAATATCATCACCACATTTGTGAATGTATACTAGACCCACCAGCTGGCGTGTGTTAGACGTGTGAGGTCGTTTGTTTACTCTTGAACATCAGTAAAAATATAACATTTCTGCTACTTTGAGCTAAGTTTCAAGCCATTTCCAGTGCTAAAACCAATCAAAATCATCTCTATTTCTGTAATATGTCTTCCATTCTATCAAATGAGACCAAGAAATCGCAAATACAACTATAAAAAACATACAAAAAAAAAACTCCGGAAAGTCGGTTTTAATCGAAAATCACGGTCTCGGTTTTTTCTCTCTCATTATACACTGTGTGCTGTAGGATTTGTTTTATGTTTTGCACACATACCACATAGATGTATTCTCTCATATCTAGGCCCAAATTTACCACTCATAGCTTATCAGAGTGAGCTGAGCTTATGGCTCAGATCTACGGTTTGGACCCTGAACATAAAGCCGTAGATCTATGGCACGGACCCTGAAAGGGTTAAATTTACCCAAGGTTTCAGCTTCAATAGTTCTTAGTACCTCAGCACCTGGGTTGAGAAGACAGAGTTTGTGCAGTCACATAAAAGAATTGATACAGTATCAGTTAATATAAGACTAATTATCATATAGACTATAATATTTCAAATTTTAATATTTTTCAGCCCTTAGACCAATGGTTAGCTTAAATTTGACTAATGTATGTACATACATGGACATTTATATATTATTCTTCCTTGCCACCTACAGATCACAAGTACAGGAGGCTCAGCTGCAAGGTCTTGTTCCAGAAGACTTTCTTGGTGTCAATGATTCTTATACGTACTTCAGTCAACTGAGCTCAGGACAGTTTCTTCTCAAGCCTGGTCATACAGGAACCAATGTTATGGACCTGCAAATCCTACTCATTAATCCCAAATTGTGACAGTTTGCCACTACTTCGTTTATGAGTTTGCTGTATAAAAATTGCTGAACATTTTAGTTTTTGTCCTCCATTCAGAATAAGCAGAAGCATGATCTATTTCCAGGTTGTAGACTAATTGTGAAGGAACCCTCATTTTTTTTAGTAACAATTCTTCTCATTGACCCTCAAGGGAGGTTCCTTGATGCCAGTGAGGGACTTCTGATGCAACAAATTGTACCTCCTTTGCTCAGACTAAACCTGATTGCTTCCCATTTCCCCTAGGTGCCGTATGACTTACTGGTTAAGTGCTTCCACCTAAATATAACAATGGTCAGATTGGCACTGTGGTCTGCACTGTATGACCCTGGTGGTTGAGCGCTTAGTTTTGATTATAATAATAATAATAATGGCAACCAGGTAGTAGGTTGGTAGACAGCAGCCGCCCAGGGAGGTACTACCGTCCTGCTTAATGAGTGTAAAACGGAAACCTGTCATTGTTTTACATGATGGTAGGATTGTTGGTGTCTTTTTTCTGTCTCATAAACATGCAAGAATTCAGGTATGTCGTGCTACTTCTACCTGCACTTAGGTCACACTACACTTGCATGTACAAGCATGTATATACACACCCCTCTGGGTTTTCTTCCCTTTTCTTACCAGTTCCCAGTTCTTGTTTATTTCCTATTATCACCATGGGAAAGTGGAACAGAATTCTTCCTCCATTAGCCATGTGTGTTGTAAGAGTAATGTATACAGGAGCAAGGGGTTAGTAACCCCCTTCTCCTGTTTTTTTTTTTTTTCAACAAGTCGGCCGTCTCCCACCGAGGCAGGGCGACCCAAAAAAGAAAGAAAATCCCCAAAAAGAAAATACTTTCATCATCATTCAACACTTTCACCACACTCACACATTATCGCTGTTTTTGCAGAGGTGCTCAGAATACAACAGTTTAGAAGCATATACGTATAAAGATACACAACATATCCCTCCAAACCCCTCCTTTAAAGTGCAGGCATTGTACTTCCCATTTCCAGGACTCAAGTCCGACTATATGAAAATAACCGGTTTCCCTGAATCCCTTCACTAAATATTACCCTGCTCACACTCCAACAGATCGTCAGGTCCCAAGTACCATTCGTCTCCATTCACTCCTATCTAACATGCTTATGCACGCTTGCTGGAAGTCCAAGCCCCTCGCCCACAAAACCTCCTTTACCCTCTCTCTCCAACCCTTTCGAGGACGACCCCTACCCCGCCTTCCTTCCCCTATAGATTTATATGCTTTCCATGTCATTCTACTTTGATCCATTCTCTCTAAATGACCAAACCACCTCAACAACCCCTCTTCTGCCTCTAATACTTTTATTAGCTCCACACCTTTTCCTAATTTCCACACTCCGAATTTTCTGCATAATATTTACACCACACATTGCCCTTAGACAGGACATTTCCACTGCCTCCAACCGTCTCCTCGCTGCTGCATTTACCACCCAAGCTTCACACCCATATAAGAGTGTACACTATTAAAGTATACACTATTAAAGTTAAAAAGAGAAACTTTTATATTTCTTTTTGGGCTACCCTGTCTCAGTGGGATACAGCTGGGTTGTTGAAAGAAATAAGAGATCTACGTATTGTGTACCATGTATTCTTACATTTGCCAACCATTTTTTTTTCATGAATTGCTGTTGTATTACTATATTTTGTAACCCATCTGTATTTTTACCGATATTTAATATTTTGCCTTTTCTTCTAATTGCCCTCTGAATCCTGCTTCTTTTTTCTTATGTATGCCCTCTTCTACCTTGACATTTTAATTTACTTTTCAAATCACTAATTCTTTCAACAAACTGGCCATATCTCACCGAGGCAGGATGGCCCAAAAGGAAAAACGAAAGTTTCTCCTTTTAAATTTAGTAATACATATACAGGAGAGTAGGTAGTAGGTTGGTAGACAGCAACTGCCCAGGGAGGTACTACCGTCCTGCCAAGTGAGTGCAAAACGAAAGCCTGTAATTGTTTTACATGATGGTAGGATTGCTGGTGTCTTTTGTCTGTCTCATAAATATGCAAGATTACAGGTAAGTCTTGCTACTTCTACTTACACTTAGGTCACACTACACATACATGTACAAGCATATATATACACACCCCTCTGGGTTTTCTTCTATTTTCTTTCTAATTCTTTCTAATCCTCTGTAAGCCATGCGTGTCGTAAGAGGCGACTAAAATGCCGGGAGCAAGGGGCTAGTAACCCCTTCTCCTGTATTCTTTCTTTCTTTTCTTTCAACACACCGGCCGTATCCCACCGAGGCGGGGTGGCCCAAAAGGAAAAACGAAAGTTTCTCCTTTTACATTTAGTAATATATACAGGAGAAGAGGTTACTAGCCCCTTGCTCCCGGCATTTTAGTTGCCTCTTACAACACGCATGGCTTACGGAGGAAGAATTCTGTTCCACTTCCCCATGGAGATAAGAGGAAATAAACAAGAATAAGAACTAGAAAGAAAATAGAAGAAAACCCAGAGGGGTGTGTATATATGTGCTTGTACATGTATGTGTAGTGTGACCTAAGTGTAAGTAGAAGTAGCAAGACGTACCTGAAATCTTGCATGTTCATGAGACAGAAAAAAGGACACCAGCAATCCTACCATCATGTAAAACAATTACAGGCTTTCGTTTTACACTCACTTGGCAGGACGGTAGTACCTCCCTGGGCAGTTGCTGTCTACCAACCTACTACCTACTCTCCTGTATATGTATTACTAAATTTAAAAGGAGAAACTTTCGTTTTTCCTTTTGGGCCATCCTGCCTCGGTGGGATACGGCTGGTACGTTAAAAGAAGAAGAATATACAGGAGAACGGGTTACTAGCTCCTTGTTCCTGGCATTTTAGTTGCCTCTTACGACATGCATGACTTCTGGAGGAAGAATTCTGTTCCACTTCCCCATGGAAATAAAAGCTCTTATCTTGATTGCCATTTAACTCTTCTTTAAAAGTATAAATACAGGATAATCAAATATAAATAATATCTTGTCAGTAATTCACAGTAAATTTATTAATAAATAATTTCTTCTAATGTTTTAAAACAGAGTACTGGGTAATTTACATATATATATATACGTATATTTAAACAGTGTAGTTCAACAAAATATTTATTGGTAGCTTATAATGGTGATGAGTTATTTTGAAAAAAAAAATTATATATATACAAAAATGACTAGATTTATTGCAACTTACTTTATTCCATTATGCATGAATATATTCTTCCTTTATTAAATTACAATTTATTTTTGTTCAGGATGTACTTGGGGTCTCTTCATCTAGATCAATACAGCTGAAACAAAAATAAACCATATATGCCAATTTGTTTTTTTTCAACAAGTCGGCTATTTCCCACCGAGGCAGGGTGACCCAAAAAAGAAAAAATCCCCAAAATGAAAATACTTTCATCATCATTCAACACTTTCATCTAACTCATACATAATCACTGTTTTTGCAGAGGTGCTCAGATACAACAGCTTAGAAGCACATATAAAGATATAATAAACTATACTATTTACCATACAGAATATAATATCAGGGCCCCAATTATATATATGCCGTCCTATTACACATCCCTCCAAACTGCTAATATCCCAAACCCCTCCTGTAAAGTGCAGGCATTGTGCTGTACTTCCCATTACCAGAACTCAAGTCCGGCTATATAAAAATAACCAGTTTCCCTGAATCCCTTCACTAAATATTACCCTGCCAATTATTTTTTTTTAATAAAAATGTGTGTTCACAAGTAATTATGATGAAGAATCAAAACTGTTTAATTTTCTGTTATATATTTAAATTTCAAGAGATTGCCAGATGGATAATGATCATTCTAGAAACCTTATTCTTTCCACTGACAACTGCCATAAATCAAATCAATAATACAGGCAGTCCTTGTTTTACACCGCTTCGCTTTACAGCGTTTTCCAAATACAGTGGTGGCCTGGTGGCTAATGTTCTCGCTTCACATGGCGAGGGTCTGGGTTCGATTCCCAGCCAGGGTAGAAACACTGGGGGTGTTTCTTTACACCGGTTGTCTATGCTCACCCATCAGTAAAATGGGTACCTGGGTGTTAGTCGACTGGTGTGGGTTGCATCCTAGGACAAAACTGACCTAATTTGCCAGAAATACTCTGCATAACAAAGGGGCTTCCTATATAGTAGTACATGTATGTCATTGATGTCAGTTAGGCCTGTATACCATGTACATGTAGTAAATAAAGATTATTATTATTATTATTATTATTATTATTATTATTATACCCATTCTTCATTTATTCAGACTCCTTAAAATAAATATATTTATCATTCACTATAAGCTAAGAACAAAAATATTTTAAGGTAAGTAATGTGTGTACTGTATATGCATTTTCAGGCCTAGTTATATTGCTCACTTAATATATGATAGTGTAAAAACGTCATCAGGCTTTTATTTTTTTCAACACATCGGCCATTTCCCAACAAGGCAGGGTGACCCAAAAAGAAAGAAAAAAAAAACTCTCATCATTCAACACTTTCACCATCACTCATACATAATCACTGTCTTTGCAGAGGCAATCAGATATGACAATTTAGATGTCCCTCCAAACGTATATATATGTTCTCTCACGTAGCGCCCCAAACGTATATAGTATATGTTCCATTTGTCATTCATTGAACACTGGTATGATAGACCCAAGTCACCTAGACATGAGAGAATGGGTGTGCGAACTCAGTGTGCACCATATGAAAAAATTGGGGATGCCTGGGTACCACATGCTCTTCTTTCCTATATAAAAAAAAAAAAAAAAACAATTTTTTTTCTCAAAATATTCGGGGCGCTACGCGAAAGAATGTATATATACATTTGGACCATTTAAGGGTTAAAGTGCAGGCATTGTACTTCCCACCTCTGGGACTCGAATCCAGCTAACTGGTTTCCCTGAATCCCTTCACAAAATATTACCCTGCTCACACTCCAACAGCTTGTCAGGTCCCAAAAACCATTTGTCTCCATTCACTCCTATCTAACACACTTATGCACGCTTGCTTGAAGTCCAAGCCCCTTGCCCAGAAAACCTCCTTTACCCACTTACTCCAAACTTTTCGGGGAAGACCCATATCCCACCTTCCTTCCCCAACAGATTTATACGCTCTCAAAAGTCACTCTCTTGTTCATTCTCTCTAAATGACCAAACCACCTCAACAGTCCCTCTTCAGTCTTCTGACTAATATTTTAGTAACTCCACACCTCCTCCTAATTCCCACACTACGAATTCTCTGAATAATATTTACATAACACATTGCCCTTAAACATGACATCTCTACTGCCTCCAGCAGTGGAGATGTGGATTATAATTACAGTGGACCCTCGACCAACGATGGCATCGATTAACGATAAATCTGACTAGCAATACATTTTAACGCAAAAATTTTGCCTCGACTAGCGTTTAAAAACCCGACCAGCGCTATTCGTTCCGTACCATACGCGTCCACTTTGGCCTGAGCGCGCCTCACTTGTCCCTTTGGTGCCAGTGTTTACAAGCCAGCCAGCCACTGCGGTCGCTTCCAAACATACAACTGGAACATTTCATATTATCACAGCCTTTTCAGTGATTGCACCTGCAAAATAAGTCACCATGGGCCCCAAGAAAGCTTCTAGTGCCAACCCTACAGCAAAAAAGGGTGAGAATTACTATGGAGATGAAGAAAGAGATCATTGATAAATATGAAAGTGGAGTGCATATCTCTGAGCTGGTCAGGTTGTATAATAAACCCCAATCAACCATCGCTACTATTGTGAGCAAGAAAACGGCAATCAAGGAAGCTGTTCTTGCCAAAGGTGCAACTATGTTTTCGAAACTGAGATCGCAAGTGATAGAAGATGTTGAGAGACTTTTCTTGGTGTGGATAAATGAGAAACAGATAGCAGGAGACAGCATCTCTCAAGCGATCATATGTGAAAAGGCTAGGAAGTTGCATGACGATTTAATTAGAAAAATGCCAGCAACTAGTGACGTGAGTGAATTTAAGGCCAGCAAAGGTTGGTTTGAGAGATTTAAGAAGCGTAGTGGCATTCATAGTGTGATAAGGCATGGTGAGGCTGCCAGTTCGGACCACAAATCGGCTGAAAAATATGTGCAGGACTTCAAGGAGTACATAGACAGTGAAGGACTGAAACCTGAACAAGTGTTTAATTGTGACAAAACAGGCCTGTTTTGGAAGAAAATGCCAAGCAGGACGTACATTACTCAGGAGGAAAAGGCACTCCCAGGACATAAGCCTATGAAAGACAGGCTTACTCTGTTGATGTGTACCAATGCTAGTGGTGATTGCAAAGTGAAGCCTTTATTGGTGTATCACTCTGAAACTCCCAGAGTGTTCAGGAAAAACAATGTCCTCAAGGCTAATTTGTGTGTGCTGTGGAGGGGAAACAGTAAGGCATGGGTCACTAGGGACTTTTTCCTATGACTGGTTACATCATGCATTTGCCCCCAATGTGAAAAATTACCTAATTGAAAAGAAATTAGACCTTAAGTGCTTCCTGGTATTAGACAATGCTCCTGGTCACCCTTCAGACTTGGCAGAGCGACTTTCTAGGGGCATGAGCTTCATTAAGGTGAAGTTTTTGCCTCCTAATACCACTCCTCTCCTGCAGCCCATGGACCAGCAGGTTATTTCCAACTTCAAGAAACTGTACACAAAAGCTATGTTTGAAAGGTACTTTGTAGTGACCTCAGAAACTCAACTGACTCTAAGAGAGTTTTGGAAAGATCATTTTACCATCCTCAATTGTGTAAACATTATAGGTAAGGCTTGGGAGGAAGTGACTAAGAGGACATTGAACTCTGCTTGGAAAAAACTGTGGCCAGAATGTGTAGACAAAAGGTATTTTGAAGGGTTTGAGGCTAACCCTGAGAATCCTATGCCAGTTGAGGAATCCATTGTAGCATTGGGAAAGTCCTTGGGGTTGGAGGTTAGTGGGGAGGATGTGGAAGAGTTGGTGGTGGAGGACAGTGAAGAACTAACCACTGATGAGCTGCTAGATCATTTTCAACAGCAAGAGGGCACACCTGAGGAAACTGCTTCGGAGGAGGGGAGAGAGAAATTGAAGAAGTTGCCTACTTCTAAGATAAAGGAAATGTGTGCAAAGTGGCTTGAAGTGCAAACCTTTTTTGATGAAAATCACCCTGACACAGCTACTGCAAGCCGTGCTGGTGACTATTACACTGACACTGTTGTGAACCACTTTAGGAAAGTCATAAAGGAACGAGAGGTACAGGCCTCTATGGACAGATATGCTGTATAGCCCTTGTGGCTTAGCGCTTCTTTTTGATTATAATAATAATAATATGGACAGATATGTTATGCGACAGAAGTCCAGTGACTCTCAAGCTGGTCCTAGTGGCATTAAAAGAACAAGGGAAGTAACCCCAGAAAAAGACTTGCTGCCTCAAGTGCTAATGGAAGGGGATTCCCCTTCTAAACACTAACACCTCTCCCCTCCTCCCATCCCATCAATCATCACCAGATCTTCAATAAAGGCAAGTGTCACGTAACTGTGCATGTAATCTTCAGTTTGTGTGTATTAAAATTAATATTTCATGTGGTAATTTTTTTTTTTTCAATACTTTTGGGTGTCTTGCACGGATTAATTTGATTTCTATTATTTCTTATGGGGAAAATTAACGTGACTAACGATAATTCTGACTAACGATGAGCTCTCAGGAACGGATTAATATCACTGGTTGAGGGTCCACTGTATTATTATAATTATTATTATAATTATAGTGAAACTCAGGTTAGGGTGTGTAGAAGAGAGGGAGACTACTTCCTGGTAAAAGTAGGTCTTAGACAGGGATGTGTAATGTCACCATGGTTGTTTAATATATTTATAGATGGGGTTGTAAAAGAACTAAATGCTAGGGTGTCCAGGAGAGGGGTAGGATTAAATTATGGGGAATGAAATACAAAATGGAAAATGACACAGTTGCTTTTTGCTGATGATACTGTGCTTATGGGAGATTCTAAAGAAAAATTGCAAAGGTTAGTGGACGAGTTTGTGAGGGTATGTAAAGGTAGAAAGTTGAAAGTGCACACAGAAAAGAGTAAGGTGATGAGGGTATCAAATGATTTAGATAAAGAAAAATCGGATATCAAATTGGGGAGGAGTATGGAAGAAGTGAATGTTTTCAGATACTACTTGGGAGTTGACATGTTGGCAGATGGATTTATGAAGGATGAGGTTAATCATAGAATTGATGAGGGAAAAAAGGTGAGTGGTGCATTGAGGTATATGTGGAGACAAAAAAATGTTATCTATGGAGGCAAAGAAGGGAATGTATGACAGTATAGTAGTACCAATACTCTTATATGGGTGTGAAGCTTGGGTTGTGAATGCAGCAGCGAGGTGGCGGTTGGAGGCAGTAGAGATGTCCTGTCTAAGGGCATTGTGTGTTGTAAATATTATGCAGAAAATTCAGAGTGTGGAAATCAGGAGAAGGTGTGGAGTTAATAAAAGTATTAGTCAGAGGGCTGAAGAGGGGTTGTTGAGGTGGTTTGGTCATTTAGAGAGAATGAATCAAAGTAGAATGACATGGAGAGCGTATAAATCTGTAGGGGAAGGAAGGCGGAGTAGGGGTCATCCTCGAAAAGGTTGGAAGGAAGGGGTAAGGGAGGTTCTGTGGGTGAGGGGCTTGAACTTTCAGCAGGTATGCGTGAGCGTGTTCGATAGGAGTGAATGGAGACGAATGGTATTTGGGGCCTGACAATCTGTTGGAGTGTGAGCAGGGTAATATTTAGTGAAGGGATTCAGGGAAACCGGTTATTTTTTATATAGCCGGACTTGAATCCTGGAAATGGGAAGTACAATGCCTGCACTCTAAAGGAGGGGTTCGGGATACTGGCAGTTTGGAGGGATATGTTGAGTATCTTTATACGTACGTATATGCTTCTAAACTGTTGTGTTCTGAGCACCTCTGCAAAAATAGTGATTATATGTGAATGAGGTGAAAATGTTGAATGATGATGAAAGTATTTTCTTTTTGGGGATTTTCTTTCTTTTTGGGTCACCCTGCCTCGGTGGGAGACGGCTGACTTGTTAAAATAATAATAATAATAATAATATAAGAAAAATTGGATATCACATTGGAGGGAGGGAGTATGGAAGAAGTGAATGTGTTCAGATATTTAGGAGTAGATTTGTCAGCATATGGGTTTATGAAGGACGAAGTTAAGCATAGAACTGATGAAGTAAAAGAGGTAAGTGGTGCATTGAGGAATCTTTGGAGACAAAAAAACATTATCCATGGAGGCAAAGAAGGTAATGTTTAAGAATATAGTGGTACCAACACACACATTGGTGTGAAGGATAGGTTGTAAATGGTGCAGCAAGGAGGAGAGTGGAGAATTCGAAAAGTGGAAATTAGGAGAAGCTATAGAGTTAGTAAAAGTATTAGTCAGAGGGCTGAAGAGGGATTATTGAGGTGGTTTGGTCATTTACAGAAGGATGGAGAGGTAGGGGTCAGCCTAAGAAAGGATGGAGGGAGGGAGTAAAAGAGGTTTTGTGTGTAAGGGGCTTGGACATGCAGTAAGCATGTGTGAGAATGTTAAATTGGTGTGAATGGAGACAAATGTTTTTTGGGACCTGACGAGCTGTTGGAATGCAAACAGGGTAATATTTTGTGAAGGGATTCAGGGAAACCAGTTAGCTGGACTCAAGTCCCAGAGGTGGGAAGTACAATCCCTGCACTTTAAAGGAGGGGTTTGGGATACTGGCTGTTTGGAGCAGCATCTAAACTGTCATATATGGGTGCCTCTGCAAAGACAGTGACATTGTGTGAATGATGGTGAAAGTGCCTCTCTCTTTTTTGGGTCACCCTGCCTTGGTTGGAGATGGCTTTGTTAAAAAGTAAAAATAATAACAGAACAATAATAATGAGTTTCCTTGAATCCCTTCATAAATGTTACTTTGCTGGAGTGTGAGAAGAGGTATCATTTACAAAAGGATTCAGGGTAATCTTTTAGCTGAATTTGAGTACTGGAGGTGGAGAGTCCAGTGCCTGCAATCTGAAGGAAGGGTGAGGATGTTGCAGTTTTGAGGGTCATCTTAATTGTGATGCTGGTGCCCTTCTGGCAAGACAGTGATCGTATGAGTGACAGCGAAAGTGTTTTCTTTTTTGTCGGGTCACCCTACCTCGGTGGGAGACGGCCTGATTGGGAAGTACAGCGCCTGCATTCTGAAGGAGGGGTGAGGATATCTGCAGTTTTGTACTGTAGTATTGGTGTATATCTGTAGTGAATGATGGTGAAAGTGTTCCTCCTTTTTTGGGTCACCTTACCTCGGTGAGAGATGACTGGTTCGTTGAAAAAAATAATGATTATTATTATTATTATGATGATGCCACCCTGTCTTGGTGCATGATGGCCACTGAGTAGTCCAGGTGCTTCCATGATGCATCAATTACACTCTCAAGGAACACTGGAGAATGTGATTTTTTAAATAAATATCATAAAAGCACTTGTAATTTTTTTCCCTTTCACATATGTATATACAAACATACATATACACACATACAGTAAAATTTCTTACTTTTAAGTTTGTGTAGCAAGATATCTGTTATCCTGCGGTTCTGGGAACTTGGATGGAAGAGATGGAGACCTCAAACTAATGCTTGCTGAGTATCTTACACCAGCAATATCTACCTCATAATGGCCATCCATTACATATTCAGGAGTGACATAAGCCATCTGTCCATTTTGATCATACTTTCGCACAAAGCCCAGACAAATCTGAAACAATGGAATTTCCAATAACAATTAAGAAATGCCTGACAATCATACTGAAACATTTGCAAGTGGTTTGTGTGCAAATGGTATGTGCATATCACCACTGTCCTCTTGTTTTCCACTTATATAAAGTGCAGAGGAATACATAAAGAAGAAATAAAGAGCAATGCAAATAGAGAGGGTTAAACATATTAAAAAAAAACTCAAATGCTAACATAAAGGTAAAAAGAAACTATTTAAGAAAAAACCTTCCCAAAGGATATCTACACTTATCAGCAATGCAAGAAATTGCATTACTGTAACAGTACTGTATCTAGACAAAGTGTGCATTACTCTATTGCCACAAATAAAATGAAATCATTCATATTCCTAACAAACTACTTGTGCTCAGTCCTCTTCATTACTAGTTATCATATAATGTGCATGCAATAACATGCTCTCTTCAATCTAATAAGTTACCAGCTTTTGAACTCCATATCACTACCCTTATTATTGACTATTCTACCCTCTTAATGCCACACATGTTTCTTAGGATATTTGTCTCTACTTCTTTAACTCTTAATAGAAATTGGCTTTAGGATATCTGTAAGGGTATCAATAACTTATTTTAGGATATACCATGTATTTTAAATTAATTGGGCATAAAACCTAGCTCTGGTAGGCTAGAGGATGCTTAACCACCAAGTGAGTCATTATCTGATTAAAACCCACAAAAGAAGACATGGTGCCCTTTCCTGACAAAGAAACCACTACCACCACTTCAGCTCCAGATTTCTTATGCTCATCATACACCATAATTTTGCATCCATCATGCAGCTGTGTGGCTACATTCCTTCCTATACTGCTCTTGTTTATCAAGAACTTTTGCTTCACCAGCCACTATCCTTCCCTGATTCATTGTAATATAAATGTCATTACTGTCATACTGATCATACTGTCAAGAGGGAGGCTTGGTCTGGGACCATGACAATGATCAACGGAACAATCTTCAGGTAAACTTCAGATTTGGTAACTAATCGTATCCTCCCCATATTCTTAGGTTTCTACCTTACTTTTCTAAGTCTCCTCTTAGTTGTAACATTTCCTTTCTCTCGGCCGTTCCTTCATTAGCTTCATTATTTCATCCATCTTTTATTTTATAATTCACCTTTCCATCAGTTCCCTTCTTTCTCGATTATTTTGTGTGTGTGTGTGTGTGTGTGTGTGTGTGTGTGTTGTGTGTGTGTGTGTGTGTGTGTGTGTGTGTGTGTGGAGAGAGAGAGAGAGAGAGAGAGAGAGAGAGAGAGAGAGAGAGAGAGAGAGAGAGAGAGAGAGAGAGAGAGAGATAGAGATAGAGATAGAGAGAGAGAGAGAGAGAGAGAGATAGAGATAGAGATAGAGATAGATAGAGATAGAGATAGATAGAGATAGAGAGATAGATATAGAGATAGAGAGATAGAGAGAGATAGAGATAGAGAGAGATAGAGATAGAGAGAGAGAGAGAGAGAGAGAGAGAGAGAGAGATAGAGAGAGAGAGATAGAGAGAGAGAGATAGAGAGAGATAGAGAGAGATAGAGAGAGAGAGATAGAGAGAGATAGAGAGAGAGAGATAGAGAGAGATATAGAGAGAGATATAGAGAGAGATAGAGAGAGAGATAGAGAGAGAGATAGAGAGAGATAGAGAGAGAGATAGAGAGAGATAGAGAGAGAGATAGAGAGAGAGATAGAGAGATATAGGGTGGTGATAGAATAAGATGTGAGCTGCACCTTACTCTGATTGTCAGCATTCAGTGATAATGTCACATTTGTCTCGCTAAAGTCTGCAGCAGAATAAATCTTTTATGCCCGTGCTGTCACAGTTGGAGATGGCCTCCAGCTTTATTTCAGTAAATTTATTTCCCATAAACAAAGAATACTGAATTTGTATCCGCTGACTGATCTAATTATGTGACATGTTACTGTATAACAAATAAGATCATGTAAATACACTAACCGCACAGTGTGACTTTGTAAATGGGTTCAAGTCGGACCGAAACCTCGTCGTAAGCTTCTCCTATGTGAAGGTAATTTGTGTATTGTTTCAGTCACCGTATTGTGATTTTTTGTTCTGTAAGATCATATAAAAAAAGAAGAGGGAGATGACTGGCCAGAGATGAGGGTAGATTCTAGGGGTAAGGGGATGAGGGTGAACATACGATTGACTATGGAGAAAAGCATCAGGGGTCAACTTCACGGCAAATACATCTCCAGAGATGCGCATAAAATATTGTAATCTCGGCGGAATAGGTTTCACTAGTAAATCTTATTTAGAATCCTTGAGGACATATAGCATGTCATACACATCAAAGCATCCTTGAGGACACACAGCACGTCATACACATCAAAGCATCCTTGAGGACACACAGCACGTCATACACATCAAAACATCCTTGAGGACACACAGCACGTCATACACATCAAAACATCCTTGAGGACACAGCACATCCCATATCATAAAAATCTTTGAAAGGGTCCTAAGATCACCACCCATCAAGAAAACCCATCAGTTACACAACCCAGGGCAACATGGGTTTAGAACAGGTCGCTCCTCTCTGTCTCAACTATTGGATCACTACGACAAGGTCCTAAATGCACTAGAAGATAAAAAGAATGCAGATGTAATATATACAGACTTTGCAAAAGCCTTCGACAAGTGTGACCATGGCGTAATAGCGCACAAAATGCGTGCTAAAGGAATAACAGGAAAAGTCGGTCAATGGATCTATAATTTCCTCACTAACAGAACACAGAGAGTAGTCGTCAACAGAGTAAAGTCCGAGGCAGCTACGGTGAAAAGCTCTGTTCCACAAGGCACAGTACTCGCTCCCATCTTGTTCCTCATCCTCATATCCGACATAGACAAGGATGTCAGCCACAGCACCGTGTCTTCCTTTGCAGATGACACCCGAATCTGCATGACAGTGTCTTCCATTGCAGACACTGCAAGGCTCCAGGCGGACATCAACCGAATCTTTCAGTGGGCTGCAGAAAACAATATGAAGTTCAACGATGAGAAATTTCAATTACTCAGATATGGTAAACACGAGGAAATTAAATCTTCATCAGAGTACAAAACAAATTCTGGCCACAAAATAGAGCGAAACACCAACGTCAAAGACCTGGGAGTGATCATGTCGGAGGATCTCACCTTCAAGGACCATAACATTGTATCAATCGCATCTGCTAGAAAAATAACAGGATGGATAATGAGAACCTTCAAAACTAGGGAGGCCAAGCCCATGATGACACTCTTCAGGTCACTTGTTCTATCTAGGCTGGAATATTGCTGCACACTAACGCACCTTTCAGGCAGGTGAAATTGCTGACCTAGAAAATGTACAGAGAACTTCATGGCGCGCATAACGGAGATAAAACACCTCAATTACTGGGAGCGCTTGAGGTTCCTAAAACTGTATTCTCTGGAACGCAGGCGGGAGAGATACATGATTATATACACCTGGAAAATCCTAGAGGGACTAGTACCGAACTTGCACACGAAAATCCTCACTACGAAAGCAAAAAGACTTGGCAGATGATGGCAACATCCCCCCAATGAAAAGCATGGGTGTCACTAGCACGTTAAGAGACCATACAATAAGTGTCAGGGGCCTGAGACTGTTCAACAGCCTCCCAGCATACATAAGGGGGATTACCAACAGACCCCTGGCAGTCTTCAAGCTGGCACTGGACAAGCACCTAAAGTCGGTTCCTGACCAGCCGGGCTGTGGCTCGTACGTTGGTTTGCGTGCAGCCAGCAGCAACAGCCTGGTTGATCAGGCTCTGATCCACCACGAGGCCTGGTCACAGACCGGGCCGCGGGGGCGTTGAGCCCCGGAACTCTCTCCAGGTAAACTCCAGGTAATATATATTTGGTAGAATTACCGACATTACATAAAGTAAAAGGACACAAGTGCAACTAATGTGACATTTTATTGTGGCAACGTTTCGCTCTCCAGGAGCTTTGTCAAGCCGTTATGCCTCCTCTTTTAGTTTATAAACCTTTACCTCTCTCTTCCCTGATGCTTCTATTCTCCTTGTATCCCATCTACCTTTTACTCTCAGTGTAGCTACAACTAGAAAGTGATCTGATATATCTGTGGCCCCTCTATAAACATGTACATCCTGAAGTCTACTCAACAGTCTTTTATCTACCAATACATAATCCAACAAACTACTGTCATTTCGCCCTACATCATATCGTGTATACTTATTTATCCTCTTTTTCTTAAAATATGTATTACCTATAACTAAACCCCTTTCTATACAAAGTTCAATCAAAGGGCTCCCATTATCATTTACACCTGGCACCCCAAACTTACCTACCACACCCTCTCTAAAAGTTTCTCCTACTTTAGCATTCAAGTCCCTACCACAATTACTCTCTCACTTGGTTCAAAGGCTCCTATACATTCACTTAACATCTCCCAAAATCTCTCTCTCTCCTCTGCATTCCTCTCTTCTCCAGGTGCATACACGCTTATTATGACCCACTTCTCGCATCCAACCTTTACTTTAATCCACATAATTCTTGAATTTACACATTCATATTCTCTTTTCTCCTTCCATAACTGATCATTTAACATTACTGCTACCCCCTTCCTTTGCTCTAACTCTTCAGATACTCCAGATTTAATCCCATTTATTTCCCCCAAACTGAAAATATCCTACCCCCTTCAGCTTTTTTCGTTTGGGGCCGGCATCCAACTTCTTTTCAATTCATAACATAGCAATATTGTTTTTTGTCATCGCAAAAAATCCACCCATTTAAGCAACCCGTTTTTTAAAGTTTTTCTTTTCTTTTTTTAGAAAATTGTATACAGGGAGAAGGGGTTTACACCCATTGCTCCCGGCATTTTAGTCGCCTCATACGACACGCATGGCTTACGGAGGAAAGATTCTTTTCCACTTCCCCATGGACAATATAAGAAATAAAAAGAACAAAGCTATTTAGAAAAAGGAGAAAAACTAGATGTATGTATATATATAAATGCATGTGCGTGTTTATGAAGTGTGACCAAAGTGTAAGTAGGAGTAGCAAGATATCCCTGTTATCTTAGCGTGTTTATGAGACAGAAAAAGAAAACAGTAAACACTATACAAAAACTAAACAAACTTAAATGTTTAATTTTTTAAAACACATTGGCCATCTTCCACCAAGGCAGGGTAACCCAAAAAAAGAGTAAACACAGTCACCATCATTTAATCACTATCTTAACCAAAGCATGCTGTATTCATAGTTCAGATGACTCTCTGAACTGCAACATCACCCCTTCTTCAAAGGCACTGTACTTCCCACCTCCAAGACACAAGTTCATCTAACCGGTTTCTCCTGAATCCCTTCATGTTACCTTGTTCAAACTCCAACAGAATTTTATGTCACAAAATCTTGATGTCTGGCAAAACAGTGAATGAATGGAAACAAATATGTTTCTCCTCTTTTTTTCGGTCACCCTTCCTAGGTGGAAGATGGCTGGTGTGTTAAAAACTATGTAAATTGTCTATGTAATTTATGTTTTACCAGGTATACAAAACTTTATCACATCACATTTTATTGTTATTTATATAATCAAAAATGTTTATACTACAGTTATATTTTGAAGCCAATAAACTAAGTTATGTATACGTACTATATAATGACAAATTATTATTATTGCAAAATTATCATTATTAAAGTACATGTATAAGTTTCAAATACACAAACTAAGACAGGCTAAAATTCTATTCTGTCAATACCAAATCCATGTATATTTATGAAACTCCACTGGATAATATTACTCTGTTACCTCTAATCCAAGTTTTTTTCAAATGTGCACAATCATTAATGGCCAAAATTTTCACGTTTATTAGCATTACAGCAGTTATTGCTATTATTAGGTTTCTATAATGTCAACATGTTAAAACATAATTACAGTACAGTAAATCCTGAGTTTAATGGACCTCAACTTAATTGATTTTAGAAATACTGGATAAAATCTGCTGGGTCAGCTGATTCATAAACAACAGACGAAGTCCAATGGTTACGGAAGTGTCAGTTACTGTTACAGTCACGGTAAAAAAATCTCATCTCCATCTACCACAATCATCATCATCAGGCACTCATTTTTGCCAATCAGTCCATTAAACTGAGGACTTGGTATCTATACAATGAATACTGTATAACTTTAAATATGAGTTTGTTTTAATTTTAGTTCAGCCTGAAAAGCTGTGCACATTAAGGATTTTGTAGCAGTGTTCAACTATCATCACACTGCAACTTAAAAAAATTCATAACTAATTTGATCTATATTTTTATAAATAATATTCTTGTCATTATTACTGAATGTATAAACAAGAAAAACTTTTGTTTCTTCTTTTTCGGGTCACCCAGCCTCGGTGGACAACAGCCAGTATTCAAAAAAAAATTCTTCTCATTCCTATTATGCTTCAAGTTCACAACCTTTTTTTTTGTCATAAAAAGCTAAGACCCCTTATCCTTAAATTAATAGATGTTTGATGCAGCAAGACATTACTAAAGCCTTCATCACCTACTACAACTTACAAGTGCTACTGTTCAATCTTTATACAGTGGACCCCCGGTTAACGAACTTTTTTCATTCCAGTAGTATGTTCAGGTGCCAGTACTGACCGAATTTTTTCCCATAAGGAATATTGTGAAGTAGATTAGTCCATTTCAGACCCCCAAACATACACGTACAAACGCACTTACATAAATACACTTACATAATTGGTCGCATTTGGAGGTGATCGTTAAGCGGGGGTCCACTGTATGTCTATTACTTACCAGATTATTGAGTGTAAAGCCATAACCAGTGGTGGTTGTGACACCAACAAAAACATCATCTCGATATATAGGTTCACCACCCCATGCCCATGGATCCACTTCTGGGTTATGATCTTGGAGTTTTAGTTGCACATATAATCTCTTTACACCTTCCTTCTTCTGCCGTTCTAATGCTTCTCGACCAATGAAGTCTATGTTTTTCTGCCAATATATGAGGAACAGCATTAGAACTTTACACTTCACATACCAAGTGGTAGATTAACTAGTCCCCTTCTGCTAACAGGTGTGATAAAGAATAAGTAGAAGTGTTTTTAAAGTAGCATACAGATTCCTATCTATATCATCCATATTCGTACTGTATCTGATGTTGTCTTTCCTCTGCCACTTGTCCCCACATCCTTAGGGATTGTGGGGACATATGGCACGTCCCAACATGCCACATGTTTAAAATATTACAGTGCTTGCGCTGGGTATGGTATTGCACTTTTGAGGATCATTTGAATTTGTCCATGCACTTCTGAAAAGACAGCTAGAAAATGAGTGATGGTGAATGTGCTTCCTTGGGGTTACCCAGCCTTTGCCAATTTGCTAATAAAAATCCAATATCTACAATTATTAAGACTGATTAAAAAAAAACAAAAGTACCCAAAATATTTGTGCAACAATTCTATTCTACATTTGTTATTGTTCCACACAGTCCTCTGTTTATGAGTGGTTCCAGTCTGCCAGAGAGGTTTTCCCTGATATTTATACTACAACTTTGTTAGATAGAAATATACATAATATTAATGTAGTCATAGAATTAATTATAAAATTATGTAACAGTTCATTTTACCACTGTAATACTAAAAATTTTACTATTTAAAACAGATTTTAATAAAATTTTAATACTGAATATCATTACCATTTTTAATCAGTGTCCTTCCTATTTATCTCTAATAATATAATAAAGGCTCTTACTATTACTACACTCATCCTTCCTTCCACTATCAATACTACACTCATTTTTCCTTCCTGCATGATTACACTCACCCTTCCTATCCTCAACTTTCCTACACTCATCATTTCTACCCTCATAATGCCTACAATAATCTTTCCTATTCTCAACTTTTCTACTCTCATAATGACTAAACTCAACCTTCCTACACTCATCATTCCTGCCCTCATAATTACTAAGTACACATGGCTTTCCTACTCTCTTAATTACTACTACTCATCCTTCTTACCCTTACACAATTACAGTAATATGAATACTATGTTTACTTTTGTAGAATTATCTGGCATCCTTCCTATTTTGCAAGACTGCTCATCAACAAAATCTATCACATTCATATTTGCTCTCTGTTCATCCAAGAGTTTGTGGTCAACCTTTTGACTATGAAATGGTTCACTGTAAGACAGGCTAAAGAAACTAACATTGAGTTTAACTCTGAAGCTTCGACCACATTCAAGAGGAGTAGTTGTCGAGTCCAAGTCTTGGCCCCAAAATGCATAAAATTTCTCAATCCTTAGTGAGCGCATTGCATAATAGCCAGCATGAAGCATGTTGTATTTCTTCCCCACAGATACTAAATTGTTGTAAACATGTAGTGCATACTGCAAAAGAAAAAACATCACATCAACACAGTGATACAAGAAAAATTAGTGCTTAGCATGACAATACAGCTAAAAATTAATCAAATAATTAGGGAAAGCCTTCACAAGCCACAAGCTTCCTTCTTACAACAGAGGAACTGGATAATGTGATTTTCAGATAAAGGTAAATTAATTTAAAAATGTCTGACAATGTCAGAATGCTGGAAGATATGAATAAAAGGTCAAAAAGTAGAAAATAAAAGGAAACAAAGAAAAATTAATGTATACAAAAGGCAAAGACAGATGGAGAAAACATGGGATAAGAAAAAGGGAAATGGACATAAGAGTAAGGAAGAAAAAAGGAAAGAGAAGGGATAGGGAAGTGAATGATATTCAGATACACCAGAAAAGTGTTCTTACCTGATTTAATAATGATGCCTTAGAAATTAAAAAAAAAATTGAATTTATGAAAGTTGCTTGTGAAAGCAAATTTATGAAGCATTGCATGGGGTAAGAAGCAAGCCAAGGTGACCTGGCGATGGATACTGTTTCACTGATTTACTATTTACTGTATTCATGTGAAGCACAAAACTCATGTGGTCATTCAACACAAGATGAGGTGGAAATGCAATTAATGTCTATCAAGTGCAAGACACATGCACTACATAGCTGCATTCACCTAATTTGATGAGTTAGAAAACCACATAGACAGTCATGATGATGAAAGTTTCATTGGTATCTGTGAAGATACAAAAGCAGATGAATTAACAGCAAAAAAATTACATGGGTGGAGAATTTAAATTTGAAAAAGAACTGAAAAACACAGAAATCTTTACAAGAGACTGAAGTACACAAGATAATACAGTTGATACAATAAATAGGGAAGATATAGACCAGAAATTAACTAAAAATAAGACAGATTTATTGTAGTTGAGGTATAAGAAAATAAAACAAAACCAAAAATATACATATGCCTGTATGGCAAAGCTGATGGAAAAAAAAGTGAAACTAGTTAAGGAACTGAGCATCAAGACCAATCTAAGTTAAAAGATAAAATGGAGAAAATAAATGGCCACAGGTTACCCAAAAACAGTACTCAGGAATGATAACAAATCATAGTGAAAAAAATTAAATATTTATTATTAAGAGAAATAAACAGGAAGAAATTTTTATTAAAAAGCTTACAAAGTTACTGATGGTTTCAGCTAAAGTGAATATCTAGCAAATTATAGGAAAGTAGAAAAAATATAATCTATGACAAAGCTATTGTAAAGATGACATTTACAATATGAAGTACACAGAAGAACCAATGACAAAAGTTTAAGACTAGGAAATGAAAAAACTTTAAGACTATTTTTTATAAGATCCAAAATAAGACAGGGATAGAACAAATACTATATACAATTAAGAATATAAATGAAAGAAGATATGAGAAATTAATTTTGCATTTTTATAAGACAAAGAAAATCTCAGATAGAATATCAACCCAGGAGTCAAGTAATGAAAGTTCTCACCCTCTTTCTCAAATCAGAGTTATATATAGGCAAGAAGTGGGAGTGACTGTTTTTGGTTAATGACCTTTGTAAGACCATGATCAACAATGAATTCCTTTTCACCTAATACAAAATCTTCATTAACTGAAATGTAATTTTTCCATACATCACCTATACAATCAAAAGAAATCTGTTTGTCAGAAATACAGTTTGTCCATCCCTTTCCTCAAAACTGAGGGGCCCATAGGTTTTCTAGACAACTTCTTAATAAGTTTAGTCACACACATTGAATAAAAAATCTTATCACATGCCTGAAACTTTTCCATGTTGAGGAACAAGTGGAAGAGCTAATATGTACTAAGACAGACAGACAGACAGACAGACAGAGAGAGAGTGAGAGTGAGAGAGAGGTGAGAGTGAGAGAGTGAGTGTGAGTGAGTGAGTGTGAGTGAGTGAGTGAGTGTGTGTGTGTGTGTGTGTGTGTGTGTGTGTGTGTGTGTGTGTGTGTGTGTGTGTGTGTGTGTGTGTGTGTGTGTGTGTGTGTGTGTGTGTGTGCTCACCTATTTGTACTCACCTATTTGTGGTTGCAGGGGTCGAGTCTTAGCTCCTGGCCCCGCCTCTTCACCGGTTGCTACTGGGCCCTCTCTCTCCCCGCTCCATGAGCTTTATCAAACCTGTCTTAAAACTGTGTATGGTTCCTGCCTCCACTACGCCATTTTCTAGGCTATTCCACTGCCTTACAACTCTATGACTGAAGAAATACTTCTTAATATCTCTCTGACTCATTTGTGTCTTCAACTTCCAATTGTGGCCTCTTGTTTCTGTGTCCCCTCCTGGAACATCCTGTCTTTGTCCACCTTGTCTATTACACGCAGTATTTTATATGTCGTTATCAGTCTCCCTGACCCTCCTGCCCTCCGTGGTCTTCAGGTGTTTTTCCCTTAATCTTTCTTATGGACATTCCCCTTAGCTCTGGAATAACTGTCGCAAACCTTTGTATTTTTCTTATTTTCTGACTTTGCTTTACAAGGGCGGGTTTCCCAAACAGGTGCTCATACCCCAGTATTGGCCTGAATCACGGGTACGTGTCTTGAAGTTTCCTTACAAAGGTATCGGAATTGTTCTCGGTTTGCCAGGCGCCATTCTGCAGCAGTCATCTGATGTGTGTGCTTCCGGGGACTGTCGGTGTTTATCCCCAAAGTTTTTTCCCCTTTGAGTGAGGTTTGCAGTCTTTGGCCACCAGCCTATAAATCTGTCTGTGGCTTCTGTGCCCTTCCCCCCTTTCATGTCTTTGATTTGGCGGATTTTTAAAAAGGAAGCCATTTGTGGACAGGTGTTTTAGTCTGTCCAGGTCTCTTTGAGTCCTGCCTGGTCCTCATTGATTTAAATTTTCCTATTAATTCACATCTCTGCAAACAGGGACACTTCTGAGTTAACCCTTCCTCTGTCGTTAAATTTTAAAAAAAAAATGCACTGGGCCCTAGGACCGACCCTGTGGGACCCCCGCTCGTAAAGGTTTTCCCCCTGTGTACATCTTTACGTACATGACTCTTTTTCCCTCCCTGTCAGGTATTCTCGTAAATTTTCAGGCCCTTCCTGTATATGCACCTGATGCTTAGCTTTGCACTAATTCTTGTGGGGAAAACTGTGTCAAAGGCTTCTTGCAGTCCAAGAAGATGCAATAACCCACCCCTCTCTCTCGGTTTTTACTTCGTATTTTATCAAAAAAACCCCAAAGGTTTGTGACAGAGATTTCCCTTCCATAAACCCGGTTTTGGGTTTGGCTTTATACTCTTGTTCCCGTTCCGGGTTTGCTCCCCCCACTTCCTCCTGATTTTTCAATAATTTGCTACTTCCCCGCAATGATAAGGTCTTAGTTTAGTGCCTCTTTTCTTTTCCCCTTTTTTAAAAAAATGGGAACTACTTTGCCGTTTTTCCATACCTAGGTGTTGCCCAGTTTCCAGGGAGTTTTAAAGTTTGTGGTAAGTGGCACGCAAACATATATGCCCCCTCTTAAGGACCCACGGGGGATTTGCCCGGTCCATTGCCTTTGAGTATCGATGTCCTTGCAGTTTTCTTCACCTCTCTTCATCTGAGTATGTCGTAACACTTTTTGGTGTTACCTTGCTGGTGTCCCCATCTGGTCTGTCCCCAGAGTCCTTCCTGTCTTATGAAAAATACTTCCTTAAATCTCGTGTTGAGTCCTCACATACCTCTTGATCGTTTCTTGTGAGTTCTCCACCTTTTTTTCCCCAGCCTTATCACCCGGTCCTTGACTGTTGTCTTTCCTCCCAATGTGGCTATACAGCAGTTTCGGGTAGATTTAATTTAGATGCTAGTGTTTTCTTTTGTCGCTGGCCCCCCCTCCTTATCTGTGCATATGTTTCTGCTCTTTACTATCTCCTTGTTTTCTGGGTGTATGCCTCCCGTACCTTTTTTATTCTTGTTGACTTTTTTTGCCTCCCCACACCCTTTGGGTAAAAAAAGGACCGTTTTGGTTTCCCATTATTTCTGTTTCCCTTGGGGACAAAAACCCTTTTCCCTGCCTCCTTGCACTTTGTTGCCAAAATTTATATTGTTTACGATTTTCTCCTTTTTCTGTCCCCCTGAAACCCCCTGCAGGGAAATTTCTCTATGTGTAGTCCCCCCCTTTTTAGTTTGGCCCGTCCCTTCAGTTTTGCTACCTTCTCCACTTGTAACTTCTATATATCAAAAATCAGAACCCGTGTGCTGCTCCAAAGGGGCCCCCGTAAGTGATTCCTCAATGTCGAAACTGCTCAGGGTGAACCAAAATCCATCTTGCTGGCTCTTCCCCCCTCTCTTGGTTGTGTCCCTGACATGTTGATGATGAGGTTTTCCAGTACCACATCCTATTTGTCTCCCTGTTTCGGGACCCCATGTGGCTCCGGTTTTTCCCGCGAATTTCCCCGTGGTTTTTTTTGGTTGGGTTTGTGTTTGGGGGTGTTTTGTTGGGTTTTCCTTCTTTGTTTGTTTTGTTGGTGGGATTGAATCAGGCAATTGCTTGTAGGTCTGGGTGTCAGGATCCTTTGTAGTTATTGCTGGTCTTCGATCGTGTGTTTTTTCACTTCACGTCAGTGCAAAGGGACACCTCGGTGTTTCTTCCGTCATGTCGTTCACAAATATCTGAAACAGCACTGGTCTAGGTACTGACCCCTGCGGGACCCCGCTGGTCACAGGTGCCCACGTCTGACACATCTGCCACGTACCATGCTCGCTGCTGTCTTCTGGTGTTGTGTGTGTGTGTGTGGTGTGTGTTGTGTGTGTGTGTGTGTAGTGTGTGTGTGTGTTGTGTGTGTTGTGTGTGTGTGTGTGTGTGTTAGTGTGTGTGGTGTTAGTGTGTGTGTGTGTGTGTGTGTGTGTGTGTGTGTGTGTGTGTGTGTGTATTGTGTGTGTATGTGTGTGTGATTGTGTATGTGTATGTGTATGTGTATGTGTATGTGTGTGTGTGTATGTGTGTGTGTATGTGTGTATGTGTGTGTGTATGTGTATGTGTGTATGTGTATGTACTCACCTATTTGTGGTTGCAGTGGTCGAGTCCTAGCTCCTGGCCCCGCCTCTTCACCGGTTGCTACTGTGTCCTCTCTCTCTCTGCTCCATGAGCTTTATCATACCTCGTCTTAAAACTATGTATGGTTCCTGCCTCCACTACATCACTTTCTAGGCTATTCCACTGCCTGACAACTCTATGACTGAAGAAATACTTCCTAATATCTCTCTGACTCATCTGTGTCTTCAACTTCCAATTGTGACCTCTTGTTTCTGTGTCCCCTCCCTGGAACATCCTGTCACTGTCCACCTTGTCTATTCCGCACAGTATTTTATATGTCATTATCATGTCTCCCCTGGCCCTCCTGTCCTCTAGTGTCGTCAGGCAGATTTCCCTTAACCTTTCTTCATAAGACATTCCCCTTAGCTCTGGAACTAACCTTGTCGCAAACCTTTGCACTTTCTCTAGTTTCTTGACGTGCTTTATCAAGTGCGGGTTCCAAACAGGTGCTGCATATTCCAGTATGGGCCTGACGTACACGGTGTACAGTGTCTTGAATGATTCCTTATTAAGGTATTGGAATGCTGTTCTCAGGTTTGCCAGGCGCCCATATCCTGCAGCAGTTACCTGGTTGATGTGTGCTTCCGGAGACATGCTCCGTGTTATACTCACTCCAAGATCTCTCTCCTTGAGCAAGGTTTGCAGTCTTTGGCCACCTAGCCTATACTCTGTCTGCGGTCTTCTTTGCCCTTCCCCTATCTTCATGACTTTGCATTTGGCGGGATTAAATTCGAGAAGCCAGTTGCTGGACCAAGTGTCCAGTCTGTCCAGGTCTCTTTGAAGTCCTGCCCAGTCCTCATTTGAATTAATTCTCCTCATTAACTTCACATCGTCTGCAAACAGGGACACTTCTGAGTCTAACCCTTCCATCATGCTGTTCACATGTACCAAAAATAGCACTGGTCCTAGGACCGACCCTTGTGGGACCCCGCTCGTCACAGGTGCCCATTGTGATACATGATTATGTACCATGACTCGTTGTTGCCTCCCTGTCAGGTATTCTCTGATCCATTGCAGTGCCCTTCCTGTTATATGAGCCTGATCCTCTAGCTTCTGCACTGATCTCTTGTGAGGAACTGTGTCAAAGGCCTTCTTGCAGTCCAAGAAGATGCAATCAACCCACTCCTCTCTCTCATGTCTTACTTCCGTTACTTTATCATAAAACTCCAGAAGGTTTGTGACACAGGATTTTCCTTCCATGAATCCATGCTGGTTGGCGTTTATACTCTTGTTCCGTTCCAGGTGCTCTACCACTCTCCTGATAATCTTCTCCATAACTTTGCATACTATACACGTCAGTGATATAGGTCTATAGTTTAGTGCCTCTTTTCTGTCTCCTTTTTTAAAAATGGGAACTACATTTGCCATCTTCCATACCTCAGATAGTTGCCCAGTTTCCAGGGACGTGTTGAAGATTGTGGTAAGTGGCACACACAACATATCCGCTCCCTTTCTAAGGACTCACGGGTAGATGTTGTCCGGTCCCATTGCCTTTGAGGTATCCATGTCCCTTAGCAGTTTCGTCACCTCCTCCTCATCTGTATGTATGTCATCCAACACTTGTTGGTATACAGTGGTCCCTCGCTTTTCGTAGTTCTCGGCAATCGTAAATTTCGCCAATCATAGGGGTATTTTCGTATAAACATGGACTCACTTTTCATAGGTTGACTCGCGAATAGTAGTTCGTCCGGGACGCGTACGCACGATGTGAGCTGGGGAGGTCTCCCTACCCAGCCAGTCTGGCATTGTTTACCAGTGAGTGAAGGTCCCCTCAAGTGCTCCTACTAAATATTTCATAATATTCCACTCATTTTAGTGCTTGCAAGTACTAAATAAGCTACCATGGCTCCAAAGAAAGCTCCTAGTGCCAAGCCTGTGGTAAAGAAGGTGAGAAATATGTACAGTGACAAAGTCTTGGGCCATTTTAGGGAAGTGTTAAAGAGACGCCAGAAACAGAGCTCTCTCCACAGTTACTTTGCGAGGCAGGACTAGAGTGACTCTCAAGGTGGTCCTAGTGGCATTAAGAAACAGAGAAGAGAAGCAACCCCAGAGAAGCAATTGGTACCTGAGGTGTTGCTGGAAGGGGATTCCCCTTCCAAACTGTAAACAATCCAATCTCTCTCCTCCTTCAGTCTCCCATACACTAAGAAGAATCTCCAATAAAGGTATGTGTTATGCTGTTAATGTTTCATGGAGGGGTGGAGGGGTGTTAATGTTGCAGTTTAAAAACATGTAGTGTAAAGCACCCTTCTGGCAAGACAGTGATGGAGTGAATGATGGTGAGAGTTTTTCTTTTTCGGGCCACCTGCCTTGGTGGGAATCGGCCAGTGTGATAATAAAATAATAAATAAAAAATACTTCTGGGTGTCAGGAACGGATTAATTGTATTTACATTATTTCTTATGGGGAAAATTGATTCGTAAATCGTAAATTTCGTTTATAGTAGCTGCTCCAGGAACGGATTAATTATGAAAAACGAGGGACCACTGTATTCCTTGCTGGTGTCCCCATCTGGTCTGTCCCCAGAGCAGCCTTCCTGTCTCCACTGTAAATACTTCCTTAAATCTCATGTTGAGCTCCTCACATACCTCTTGATTGTTTCTTGTGAGTTCTCCACCTTCTTTCCTCAGCCTTATCACCTGGTCTTTGACTGTTGTCTTCCTCCTAATGTGGCTATACAACAGTTCGGGTCAGACTTGACTTTCAATGCTGTCATTTTCGTACTGTCGCTGGGCCTCCCTCCTTATCTGTGCGTACTCATTTCTGGCTCTTCTACTAATCTCCTTATTTTCCTGGGTCCTTTGCCTCCTGTACCTTTTCCATTCTCTGGTGCACTTAGTTTTTGCCTCCTTACACCTTCGGGCAAACCAAAGACTCGCTTTGGTCTTCCTATTATTTCTGTTTCCCTTGGGAACAAACCTTTCCTCTGCCTCCTTGCACTTTGTTGCTACATATTCCATCATCTTGTTTACTGATTTTCCTACCAGGTCTCTGTCCCACTGAACCTCCTGCAGGAAGTTCCTCATACCTGTGTAGCTACACCCCCCTTTTGTAGTTTGGCTTTTCCCATTCAGTTCCTGTCTCCTTCTCCACTTGTAACTCTACTATATAATCAAAACTCAGAACCACGTGATCGCTAGCTCCAAGGGGCCTCTCGTAAGTGATGTCCTCAATGTCTGAACTGCTCAGGGTGAACACAAGATCCAGTCTTGCTGGCTCATCCTCCCCTCTCTCTCTGATAGTGTCCCTGACATGTTGATGCATGAGGTTTTCAAGTACCACATCCATCATCTTGGCTCTCCATGTTTCGGGACTCCCATGTGGCTCCAGGTTTTCCCAGTCGATCTCCCTGTGGTTGAAATTGCCCATTACCGGTAACTTTGCTCTGCTCAAGTGAGCTCTTCTTGCCACCTCAGCCAGTGTGTCCACCATCGCCCTGTTGTTTTCTTCGTACTCCTCTCTTGGCCTCCTGCACACACACATACGCGTGCGCGCACGCGCGCGTGTGTTGTTGTGTGTGTGGTGTGTGTGTGTGTGTGTGTGTGTGTGTGTGTGTGTGTGTGTGTGTGTGTGTGTGTGTGTGTGTGTGTGTGTAAAAATGGCCTTCTCTGTGGAAAGAGGCAAATGTAGTCTCTGTTCACAAAAAGAAGAGTACAGCAGAAATCAGCAACTACAGACCAGTGTCACTGCTGTCCATCACTGGCAAGAATCCTTGAGACAATAATGTCAAGACAATGAGTTTTTTGACTACCACTCACTACTTTGTGACCGTCAATATGGCTTCAGGAAAGGTTATTCTGCTGCTGATCTGATCTGATCTCCACTAAGTGGCACCTGTCAATGGATGAATCCAAAGTAAGCTGTGTGGTAGCACTGGACACTGCTCGTGCTTTTGACTGGGTGTGGCACCAGGGCCTCTTAGCAAAACTCTAAGCTCTGGGAACTGCAAGCTCTATGCTATGTCTCCTCAGTGATTACCTTAATGGTAGATCTCTAAGGGTAGTTCTCAATGGAAAGGAATCAACAAGACATCCTATTGGGGCAAATGTCCCACAAAGAAGCATGCTGGGACCAATGTTATGGAATGTCTATTTCAATGACCATCATCTCATCCCAGAATCCCATGGATATACAGAGGACTGTACAGTGACATTCACTTATCCAAGAGAAGAAATGCCAGCTGCTCTAAGCTACATCAATCACCAGCTAAGAACATAAGAACATAAGAATGTAGGAACACTGCAGAAGGCCTACTGGCCCATATGAGGCAGGTCCTTATCAAAACGACATCTACCTAAAGCTACTCAAGAAACAACTCCCGCACCCCCCAACACCAATCAAACCCAGCCCCTCCCACTCATATGTTTGTCCAGTCTCTTCTTAAAGCTACCCAAGGTCCTAGCCTCTATCACCCCACTGGGAAGACTGTTCCACGCATCTACAACTCTGTTAGAAAACCAGTACTTACCTATGTCCTTTCTAAATCTAAATTTATCCAACTTAAATCCATTATTCCTGGTTCTTACCTGGTTCGACACCCTCGTACTTTATTAATGTCTCCCTTGTTTATGCCCGTCATCCACTTATACACTTCAATGATATCTCCCCTCATTCTACGCCTCTCCAGAGAGTGGAGATTTAAGGCTTTAAGTCTATCTTCATACGGGAGGTTCCTTACACAGTAAATCATTTTAGTCATTCTTCTCTGTATGTTCTCTAATGAGTCTATGTCCATCCTGTAGTAAGGGGACCAAACTGAGCAGCATAATCTAAATGAGGCCTCACTAGTGATGTATAGAGCTGTAAAATAACTTTTGGACTTCTGTTACTTATACTTCTTGAGATAAATCCAAGTAATCTGTTGGCCTTGTTGCGCACACTGAGCACTGCTGTCTTGGCTTTAGATTTCTGCTTACCATGACTCCCAAGTCTTTTTCACATTCTGTATGACCAAGCTCTACTTCACCTAGATTATAGCTTCGAGGGTTATTTTCATTACCAAGGGCAAGTACCTTACACTTTTCCACATTAAACTTCATCTGCCATTTCTCAGACCAAGACATTAATTTGTTCAAATCGTCCTGGAGTCATTGATATCCTCCTCAGAGTGAATTATACGGCCTATCTTTGTATCATCAGCAAACTTACTCATGTCACTAGTAATCCCTTCATCAAGGTCATTAATGTAAATTATGAACAAGAGAGGGCCTAAAACTGATCCTTGTGGAACGCCACTAGTGACTAATCCCATTCAGATTTCACTCCATTAATGGTAACTCTCTGCTTTCTATTGGTAAGCCATGCCTCAATCCATGCTAGAACTTTACCTCCTATACCATGAGCTGCCACTTTTCTTAAGAGTCTCTTGTGAGTACTCTGTCGAAGGCTTTACTAAAATCCAAATAAACAATATCATATTCCTTATCACTGTCAACTGCCTCAAATGTTCTATTGAAGAACGTCAGTAAGTTTGTCAGGCAGGAACGACCTCTCGTGAATCCATGCTGAGATTCATTTATCAAGTTATGCTCTTCAAGGTGACTTCTGATAATGTCAGCTATAATTGATTCTAATAACTTGCCCACTATAGATGTCAGACTTATTGGACGGTAATTTGAAGGAGTGGACTTATCCCCTGATTTGAATATAGGAACCACATTAGCCATCTTCCACATCTCTGGCACAACACTGGTAAGGATGGACGCATTGAATACACTCGTTAATGGCTGACTAAGCTCCATTTTGCATTCCTTAAGTACCCTTGAAAACAACTCATCGGGTCCCGGGGACTTACTTTGTTTCAGTTTGTCTATCTGTTTAATAACCATGTCCCTCGTGACAGTAATATTAGTTAACTTGAATTCATCAGGAACTAAATAATTGTTAATTACTGGAATCTCATTTACATCTTCCTGTGTAAAAACTGACAAAAAATAGTCATTAAATAAGGAACACATTTCCAGTTCATTATCCATCAGCTGTCCATTCCCAGATTTCAGAGGTCCTACTTTTTCCTTCACCTTCGTCCTATACACTTGAAAGAACCCCTTTGGATTAGTCTTTGATTCATTAGCAACTCTAATTTCATAGTCACGTTTAGCCTTTCTAATCGCTTTTTTTACTTCTCTTTAAGCTGAACATATTGGTCAGTAAGGTTAACCTCTCCTCTTCTGATGCGCCTATAAATTCCCCTTTGGGATCGTTATTATTAGACCTAATTTCTCTTGGGGAATGTATATACTCTGGCACTGTGTACATTATTAAGAAAACAATCATAAAAGCAGATCCCTTCATATTCATAAGTATGATTATCGTCAATAAATCATTAGCTAGATAACCCCAATCAAGATTAGACAGATGTTCCCTAAGTCCATTATAATCGGCAGAACGAAAATCGGGATTTTTACTGTATTATCATTATTCTTGCATTCCCAATTAATGCTAAAAGGTGATGGATTTGTGATCACTTGCGCCAAGCTCTTCATGATCTCCAGATTATTCACGAGTGTTTCCTTATTTGACAAGACTAGGTCTAGCAAATTATTACCCTGGTAGGTTCAGTTACACTCTGTTTCAGAAAACAGTCCCGAACTGTTTCCATGAAGTCACTGGACTCTAGATTTCCTGTCAAAGAATTCCAGTCAATTTGGCTAAAGTTAAAGTCCCCTACTATGACTACGTTACTGTGTACAGAAGCCCTAACAATTCGTCCCAAAGAAGACTCCCTCTATCGTGATCCAAGCCTGGAGGTCGGTATATTACACCTAGAATTAGTTTTTTTTGACCCTCCACGAACTCTACCCAAAACAGACTCTGTTACTGCTCCATCTATTTTTATACTGTTTTTATGCAACATTAAATTCCGAACTACCTGGGTTTACCTGGAGAGAGTTCCGGGGGTCACGCCCCGCGCCCGGTCTGAGACCAGGCCTCCTGTGATCAGAGCCTGATCAACCAGTTTGCTGCTGGCTGCAGCAAACCAACATCGGACAGCCGGCTGATCGGAACTGACTTTAGGTGCTGTCCATGCACTTGAAACTGCAGGGTTGTGAATCCCCCTTATTGTGCTGGAGCAGTTGACAGTCTCGGGCCCTGAACTATTGTATGGTCTCTTACGTCTAGTGACACCCTGCTTTTCATTGGGGGATGGTGCATCGTCTGCCAAGTCTTTTGCTTTCGGTGGTGATTTCGTGGCAATTCGGTACTGCCCCTAGATTTTCAGTGATATAATCGTATCCCCCTCCTGCGTTCCAGGATACAGGTTTAGGAACCTCAGCGCTCCCAATATTGGGTGTTTCTCGTTATGCCGCCGTGAAGTTCTCTGTACATTTTCTAGGTCGGCAATTCACCTGCTTGAAAGGTGCTGTTAGTGTGCAGCAATATTCCAGCCTAGTGACAAGTGACTGAAGAGTGTCATGGGCTTGGCTCCTGTTTTGAAGGTTCTCATTATCCATCCTCTTTTTTTAGCAGATGCGATTGATAATGTTATGGTCCTTGAGGTGAGATCCTCGACATATCACTCCCAGGTCTTTGACTTGTGTTTCGCCATTTGTGGCCAAATTTGTTTTGTACCTGATGAGATTATTTCTATTTTACCATATCTGAGTAATTGAAATTTCTCATCGTTGACTTCATTGTTTCTGCAGCCACTGAAGATTGGTTGAGTCTGCCTGGACTTTGAGTGTCGCAATGGAAGCACTGTCATGCAGATTCGGGTGTCATTGCAAAGAAACACGGTGCTGTGGCTGACATCCTTGCTATGTCGGAATAAGGTGAGGAACAAGAGGGGAGCGAGTACGTCCCTTTGGGGGAACAGAGCTTTTCACCGTAGCGCTCGGCTTACTCTGTTGACGCTACCTCTGGGTTCTGTTAGTGAGGAAATTATAGATCCATCGACCGACTTTTCCTTTATTCCTTTTAGCACGCATTTTGTGCGCTATTACCCATGGTCACACTTTGAAGGCTTTTGCAAAGTCTGTTAATTACATCCATTCTTTTTGTCTTCTAGTGCATTTAGGCCCTTGTCGTATTGGTCCAATAGAAACTCCTCCCCCCTTCCCATTACATCTACCACTTTGAATAACTTAAACCGAATATTCCCTAACATCATACCCGACCTTTAAATCATCCCAGTTTTCAGTTAATGCAATGATATCAAAGTTCCCAGCACATGTACCAAACAGTTCTTTAAATTTTATTTTTTGCATTCGCTGTTACATAAAAAACCTCATTTGTTTTTTCTTTGCACATTTTTTCCTATTCATTTTTGTTTTTTACACAATTTTAAAATTTACATTACCCAGAGTTACTCCATGACATTACTATTAAATTTTTAATATCGGATAAGTCAATAATCCAAAATCATTATTAATCATTTCAAAACCCATACCTCTAACTAATCCTATTTTAAAAAGCCAAACAACCCCCCTCAACTGGTTAGCAAGAAAACCCACACCTGCCCTGGATAAGGAACCCCATCCTGGAAATTCATGCATTTCGGCCATAGGTTGTCCCCAGTTGTCAATGAATGGTACTGCATTATCCTTACAGTGTTTATCCAGCAACAATTAATACCAATTGCTCTGGACAACCATTCATTACCAAACAACTCTTCTTGGCAAAATGCCACATATAACAGGGCGCCCCCCCCCTTCTTCCTAATCATGTCTATAGCTGTCCTGAACTTTCTAACTAAATCCTCACTTCTACCTTGCCTACATCATTGCCTCCAGCACTGAGGCAAATAATAGGATTGATCCCATTACCGTTCATGATGTTGTCAAGCCGGCTAACAATGTCCTCCATCCCAGCCCCAGGAAAGCATACCCTTTGTCTCCTACTCCTGTCCTTCAAGCAGAATGCCCTATCCATGTATCTAACCTGGCTATCCCCAACAACAACAATATTCTTACCTTCCTTGTTGTCGTTCGTCGTGACGATCCCAGTAGTAGACTCACATTCGTCGGGTAGCACCGAGAATGCGTTGGAGGTTTCCACAGGAGTTTCCACAGCAGTCTCTTTCTTCTTCATCGTTTCTGGCTTTCCATTCGTCTTCTTGATCGTCAACTTCGTCGTCCCCTGCTGTCCAGCCACTGACCACGATCCCTTCTTGACCTGAGGACTCGAAACAGGAGGACTACTACGAATCCTCTTGTTTTCCTCGGTCAATCGCCGTATCTCCATCTTCGCTACCTCAATTCTTCCTTAAGTTGCTGGTAAAGTTGCTCGATGGAGGGCATCTGGTTCAGTCCACGGGAGCAAACAAGACACTTCTTCACAGAGTTAGTACAGGTCACCCTCAAGAGCACCAACAGGTCTTCACAGAGCTAATACACAGCTTGGGGAAATAGTGCAAGTAACATTTGCACCTGAGAAACACAAATGATGGGTTTCTAGGCAGAGCAAGTATGCCGGTACAGTTGAAGGATGAAGGAGGTGTTGGCACTGGGAAGAAGTTTGATATCCTTGGGGTGAAATTTGACTCCAAAGACATGAGAACCATGTTGTAAATTCTGCAAACAAGCAGCTAGGAAGCTTACAGCACTTCGCATATCTGGCATCTCTTGACATGGGATTGCAAGGTCTGCACCGAGGCACAAGTATCTCACACTTAAGTACAGGGTGAACCCCCGCATAACGATACTCCAATGCACCAATTATGTAAGTGTATTTAAGTAGTGCGTTTGTACTGTAGTTTGAGGGGTCTGAAAGACTAATCTACTTCACATATTTCTTATGGGAACAATTCGGTCAGTACTGGCACTGATCAGGACTTCTGGAGATGGAAAAAATATCGTTAACCGGGGGTCCACTGTATGCTCCACTTTCTTGGTTTGCCTGCCCCCCTCTCATCTGCGACTGCTTGACAGAGTAGAGAACAGAGCAAGACGTCTCGTCTCTCGCATGGACAAATCTTGGATAGATCTGTCATTTCAGCAGAGCCTTCAACACAGGAGGGATGTGGGTGGCCTTACTGTTATGTACAAGGCCAATATTGTCAAAGTACCACACTTGGATCCACTTCGAGGACAGCGTGAAACAAGCAGTAACTTCACTCTGGCTGTACCCTTCTCCAGAACATCACTCCATCTGAGATCATATATACCCAGGATGACTCGAGTATGGAACACATTCGTACAGCATAATGATGTCAGCGAGATAAAGTCAGCTGATCAAATGGAAATGCTGGCCCACAGATGGCTCCAACTTCATCCTGTTCCCTATTTGTATGTCTCATAACAATAAAAATGCTTTCAAATGAGCTGACGTAGGTAACAGCTCTTAGCTTGTCAATAAAGTTAGTAATCCTTAACCTGTAAATAGCTTGTCAATAAAGCTAGGGATCCTTAACCTTGTCAAACCCTGTGTAAAAAAAAAAAAAAAAAAAAAGAGAGAGAGAGAGAGAGAGAGAAAATAGAGAGGATAGAAAAGAGAGAGGATAGAAAAGAGAGAGGATAGAAAAGAGAGAGGAGAGAAAAGAGAGAGGAAAGAGTGAGGAGAGAAAAGAGAGAGGAGAGAAAAGGGAGAGGAGAAAAGAGAGAGAGAAAAGAGAGAAAAGAGAGAAAAGAGAGAAAGAGATAGAAAAGAGAGAAGAGAAAAGAGAGAGAGAGAGAGAGGAGAGAAAAGAGAGAGAGGAAAGAGGAGAGGAGAGAAAAGAGAGAGAGAGAAGAGAAGAGAGGAGAGAAAAGAGAGAGAGGAAGAAGAGAGAGAGGAGAGAAGAGAGAGAGGAAAGAAAAGAGTGGAGAGAAAGAGAGAGGAGAGAAAAGAGAGAGAGTGGAGAGAAAAGAGAGAGGAGAGAAAGAGAGAGAGAAAAGAGAGAGAGAGAAAAGAGAGAGATAAAAGAGAGAGAGAAAAGAGAGAGAGAAAAGAGAGAGAAAAGAGAGAGAAAATAGAAAAGAGAGAGAGAGAGAATGGTTGCTGGTATGGTTCAGCTAGCTGGGTGCAGCCAGAGAACATCAGAGAACAGGCAGCCACGCGAGAAAAAAGGTAGTGCCAAGGAGGCATTCTGAGGTAAAGTTGGAAGGCAAGGGCCAATATTCGTGAAAAAAATAGAGGTATTACAAGAGAAGTTGCATTCCATAAGTGGTTCATCAAACCTCATCATAGATAATACAATGGTCCCTTGAATTGCAATACAGTATTAATCCTTTCCAAAAGATGTATCGTACCTCCAACCGCAAAATACATGGTTTTACGGTATTTCACTCCAAAACTCTGGAAGTGCAACTTGTACAAGTACATTGCACATTGTCTGATGTAACTTGCAGGTACTATCTCACTTCATCTGCTTTTCTCTTATCCACAATTACAGGTCTCCATTTTTATGATAATTTCTCTACCTTGTTTCACTAGCTTAGATTCATCAGCCACTTTAATATTCTTTATTATTTCTATTTGTCTGACAATAGCAGAGATGGTTGATTGTGGAAAGACATATTCACACACAAATGCATTAATTTCTTGTTTGATCTTCAGATAAATGGCCTGTTTACTGCACACTTTAGGGGCCATGATGACAAATGTAGTTTTAAAGGGTAAATAATCCAGAATTAGTAGGAAAACACTCATAATAGCTTCAAACTGAAGAGTAAACAAATAAACTGTAGTACTAACTCTGCTATTGTTTGAGATGGTACCAAAGAGTCATTCAACCCCATCACAGATTGGCTGCTAAGGCACCCTCAAAGACCCCCACCCCAAATAGCTCAGATGCTGTTGAAAAGGCAAGCTACCTTGCTTGTTGGTTGAAGGCCACTCATGTACACCGATCATAATAATAATTCAGTAATAATTATAACAATTATAAAAATAATAATAATAATAATAATGTGTGTGTGTTAATGCTTTAGGTTCAAACCTATGAACATTGACAAGGAAGATGTGCGTATGTACCTAGCTGTGTTGCTGGGCATAATGTAATAATAATAATAAATGCTTTATGGCATTTTGCCTTACGGTGTTCCGCTAATACGGCGATGTCAAATTATGACCAAAATCTGCCATACAGCAAATGGTCTTTCAAATACAGTGGACCCTCGGGTAACGGCACTGAACCGTTCCAGAGAGTTTGCCTTTAACTGACTTTGATGTTAGCCAAATTAATTTTCCCCATAAGAAATAATGGAAATCCAATTAATCCGTTCCAGACACCCGAAAGTATTAAACAAAATAATTTTTTTTACATGAAATATACATTTCCCTACACAGAAAACAATGAGACATGCACAATAAACAATACTGAAATGACACTTACCTTTATTGAGGACTTATTGATGAGTGATGAGACGGGAGGAAGGTAGAGGATGGAGGTGTATTGTTGTTTGGAAGGGAAATCCCCTTCCATAAAGACTTCAGGTAACAAGTTCTTTTCTGGGGTTACCTCCCTGCTTTGTTTTTTAATGCCACTAGGACCAGCTTGAGAGTCACTGGACCCTGTCGCACAAAATATCTTGCCAGAGAGCTCTGTTTCTGGCGTCTCTTTAAGATTTCCCTAAAATGGGACACAAGAGTGTCATTATACATGGTGCCAATACGTTTGCAACAGCTGTGTCAGGATAATGTTCATCCATGAATGCTCGCACCTTTGTCCACACTGTACAAATGTCCTTAACCCTTTGACTGTCGCAAGCCCCTTTCTGAAACTCAATGTCACAAAATGTTGGAGAAAAAAAAAAAAATGATTATTTCTTATGAAATGATAGAGAATCTTTTCCCGATGGTAATGACACCAAAAGTACGAAATTTGGTCAAAAACTCACAGAATTCCCCTCCCGCAAAGTTAGCGAGCTAGGCGACATATACTCATCGGCAATTTTCGCCAACTTTGAGCCCTGTTTTTGGCCAATTCCATTGTTCCAGTTGACCAAACTCATAGCTATTTCTTTAGAACTCTATTTTTCTATCAGTTGAGTACAAGAAACTGCCCATTTACTAATTTGAACTACCCAATAAGTGGTCAGAAATTGGCAATTTGGCCAATTTCACGCAAATTAAAGAAGATGCCAATTTCAAAATAGGGTCCAAAACAAACAATGTAGACATTCTTGGCCCTAAAATAACATATCCTCTGTTCATCAGTCATGTCTCTAGGCCCCTCTTATATTACTTTTGCTTTCTATTTTGATTTTTTATTCATACAGAAATTACAAAATTTGCTGTTATGCAGACTACTGCATTACTGTAAAAATGGTATAAATAATATCAGTGCACTAGTGAAAGAATATCAGACTCCCCAGTTGACGTGTATTTGGACGTGTGGTGTGATTTGCTTACTCCTGAACATTGGTAAAAATCGAACATTTCCGCTACTTTGAGTTCAATTTCAAGGTCGTTTTCATCTTGAAACTAATCAAAATCATCTCTATTTCTGTAATATGGTTTCCATTTTATTATGTGAAACCATGAAAACAAGAATACAACAATAAATACTATACGAAAATACACCTCAAAGTCAGCGTTTTAATCCAAAAAAACGGTCAGTTTTTTTCTCATTATGCACTGCGTGCTGCAGGATTTTTTTTTATGTGGTGCACACTGACCACACAGACCCATTCTCTCACATGTGGGCCTACCAGCTTTCTCCTGCTTGATTTGAAACCGCTAGAATTTACGCATATAAATATGTCCGAAACAGTGGCGTGTAAGACGTATATATACGACCAAAACAGTCAAAGGGTTAATCTATGACGAAGGCAACTTCCTCCATCTCTCTCCTCCTCCTCTGAAGCAAATTCCTGAGCTGTGACCTGTTGCTGTTGCACCTGAAGCTCTTGCAGCTCTGTAGTGGTTAGTGCTTCATTGTCATCCTCCACCAACTCTTCCACATTCTCGCCACTAACTTCCAACCCCATGGACTTCCCCAATGCCACAATAGATTCCACAACTGGCATAGGCTCCTCAGGGTTAGCCCCAAACCTTTCAAAATCCCTCTCTTGTATACATTCTGGCCACAATTTTCTCCAAGCAGAGTTCAAAGTCCTGGAAGTCGCTCCCTCCCCAGCCTTATCTATAAGGTTTATGCAACTGAGGATACTGAAGTGATCTTTCCAGAACTCTCTTAGGGTCAGTTCAGTGTCTGAGGTCACTTCAAAGCACTTTTGAAACACAGCTTTGGTGTACAGTTTTTTGAAGATTGAAATGACCTGCTGGTCCAAGGGCTTGAGGAGAGGAGTGGTATTAAGAGGCAAAAACTTCACTTTGATGAAGCTAAACTCCCCCACAATTTGCTCTTGCAAAGTCATGAGGATGAGCAGGAGCATTGTCCATTACCAGGAGGCATTTGAGTGACAATTTATTTTTCAAGAGGTATTTTTTCCCACTGAGGCCAAAACACGTCACAGACCCAATTGAGGAAAATGTCCCTAGTGACCCATGCCTTCCTGTTTGCTCTCCACATTATACACAATTTAGTCTTGAAGACATTGTTTTTCTTGAACACTGGGAGTTTCAGAGTGATACACGAGTAAAGGCTTCACTTTGCAATCCCCACTAGCATTACTACAAAAGTCAGCCTGTCTTTCATAGGCTTATGTCCTGGGAGTGCCTTTTCCTCCTGAGTAATGTAGGTCCTGTTTGGCATTTTCTTCCAAAACAGGCCTGTTTCGTCACCAGTGAACACTTGTTGAGGTTTTCATTTTTCAGTCTCTATGTACCCCTTAAAGTCCTGATATATTTTTCAGCAGCTTTTTTGTCAGAACTGGCAGCCTCACCATGCCTTATCACACTGTGTATGCCGCTACAATTCTTAAATCTCTCAAACCAAGCTTTGCTGGCCTTAGATTCACTTACATCAGTACTAGTTTCAGGCATTTTCGTAATTAGATCATCATGCAACTGCCTTGCCTTTTCACATATTACTGACTGAGAAACACTGTCTCCTGATAATTGTTTCTTGTTGATCCACACCAACAACAGTCTCTCCATATCTTCGAGTATTTGCGATCTCTATTTTGTAAGCATACTTGCACCGTTTGCAACAACAGCTTCCTTGATTGCCTTTTTGTTGTCCAAGATAGTTATATAACCTGGCTAACTCGGAGACACAAACTCCACTTTCGTACTTTGCGATTATCTCTTTCTTCAATTCAATAGTATTTCTCACCCTTTTTACCACAAGGTTGGCACTAGAAGCTTTCTTTGGGCCCATGGTGGCTTATTTAGCAGTTACAAGCACTAAAAACAATGGAATAATACAAAATGTATTGCATTTAAGCGTGGAATCATCTGCACTGGCTTGTAAACAATGGCACACTAGCTGTACTGGAAAGGACGGGCAGCTCAGGTGCTCAGGCTGCGTGGGCACGTTCGGGATGAATGCCATTAACCGATTTCTTGGGTGTTAGCCTAGCCAATATTTTGACGCAAAAATGTGCCGCTATCCAATTTTGGCGTTAGCCGATGCCACTGTTACCCGAGGGTCCACTGTATGGCGCATCCCACCCAGTTTGTTTACATTCTCTATAAGCACTATTCTCTATTATGTCTGGAAATTTTCCGAAATATCGAGTGTTTTAAAGTTATTGCATATTTTATATGTACTCTGATAATTATTTATGGATTTAGAAAAGGCATATGATAGAGTGGATAAGGGAGCAATGTGGCAGAGTTGCAAGTATATGGAATAGGTGGTAAGTTCCTAAATGCTGTAAAGAGTTTTTATGAGGATAGTGAGGCTCAGGTTAGGGTGTGTAGAAGAGAGGGAGACTACTTCCCAGTAAAAGTAGGTCTTAGACAGGGATGTGTAATGTCACCATGGTTGTTTAATATATTTATAGATGGGGTTGTAAAAGAAGTAAATGCTAGGGTGTTCGGGAGAGGGGTGGGATTAAATTATGAGGAATTAAATACAAAATGGGAATTGACACAGTTGCTTTTTGCTGATGATACTGTGCTTATGAGAGATTCTAAAGAAAAATTGCCAAGGTTAGTGGATGAGTTTGGGAGTGTGTGTAAAGGTAGAAAGTTGAAAGTGAACATAGAAAAGAGTAAGGTGATGAGGGTATCAAATTATTTAGATAAAGAAAAATTGGATATTAAATTGGGGATGAGGAGTATGGAAGAAGTGAATGTTTTCAGATACAGTGGACCCCCGCTTAACGATCACCTCCAAATGCGACCAATTATGTAAGTGTAATTATGTAAGTGCGTTTGTACGTGTATGTTTGGGGGTCTGAAATGGACTAATCTACTTCACAATATTCCTTATGGGAAAAAATTCGGTCAGTACTGGCACCTGAACATACTACTGGAATGAAAAAAGTTCGTTAACCGGGGGTCCACTGTATTTGGGAGTTGATGTGTCGGCAGATGGATTATGAAGGATGAGGTTAATCATAGAATTGATGAGGGAAAAAAGGTGAGTAGTGCATTGAGGTATATGTGGAGACATAAAACGTTATCTATGGAGGCAAAGAAGGGAATATATGAAAGTATAGTAGTACCAACACTCTTATATGGGTGTGAAGCTTGGGTTGTGAATTCAGCAGTGAGGAGGCGGTTGGAGGCAGTGGAGATGTCCTGTCTAAGGGCAATGTGTGGTGTAAATATTATGCAGAAATTCGGAGTGTGGAAATTAGGAGAAGGTGTGGAGTTAATAAAAGTATTAGTCAGTGGGCTGAAGAGGAGTTGTTGAGGTGGTTTGGTCATTTAGAGAGAATGGATCAAAGTAGAATGACATGGAGAGCATATAAATCTGTAGGGGAAGGAAGGTGGGGTAGGGGTCATCCTCGAAAAGGTTGGAAGGAAAGGGTAAGGGGAGGTTTTGTGGGCGAGGGGCTTGGACTTCCAGCAGGCGTGCATGAGCATGTTCGATAGGAGTGAATGGAGACAAATGGTATTTGGAACCTGACGATCTGTTGGAGTGTGAGCAGGGTAATATTTAGTGAAGGGATTCAGGGAAACCGGTTATTTTTGTATAGCTGGACTTGAGTCCTGGAAATGGGAAGTACAATGCCTGCACTCTAAAGGGGGGGTTCCGGATATTAGCAGTTTGGAGGGATATGTTGTGTATCTTTATACATATATGCTTCTAAACTGTTGTGTTCTGAGCACCTCTGCAAAAACAGTGATTATGTGTGAATGAGGTGAAAGTATTGAATGATGATGAAAGTATTTTCTTTTTGGGGATTTTCTTTCTTTTTGGGTCACCCTGCCTCGGTGGGAGATGGCAGACTTGTTAAAAAAAAAAAAAGTGTACCTGTACCTTAATATACTTACACACTGTGTTGGCATGCAGGCACATCTTAAAATCACTGAGAGTCTCTCTACTCACTTGGGCGCATTAAATGTCGTAGATTACATTAATATAGACATTTCCATTAATCTATCAATGATACTTTTTCAAAATTATATAATAAACATGCTACATAACATACATACACCCACAGTATAAAAACTGACATAAATATGAGATTTGTTTACCAAGCGTTTGGTAGGAGAGTCGAAGAATTACGTTTTCTCTAGTCAAACACCAGTAACTTAACTAGAAATTTATTCCTTTTGTATGCCTTCACTCTATCTATAGATATTCATGACCCTTATGGATTTAGCGCTTCCTTTTTATTATGATTATAATAATAACTTTAAATAATAATAACAACTTGTAATAATAAATAATAATTTCTAATAATAATAATAATAATAATATTAATAATTTGTCAGAGCATCATTCCTTCTAAAAATTACATGAAAATGTAAGTTTTGGTCTTTATTTATTTTACTGTATGAACGTGGAGACAACTTGTACACAATGTAAAGTGTATGTTTCTTTTTTTTCTTTTAACACACTAGCTGTATCCCACCGAGGTGGGTGGCCCAAAAGGAAAAACGAAAGTTTCTCCTTTTACATTTAGTAATATATATCAAGGAGAAGGGGTTACTAGCCCCTTGCTCCTGGCATTTTAGTCGCCTCTTACGGAGGAAGAATTCTGTTCCACTTCCCCATGGAGGTAAGAGGAAATAAACAAGAACAAGAACTAGTAAGAAAATAGAAGAAAACCCAGCAGGGTGTGTATATATATGCTTGTACATGTATGTGTAGTGTGACCTAAGTGTAAGTAGAAGTAGCAAGACGTACCTGAAACCTTGCGTGTTTGCGAAACAGAAAAATGGACACCAGCAATCCTACCATCATGTAAAACAATTACAGGCTTTCGTTTTACACTCACTTGGCAGGACGGTAGTACCTCCCTGGGTGGTTGCTGTCTACCAACCTACTACCTATGACATAGTATTATTGTTATTATTATATTATATTATATTATTATTATTATAGTGGGAGACGGCCGACTTGTTAAAAAAAAAGTATTATTATAATAATAATTATCATTATTATTAATTTAGGGACCTGGAGCACAGATCCAATTCCCCAGATCAAGAGCCCCTCACCATGTACGTACTACTACTACTACTACTAATAATAATCATTATTATAACAATAACAATAATAATAATAATACAATATAATAGTAATAATAACAACAGTAAGGAGAAACTTCAAAAGGCAGCCAGTAGTTTGCACCACCATCAGCAAAACATTGGTAACCACTGCTAGTACAATTTTCACCTGTCTAGACTTGAGTTGTCTATTAGTATTAGGTTAAGTCTTCCTGAAATGCCTCAGCATGATAGAGGCTTTCTCTGCTCCAATCATATTATATATGTAAACACACACTGTAACCTTTGTACAGAAATAAATATTTTATTTATTTATTTAAGGAACCTCCCATGATGGGGAAGTTCGCATCCTGAAATTTCGTTCGTATCCAAAAGCAAAAAATTGATGGAACAACGGTTTATATCCTGAAAAATAAGCATGGTGGGGGGTTCGTAAGCCGAGGTTCCACTGTAGTATATAAGTAAAAATGTATACAGGTACCATCTGACTTATGACCGAGTTGGGTTCCGACAAACCGGTCATAAGTCGAAATGGACGTAAGTCGAACCTTACTACTGAATATCAACATCACATTTTTGTAATGACTTTATTTTATTGCCTTACTTTGGTATTTCATTTTTTACTTTACTTTTTATGCTGTTAGTACTGCATTTTATACTGTAAGGTTTAGAATAAACACTGTGTACAACACAAACAGTTGTTTATTTCCCAGAAATTTGGCATAGAAAACACAGTCGTAAGTCGAATGGTCATATGTCGAGCAGGTCGTAAGTCGTATGGTAGGTGTAATAGAATTTAAATTCAGAGTGAAACTGCATGGTAAGAAGAAAGTCATATATAAAAGTGCATTGCAAATGTATCAAGACATGTGCAGTAAAACTCCGGTTTTCATCCGGTCTGAATATCATACAATTCAGATTTCAACCACTTTTTTCGGTGAATTTTTACTCCGGTTTTTATATATCGACTCGGAAATTGTCCATATCAGAAGTATCCACCCGCCCAAGATGCCACCACCTGACTCAGTCTGCCTCTGTCACTTGTCGAGTGAACAATACTCCGTGTGCTCATCCATTGTTTTTGGTGCTTGTTTATTGAGTGTGACTGTGAAATAAGCCACCATGGGGCCAAAGAAAATTCAGAATGCCAGCCCTTTGGTAAAGAAGGTGAGAAACATGATAGAATTCAAGCCTTACAGATAAGGCTTGGCAGGAAGTGACTTCCAGGACGAACTCTGCCTGGAGAAAACTGTGGCCAGAATGTGTCCAAGAGAAGGATTTTGAAAGGTTTGAGGCTGACCCTATGCCTGTTGTGGAATCTAGTGTATCTCTGGGGAAGTCCACGGGGTTAGATGTGAGTGGCCAGGATGTGGAAGAGTTGGAGGAGGACCACAAGGAAGAGCTAACCACTGAAGAGATGCAACACCTTCAACTGGAACAGCAACAGATCGCAGCTGAGGAAATTGCTTCAGAGGAGGAGGAGGAAGAGAGAGGGGAGAATGTGTCTTCTTCAGTGATTAAGGACATGTGTGCAAAGTGGAGTGAGTTGCAAAGCTTTGCAGAGAATTATCACCCTAACAAGACTGTTGCAAGCCGTGTCTGTAACGTGTTCAACGACAATGTCTTGTCCCATTGTAGGCAAATCTTAAGAGAGATGCCAGAAACAGACCTCTCTGGACAGATTTTTTGTGCAACAGGGGTACAGTGACTCTCAAGCTGGTCCTGGTGCTGCCAGTAAAAGACAAAGAAGGGAAGTAATCCCAGATAGGGACTTGATACCTGAAGTCCTTATGGAGGGGGATTCCCCTTCCAAACAATAACCTCTCCTCTCTCTCCCCTCCTTGTCTTCTTCCATAAGCCAACAAGAGTCTTCAATAAAGGTATGTAATAGTGATTTAAATGTTCATTTATCCTTTAAAATTAGTGATTTATAATTATTTCTCATTGTTTTCTGTATGTAAAATTATAGTTATTCTTTATAAAATGTGTTTTTTGTTAATATTTTTGGGTGTCTGGAACGGATTAATTGGATTTACATTATTTCTTATGGGAAATATTACTTTGGTTTTCGTCTATTTCAGATTTCGTCCGACCTTCTGGAACGGATTAAGAACGAAAACCAGGATGCCACTGTATTGTATCATGAATTAATTGCACCTTTACATCTACTTGCGTGTTAAGTTGCTAATTAAGTCTAGTGTTGATATTAACCCTTTCAGGGCTGGTTCCATTGTAAACAGCTTTGAAGCCAGTGTCAGTCCCATAGTACAAGGCCATTAGCTCAGCTCACTCAGATAAGCTTTGAGCAGTAAATTTGGACTTAGATATGAGAATGGGTTTATGTGGTAAGTGTGCACCATATAAAAAAGCTTCTGCAGCAAGCAGTGCATGAAAAAAAACTGCTACCGTGTTTTGGTTTAACCCTTAAACTGTCCAAACAGATCTACGTTCACATGCGTAGTGCTCCAAAAGTAGATCTACGTTTTTTTGCATATTTTCAAATATAACACACAAAAAAACGTAGATCAAAGTTTTTTTCACATTTTCAAATGTAAAAAAAAAAAAAGTCTACGTTTTTTACATACTTTCAAATGTTGAAAAAACGTAGATCTACATTTGGACAGTTTAACCCTTTCAGGGTCCTGAGGCCAAATTTCAAAGTGTACACCAGGGTCCAAAAAAAAAAAAAAAAAAAAAAAAAAAAAAAAAAAAAAAAAAAAAATCATATGAAATGGTAGAGAATCTTTTTCTGAAGGTAATAAAACAAAAAGTACAAAATTTGATGGAAAATTGACGAAATTATGCTCTTGGGAATTTTGATGTGTCAGCGATATTTACGAATTGGCGATTTTACCGGCTTTGACTCCCATTTTAGGCCAATTACATTATTCCAGTCAACCAAATTCTTAGCTATTTCACTAGTATGTGTTCCTTTTTATCTATTGAGCACAAGAAATCGCCAAGTCAACTGTTTCAACTACAAAATAAAGTGATCGGAAATTGGTAATTTGGCCAATTTAACACAAAGTTCAAAATATTCCAATTTCAAAATAGGGTCCAGAATAAACAATGTAGGTATTCCTGTCACTAAACTAACATTTCCTCTGTTCATTAGTTATGTTTTGAGGCTTTACAAATGAATTCCATTTTGATTTTTTATTCACATAATGAATTTTTATTCAAACCAAAAAATAGAAGATTTACTGTTATGCAATATTGTAATAATTGTATAAATATCATCACCACATTTGTGAATGTATACTAGACCCACCAGCTGGCGTGTGTTAGACGTGTGAGGTCGTTTGTTTACTCTTGAACATCAGCAAAAATTTAACATTTCTGCTACTTTGAGCTCAGTTTCAAGCCATTTCCAGTGCTAAAACCAATCAAAATCATCTCTGTTTCTGTAATATGTCTTCCATTCTATCAAATGAGACCAAGAAATCGCAAATACAACTATAAAATACATAAGAAAAACACTGCAAAGTCGCTATTTTAATCGAAAATCACAGTCTGTTTTTTTTCTCTCATTATACACTGTGTACTGCAGGATTTGTTTAATGTGGTGCACACATACCACATAGATATATTCTCTCATATCTAAGCCCAAATTTACCACTCACAGCTTATCAGAGTGAGCTGAGCTCATGGCGTAGATCTACGGTTTGGGCCCTGAACATAAAGCCGTAGATCTATGGCACAGACCCTGAAAGGGTTAAGGGTTAAAACAGCTACTTTGTGGTGTATTTTCATATGGTTTTTATGGTTGTAGTCTTGGTTTCTTGGTCTCATTTGATAAAATGGAAGATATATTACAGAAATAGTGATGATTTTGATTGATTTCAGGCCTGAGAGTAGCTTGAAATTGATCTCAAAGTAGTGGAAATGTTTGACTTTTGTCGATATTCCAGGGTTCAATACGTATCCAATGGGCCAGTCTTATACGTATTTAGGAATGCACTGACATTACAATAATGCAGTAGTCTGCATAACAGTATATGTTCTACTGTTTGTGTTAATAAAAATTTAAAATGTAAAGCAAGCATAATATAGGAGAGGCCAGAGGACATGACTACTGAACATAGGAAATGTTTTTATAGTGCCAGGAATGTCTACACTGCTTAGTCTGGACACTACTTTAAAATTGGCAATTTCTGAATTTTTTGTGAAATTGGCCAAATTGCTGATTTCTGATCACTTTATTGGGTACAGTAGACTGTTAAATTAAATTATGTTCTTGAAAACGCTGTTAGGTAAATCCGTGTTAGATACACTGAAGGTTACGTTCCTTGGACCCCCAAAAGCCAAACAACTTTTTTTAAGCTCTCCAGATCTTACAAAAATAAAAATGATTATGTAATTGCTGTTCATTATCATGATGTATTATGTTTTTCTATTGCTCAACCCTTTGAGGGTCCATCCCATAGTTCTACGGCTTTGAAGTCAGGGTCCAAGCCATAGTACGTACTACATCGTGAGTTCAGCTCACTCGGATAAGCTGTGAAAGGTAAATTTGAGCCTAGATATAAGAGAATGCATCTGTGTGGTAAGTGTGCACTATATAAAACAAATCCTGCAGCACACAGTGCATAATGAGAAAAAACTGCGACCATGTTTTTGGATTAAAACAGCAACTTTGCGGTGTATTTTCATATGGTTTTTACAGTTGTATTTGCAGTTTCTTGGAAGATACATTACAGAAATAGAGATGATTTTTTATTGGTTTTAGTACTGAAAATAGCTTGAAACTGAGCTCAAAGTAGCAGAAATGTTCAATTTTTTCCAATGTTCAAGAGTAAACAAATCACATCACACATCCAATACATGTCAGCTGGTGGGTCTAATGTATGTTCATGGATGCACTAATAGTATTTATACAATTATTACAATATTGCATAACAGTAAATCTTCTATTTTTTGGTGTGAATAAAAATTCTTATTATGAATAAAAAATCAAAATGAAATTCACCTGCAAAGCCTGGAAATGTAACTAATAAACAGAAGAAATGTTATTTAAGTGCCAAAAATGCCTGCATTGTTTATTCTGGACCCTATTTTCAAATTGGAATATTTTGAACTGTGTGAAATTGGCCAAATTACCAATTTCTGATTACTTTATTGGGTAGTTGAAATAGTTGACTGGGTGATTTCTTGTGCTCAATAGATAAAAAGGAACACATACTAGTGAAATGGCTAAGAATCTGGTCTAATGAAACAATGTAATTGGCTGAAATTAGGACTCAAAGTGGGTAAAATCGCCAATGCATAAATATTGCTGACACGGCAAAATTTGCAATAGCACAATTCCATCAATTTTTTATCAAATTTCATACTTTTTGTTTTATTACCTTTAGAAAAAGATTCTCTACCATTTCATAAGAAAAATAATATTTTTTTTTTTTTTAAATTCTTGGACCCTACAGGGAATTTTCAGACTGGAGATCTGGATCCCTCAAAGGGTTAAGGCTACAAATGCAACAGAAATTGTGGGTGCTAGTGTTTGTGGATGACTGTGAAGAGAGTGGAGAGTCACGCTTTGGCCCTACTGGGCTGAGATGGATGGCAGAGATTCTGGCACAAATTGATGGTTGTACAGAAGCATGCATCTATATTTATCAGGGTCCTCTTCAGTGAAAAAGTCTAACTTAAAGTCAGTAACTCAGACAAGTAGTCAGAAAGTCAAGTATATCTGGTCAGTCAAGTCAGTCCTGTCGCCCTTCTTTCTACTTGACTAATCTCGGACTAACCAGTGTTTTGACACACTTTAGTCACCCTGGGTATGGTGGCTACAACTTAAAGTATAAAACTCACCCCTGGGGCACACACACTGCCCAAAAAATAAGAAGAGACCCAAAGGTCCTACCAGCTTGAAGCCACCAAGGAGAGTGAGAGAGAGGGAGGGGCCTAGCTAAGCTCCTCCCACACCCACCAAAACAACAAAAGACTGTTGCCAAGCACAATTCTCTAGTTACCACAACTCTATCACACTTATTTTACTTTTACAAAAGAAATACAACTTTATAAACTACTTATTTAAATTGTGTGTGTGTGTGTGTGTGTGTGTCTATAGTATAACCTATTATATTGAGAAAAACAGGCTTGACTCACCTGCCTTACAGCCATAAGGGTGATCCGCCCTTATGACATTTAGTGCTGAGTCCCAATCAATTCAATATAATTAGGCATTCCAGAGTAACTGTTACTTATATACATCAATATGTGTTGGGTCCCATAGCCCCATAAAAATAAGTCAGTCCTGTCAATAAGTCAATTCAGACAGTCCAGTCAATTCAGTCAAGTCAGTAAGTCAGTCAACTGAGCAAGTCAAGTCAATTCAGTAAGTCAGTCAGTCAAGTCAGTTAGTAAGTCAACTCAGTTGGTCCAGTCAGTAAGTTAGTCAAGTCAATAAGTCTCAATCCAGTCAAGTAAGTCAGCCAGAAAGTCTCCAGTCAGTCAGTCAAATAAATCAGTCAATTCAGTCAAGTCAGTTTATTCACACAGCTGTGATCTACGTGTCATTCTTTTCAGATGACATCCTGGGTTATTTAATACACAAGCTTATATATTTACCTCATTCATTTTAATTGCATGAAATGACTCTTCATTAAGGCCAAAGGTTCTTGCTATATCTACCACATGTGAGCCACTCTTAAGTTTGTCTAATATCTCGATTTTCTTTGTGACTCTAAGACTTTAACGTTTAAACCTTTTCTTGCCACTTTCAGCAATCACTTGTATGCCTACTGGGAGCAATGATTGCTTGGCAGATATAAGATATAGCAATTAAAAGATCAAAATACAATTCATAAACACAGCTAGCTTCTAAGAGAGAATCACATGAAATGCATATGCATGGAAGACTGGGACAGGGGTGGCAGGGAAGGAAGGTAGGCCTCCCTCACAGAGACAATGGCCTGACCCAGAGCCAGGTGGCCTGAGAGCTAGGAAAATATCCCTGGAGCCCACGGGCGATGCTCCAAATTTTTTTCCCAGCCCAGAAATGGAACCATGTTAAGTCAATTTTACGACGTGTTTTATAAAAATATGCCACAATTTTTCAATACATAATGTAAAAACCATAATGTGGAACATAAACCTGTGTAATATAACAGTCTACTGTAGTTGAAACAGGTAAATGGGCATTTTCTTGTACTTAATCGATAGAACAAAAGGAATATTAGTGAAATAGCTATGAGTCTGGTCAACTGGAACAATGGAATTGGCCAAAAAAAAAAAAAAAAAAATGGTGCAAATAAGTTTTCCATCAAATCTCATACTTTTGGTTTCATTGCCTTTAGAAAAAGATTTTCTATCATTTCATAAGAAAAATATTTTTTTTTTTTAAATTTTGCGACCCTGAGAGCAAGTCTGAGAGCAGGGGGTGCGACCCTGAAAGGGTTAAATCAGCAATATGAAACATCACAATTGTTACACTTTACCAAAACGGAAAACTTATTTATAAGATTAAAAGTAATTCGTACCTCATTTGGTATATACAATACCCATCCAAGCTCTCCTGTGTGGGTAATATTCATTGCACGAATGCTATTGGCAAGCCCCACATCTATCTCCTTAAATGAAAAAAATGGGAAGGCTTTGGTTGACAGGTCAACATCCGTCAATTCTGACAAAACATTCCGTGCCAGTGGTCCTGTAAGAAATATCATTACTAACATCGATTGTTTAATGTCTAGACATGATGAAAACACCAAACTGATTATGTATTGCCATAGTACATATCATTTATAAAACATGAGTCATTTATACTAACTGATGCACCAATTTCTCCAATTTGTGATCATTTTTTTTTTAACACATTGGCCATCTCCCACCAAGGCAGGGTGACCAGAAAAAGAAGAAACAAAAGTTTTTCTTCTTTTTACATTTAGCATTTTAGTCACCTCTTACGACATGCATGGCTTACGGAGGAAGAAATCTTCACTTCCCCATGGAGATTTGTGATAATTGTATCATTAATTAAGTTGTCCTTGTAACTATCACTTTCTCACCGTACTGTATACAATTACATGACAAATACAATATGAGAAAACTGAAATGAATGCTTATAAGTGTACATACAGTATGTGTGAACATATTAGATACATTCGAAAAGTTTTCACATTTTTAACCACCTAGAGAACTTTTTAGACTTCTAGCCAATAAAATAAATCTGCAGTTTATGAGACATAGCATTGTGGTGTTTTATTGCAAAGCATTAACCTATCCATTCAACAGCATAATTTTTTTTTTTCAACAAGCTGGTTGTACCTAGGTAGTAGGCTGGTAGACAGCAACCACCCAGGGAGGTACTACCATCCTGCCAAGTGAGTGTAAAACGAAAGCCTGTAATTGTTTTACATGATGGTAGGATTGCAAAGGTTAGTGGATGAGTTTGAGAATGTGTGTAAAGGTAGAAAGTTGAAAGTGAACATAGAAAAGAGTAAGGTGATGAGGGTATCAAATGATTTAGATAAAGAAAAATTGGATATCAAATTGGGGAGGAGGAGTATGGAAGAAGTGAATGTTTTCAGATACTTAGGAGTTGACGTGTCGGCGGATGGATTTATGAAGGATGAGGTTAATCATAGAATTGATGAGGGAAAAAAGGTGAGTGGTGCGTTGAGGTATATGTGGAGTCAAAAAACGTTATCTATGGAGGCAAAGAAGGGAATGTATGAAAGTATAGTAGTACCAACACTCTTATATGGATGTGAAGCTTGGGTGGTAAATGCAGCAGCGAGGAGACGGTTGGAGGCAGTGGAGATGTCCTGTCTAAGGGCAATGTGTGGTGTAAATATTATGCAGAAAATTCGGAGTGTGGAAATTAGGAGAAGGTGTGGAGTTAATAAAAGCATTAGTCAGGGGCATAAGAGGGGTTGTTGAGGTGGTTTGGTCATTTAGAGAGAATGGATCAAAGTAGAATGACATGGAAAGCATATAAATCTATAGGGAAGGAAAGAGGTGTAGGGGTCGTCCTCGAAAGGGTTGGAAAGAGGGGGTAAAGGAGGTTTTGTGGGTGAGGGGCTTGGACTTCCAGCAAGCGTGCATGAGCGTGTTAGATAGGAGTGAATGGAGACGAATGATACTTGGGACCTGACGATCTGTTGGAGTGTGAGCAGGGTAATATTTAGTGAAGGGATTCAGGGAAACCGGTTATTTTCATATGGTCGGACTTGAGTCCTGGAAATGGGAAGTACAATGCCTGCACTTTAAAGGAGGGGTTTGGGATATTGGCAGTTTGGAGGGATATGTTGTGTATCTCTATACGTATATGCTTCTAAACTGTTGTATTCTGAGCACCTCTGCAAAAGCAGTGATAATGTGTGAGTGTGGTGAAAGTGTTGAATGATGATGAAAGTATTTTCTTTTTGGGGATTTTCTTTCTTTTTTTTTTGGGTCACCCTGCCTCGGTGGGAGACGGCCGACTTGTTGAAAAAAAAAAAAAAAAAAAAAAAAAAGGATTGCTGGTGTCCTTTTTTCTGTCTCATGAACATGCAAGATTTCAGGTACGTCTTGCTACTTCTACTTACACTTAGGTCACACTACACATACATGTACAAGCGTATATATACATACCCCTCTGGGTTTTCTTCTATTTTCTTTCTAGTTCTTGTTCTTGTTTATTTCCTCTTATCTCCATGGGAAAGTGGAACAGAATTCTTCCTCAGTGCCCCATGCATGTTGTAAGAGGCAACTAAAATGCCGGGAGCAAGGGGCTAGTAACCCCTTCTCCTGTATATATTACTAAATGTAAAAGGAGAAACTTTCGTTTTTCCTTTTGGGCCACCCCACCTCGGTGGGATATGGCCGATGTGTTGAAAGAAAGAAAGAAAGCTGGTTGTACCTCACTGAGGCAAGGTGACCCAAAAAGAAAAACATTTAGTAATTTATACAGGGGAGGGGGTTACAAGCCCCTTGCTCCCGGCATTTTAGTCGCCTCCTATGATATGCATGGTTTATGGAGGAAGAATTCTTTTCCAATTCCCTATGAAGAACAACATGCATATTTTAACCAATTTCACCATATATCTACTACTGATTTTAGGCCAAAAGAACCTGTCAGTGAATCCTCTTTATATGAGGAAGGATCTAGAAAGCTGAAGTTGTATGAAGAGTGTAGATATCAAGAATAACAGCCCTGGACCAGAACTTTTATATATTTAGTAAATGCTAAGATCATTTTTAACGGAATAAGTATGAAGTGTTAATATTTCAAATAAACTCTAAAGTTTTATGTGAGCCTATGTGATGATGGTCAACCTGCTGTGAATCAAAGACAATTTTTTTCAAGCCTACCACTGATGTAATACTACATGAAAGTTAGTCCTAATGACATCTGGAAGGAGCAACAGAGAACATAAGCTGATCTATCTACTCACCATCAGGGACATCATGCAACTAAGAATCTACAACACTTCATCTATAAGGAAGGATATTTGTGCAAGGAAAATGCAGTCACCATAATAAAGCCATGTCCTCAGGAATTATTATATGTTGTAGACATCAGCCAACTCAATGAGTGTTACAAAGACTTAAAGAGATATTTAATTCCAAGACATTTCAAAACTTAAATATTTTAATTAGCCACAATATTCACCAATACCCTGCCAGTATGGTACCACTCTATGTCCACCACAACTGCATTACTATTGCCATGCTTGTTCCCTCTCCATTTTTTCAGCTAAGGGAACAACATAAGTTTGCATAGAGCAAAAAGTAAGGCTGAGATTCATAGCCACTGTTATCAGCAGTGCCCCTAAAGACTGGACTGTTTGCAGAGATGCATCATCCTGGAAAAACATTATTATCCTTGTCATTTGTCTTTCAGGTATCTAGAGCTGATTTCTGATCAGTCAAGCTGTGGTGCTTGCATTTGATTGTGTGCTACTAGCACCAACAGCCTGATTGATCACATCAACCAGATTACCTGGTCTGGGCCAGGGCTGCTATGACAATTATCTCTGGAATAAACAACAAGCAGGTTGGCTGTGGTGTACAACTGAAACAAATTGATGGAGTACCATTCCTTATTATGATGGCCTATTTTTTCCAAGAAATATGCCATGATTATATAACCAGAACTTCAAAACATCTCCATGGGGAAGTGGAAAAGAATTCTTCCTTCATAAGCCATGAATGTCATAAGAAGTGACTAAAATGCCAGGAGAAAGGGGCTAGTAACCCCTTCTATATAAATTACTAAATTTAAAAAGAAAAACTTCAATTTTTCTTTAAATTTGGGTGACCTAAATTTAGGTCACCCTGCCTTGGTGGGATGCAGCCGGTGTGTGGAAAGAAGAAGAAACTTCAAAACATTGTGGCCATGACCTTTCTTGTGTTCTAGCAAATAAAAGCTGTTGTTTTCATAAGTTCACTGCATACATATTGAGGAGACACAACATACAAGTAAAATGAGCGGCATTTTTTTTTTTAGCAAGTCGGCTGTCTCCCACCGAGGCAGGGTGACCCAAAAAGAAAGGAAATCCCCAAAAAGAAAATACTTTCAACATCATTCAACTCTTTCACCTCACTCACACATAATCACTGTTTTTGCAGTGGTGCTCAAAACACAACAGCTTAGAAGCATATATCCCAAACCCCTCCTTTAGAGTGCAGGCATTGTACTTCCCATTTCCAGGACTCAAGTCCGGCTATATAAAAATAACCGGTTTCCCTGAATCCCTTCACTAAATATTACCCTGCTCACACTCCAACAGTTCGTCAGATCCCAAATACCATTCATCTCCATTCACTCCTATCGAACACGCTCATGCATGCCTGCTGGAAGTCCAAGCTCCTCACCCACAAAACCTCCCTTACCCCTTCCTTCCAACCTTTTCGAGGACGACCCCTACCCCGCCTTCCTTCCCCTACAGATTTAAATGCTCTCCATGTCATTCTACTTTGATCCATTCTCTCTAAATGACCAAACCACCTCAACAACCCCTCTTCAGCCCTCTGACTAATACTTTTATTAACTCCACACCTTCTCCTAATTTCCACACTCCGAATTTTCTGCATAATATTTACACCACACATTGCCCTTAGACAGGACATCTCCACTGCCTCCAAACACCTCCTCGCTGCTGCATTCACAACCAAAGCTTCACACCCATATAAGAGTGTTGGTACTACTATACTTTCATACATTCCCTTCTTTGCCTCCACAGATAACGTTTTTTGTCTCCACATATACCTCAATGCACCATTCACCTTTTTTCTCTCATCAATTCTATGATTAACCTCATCCTTCATAAATCCATCCGCCGACATGTCAACTCCCAAGTATCTGAAAACATTCACTTTTTCCATACTCCTCCTCCCCAATTTGATATCCAATTTTTATTTATCTAAATCATTTGATACCCTCATCACCTTACTATTTTCTATGTTCACTTTTAACTTTCTACCTTTACACACACTCCCAAACTCGTCCACTAACCTTTGCAATTTTTCTTTAGAATCTCCCATAAGCACGGTATCATCAGCAATAAGCAATTGTGTCAATTCCCATTTTGTATTTGATTCCCCATAATTTAATCCCACCCCTCTCCCGAACACCCTAGCATTTACTTCTTTTACAACCCCATCTATAAATATATTAAACAACCATGGTGACATTACACATCCCTGTCTAAGACCTACGTTTACTAGGAAGTAGGCTCTCTCTCTTCTACACACCCTAACCTGAGCCTCACTATCCTCATACAAACTCTTTACAGCATTTAGTAACTTACCACCTATTCCATATACAGTGGACCCTCAACCAGCGATGGCATCGATTAACGATAAATCTGACTAGCGATACATTTTAACGCAAAAATTTTGCCTCGACTAGCGCTTAAAAACCCGACCAGCGCTATTCATTCCGTACGAGACATGTCCACTTTGGCCTGAGCGCGCCTCACTTGTCCTGTGGGTGCCAGTGTTTACAAGCCAGCAGCCAGCCACCGCGGTCGCTTCCAAACATACAACTGGAACATTTCATATTATCACAGCCTTTGTAGTGATTGCACCTGCAAAATAAGTCACCATGGGCCCCAAGAAAACTTCTAGTGCCAACCCTACAGCAAATAGGGTGAGAATTACTATGGAGATTAAGAAAGAGATCATTGCTAAGTATGAAAGTGGAGTGCGTGTCTCTGAGCTGGTCAGGTTGTATAATAAACCCCAATCAACCATCACTACTATTGTGGGCAAGAAAACGGCAATCAAGGAAGCTGTTCTTGCCAAAGGTGCAACTATGTTTTCGAAACTGAGATCGCAAGCGGTAGAAGATGTTGAGAGACTCATACTGGTGTGGATAAACGAGAAACAGATAGCAGGAGATAGCATCTCTCAAGCGATCATATGTGAAAAGGCTAGGAAGTTGCATGATCATTTAATTAAAAAAATGCCAGCAACTAGTGATGTGAGTGAATTTAAGGCCAGCAAAGGGTTGGTTTGAGAGATTTAAGAACGTAGTGGCATTCATAGTGTGATAAGGCATGGTGAGGCTGCCAGTTTTGGACCACAAAGCGGCTGAAAAATATGTGCAGGAATTCAAGGAGTACATAGACAGTGAAGGACTGAAACCTGAACAAGTGTTTAATTGTGACAAAACAGGCCTGTTTTGGAAGAAAATGCCAAGCAGGATGTACATTACTCAGGAGGAAAAGGCACTCCAGGACATAAGCCTATGAAAGACAGGCTTACTCTGTTGATGTGTGCCAATGCTAGTGGTGATTGCAAAGTGAAGCCTTTATTGGTGTATCACTCTGAAACTCCCAGAGTGTTCAGGAAAAACAATGTCCTCAAGGCTAATTTGTGTGTGCTGTGGAGGGCAAACAGTAAGGCATGGGTCACTAGGGACTTTTCTATGACTGGTTACACCATGCATTTGCCCCCAATGTGAAAAATTACCTAATTGAAAAGAAATTAGACCTTAAGTAGCCTCCTGTATTAGACAATGCTCCTGGTCATCCTTCAGACTTGGCAAAACGACTTTCTGGGGACACGAGCTTCATTAAGGTGAAGTTTTTGCCTCCTAATACCACTCCTCTCCTACAGCCCATGGACCAGCAGGTCATTTCCAACTTCAAGAAACTGTACACAAAAGTTATGTTTGAAAGGTGCTTTGTAGTGACCTCAGAAACTCAACTGACTCTAAGAGAATTTTGGAAAGATCATTTTACCATCCTCAATTGTGTAAACATTATAGGTAAGGCTTGGGAGGAAGTGACTAAGAGGACCTTGAACTCTGCTTGGAAAAAACTGTGGCCAGAATGTGTAGACAAAAGGGATTTTGAAGGGCTTGAGGCTAACCCTGAGAATCCTATGCCAGTTGAGGAATCCATTGTGGCATTGGGGAAGTCCTTGGGTTGGAGTTAGTGGGGAGGATGTGGAAGAGCTGGTGGAGGAGGACAATGAAGAACTAACCACTGATGAGCTGCTAGATCATCTTGAACAGCAAGAGGGCAGACCTGAGGAAACTGCTTTGGAGGAGGGGATAGAGAAATTGAAGAAGTTGCCTACTTCTAAGATTAAGGAAATGTGTACAAAGTGGCTTGAAGTGCAAACCTTTTTAGATGAAAATCACCCTGACACAGCTACTGCAAGCTGTGTTGGCAACCTGTACACTGACAATGTTGTGAACCACTTTAGGAAAGTCATAAAGGAACGAGAGGTACAGGTATCTATGGACAGATATGTTGTGCGACAGAGGTCCAGTGACTCTGAAGCTGGTCCTAGTGGCATTAAAAGAACAAGGGAAGTAACCCCAGAAAAAGACTTGCTACCTCAAGTGCTAATGGAAGGGGATTCCCCTTCTAAACACTAAAAAGATCAAGGGTCTCCCCTCCTCCCATCCCATCAATCATCCCCAGATCTTCAATAAAGGTAAGTGTCATGTAACTGTGCATGTTTTCTTAAGTTTGTGTGTATTAAAATTAATATTTCATGTGCGTAAAATTTTTTTTTTTCAATACTTTGGGGTGTCTTGCACGGATTAATTTGATTTCTATTATTTCTTATGGGGAAAATTAACTTGACTAACGATTATTTCAATTAACGATGAGCTCTCAGGAACGGATTAATATCGCTGGTTGAGGGTCCACTGTACTTGCAACATCTGCCACTCTATCATATGCCTTTTCTAAATCCATAAATACAATAAAAACTTTCCTACCTTTATCTAAATACTGTTCACATATATGCTTCAATGTAAACACTTGATCTACACATCCCCTACCCACTCTAAAACCTCCTTGCTCATCTGCAATCCTACATTCTGTCTTACCTCCAATTCTTTCAATTATAACCCTACCGTACACTTTTCCTGGTATACTCAGTAAACTTATTCCTCTATAATTTTTACAATCTCTTTTGTCACCCTTTCCTTTATATAAAGGGACTATACATGCTCTCCAGCAAACCTTAGGTACCTTCCCCTCTTTCATACATTTATTAAACAAAAGTACCAACCACTCCAATACTATATCCCCCCCTGCTTTTAACATTTCTGTCATGATCCCTCAGTTCCAGCTGCTTTACCCCCTTTCATTCTACGTAATGCCTCACGCACCTCCCCCACACACACATCCTGTTCTTCTTCACTCCTAAAAGATGGTATACCTCCCTGGCCAGTGCATGAAATTACCGCCTCCCTTTCTTCGTCGACATTTAAAAGTTCCTCAAAATATTCTCGCCATCTACCCAAAACCTCCATCTCCCCATCTACTAACTCCCCTACTCTGTTTTTAGCTGACAAATCCATTTGTTCCCTAGGCTTTCTTAACTTGTTTAACTCACTCCAAAATTTTTTCTTATTTTCATTAAAATTTCTTGACAGTGCCTCTCCCACTCTATCATCTGCTCTCCTTTTGCACTCTTTCACCACTCTCTTCACCTTTCTTTTACTCTCCACATACTCTATTCTTCTTATAACACTTCTGCTTTGTGAAAACCTCTCATAAGCTAACTTTTTCTCTTTTATCACACCCTTTACTTCATCATTCCACCAATCACTCCTCTTTCCTCCTGCACCCACCCTCCTATAACCACAAACTTCTGCCCCACATTCTAATACTGCATTTTTAAAACTATTCCAACCCTCTTCAACCCCCCCCCCCCACTACTCATACTTGCACTAGTCCACCTTTCTGCCAATAGTTGCTTATATCTCACCCCAACTTCCTCCTCCCTTAGCTTATACACTTTCACCTCATGAGGGGCATATAAAGAAATATTACTAGTGCAAAGGTAGATATTTTCAGAGAAACTGAACTAGTTTACACAGAAAGTACCAGATCATACAGGTAGTGATGGCTATGTAGGCTTGTGGTCTGGGTAGCAATAGCCCAGACCACAGTCAACAGATAATCTGGCTTCAAGCTGGTGCAAGGGTAAAACTTGAAATCAGACAGTTATGAGAAGTGAACAACTAGAACAACTTTAGCTATGTTGGTGCAAAGAACAACAGTAATTATACAACATATTACCTGAAAAATTAAAAAAAAAAAAATCAGTTAGTATTTACTGCCAGCTTAAAGCACTTACAGAAGTGACCATGATGCTCAACATTAAATGCAGCACCAACAGAGAGAAAAAAAATTTAAAGCCTTAAGAAAATCCCTAGAAGTGACTATAGGTCAATGCAAACTGTTGTCTCAAGGCACTAAGTTAAATTTTTTTATTAATACTACCTGTACAGTATTTTGTCCCTTATTCTCTAAAATACTTTACCCATAATGCATATGGCAGTGAACATTGATGTCACATCACTCAAGACTACTGAACCATCAGCTGGGAGATTACGCTTCAACCATGTCCCACATCGGGTCTGCTGGATAGTGGGTGCTATCATCATGTAACTGTACAAATAATGATAATACGTTATTAACTATCATAAACTGTGAGGATTTTTCACAACAGAGTATATGGGGCATCGTGCAGCAGAAAAGATTAAGTGCCAAATTCAAATAATGAAGAAATACACAAGTGGGGGAAGATTGAAGCTATAAAGCTTAAGTTACCATGCAGTGCTATGGGGCTCTAAGCCTAACTTATAAATGCAGAATAGAATAGCTACATGTTCCCACAAACAGACAGAATATGAAGGAATCAATATGTTCACTAACCTGGATTTGATTGTGGTGGTGCTTATTCTTTTCTGCTGTGCAACACCTTGCTATTATTTTTAACACAACTGCTGTCTCCTGTCAAGTAAGGGTGACCCAAAGAAGAAAACACATTCACAGTCATCCAATCAGTCTTTCCATAAGTGTACTGACATCACAGTCAGATTACCCCCTCTAACTGCAACCTCCCTACCCCTTCAGAATGCAGGACCTGCCCTTCCCACCTCCAGATTTCAAATCCAGCTAACCGTTTTTTTTCCTGAATCCCTTTATAAAAGTCACCCTACTCACACTAGAACAGCACATCCATTAAAAACCACTAATCTCCATTTACTCAAACACACTCACACAAGCACATATTAAAATATAACATCTACACTTATAAGTCTCCACATTAAGTTATACAATAACTGACTACATTTACTTACTGATTAGGAGCAATACGTGCCAGAGAGCAGTCATTCTCATAACCTCCATATGAATTCTGCATGCCAGTGTGTATAATACCTCCAACAGGTATGTCAACATCATTACTACATAGGTATTGCAATGCTTGAACTACTTCACTTCCTTTCGACTGTAAAGAAATACAACTGTTAAACAGTAATGACTCACTAGTTGACAAAATATACTATATACATAGTTTTTTGAACTCAAAATATTAAGTAATAGCATTGAAGTTGCAGTACTGAAATAGTAAGTTAAATTGTTTAATTTATTTATATTACATCTGAGAAGAATGCAGTAGATGTAGACAGTAAATTATTTGCTAAAATGTAACTACAGAATTCATATTGGATAACTTTGAGGTAGTAGATTCACCACTTTGGTTACACATGGAAGAACCACCATGGAAACAAAGGGAATCACTGCCTATGTCCCACATATGGTATGTTTCTTTGTATGGTCTTCTCCAGTGGTTCCACCTTTCCAATGCTCATGTGGTTTGGTTGGTAGCATCCTCAACTCACACACTGAGGGGTCTGGGATTGATTCCCAGAACAGGTGAAATGTTGGGTATATTTCCTTACACCTGCTGCTTCTGTTCATTTAGCAGTCAGTAGGTACCTGGATGTTGCCAACTGTTGTGGGTTGCATTCTATGAGACAAGATTAAATCAGGCTGCATTAAATGCTCTGTAAAACCAGGGACTTTATATAAAGTTTGGCAATACGGTAATATCAATTATGTCTGTATCAGTTGTATCATGTACTTTGCAGAAATAAATATTACTACTGTTTTTCATATTCTTTGTCCTATAACTGTTTACTGTTTTCCTGCATCTTCTCTCTCATCTGTAAATGCTGTCTAAAGACAGCATTTACATAATCTAAAGACAGCATTTATAAATGAGAGATGGACAAAATGCTGTCTAAAGACAACATTTTGTCCATTTCTTTTGTTTCTAAGTGACGGTGGTGACTGCTTCACACAAAGGTTACTTGCATCAATATGTGATGTTCTCTATTAAAGACTCCTTAAACAATTTAACAACTGAAATCATCTAATCTTCAAAGTATATATTTTTTATATTATAATCACAGTAAAGTGCTAAGCCAATAAGGGCCTAACAGCACCATGGGAATGGTAAACAATAAGGTGTGATTTAAAGAAAGGAATGGCAGCTCCAATTCCTTGGATCAAGAGCCCTTCATCAGCCTCAAGGCATTCCCATGAAGGGTAACTTTTTATATAAACAAAGCTACCCCTACAAGAACAGTAAAGCTGCAAGAGGGTAGAGCAACAACTGAGTCTCCACCAGGTAGTAGGTCTATCCCATGCTCTGCATAGAGAGGACTGAGCCTCTATCAGGTCATAGGTCTATCTCATGCTCAGATGACTGAGCCTCCACCACTCACTGTGTTCGGTGATTCATCTGGGTTTAGTTCTTTATAGAAATATATACTGTACATCCAAGAGTGAACAGAGCATTAAGGAGAATACAATTTTGAAAAATAATGATGCATTTACTGTTCAAATACTGCCAAGTATAAACTTTTATTAGTACATATTAAAATACAGTGGACCCCCAGCTTACGATATTAATTCGTTCCAGGAGGCTGTTTGGGTGCCGTTACCGAATGAATTTGCTCCAATAAGGAATATTGTAAATTAGATTAGTCTGTTTCAGACCCCCAAAAATACACTTACAAAAGCACTTACAAAAATACACTTACATAATTGTTCGAGTTGGGAGCTGATTGTAAGTCGGGGGTCCACTGTATTTTGCTAGATAAGAACACTATAAAATCTTTAAAATTCAAATTTAAATTCCTTAAAATTTAGCCAGAGGTTTACAACTTTCCACAGTTCTTCTAGTACTTGCCCAGAATCAGAATTGAAATTTGTTAAGAACAAAATTCACAGTTGGTTGTAAAGTACAAACATTATACAAGGGCAGATACTGTAATAAATAATCTTTACAAGTTTACAAAAGAAAATATTTTCTATACTGCCAGCACAATTTGAAATCAAAATACTTACCCACACATCAAACTTTGCAAATGATGAATAATCAAAAATTGCCACACGTTCCCTACATGCTGCATACTCTTCTGCTACATAATTAAACCATGGTGGCTTTGTCCAAGTGTTGGTAAAAGCCATTTGAAATGGAGCAGAATTTTCAGTATCGCCTTCATAATCTGAAAGACAAATGTTGATCAGTTTCTTAAAACTGAATACCAAGATACCTATTTCAGGGAGGTGAAACCACCTGATGTAAACAATATGCATTTTACATTTTGTCACCATATTCTTTGGGTAGCACTAAACCCATCAAGGTCATACAGTGCCTGGGGAATCAGGCAATTAGATCTGAACCAAGGAAGGGAAATGCACTTATAATTCCGTGGATTAAATAATATTCAGAGAATATTCACTTGAAGCATTCAGCCAAATATCTGAATAGGAAAAACTACAATCCATGGCATAATATGGAAATATACTGGCATACAATAACATATTATATACAGTATAGTACAAATGTCCCTCACCTTATGTAAATTTGCTTTATGTGAATTCGCTATTATGAGATGTCCCATTTATGTCAGTAATGTCATATGTGTGACATACATCTACACATGTGATCTGTGGGGTTCACTAAACTTACTGAAAATTCTTATTATACGGAATTAAGTGTTAATGGCCTGACTGAGCTTAGAACACATACAATAAACATTTAAGTTAATGAACTGACAGGGTGAGCAGGTGGTTTGTAATGGCAATTGCAATGGATAGAGATGAGAAGTTATTTCCCTGTGATTTTAACAATAACTGATATTTCTATCAGCAATGAACTCAACCCACTGTTTGTCTGTTTCCCAAATAAGTGACACAGTGCATTCTGTCCTGTACTTCTACAAAAAAGCAAGAGACACCTGCATTCTGAAAATGCATGAGAAACCGTGCAAGAGTCTGCTTCATCATTACCCTGTTTTTCACTTTAACAGCTGGAGAGGAACTTGCAATAAGGAGATGGAAAAGTAAGAAAAAGCATGTATGAGTGAGAGAGTAACAGAAAGACCAAGAATATTATAGTGATAAAGTTAGAGCATGAGAGAGAGAGAGAGCAACTGAAAGTGAATAAATGAAAACAGGAGAGCAAGAGCAAATTAGAGAGAAAGAAGGAACAGAGAGAGAGAGAGAGAGAGAAGAAAGGGGAGAGAGAGAGAGAGAGAGAGAGAGAGAGAGAGAGAGAGATGGAGGGGGGGAGAGAGAGAGAGAGAGAGAGAGAGAGGAGGGAGAGAGGGAGAGAGAGAGAGAGAGAGAGAGAGAGAGAGAGAGAGAGAGAGAAGAGAGAGAGAGAGAGGGGAGAGAGAGAGAGAGAGAGAGAGAGAGAGAGCGGGGGAGAGAGGAGGAGAGAGAGACAGAGAGAGAGAGGACAGAGAGAGAGAGACAGAGAGAGAGAGACAGAGAGAGAGAGACAGAGAGAAGAGAGACAGAGAAAAGAGAGACAGAGAGAGAGAGACAGAGAGAGGGCAGAGAGACAAAAGACAGAGAGACAGAGACAGAGAGGGCAGAGACAGAGTACAGAGACAGACAGAGACAGAGAGACAGAGAGAACAGAGAGACGAAAAGACAGAGACGAGAGACAGAGACAAAAGAGAGAGAGACAGAGAGGAGAGACAGAGAGAGACAGAGAGACAGAGAGAGACGAGACGAGAAGACAGAGAGAGACAGAGAGAGACAGGGACAGAGAGAGACAGAGAACAGAGAGAGGAACAGCTGGAATTTGCTGGGCCTTCGACCGGTGTGGCACCAGAGGCCCCCTTAGCAAAACTTCAAGCCTGGGAATTGAGGCTCTACGCTTTTCTCCTCAGTGATTCCTTATGGTAGATCTCCCAAAGGGAGTCCTCAATGGAACGGAATCAGCAAAGGGATCCTATGGGGCAAGGTCCACAAGGAAACTGTGGTCCACTGTTAGGAATGTACTTCAACGCCTTCTTCATCTATCCCAGAAACACATGATATGCAGACGACTGTTTACACTGACATTCACTTTTCCAAAAGAGTAAGAAATGCCAGCTGCTCTAAGGTACATCATCACCGCTGGGGAGCTATATCATCTTGGGAAATAGATGGCAAGTAACATTTACACCTGAGAAAACGCAAATGATGATCGTCTCTAGGCACCATGTGGTAATGTGGGCAGTAGTAAGGATGAATGGGAGGTGTTGGTCCTGGAAAGAAAGTTTTATATCCTTGGGGTAAATCTGGGCTCCAAACTAACCATTTAAGAAACCCTGTTGTAAATCTTGCAAACAAATCAGTCAGGAAGCTTACAGCACTTCGCGTATCTCGCATTACTTGACAGTAGGGGTTGCAAGATTCTGTAGAGGCACAGTACGCTTACACTTTGAGTATGCTCCACTTTCTTGGTTGCCGCCCCCTCTATCTGCGACTGCTTGACAGAACAAGTAGAGAACAGAGCAAGACCGTCTCATCTCTCACTGGACCCATCCGAAGATCTGGGCATTTCAGCAGAGCCTTCAACATAGGAGGGATGTGGGTGGCCTTACTGTTTTTACAAGGCCAAAAATGTCAAAATAACACACTTGGATCACTTCGAGGACAGCGTGAAACAAGGCTTTTATGCCACAGATGGGCAAGAAAGCAGCAACTTCAACTCTGCTGTACCCTTCTCAGAAATCATCCATCGAGATATATATACCAGGATGACTCGAGTATGGAAACATTCGTACAGCAATATGTCAAAAAGATAAAGTCAGTTATCAAATGAAAATGCTGCCCCAGAGGCTCCCAATTTCATCCTGTTCCCTCCTGTATGTCCCAAAAACAATAAAAATGCTTTCAATTATTGAAGTAGGTAACAGTCTAGCTTGCCAATAAAGTTAGGATCCTTAACGAATAGCTTGGTCAATAAAGCTAAGGATCCTTACCTTGTCAACCCTGTGTAAAAAAAAAAAAAGAGAAAAAAGAGTGAGAGAAAGGAAAAAATAGGAAGAAAGGCCAATATTGTCAAAATACCACACTTGGATCCACTTCGAGGACGCGTGAAACAGTTTTATGCACAAGACGGGCAGAAAGCAGCAACTCACTTGGCTGTACCCTTCTCCAGAACATCACTCCATCTGAGATCATATACCCAGGATGACTGGATATGGAAACTTCGTACGAAAATGAGTCAACGAGAAAAGTCAGTTGATCAAATGAAAATGCGGCCCCAAGATGGCTCCAACTTCATCTGTTTCCTAAATTGTATGTCCATAAAAATAAAAATGCTTTCAAATGAGCTGATGTGGAACAGCTTAGTGGGCCCAAAAAAAGTTAGGAATCCTTAACTGAAAATATCTGTCAATAAAGCTAGGATCCTTAACCTTGTAAACCCGTGTAAAAAAAAAAAAAAAGGAGGAAAGAGAGAGAGAGAGAGAGAGAGAGAGAGAGGAGAGAGAGAGAGAGAGAGAGAGAGAGGAGAGAGAGAGAGAAGAGAGAGAGAGAGAGAGAGAGAGAGAGAAGGAGAGAGAGAGAGAAGGAGAGAGAGGGAGAAGGAGAGAGAGAGAGAAGGAGAGAGAGAGAGAAGGAGAGAGAGAGAGAAGGAGAGAGAGAGAGGAGAGAGAGAGAAGGGAGAGAGAGAGAAGAGAGAGAGAGAGAGAGGAGAAGAGAGAGAGAGAAGGAGAGGAGAGAGAGAGAGAGAGGAGAGGAGAGAGAGAGAGAGAGAGAAGGAGAGAGAGAGAGAAGGAGAGAGAGAGAGAAGGAGAGAGAGAGAGGAAGGAGAGAGAGAGAGAAGGAAGAGAGAGAGAGAGAGAGAGAGGAGAGAGAGGAAGAGAGAGAAGAGAGAGAGAGAGAGAGAGAGAGAGAGAGAGAGAGAGAGAGAGAGAGAGAGAGAGAGAGAGAGATAGAGAGAGAGAGAGAGGTAGGTTTGCCTGCCCCCCCCCACCTCTCATCTGCGACTGCTTGACAGAGTAGAGAACAGAGCAAGACGTCAATGAGATAAAGTCAGATCACATGAAAATGCTGGCCCACAGATGGCTCCAACTTCATCCTGTTCCCTACTTGTATGTCTCATAACAATAAAAATGCTTTCAAATGAGCTGATGTAGGTAACAGCTCTTAGCTTGCCAATAAAGTTAGGAATCCTTAACCTTTAAATAGCTTGTCAATAAAGCTAGGGATCCTTAACCTTGTCAAACCCTGTGTAAAAAAAAAAGGGAGAGAGAGAGAGAGAGAGAGAGGGGGGACGGGGGTATATTCAGGTTCTTACCTTTTGAATTTATATTTTCTTTTCGTTGAAAATAGCTGGGACGTTCATAGCCCATTACTTGACCAAAAACGGCTCCGTTAGCTTTAAGTTTAGGGAATATCGGAGACATTCGTAAACATCTTCCTGTTGTGAAGTCCGCAAATGGGTAAGCGATGCTATAGTGAATTCCTAAAGAAAATTCAAGTACATTAATATGTTTTGGAAGGATATTTTGTAGTTACAAAAGGAATTTATTATTTACTAGATAATGTTAATAATTAGTTACCTTTCCTTTAATAAGAGTACAATATTTTGTAGAAATGATGTTACATACCATTCATAATTTCTTATCATAGTTACACTGTACCACAATGTAAGACAAAAATTTGTCATTATCTCTAATATTCTTCACCTTATAGTATTATAGTATCTGCCACACTTTTTTTTTTTTTTACCACATCAGGCATTGCCCACTAAGCTAAGGTGATGAGCTCCATCATCATTAATTAAAAACTAGCCTCACTGAAGAATCACTTCATGAGTTAAGGTAGTTAATCATTTCCACTACCTAAGCAGTACTCAAATTTCTATGCAGCAGAGCACACATATGCTATTTGCAAGAGCTGTATTACATGAAATCCCCACACACTGCAAAACTGCAAAAAAGATATTATCATACTTGAATGGGAAATTAACCCTTTCAGGGTTTTTGACATACTAGTACATCTCTTACATGCCAGGGTTATTGACATACTAGTACGCATAAATTCTAGCGTCCTCAAATCAAGCAGGAAAAGGCTGGTAGTCCTAGATGTGAGAGAATGGGTCTCTGTGGTCAGTGTGTGCAGTACAAAAAAATCTGGGACCCAGAGGTGCATTGTGGGAAAGCCATTTTATTACACCTTGTTCACCATGTCTAGCGCTAAGAAACTCCTCACTCCTCGGCTAACTGGGGCTCTTTTGTTCCCAAGTGACAGTTCAGAGACAGATGGAAGTGTCAGTGAAGATGAATTTCATGGTTTTGAGGAGTTTGTGACCGAAAGCAATGCCCAGGAAACCTGAAGGAAGAAAGGAAGGAAGGTAGGAAGAAAGGGAGGAAGGAAGGAAGGTAGGAAGGAAGAAAGGAAGAGAAGAGAGGAAGGAAGGAAGGTAGGATGTAAGGAAGGAAGGAGACCATCAACCTAGGATAACGAAAAAATTCAGACAGTGACTTATTTCCATGTGGGTTGGTTGGGCGAGGAGGAAGTTGACAGGCAGTGAGGGTGGTGAGTGATGGTGTTATTTGTCATTGTGACACTAATTATGCCAGTGACTCAGCATATTTACAAGTACACCCCCACACAACAACTATAAGCTTACAGAAGCTGTAGCAGTTCTAAGAGGTGTCCAGTGACTTTATATGTGCACATATATGACAAAAAAATAGTAATAAACAAAATACAATATTTGTACGGTTACTGTGTAGCATACAACAAGTGAATTTACATACAATATACCTTATACTGGTGTCACAGGACATAAAATTTACTTGAAAGAAGAAAACAAGGAAAGAAGAAGTAAGAAAGGAAGGAAGGCGGGAAGGTGGGTAGGAAGGAAGGAGGGAAGGTAGGTAGAAAGAAAGGAAGGTAGGTAGGTAGGAAGGAAGGAAGGAGGAGAGGTGGGTAGGAAGGAAGGAGGGAAGGTAGGTAGGAAGGAAAAGATGAGAGGAAGGAAGGAGGGAAGGTAGGTAGGAAGAGATGAGAGGAAGGAGGGAGAGGTGAAGAGATGAGAGGAAGGAAGAAGGAAGGAGGTAGGGTAGGTAGGAAGAAAAGAAGGTAGGTAGGTAGGTAGGAAGGAAGGAGGGAAGGTAGGTAGGAAGAGATAGAGGAAGGAGGAGGAAGGGATGGAAGAAGGAAGGAGGTAGGAGTGGAGGAGGGAAAAAGGGAAGGTAGGTAGGAAGAGAGGAGAGGAAGAAGGGAAGGCAGGTAGGAAGGAAGGAAAGAAGGGAGCCAGGTTTGAGGGGAGGAAGGGATGTGTTGTGGAAGGCAGTGAGGGTTAGTGAGTGGTGGTATAATGCATAATTGTGACACAAGACACACCGGTGACTCAGCATATTTACAAGTCCATCCCCACACAACTACAGTGGCCCCTTGTTTATTGTCATTAATCCAGTCCTGGAACTGCGACGATTATCGAAATAGATGATTTTCGAATCAATTTTCCCCATAAGAAATATGTAAATACAATTAATCCGTCCTGACACCCAGAAGTATTACAAAATTTTTTTTACATGAAATATAGATGTAGTACATAAACAATACAATGAGACATGATGAATGAAACATTAACAGCATAACACTTACCTTTACTGGCGATTCTTCTTAGTGTATGGAAGACTGGAGGAGGCGACAGATTGGATTAGTTACTGTTTGGAAGGAGAATCCCCTTCCATCAACACCTTAGGTACCAAGTCCTTTTCTGGGGTTACTTCTCTTCTCTGTTTCTTAATGCCACTAGGACCAGCTTGAGAGTCACTGGAGTCCTGTCTTGCAAAAAAAGTGTCCAGAGAGCTCTGTTTCTGGTGTCTCTTTAAAACTTCCCTAAAATGGGCCAAGACTCCGTCACTGTACAAGTTGTTGATATGGCTTGCAACATTCTTCTCAGGGTGATGTTTCTCCAAAAATCTTTCCATCCTACCCCACATTTCAAAAACCTCCTTAATTTCTGAAGAAGGCACCTTCTTCCATCTCTCTTCCTCCTCTGCAGCAAGATTCTGAACTGCAATCTGTTGCTCTTCCTGCTGAAGCTCTTGCAGCTCCTCAGTGGTTAGCTCTTCATTGTGGTCCTCCACCAACTCTTCCACATCCTCCAAACTCACATCCAACCCCATGGAACTCTCCAGTGCCACAATAGAGTTAACAACTGACATAGGCTCATCAGGGTCAGCCACAAGCCCTTCAAAATCCCTCTTGTGGACACTATCTGGCCAAAATTTTCTCCAAGCAGAGTTCAAAGTCCTGGTAGTCACTCCCTGACAAGCCTTACCTATAAGGCTTATGCAATGGAGGATACTGAAGTGTTTTTTCCAAAACTCTCTTAGGGTCAAGTGAGTGTCTGAGGTCACATTAAAGCACCTTTGAAACATTGCTTTCGTGTACAGTTTTTTAAATTTTGAAATGACCTGCTAGTCCATGGGCTGGAGGAGAGGAGTGGTATTCGGGGGCAAGAACTTTACTGAGATGAACCCAAACTCCTTCAGAATTAGGTCATGCAAGTTTGGAGGATGAGCAGGTGCATTGTCCATTACTAGAAGGCACTTGAGATCCAATTTCTTTTCCAGGAGGTAATTCTTCACACTAGGGCCAAACACTTTATTGAACCACCTCGTGACCCATGCCTTATTATTAGATCTCCAAAACACAAACAATTTACTCTTCATAACATTGTTTTTCCTGAACACTCTGGGATTTTCAGAATGGTACACTAGTAACGGCTTCACTTTGAAATCCCCACTAGCATTAGCACAGAACATGAGCGTCAGCCTGTCTTTCATAGGCTTGTGTCCTGGTAGTCCCTTTTCCTCCTGAGTAATGTAGGTCCTCTTTGGCATTTCCTTCCAAAAGAGGCCTGTTTCTTCACAACTGAACACTTGCTCAAGTTTCAGTCCTTCAGCCTCTATGTACTCCTTGAATTCACTTACCAATTTTGTAGCTGCAATTTAGTCTGAACTGGCAGCCTCACCATACCTTATCACACTGTGTATGCCACTACGGTTCTTGAATCTCTCAAACCAACCTTTGTTGGCCTTAAATTCACAAATATCAGTACTCGTTGCAGGCAATTTCTTTACCAGATCGTCATGCAACTGCCTAGCCTTTTCACAAATAATCGATGTCATAATACACTCTCCTGCTAATTGTTTCTCATTTATCCACACCAATAATAGCTTCCCAACCTCTTCGAGTACTGATGATCTCATTTTTGTCAGCATATTTGCCCCCTTTGCAACAACAGCTGTCTTGATTTCCTTTTTCTTGGCCACGATGGAAGATATGGTTGTACGGGATTTGTTATACATCCTGGCCAGTTCGGCCACAGGTACGCCACTTTCATATTGTTCAATGGTGTTTTTTTCTTAAATTCAATCGTATTTCTCACCTTCTTTACCAAAGGCTTGGCACTAGGAGCTTTCTTTGGAGCCATGGTAGCTTATTTAGCACTTGCAAGCACTAAAATGAATGGAATATTATGAAATATTTAGTATGAACACATGAGGGGACCGTCACTCACTGGTAAACAATGGCACATTGGCTGGGAAGGGAGACCGAGGCGGCTCAGAGCCGTGAGTACACGTCCAGGATGAACGACGATTAGCGAGTCAACCGACCATTTGCGAGCCAATGTTTGGACTAAAATAACGCGACGATTTCTGAAAAGGACGACTATCGAGCCCAACTATTATAGAGGGACCACTGTACAAGCTTTCAGAACCTCTTGTAGTTCTAGGAACCTGTCCAGTGACTCTATATGTGTATATACAGTGGAACCTCTACTTGCGAGCACATCCACGTGTGAGTTTTTCCAAATACGAGTAGTCGATGGGTCAATTTTTTGCTTCCATATTTATTATTATTTTTTTATTATCACACTGGCCGATTCCCACCAAGGCAGGGTAGCCCGAAAAAGAAAAACTTTCACCATCATTCACTCCATCACTGTCTTGCCAGAAGGGTGCTTTACACTACAGTTTTTAAACTGCAGCATTAACACCCCTCCTTCAGAGTGCAGGCACTGTACTTCCCATCTCCAGGACTCAAGTCCGGCCTGCCGGTTTCCTTGAATCCCTTCATAAATGTTACTTTGCTCACACTCCAACAGCACGTCAAGTATTAAAAACCATTTGTCTCCATTCACTCCTATCAAACACGCTCACGCATGCCTGCTGGAAGTCCAAGCCCCTCGCACACAAAACCTCCTTTACCCCCTCCCTCCAACCTTTCCTAGGCCGACCCCTACCCCGCCTTCCTTCCACTACAGACTGATACACTGTTAAAGTCATTCTGTTTAGATCCATTCTCTCTACATGTCCGAACCACCTCAACAACCCTTCCTCAGCCCTCTGGGCAACAGTTTTGGTAATCCTGCACCTCCTCCTAACTTCCAAACTACGAATTCTCTGCATTATATTCACACCACACATTGCCCTCAGACACGACATCTCCACTGCCTCCAGCCTTCTCCTTGCTGCAACATTCAACACCCATGCTTCACACCCATATAAGAGCGTTGGTAAATAATACTCTCATACATTCCCCTCTTTGCCTCCAAGGACAAAGTTCTTTGTCTCCACAGACTCTTAAGTGCACCGCTCACCCTTTTCCCCTCATCAATTCTATGATTCACCTCATCTTTCATAGACCCATCCGCTGACACGTCCACTCCCAAATATCTGAATACATTCACCTCCTCCATACTCTCTCCCTCCAATCTGATATCCAATCTTTCATCACCTAATCTTTTTATCCTCATAACCTTACTCTTTCCTGTATTCACTTTTAAATTTCTTCTTTTACATACCCTACCAAATTCATCCACCAACTTCTGCAACTTCTCTTCAGAATCTCCCAAGAGCACAGTATCATCAGCAAAGAGCAACTGTGACAACTCCCACTTTATGTGTGATTCTTTATCTTTTAACTCCACGCCTCTTGCCAAGACCCTCGCATTTCTTCTCTTACTACCCCATCTATAAATATATTAAACAACCACAGTGACATCACACATCCCTGTCTAAGGCCTACTTTTACTGGAAAATAATCTCCCTCTTTCCTACATACTCTAACTTGAGCCTCACTATCCTCGTAAAAACTCTTCACTGCTTTCAGTAACCTACCTCCTATACCATACACCTGCAACATCTGCCACATTGCCCCCTATCCACCCTGTGTTATGCCTTTTCCAAATCCATAAATGCCACAAAAACCTCTTTAGCCTTATCTAAATACTGTTCACTTATATGTTTCACTGTAAACACCTGGTCCACACACCCCCTACCTTTCCTAAAGCCTCCTTGTTCATCTGCTATCCTATTCTCCATCTTACTCTTAATTCTTTCAATAATAACTCTACCATACACTTTACCAGGTATACTCAACAGACTTATCCCCCTATAATTTTTGTACTCTCTTTTGTCCCCTTTGCCTTTGACTCACGAAATCGTAATGACACGATTGCAAACAAACAATACCACGGGCGGGATTTGAACCTGCGGTCAGAGAGTCTCAAAACTCCAGACCATCGCATTAGCCAGGTCCAGTGGCTAGCTGTGTGCCTGTACCTAAATAAACTTATACACTGTGCTGGCATGCAGGTACACATGAAAATCACAAAGTGTCTTATGAGTCTCGAAGATGCCATATTAATAATGCTGATAATAATAATATGCAATAATAATCACTCTGAGGTGCATTAAGTGTCATATATTACGTTAATATAGGCATTTTCATTAATCTATTGATGACATTTTTTTCAAAAATATATAATAAACATGCTACATAACATACATGTATAAACATGATAAATATGTCCCACAGTAGAATAAATTAGCATAAATATGAGATGTTTATCCAGTCGTCTTGTCAGTGTCGGAAATAATAACGTTTTCTCTAGTTCAACACCAAAGAAAATGCGTACATAACAGTATTACTGGGGGTAACTATAGAAAATTATTCCTTTTGTATACTTTCACTCAGAGCATGATTCCTTCTAAAAATGGTGTGATACATGAGAATGGGAGAGTAGCTCTTTATTTATTCTACTGTACCAACATGGAGACAACTTGTATTATGGTATAAGCTTCACAAACATGGAAATGAACGTATACGAACCATATCGAGACGTGTTCATCTGCTTCTTTATATACACCGCATCTCTCTCCTCTCTCATTTACTCATTCTCTCTCTCTCTTGTTTATCTCACTTACTCACCTCTCACCCTACATTAAGACTACAAATATTTTAAGGTAAGTAATGAGTGTACTGTATATACATTTTATTGCTCTGGGGCACTTTAAATGTCATACAGGTCCGCGATCACAAATCTGGCAATCAGTCATCTGGTTTGATCAGTTATTAGGCACTAATTTTGGCTAGCATAATTTCAAATTTCCAGGATTGCCACACCAATCTGCTGGTACAGTTTGGTGGTGCTACATGCTGCGTAAGTCATTCCAATTTCTTTTTCTCCATTTATTGTGATAACCTGCTTACTTTTAGCCTCAGCCATGGTTCCAATGAATAAAAGAAATGCTTTTCTTTGTGTAAAGCACATACACAGTACATTGTTCATAAAAGATAAAGTGGCTTTGAAGCCACTGTTGGTTGCCATGAGCTCAGTCTTGTGATACAGGGGAATGTGCTTTATCATTAAGCTAATATCACCTCTATGGCTTATTTGCCTATCACAATTGATCTATGACATAATAAACAATATAAATAACATAAAAACATGTTAAATACTCCAGAATGAATAATATTTGGCATAATACTGAGCAGTTCGACATAGGTACGAAGAGGATATGGGATACAAGTACCATCCGTCTATCCCTGTCTTGGGGGTTTATAATAGAGAAAATGGAATGTAGCATAGGGCTGTGATATACATTCATAATGCACCATAAAACTGAAACAAAAAAACTATTTTCTCTACACAAATTATCATACATAGCAGCATATATTATTTGGAATTTATATGCATTTATAAGTGGAAACAATGGCATTCTGCTGTCCAGTGATGTCTGCTTTTTGGTGGTAGCCTGGAACCTAACCTGACGTATAAGTGGGGCCCTACTGTATATTTATAATTAGCACTGCAATATTGAATAGTTTTAGAAGATCTAGGGAATTACTATAATTATACTTATAGTTGAACAAAAATGTAAAAATAACATGCCAAAAATAAAAAAGACACTGATGCCAAACTCCTAGAGATCATGTTACCATATTCAAGTGGCATTCAAGACTGTGCCTCAGGCACCTGCTGGTGCCATAAAATAATTGTAAATTTTTTGAACTGTAAGAAGGACACAGAGCTGAATTATTAGGAGGGAGGAAGTGAAGGCATGGTTCACTCTCACAACAGTTATTGCAGTCGAGAGCACAGCTACAGAGGTAGGAGGAGATGTTCTCTGTAACTCACAACTGAGATAGAAGGGAGAAAAGGTAAAGAGAGAGGAAAGTATTAAAGAAAGGATATCAGATGAAAGAATGGAAGTTACAAATGAAGAAGCACATCAATGTCAGTTAAGAAATCAGAGAGAGAGAGGGTCTGCAGCAATGGCTATTGCAGAGAATAAAGCATCATGTGATTATAGTGATTTCTACAAACAGTAATAACCTAATTTTATTTTCTTTATTTTTGGACACTTGGAAATATGAAACTCACCAGGAACCTCTTGAACACGATCAATCAAAAATCTTCTGTTATTGTGAGCAGGGAGAAACCGCAGAATATCAAGGTCATATGCATCCATGGGTGGAGTTCCATTGACAATCCAGTCTGCAATCATGGAGCCAATGCCACCAGCTGCACTGCTGCCACCACTTCTCAGACCAGCAGCCACAAAGTAGTTTAGAAGCTGCAAATATACATAAATGCTCTTAATATTTCCAACATTGTGATTTAATATGGATAAGGCCATAAGAACTCAGTGGGTATTTCTCAAATTGTCATCACTGTCTCATTTTCAATATTCATGGATACTGGGTGGTATCAATTGTGTAAGAAAAATTATATTCATTTTAATGCATCAGTTTTAATACACCTGCAGTCTCCTACTGAGATAGGAATGACCCAAAAAGAAGAAAACACTTGCACCATTATTCATTCAATCACTTTCTTGTCAGAAGTATGATAACACAGGGGCCCTTCAAACTGCAACTTCCCTACCCCTTCTTCAGAATGCAGGCACTACTTCCCATCTCTAGGACTCAAGTCTGGCTAACCGGTTTCCAAGAATTCTTTCATAAATGTTACCTTGCTCACTCTCTAATAGCATGTCAACTCATAGAAACTTCTTGCTTCTGCTCTCTCCTATCTAACATGCTTGCACATGCCTGATGAACGTTCAAGCCCTTAGAATATTCTAGGAAAAAATGGGTAATATATATACAACGGAACCTCTACTTACAAGTTTAATCCGTTCCATGACTTTGCTCACATCTGGATTTGCTCATTTGCAGAGTCAATTTTCCTCATTTAAATTAATTGAAATGGAATTAATTCATTTCATTGGAATCCCAGGCACAAGAAAATACTTCAATAATTTCCCTAATATCAACTCTATGGCTTATTTATCCATCACAATTCATGTAATACGACATAATAAACAATATAGGATAACCCAAAAAAGTCAGACAGTGACTTACAAGTACATGTACTACACTCTTAATACTCCACTTAACTAGCTACACTCTTAATGCTACACTTAATTGCTACACTTTGTCACTGCTGCTTCATGTTGTCTGCTACTGTTACGCGCCCCTCCTTCACACTCCATTATATACAAAAATAAAAGGCCTGGTTAAAATAAGTGTAGTAATATATCGCAAACCACTTTATTACTAGCTAGATTAAACAGGTTCAACTATATATTATTATCGGGGTACGGTATAAATCATCAAAGGTACTCTCAAGCAAGGTTGTATTCAATAAGATGCTATTCGTTAGGCATTATTATAATATTATATTATATTGTATTATACATATTATTATTGTATTATAGTAGGTTGATTACTGTGTTTTGTTATCCAAGTGGGAACCACTACTTTAGAGACCGGTCGATGGTTCCAGAATTGGCACCTAGCGCTACCTCCTGATCGACCTGACGTCAGACCACTGAGCATTTGAACAGTCAGTCAGATCATAGCACTGACTCTGATCGGGTCTTCAACCCAGAGATCTTAACTTGGTCAATAATTCTAGATCGTGTCTATTGTCTTAACTTTGCTGTTAATTCCAAGAGTCTGATAACCCTTCAATTTAAGAAGGATAACTGATTTACTTCCTTAAAGTTCCCATAGTAGTTCTTATTTGGACTCTTCATTGTAATTATTGTATTATGCTTAATTCATAAAGATTTGAACGTAGAATTACGTTCCTCGTTGTACAGTCTCATTTCATTGATAATAGTGAATTGTCATTTTAATTCACTGACTGGATACCAATAAAGGTTCATAATTGGCAGTAAATAAAACTAACCAAAAAACAAAATTAAGTATTTATTCCCCTATTGTTGCAGCATAGAGCAAGCTGTAACAGCTACTGCTGCTTCATGTTGTTTGCCACTGCTGCTTAATGTTGTCTGCCACTGCTGCTTCATGTTGTCTGCCACTGCTACCTCATGTTGTCTGCCACTGCTGCTTCATGTTGTCTGCCACTGCTACCTCATGATGTCTCCCACTGCTGCTTCATGTTGTCTGCCACTGCTACCTCATGATGTCTCCTCCTACTTTTGCTAGCGTGTCGAAGAGCTTTCCAATATGTGAAGGTTGAGGGGCATGCCAATCGGACAGGTATTGGATGGTGACATCATTTGTTTACTCCTGAACATCACCAAAGACTTGAACATTTCTGCTACTTTGAGCTCAATTTCAAGGTACTCTTTGTCGTCAAAATCATATCTGTTTCTGTACTACATCTTCCATTCTATCAAATGAGACAAAAAAACGAGAATACAACCATAAAAACCATATGGAAATATACCACTAAGGGGAGACTAATGGCTGAGAAGTGAACTACATTATTTATGGTCAAATTTCTTTCATTTTTAGTGTACGCTAAGAAGCATCTTTCCATCATACACTGCCCAAGTTTCAATAAGATAGTCCAACAAACAACTGATATCCAATTCCTTAGATCAAGAGCAAGAGCCCCTCACCAGCATCAAGGAACCTCCCTTGAGGCCCACTCGCATCTGGAAATTTCACTCATGTCTGGAAGCAAAAAATCGACCGAGCAACTGCTCATATCTGGAAAAACTTGCACGTGGATGCACTCAAAAGTAGAGATTCCACTGTATATCTGGACTGACATGGGAAATTTCTTATTCAGGTACCTTTCATATGCTCATGATAAAAAATAATTTGGAGTATGGAGAAGGTAGACAGAATTAGTTCTGCACCAGAGAAGAAACTAGAACAGGAGGGTATGAACAGAACCAACTCCCCCCACAAGGCTAAAAGAATATAATTTTTTTAATGATACATGAAATAACCTATATAAAAAACATGGTGGAATCTGACTCCATACAAGGATTTAAAAGTAGATACAGTACTGTGTGACAAACTATTTCATGTCATACGGCATAAAATTAAACATTTTCTAACTCAAATTGATAATTGTAAATAGATAATTATGTGTTTAATTAGTACACAGATTGATCTAATTTTAATTTATGTTTAAATCACTGGCACAAATATTTTACAAATAATAATAAACAATATTAAGGTGATTAGTGTATCAAACGATTTAGATGAAGAAAAATTGGATATCACATTGGAGAGAGGGAGTATGGAAGAAGTAAATGTTTTCAGATATTTGGGAGTTCATTTGTCAGCAGATGGGGTTATGAAGGATGAGGTTAACCATAGAACTGATGAAAGAAAAAAGGTGAGTGGTGATTGAGTTATCTGTGGAGACAAAAAACGTTATCCATGGAGGCAAAGAAGGGAATGTATGCAAGTATAGTGGTACCAACACTCTTATAAGGGTGTCAAGCTTGGGTTGTAAATGCTGCAGTGAGAAGGTAGCTGGAGGCAGTGGAGATGTCCTGTCTAAGGGCAATGTGTGGTGTAAATATTATGCAGAGAATTCAGAGTGTGGAAATTAGGAGGTGTAGAGTTACTAAAAGTATAAGTCAGAGGGCTGAAGAGGGGTTGTTGAGGTGGTTCGGTCATTTAGAGAGAATGGAACAAAGTAGAATGACTTGGAGAGCATATAAATCTGTAGGGGAAGGAAGGTGGGGTAGGGGTCATCCTCGAAAAGGTTGGAGGGAGAGGGTAAATGAGGTTTTGTGGGCGAGGGGCTTGGACTTCCAGTAAGCATGCGTGACTTTGTTAGACAGGAGTGAATAGAGATGAATGTTTTTTTTGACCTGACGAGCTATTGGAGTGTGAAGGGACTCAGGAAAAACGGTTAGCCAGACTTGAGTCCTGGAAATGGGAAGTGCAATGCCTTCACTTTAAAGGAGGGGTCTGGGATATTGACTGTTTGGAGGGACATCTAAACTGTCATATCCGAGCGCCTCTGCAAAAACAGTGATTATGTATGAATGATGGTGAAAATGTTGAATGATGATGAAAGTATTTTTCTTTCTTTTTGAGATTTTCTTTCTTTTTGGGTCACCCTGCTTCAGTGGGAAATGGCCGATGTGTAAAAGAAAAAAAAAATAAACATGTCTTAAAGTTTGCAACAGCTGTCTATTTTTACCACATGTCAGCATCCCACTCCAGTTTCCAACCATCATAATTATTTAAAAAATATTACTGAATTCATGAAGGTCATTCAACAATGCTGTTTTCATAACAAAAACATTTGTGCTACTGACTTACCTCAGGTACCATTCCAACTATCCATCTGTGGTCCATAGAAAATGAACATGCAGTATTATAGAGACGACCAAGGACTGCATTCTTCATTACAGGTGCACGATGAAGCATCTGTTTCAGCAAGACATGGAAGTGGTCCCAGTCTTCAAGTAGATCTCGCTCATGCAAGCGACCTGCACCAGTGAAATAATGTGGTTAAAATATGTGATGACTAAGCATCATCTGCACCTAAAAAATTAACCATTTATTCTACAATATTATTACATGTATTATTTTACATTATTTTACATGTATTATTTTATTTAGAGTTGTACCAACACTTTCACATGGGTGTGAAGAATGGATTGTGAATGTTGCAACATTCACAACCATAGTATACAAATATAATTTCTTTTTTTTAACACATGGCCATTTCCCACCAAGGTAGGGTGACCCCAAAAAAAGAAAAAAACTGTCACCATCATTCATACACAATCACTGTCTTTGCAGAGGTGTTCAGATACGACAGTTTAGATGTCACTCCAAACAGTCAACATCCCAAACCCCTCCTGTAAAGTGCAGCCATTGTACTTCCCACTTCCAGGGCTCAAGTCCAGCTAACCAGTTTCCCTGAGTCCCTTCATAAAATATTACCCTGCTCATACTCCAACAGCTCGTCATGTCCCAAAAACCATTCGTTTCCATTCACTCCTATCTAACATAGTACTGTATATAAATGTCTATATAAACACCAAGTGTTTGCAGTGAAACACATTGGTGAACAGTACTTACATAAGGATAAAGAAGTTTTTGTGGCATTTATGGATTTGGAAAAGGCATATGATAAGGTGGATAGGGGGGCAATGTGGCAGATGCTACAAATGTATGGAATAGGAGGCAGGTTATTGAGAGTGGTGAAAAGTTTTTACGAGGATAGTGAGGCTCAGGTTAGAGTATGTAGGCAAGAGGGAGATTATTTCCCAGTAAAAGTAGGTCTTTGACAGGGATGTGTGATGTCACCATGGTTGTTCAATATATTTAGAGATGTAATAGTAAGAGAAGTGAATGCTCGGGTGTTGGCAAGAGGTGTGGGGTTAAAAGATAAAGAATCTAACACAAAGTGGGAGGTGTCACAGTTGCTCTTTGCTGATGACACTGCTTTTGGGAGATTCTGAAGAGAAGTTGCAGAGGTTGGTTGACGAGTTTGGTAGGGTATGTTAAAGAAGGATGTTAAAAGTGAATATAGGAAAGAGTAAGGTGATGAGGATAACAAAAACATTAGGTAACAGAAGATTGAATAACAGACTAGAGGGAGAGAGTATGGAGGAGGTGAATGTGTTCAGATATATGGGAGTGGACGTGTCAGCAGATGGGTCTATGACGGATGAGGTGAATCATAGAATTGATGAGGGGAAAAAGATGAGTGGTGCACTGAGGAGTCTGTGGAGACAAAGACCTTTATCCATGAAAGCAAGGAGGGGAATGTATGAGAGTATACTTTTACCAATGCTCTTGTATGGGTGTGAGGCATGGGTTGTGAATATTGCAACAAGGAGAACGATGGAGGCAGTGGAGATATCATGTCTGAGGGCAATGTGTGGTGTGAATATAATGCAGAGAATCCGCAGTTTGGAGATTAGAAGGTGTGGGATTACCAAAACTATTATCCAGAGGGATGAGGAGGGGTTACTGAGATGGTTTGGATATGTAGAGAGGATGGAACAAAATAGAATGACTTTGAGAGTATACAAATCTTTAGTGGAGGGAAGGCGGGATAGGGGTCAGCCTAGGAAAGGTTAGAGGGAGGGGGTAAAGGAGGTTTTGTTTGCGAGGGACTTGGACTTCCAGCAAGTGTGCGTGAGTATGTTAGACAGGAGCGAATGGAGACAAATGGTTTTTAGGACTTGACTTGATGTGCTGTTGGAGTGCAAACAAGGTAACATTTAAGAAGGGATTCAGGGAAACCGGCAGGCCGGACTTGATTCCTGGAGATGGGAAATTCAGTGCCTGCGCTCAGAAGGAGGGTTGTTAACCCTTTGACTGTTTTGGTCATACATATACGTCTTACGAGGTACAGTGTTTGACGTATATATACTCATAAATTCAAGCGGCTTCAAATCAAGCAGGAGAAAACTGGTAGGCCCACATGTGAGAGAATAGGTCTGTGGTCAGTGTGCACCTTATAAAAAAAATCCTGGAGTATGCAGTGTATAATGAGAAAAAAAACTCCGACCGTTTTTTTAATTAAAATGCCGACTTTGTGGTCTATTTTCGTATAGTATTTATAGTTCTATTCTCGATTTTTTTTGTCTCATTTGATAGAATGGAAAACATATTATAGAAATAGAGGTGATTTTGATTGGTTTTACTATAAAAAGAATCTGGAAATGGAGCTCAAAATAAGGGAAATCTTCGATTTTTGCGATGTTCAAAAGTAAACAAATGATATCATTGTCCAATAAATGTCCAACTAGCCATTCTAATATGCAGTCATGAATGGGCTGACATTATTTGTGCAATTATTACACTATTGTAGTAGTCCTGCATAACAGTAAATCTTCTACTTTTTGTTTAAATAAAAATTCAAAATAGAAAGCAAGAGTAATATCAGAGGAGCCTGGAAACATGACTGATGAACAAAGAAAATGTTATTTTAGAGCCAGGAATGTCTGCATTGTTCATTTTGGTCCCTATTTTGAAATTGTCATATTTTTTAATTTTCATGAAATTGGCCAAATTGCAAATTTCTGACCACGTTATTGGGTTGCTGAAATTGGTAAATGGGCAGTTTCTTGTACTCATTCTATAGAAAAAGTGGAGTTCTAAAGAAATAGCTATGAGTTTAGTTGACTGGACCAATGGAATTAGCCGAAAATAGGGCTCAAAGTGGGCGAAATCACCGATTTGTAAATGTTGCCGAGGTCACTAACTTTGTGAGGGCGTAATTCCATCAGTTTTCCATCAAATTTCGATTTTTTGGTGTCATTACAATCGGGAAAAGATTCTCTATCATTTCCTAAGAAAAAATAATTTTTTTTTTTTTTAAATTTTGCGACACCAGGAGACCTCAGGATTGGGGGTTGTGACAGTCAAGGGGTTAATGTTGCAGTTTTATAAATGTAGTGTAGGCATGCCTCTGGCAAGACAGTGATGGAGTGAATGATGATGAAAGTTTTCCTTTTTCGGGCCACCCTGCCTTGGTGGGAAATGGCCGATGTGTTAATAATAATAAGAATATGAGAAATGAATACCTACAAGAGAAAGTATCATAGACTGTAGCCAAAGAGATACTGGTATACAGAATATGGTGAGGGAATGAAATTTGTATAAGCAATTACAGTAAACAGAAGTCTGAAGATACAGTTTACAAAGCAGTAATGTGAAAGAAATTCTTCATTGATTCTATTAATTTACAGTACATATATTACAAACTATAACTGCTACATAGCAGTTGTAGTATTACCTGGAAGATCCCCACGCTCAAAGGATGGCTTGGCCCATTTTTCAAATCCGCCGCAAAGAAAACCTCCGTTGAACTCTCTCATGTAGATATTTGCATCGGGGTCTCTTATAGCTGTTAAGAAATTGTATGCACAAATAACCAACCAAGGAATTGTAGAAATGTCAGAATAGTAAAATAATGAAAAACATTAGCTACTCTGATGCAATAAGATTACAGTAAACAGGTTATATAACAATATATAAAATTAACAGTGAAAAAAAAAAAATCCAAGCACTTTCGTGATTTCTCACGTTATCAAGAAATAGTAAAATAGTCTTCTGTTGTCCATTATTTTTACTATTCCCTGATAATGTGAGATATCACAAAAGTGCTTGAAATTTCACTATTTTCTCCTTTGCTACTTCATTTAACTAAACAAACTGAACTATTTGCTACTTCATTTAACTAAACAAAATATGTGGAAAAACAAAAATACATTGGGTGCTTGAGCAATGGTAAATAAGAGCTGAGTGCTTTTATGAAGGTGGCATTGTATGCTGAAGTTACTGGGTAAAAAAAAATATATGCCAGGCTGGGTAATGTCCATTATTGTTCAAATGTTGTCGGTGGTGGTGGTAATAGTAGAAGTAATAGTGGCGGCGGTGGTGGTGGTGGTAGTGCTAGTATCAGTGTTGGTAGTGGTAGCAGTAGTAGTAACAGTAGTAGTTTGGGAAGGAAATCTGCTGGTGTCATGAAAGTCCTGGTTAGAAAGAACTAGATATGAATAAGTACAGCTTAAGAGTTAGATACACATGGTAATTCTTCCAATATTAATATGGTATATAGGTGAGAGACAATGATTATGTTGGAGTGAAAAAAATTGAGTAGAGTAGTGGGAATAAACAATTGGAGTGAGTACATGTAGTAGAAATAATAAAGAATTACAATATGCATAAAAATGATGCACAAATGGCTTTAACAAATAAGATTTAGAAGTGTGTGCTGTTGTGGCATTGACATAATTACAGTGATGATGACAAAGTAATGAAAAATGTTTATGAGAATAAACTGAAGGTAGAAGGGCTTGGAAAAGTCTAAGAAAATGAGCAGATATGATAAGCGAGTAAGAATAGAAACAGTAGCCTCTATGTGATCAATGTATGAGAATAACTAAAAGGAGGCAGCTTATTAAAGGGGATTAAAAACTGACAATCTGAGAATTTATACAGTGAATTTATATCTAGTGTATGATATGGCTGAGTTACTACTGTGACTATTTACTTGAGTAGTGAGCATGCATGATCCAGGCAACACTGAATATCTTCAACACAGTGCCTTCTACCACTCCACATTAAAAAAGTGAGAAATAGTATTGTTAATGATACACACAAACATACCAGTCAATGTGGAATTATAATAAATTATTATGGCAAATGATGCTGCAGTTCAGAGGGTCATCTGAATTTTAATGTCTGTGCACTCTTGGAAAGAGAGCATTTGAATTAATGATGAGATTGGCAGACAGCATGCATAGTTCCTTTGTATAAAGGCAAAGGGGACAAAAGAGAATGCAAAAATTATAGGGGAATAAGTCTGTTAAGTCTACCTGGTAAAGTGTATGGTAGAGTTATTACTGAAAGAATTAAGATTAAGACAGAGAGTAGGATAGTAGATGAACAAGGAGGCTTTAGGGAGGGTAGAGGGTGTGTAGACCAAGTGTTTACAGTGAAACATATAGGTAAACAGTATTTGGATAAGGGTAAAGAGGCTTCTGTGGCATTTATGGATTTGGAAAAGGTATATGACAGGGAAAGGGGACAAAAGAGATTGTAAAAATTATAGAGGAATAAGTTTACTGAGTATACCAGGAAAAGTATACAGTGGGGTTATAATAGAAAGAATTAGAGGTAAGACAGAATGTAGGATTGTGGATGAGCAGGGAGGTTTCAGAGTGGGTAGGGGATGTGCAGATCAAGTGTTTACATTGAAGCATATATGTGAACAGTATTTAGATAAAGGTAGGGAAGTTTTTATTGCATTTATGGATTTAGAAAAGGCATATGATAGAGTGGATAGAGGAGCAATGTGGCAGATGATGCAAGTATATGGAATAGGTGGTAAGTTATTAAATGCTGTAAAGAGTTTTTATGAGGATAGTGAGGCTCAGGTTAGGGTGTGTAGAAGAGAGGGGACTACTTCCCAGTAAAAGTAGGTCTTAGACAGGGATGTGTAATGTCACCATGGTTGTTTAATATATTTATAGATGGGGTTGTAAAAGAAGTAAATGCTAGGGTGTTCGGGAGAGGGGTGGGATTAAATTATGGGGAATCAAATTCAAAATGGGAATTGACACAGTTACTTTTTGCTGATGATACTGTGCTTATGGGAGATTTTAAAGAAAAATTGCAAAGGTTAGTGGATGAGTTTGGGAATGTGTGTAAAGGTAGAAAGTTGAAAGTGAACATAGAAAAGAGTAAGGTGATGAGGGTATCAAATGATTTAGATAAAGAAAAATTGGATATCAAATTGGGGAGGAGGAATATGGAAGAAGTGAATGTTTTCAGATACTTGGGAGTTGACGTGTCGGCGGATGGATTTATGAAGGATGAGGTTAATCATAGAATTGATGAGGGAAAAAAGGTGAGTGGTGCGTTGAGGTATATGTGGAGTCAAAAAACGTTATCTATGGAGGCAAAGAAGGGAATATATGAAAGTATAGTAGTACCAACACTCTTAAATGGATGTGAAGCTTGGGTGGTAAATGCAGCAGGAGGAGACGGTTGGAGGCAGTGGAGATGTCCTGTCTAAGGGCAATGTGTGGTGTAATATTATGCAGAAAATTCGGAGTGTGGAAATTAGGAAAAGGTGTGGAGTTAATAAAGCATTAGTCAGAGGGCAGAAGAGGGGTTGTTGAGGTGGTTTGGTCATTTAGAGAGAATGGATCAAAGTAGAATGACATGGAAAGCATATAAATCTATAGGGGAAGGAAGGAGGGGTAGGGGTCGTCCTCGAAAGGGTTGGAGAGAGGGGGTAAAGGAGGTTTTGTGGGCGAGGGGCTTGGACTTCCAGCAAGCATGAATGAGCGTGTTAGATAGGAGTGAATGGAGACGAATGGTACTTGGGACCTGACGATCTGTTGGAGTGTGAGCAGGGTAATATTTAGTGAAGGGAATTCAGGGAAACCGGTTATTTTCATATAGTCGGACTTGAGTCTTGGAAATGGGAAGTACAATGCCTGCACTTTAAAGGAGGGGTTTGGGATATTGGCAGTTTGGAGGGATATGTTGTGTATCTTTATATGTATATGCTTCTAAACTGTTGTATTCTGAGCACCTCTGCAAAAACAGTGATAATGTGTGAGTGTGGTGAAAGTGTTGAATGATGATGAAAGTATTTCCTTTTTGGGGATTTTCTTTCTTTTTTGGGTCACCCTGCCTCGGTGGGAGACGGCCGACTTGTTGAAGAAAAAAAAAATATGACAGGGTGGATAGGGGGGCAATGTGGCAGATGTTGCAAATGTATGGAAAAGGAGGTAGGTTACTGAAAGTGGTGAAAAGTTTTTACAAGGATAGTGAGGCTCAGGTTAGAGTATGTAGTAGAGAGGGAGATTATTTCCCAGTAAAAGTAGGCCTTAGACAAGAATGTGTGATGTCACCATGGTTGTTTAATATGTTTATAAACGGGGTTGTATAGGTAGAAGGGTGGTAGACAGCAACGCCCAGGGAGGTACTACCGTCCTGCCAAGTGAGTGTAAAACGAAAAGGCTGTAATTGTTTTACATGATGGTAGGATTTCTGGTGTCCTTTTTTCTGTCTCATGAACATGCAAGATTTCAGGTACGTCTTGCTACTTCTACGTACATTTAATTCACACTACAGATACATGTACAAGCATATATATACACACACCCCTCTGGGTTTTCTGCTTTTTCTTTCTAGTTCTTGTTCTTGTTTATTTCCTCTTATCTCCATGAGGAAGTGGAACAGAATTCTTCCTCCGTAAGCCATGCGTGTTGTAAGAGGCGACTAAAATGCCAGGAGCAAGGGGCTAGAAACCCATTCTCCTGTATAAATTACTAAATTTGAAAAGAGAAACTTTTGTTTTTCTTTTTGGGCCACCCTGCCTTGGTGGGATACGGCCGGTTTGTTGAAAGAAAGAAAGAAAGAAACAGGGTTGTAAGAGACGTGAATACTCGGATGTTGGCAAGAGGTGTGGGTTACAAGATAAAGAATCTCACACAAAGTGGAATATGGCATCGTTGCTCTTTGCAGATGACACTGTGCTTTTGGGAGATTCTAAGGAGAAGTTGCAGAGGTTGGTGAACAAGTTTTGGAGGGTATGTAAAAGAAGAAAATTATAAGTGAATATAGGAAAGAATAAGGTGATGAAGATAACAAAAAAATTAGGTAGCAAAAGATTGGATATCAGATTGGAGGGAGAGAGTATGGAGGAGGTGAATGTATTCAGATATTTAGAAGGGAACATATCAGCAGATAGGTCTATGAAAAATGAGGTGAATCATAGAATTTAAGAGGGTAAAAAGGTGAGTGGTGCACCGAGAAGTCTGTGGAGACAAAGAACTTTGTCCATGGAAGCACTTCTTCCAAAGAGGGTAATGTATGACAGTATAGTTATATCAATGCTCTTATATGGTTGTGAAGCATGGATAGCGAATGTTGCAACAAGGAGAAGGCTGGAAGCAGTGGAGATGTCGTGTCTGAGGGCAACGTATGATGTGAATATAATACAGAGAATTCGTAGTTTGGAAATAAGGAGGTGCAGGATTACCAACACTATTATCCAGAGGGCCGAGGAAGGGTTGTTGAAGTGGTTTGCATATGTAGAGAGGATGGAACAAAATAGAATAGAATGGCTTTGAGAGTGTATAAATCTGTAGTAGAGTGAAGGCGGGGGTAGAGGTCAGCCTAAGAAAGGTTGGAGGGAGGGGGGTAAAGGAGGTTTTGTGTGCGAGGCTCTTGGACTTCCAGCAAGCATGCCTGAGTGTGTTAGATAGGAGCGAATGGAGACAAGTGGTTTTTAGGACTTGACGTGCTGTTGGAGTGTGAGCAGGGCAATATTTACAAAGGGATTCAGGGAAACCAGCATGCAGTGCCTGTACTCTGAAGGAGGGGTGTTAATGTTGCAGTTTTCATAACTGTACTGTAAGCACACCTCTGGCAAGACAGTGATGGAGTGAATGATGGTGAAAGTTTTTCTTGTTTGGGCCACTCTACCTTGGTGGGAAATGGCTGATGTGTTAATAATAATAATAGAATATATTTCCTTCTTTTGATCATGGAATCATGATAAGAGGGCAGTGAGACTGGTAAGGATATGCTAATGAGTCAAGTTACAAGCTATGTCTCAGTGTGTGCAAAAATAATGTGTGCATGAGGGAGACAAGTGGTCTATACTGTCACTGATCCAGTCCCTTTCACATGGAAGAGACTGTACGAACAATACAATGATTTACATGTATAAATGACAGAGGCATTCAATATGTATTGAAACAGCTTAGAAAATGTAGATACAAGCAAACTACTAATTGGGCAAGCCAGAAATTTTGGAAGACAAAAGTCACTGATTTTGTTTTTTGTTAACACATCGGCCATCTCCCACTGAGGCAAGGTGACCCAAAAAAGACAAAAAACTTTCACCATCATCACACAATATCACTGTCTTTGCAGAGGCACTCAGATATAACAGTTCAGAGGTCACTCCAAACAACCAATATCCCAAACCCTTTATTTAAAGTGCAGGCACTGTAATTCCCACCTCCAGGACTCAAGTCAGGCTAACCAGTCCCCCTGAATCCCTTCACAAAATACATGTATTACTCTGCTCACACTCCAACAGTTCGTCAAGTCCCAAAAACCATTCATCTCCATTCACTCCTAACACACTTGCACATGCCTGCCACATGTCCAAGCCCCTTGCACACAAAACTTCTTTTACCCCCTTCCTCCATCCTTTCCTAGGACAATCCCTACCCCTCCTCTCCTCCACTACAGATTTATACACCCTCCAAGTCAACCTATTTTGCTTTCTCCTCTCTAAATGACCAAACCACCTCATTAACCCCTCTTTAGTCCTCTGAATAATACTTATAGTAACTCCACACCTCCTCCTAATATTGTTTATAATTTGGTAACTCAATAAATATAAAAATGCCTGGTAGGCAACACTCTCGTGTCACACAATGAGTGTCTGTGGCTCGATCCCTGGAAAGGGTGGAAACATTGGGCAAGTTTCCTTACACCTGCTGTCCTGTTCACCTAGCAAGCAAATAGGTACCTGGGTGTTAGTTGAATGGTGTGGGTCGCATCCTGAGGGACAAGATTTAAGGACTTCATTGGAAATAAGATAGGCAGTTCCTCAATTATGCACTAACTTTCTTGGGTTATCCTGGGTGACTAACCCTCCGGGGTTAAAAATACTAACAAAATCTTATCTTTTATCTTAACAAACATCTGTACAGAATAAAAAATTAAGTTTGCACTATATCAGTTTATTATAAAATACATAGGATACTAGTGTCCATACCTGGCATCATAGGATTCATTCCTTCAAGTGGTTGGGTATAGAGGAAATAATGTTCAGCTGGATGTACTGGCACTTTAACGCGAGGTTCTGACATTTGGCCAATTTTTCTTGCCCACATACCACCAGTGTTAACAACAAAGTCACATTCTATCATTCCTTTGCTGGTTTCAACAGCGACTACACGTTGATCATGCACTACAACACGTGATAGCTGGCACTCTTCCACGACGTGTGAACCTGTTGGTGATGCAATACTTAAAACTTTACTTTATACTAATGATAAATGTGTGTGCATTCAGATGTTTTACACATATTTTTAATAAAAGCAGACAAAATATTTTGGATATTACCATTACAGATGCCTACAGCTGTCCATATAAGCAGACAGAGTAACATATACACACTGTACACAAAACTTCCTCAGACACAGATGCAAGGACTTTTCTAAAACTAGTTTGGAAAACAAAGAATGCAGAGGTTTAGAAGTGACAAAATGTTTAAGTGTAACAGACCAACGTGATCATCTAAGCCAAAATGAGGTAGTCATATACAGTGGAACCTTTTTAGAGAACATTTTGTGAAGGGATTTGGGGAAACTAGTTAGCTGATTTGAGTCCTAGAGGTGGGAAATACAATGCCTGCACTTTAACCCGTAAACGGTCCAAACGTATATACTATACATTTTTTCAACATTTGAAAGTTGTTGCGAATAAGAAATTTTATAAAGAACTTCAGGATGTGGTCTGTTACTATTTTCTTCATAGGCAACAAGATTTGGGATCAGAGATACTTAAAGGTATTTTAGAGTCTAGGGGAAATAATTTCAACTGGGAAACTCCATAGAATAACATTCAAATTTATTATTTAAATACAATACTTTATCTTCTCTCTGTAGTTAATGTAACTTAATACTTTGTACAATAAATTTACAATATACATTTAGTTCAAAATTATGGAAATATTACATTAATAGGGAAGATTAATTATTCTTCCAGTAATTAAGTCTTCACTAACATTTACGTCTTTGTCTTAACAAGACTGTGTAAATTCAAACTACAAAATGTACAAGATTCAACAAGACCTTTGAATCCAGCCGTAAAGTAAGTAGAAAGCAAGAGTTTGTCTGAGAAGACGTATCACTATGGATTACTGAACTGACCAAGAATATAAATATCAAAAGAATCTTTCAGAGCAATGAGGAACAAACTGAGTCAGCTCTAGAGTCTAATTCTCAAACCCATTTAAACTGTACACCCTAAGAGAGAACCAATATACGATCAGTTGTCAAGGCTAGAGCAGGGAGCGGACTGACTACCTGCCAGTCTGTTGACCCGTCGTCAGGTTGGATCACCTGACCCAAACGTCAGTCAGCCGGACATAAACAATTGAACAATTCACCGGATGGTTCTGAGACTTATGCTCTATATACATAAGAAATCCTACCTAACAATAATAATAATAAAATAGGGACAATACCATGGTATTTTTTATATATTTTAACAGATAATAATATAACGCCAAAAGTCTCTATTTTAGCTATAAACGGGGACTTTCGCGCTATAATATTAAGTGATGAACATATTCTCTTACAATAGTTAAATAACACAGGATGACCAATTTCCAAGATATAACAAAAGTACATGTATGTAAAAAAGTAGATCTTCTTTTTGTTTTTTTACATTTGAAAATGTGTAAAAAACTTGATCTACTTTTTTTTTTTTGTTATATTTGAAAATATGTAAAAAAAATGTAGATCTACTTTTGTAGCACTACACATGTGAATGTAGATCTGCTTGGACCGTTTACGGGTTAAAGGAGGGGTTTGGAATACTGGTTGCTTGGAGTGACATCTAAACTGTCGTATCTGAGCTCCTCTGTAAAGACAGTACTCACCTAATTGTGGTTGCAGGGGTCGAGACTCAGCTCCTGGCCCCGCCTCTTCACTGATCGCTACTGGGTCCTCTCTCTCTCTGCTTCCTGAGCTTCGTCATACCTCTTCTTAAAACTATGTATGGTTCCTGCCTCCACTACTTCACTTGCTAGGCTATTCCACTTGCTGACAACTCTATGACTGAAGAAATACTTCCTAACGTCCCTGTGACTCGTCTGAGTCTTCAGCTTCCAGTTGTGACCCCTTGTCCCTGTGTCCCCTCTCTGGAACATCCTATCTCTGTCCACCTTGTCTATTCCCCGCAGTATCTTGTATGTCGTTATCATGTCTCCCCTGACCCTTGTCCTCCAGTGTCGTCAGTCCGATTTCCCTTAACCTTTCCTCGTACGACATTCCCTTGAGCTCTGGGACTAGCCTTGTTGCAAACCTTTGTACTTTCTCTAACTTCTTGACGTGCTTGACCCGGTGTGGGTTCCAGACTGGTGCTGCATACTCCAGTATGGGCCTAACATACACAGTGTACAGTGTCTTGAACGATTCCTTATTAAGGTATCGGAACGCTATTCTCAGGTTTGCCAGGCGCCCGTATGCTGCAGCGGTTATTTGGTTGATGTGTGCCTCCGGTGATGTGCTCGGTGTTATGGTCACCCCAAGGTCTTTCTCCCTGAGTGAGGTCTGTAGTCTTTGTCCACCTAGCCTATACTCTGTCTAGGGTCTTCTTTGCCCCTCCCCAATCTTCATGACTTTGCATTTGGCTGGATTGAATTCGAGAAGCCAGTTACTGGACCACATGTCCAGCCTGTCCAGGTCTCTTTGCAGTCCTGCCTCATCCTCGTCCGATTTAATTCTTCTCAACAACTTCACGTCATCTGCGAACAGGGACACTTCAGAGTCTATTCCTTCCATCATGTCGTTCACATATATCAAAAATAGCACTGGTCCTAGAACTGACCCCTGTGGGACCCCGCTCATAACAGGCGCCCACTGTGATACCTCTTCACGTACCATGACTCGTTGCTGCCTCCCTGTCAGGTATTCCCTTATCCATTGCAGTGCCCTCCCTTTTACATGCGCCTGATCCTCCAGCTTCTGCACTAATCTCTTGTGGGGAACTGTGTCAAAGGCCTTCCTGCAGTCTAGGAAAACGCAATCTACCCACCCCTTTCTCTCGTGTCTTACTTCTGTTACTTGTCATAAAACTCCAGGAGGTTTGTGATACAAGATTTGCCTTCCATGAACCCATGCTGGTTTTCATTTATAATCTTGTTCCTTTCCAGGTGTTCGACCACTCTCCTCCTGATAATCTTCTCCATGACTTTGCACACAATACATGTCAGAGACACAGGTCTGTAGTTTAGTGCCTCGTTTCTGTTTCCTTTCTTAAATATGGGGACTACATTAGCTGTCTTCCATTTCTCAGGTAGTTGCCCAGTTTCAAGGGATGTGTTGAAGATTGTGGTTAGAGGCACGCACAGCATCTCTGCTCCTTCTCTAAGGACCCATGGGGAGATGTTGTCTGGTCCCATCGCCTTTGAGGTGTCAAGGTCACTTAAGAGCTTCTTCACCTCCTCCTCAGTTGTTCGTATGTCATCCAACACTTGTTGGTATATTCCCTCTTGATGTTCCCTTCTGTGCTGTCTTCCCACAGCCCTTCCTGTCTCTACTGTAAAAACTTCCTTAAATCTCCTGTTCAGCTCCTCACATACCTCCTGATCATTTCTTGTGAGTTCTCCACCTTCTGTCCTTAATCTGATCACCTGGTCTTTGACTGTTGTCTTCCTCCTGATGTGGCTATACAACAGTTTCGGGTCAGTCTTGATTCTCGATGCTATGTCATTTTCATACTGTCGTTGGGCCTCCCTCCTTACCTGTGCATACTCATTCCTGGCTCTGCGACTGATCTCCCTATTTTTGTGTGTTCTCTTCCTTCTGTACTTTTTCCATTCTCTATTGCATTTTGTTTTTGCCTCCTTACACCGTCGGGTAAACCAGGGGCTCGTTCTGGTCTTCCCGTTGTTACTGTTGCCCTTGGGAATAAACCTTTCCACTGCCTCCTTGCATTTTGTTGTTACATATTCCATCATTCCATCAAGTGCCCAACGTATCAGTTTTCCGAGTTACAAGCCGTCGGTCGGTCAATTTTTTTATTTGAGTTGCAAACCAAAATCCGAGTTACAAGCAAAAAAAAAAATATTTACTGAAAAAAAAAAATATTTACTGAAAATGACATTTAGCAAGAACCCCGGCCTAAATGGCACAAGAAAAGGTGATTCTGGGACTTGGTACTTATAAAACAATGCTAGTGCGATGTTCTCACTTTAGGTAATCGTGTAATTATCTTTAGTTATTCAACAAAAAAATAAAGTTGCTAAGTTTTTGACATTTGCAAAATATCTTGTCCTTTACTCCCACATAAATCCCAAAATATTTGGAACATTTCCAATATTCCACAAGCCAAGTGTAGAACAATAATTCCTTTAATGATTCCTGTCAATATTATTTTATTTACTTAAATAATAAATGGTGGGCTTCATGAAATAAGCCAATAACTTACTTCCAAGATATTCATATATGACTGCACCAGAGATCTAGTGCAGTTAGCCTCTCAAAAACTCCATTTTCTCTTACCCAGGGCCAAAGAACACATTATAGGAATGAGCAGTAATGATTTTATATGCTCAGACAAGTCCTGGACACTCGCCATATTATGGCCTATTTTATTGATTCAAGGGTATACAGTGGTACTTCAGATACAAACAGCTCAAAACTTGAACAATTATGTAAGTGTATTTATGTAAGTGCTTTTTTAAGTGTATTTTTTGGGGGTCTGAAACGGATCAATCTATACTTTACATTTATCTATAATTTACATTATTCCTTATGGAAACAAATTCGTTCAGTATCGGCACTCGAACAGCCTTCTGGAACTAAATAAATTTGTACCCCTAGGTACCACTGTACAGTATATCATGTTTCTATGTTGCTTGTAGTGTTTATTATGTTATATTAGATCAATTCTGATAGATAAATAAGCCGTGAAGTTGATATTAGCGTTGTATTGAAGTATTTTCTCCTGTTCCTGGGGTGGTTTTCTGGGGGCTGGAACAGATTAATGGCATTTCAATTAATTTCAATGAGGAAAATTTATTTGATATATGAGCAAAGTGAGTTACAAGCTCGGTCGCAGAATGAATTAAACTCGTAAGTCAAAGGTACCACTGTACTGAATGATGGTGAAAGTGTTTCTTTCTTTTTTGGGTCACCTTGCCTTGGTGGGAAGCGGCTGATGTATTTAAAAAAAATATAGGACAATTCAACTACAGTATTAAGGTTAGGAGACCTGGGATTCCCAGAGGAAGACAGAGATATGAAGGGGCAAATTACTTGAACTGATAACGTAGAACTTCTCAGGACAGCTTATCAGATAAGTGAGATTAAGAGAATGAAACAAATGGCATAGAGCATAGAGAAAATTCAACATGGTATGTCCTTGGAGACAAGTAATTACCAGTATTACATGTTGACATTCCACTACCTATCTCGTAGAAATTCCATAAAACAACGAGGAATTAAAAAAAAAACAATACATATATGGAAGACAATTAGGAAGGGATGGTGTTTTTAGGCACCAAGTGGAATTCTAAATTCAGAGGGCAAATTACTCAGGAAACTGTGAATTTTTTCATTCAAAAATGCAAAGTGGTGATAGGTCAGTTTGTACCTAACTGCAGGAAACAAATAAAAGATACTAGAAGAACCTATGGTACAATCTGCAATACAAGTAAGCTAAACTTAGAAATAAAAGTGAATGGAAAAAGCACAGAGCAAACCCAATGCCAGAGAACACACAACCACATGAGCTACAAATTAGTGCATCATCTCCAAATAAGATGATTAGAATTTTTTACACAGACATAGCAACCAGAGCAAAAACAGAAAAATTATTTCAAAGATACATCAAAAGAATAATGACAATAATGGATTAGGTGATAATACTAACGAAGGATGGAGGAATGTTCACAGCAAATGGCAAGGAAGTATACAATGAACTCATATGAGAATGTATAATTTACCTGCAAATGACTAAGGGCCAGTATTGTAGATTCAAGCAAGGACAAACCTTGAGGAACTGCTATTTCAAAACTAAATTAAATGTTTAAACCTCTCATGCATAATTAAATAAAAATACCACTAAAGTTGAAAAACATAACATTCTTATAAAAAGAAAAACTACTTGAACAAAATGTAAAAATAAGACACTAAGAAAACAGAGGAAAGTAATTTGTTTTTCTAAAACAAATATGATAGTATCAAGTACTGTACTGTACTACATCACATTAAAAACTCGAGAAAACTTTTTAAAACACATTCACACCACCTAAACGCTGGTCACTTAGTGAACTTCATGAATATGATCCTATTATAACACTGTTACCCTTTTACTCTTTTTCAAATTTATGTTACAAGAATCCATAATATAAGATGTTAGTCTATTTCATCTACACTACCATATTTATTTAAGCATCAGATTTTTTCTTTATACATTACGGTATTTTAATAACCCACAACAAGACAATGAAGGTCAGACATGGTAATTCTTATTATACATCTCACCATCTTCACTTCTCCTTTCAAAATCACTCTATTCTAAATCATCTGTCATGTTTACTGTACTTCAAAGTCAAAGTCATGTTTACTGTACTTCACCGTCAAACCACATTTAAGAATAATTCTTGAAGATAACCAATTTTACTCTTAATTACAAAGAATGATTTAGTGCTGACTCTAGCTGTAGTTTTGAAATAGAATATATTACACTAGCCACTACTGTCAGTAACATTTTCATATAGATAATATTTATAAAGTCAATATGTTTGATAAAGCTTGTTCTGCATGAATGTTTAAAAAATGACCTGGCCTTATGTGCTGTGTCTATTCATATCTTTTGGCAGTCCTTGTTATATCCACTAGTTGCGATGTTTTCATGGTAACTTACAAGATAGAAGCATTGAAGACCCAAGGCAGATGTAGTAATCTCAATAAAGTCATCAACACTTTAATTCTTTACATTATGAGTCTTCTTTACATTTTACAACCTGTACCTATCACATAAAAGATCATTTATATTGTGCATAAGAAATTACTGGAAGAAATGTGGTATTTTTTGCAAGCAAATTTACATATAATGAACTTGCATAATGAGGGATTACAGTCTCTCCTCACTTAGCAATGTACTTGTTTACCAATGCCTTGGACTTACAAAGGGCTCTCTGACCAGTATTCATACCTAAATAATGTACATGTATATTAGAGCTGATTTCCTCTATTCTGTTTATTTCAATATACAGCACACTACTGTATAAACAATTAAAAATACAGTGGAACCTCTACTTACAACTGCCCCAATGTGTGAGTTTTTGAAGATACAAGCAGTCGCTCAGTCGATTTTTTGCTTCCAGATGCGAGCAAAATTTCAAGATGCGAGTGGGCCTCAAGGGAGGTTCCTTGACGCTGGTGAGGGGCTCTTGCTCTTGATCTAGGGAACCGAATCTGTTGTTTGCTGGACTATCTTATTGAAACTTGGGCAATGTATGGTGGAAAGATGCTTCTTAAAGTACACCAAAATTGAAAGAAATCGAACCATAAATAATGGAGTTCACATCTCAGGCATTAGCTGCCCCTTAGCGGTGTATGTATTTCATATGGTTTTTATGGTTGTATTCTCGTTGTTTTGGTCTCATTTGATAGAATGGAAGAAATATTACAGAAATAGGCATGATTTTGATTGATTTCATGACGAAATGTACCTTGAAATTGAGTTCAAAATAGCAGAAATGCTCGATTCTTTGGCAATATTCAAGAGTAAACAAATGTTCGATTCTTTGGCGATGTTCAAGAGTAAACAAATGACGTCACTATCCAATACCTGGTACACTAACTGAAGGCAGGGCAGCTAAGGCACGCTCAGGCCAGAAAGACACATGGATGCATTCGGTATGAATGATGTTAGTCAAGTTTTTCATCATTGGTCGGGCCAAAATTTTTACGCTAAAATGCTTCGTTAGTCAATTTTATCATTAGATGATGCCTTCGTTGGCTGAGGGTCCACTGTATATATGATATAATAATCATATAATAATATATATATTTTTGTTTTCAACAAGTCGGCTGTCTCCCACCAAGGCAGGGTGACCCAACAAGAAAGAAAATCCCCAAATAGAAAATACTTTCATCATTCAACACTTTCACCTCACTCACACATAATCGCTGTTTTTGCAGAGGTGCCCAGATTACAACAGTTTAGAAGTATATACATATAAAAATACACAATATACCCCTCCAAACTGCCAATATCCCAAACCCCTCCTTTAGAGTATAGGCATTGTACTTCTCATTTCCAGGACTCGAGTCTGGTTATATAAAATAACCGGTTTCCCTGAATCCCTTCACTAAATATTACCCTGCTCACACTCCAACAGGTCGTCAGGTCCCAAATACCATTTGTCTCTATTCACTACTATCTAACACACTCACGAACGCTTGCTGGATGTCCAAACCCCTCGCCCACAACACCTCCTTTACCCCCTCCCTCCAACCTTTTCGAGTACGACCCCTACCCTGCCTTCCTTTCCCTACATATTTATACGCTCTTCATGTCATTCTACTTTGATCCATTCTCTCTAAATGACCAAACCACCTCAACAAACCCTCTTCAGCCCCCTGACTAATACTTTTATTTACTCCACACCTTCTCCTAATTTCCACACTCTGAATTTTCTGCATAATATTTACACCACACATTGCCCTTAGACAGGACATCTCCACTGCCTCCAACCGCCTCCTCGCTGCAGCATTTACAACCCAAGCTTCACACCCATATAAGAGGTTGGTACTACTATACTTTCATACATTCCCTTCTTTGCCTCCATAGATAACATTTTTTGACTCCACATGTACCTCAATGCACCACTCACCTTTTTGCCTTTATCAATTCTATGATTAACCTCATCCTTCACAAATCCATCCGCTGATATGTCAACTCCCAAATATTTGAAAACATTCACTTCTTCCATACTCCTCCTCCCCAATTTGATATCCAATTTTTCTTTATCTAAATCATTTGATACTCTCATCACCTTACTCTTTTCTATGTTGACTTTCAACTTTCTACCTTTATACACACACTCCCAAATTCGTCCACAAACTTCTGCCCCACATTCTAATACTGCATTTTTAAAACTATTCCAACCTTCTTCAAGCTCCCACTACTCATACCTGCACCAGCCCACCTTTCTGCCAATAGTTGCTTATATTTCACCCGAACTTCCTCCTCCCTTAGTTTATACACTTTCACCTCCCTCTTACTTGTTGTTGCCATTTTCCTCTTATCCCATCTACCTCTTACTCTAACTGTAGCTACAACTAGATAATGATCCGATATATCAGTTACCCCTCTATAAACGTGTACATCCTGGAGCCTACCCATCAAACTTTTATCCACCAGTACATAATCTAACAAACTACCTTCATTACGTGCTACATCATACCTTGTATATTTATTTATCCTCTTTTTCATAAAATATGTATTATTACCAAACCTCTTTCTACACATAGCTCAATTAAAGGCTCCCCATTTTCATTTACCCCTGGCACCCCAAATTTACCTTCTACTCCCTCCATAACATTTTTACCCACTTTAGCATTAAAATCCCCAACCACAAGTACTCTCACACTTGGTTCAGAACTCCCCATGCACTCACTCAACATTTCCCAAAATCTCTCTCTGTCCTCTATACTTCTCTCTTCCCCAGGTGCATATATGCTTACTATAACCCACTTCTCACATCCAACCTTTATTTTACTCCACATAATCCTTGAATTAATACCACGGATGGGGTTTGAAACCGTGGTAAGAGTGTCTCAACACTCCAAACCGTTGCAACGGTCTGGAGTTTTGAGACTCTCTTACCGCAGGTTCAAACCCCATCCGTGGTATGGTTTGTTTGCAATTGTGTCATTACAATTTCTTGAGTCATATACCCCTTAAAGTCCTGCACATATTTTTCAGCCTCTTTTTTGTCAGAACTGGCAGCCCCACCATGCCTTATCCCACTGTGTTTGCCACTACGATTCTTAAATCTCTCAAACCAACCTTTGCTGGCCTTAAATTCACCGATATGAGCACTAGTTCCAGGCATTTTCTTAATGAGATCATCATGCAACTGCCTTGCCTTTTCACATATAACTGACTGTGAAACACTATCTCCTGATAATTGTTTCTCATTGATCCACACCAACAACAGTCTCTCCACATCTTCGAGTATTTGTGATCTCTGTTTTATAAGCACATTTGCACCTTTCACAACAACAGCTTCCTTGATTGCCTTTTTGTTGGCCAAGATAGAAGAGATGATTGTACGGGGTTTGTTATACAACCTGGCCAGCTTGGAGACACACACTCCACTTTCATATTTTGCATTGATCTCTTTCTTTAATTCAATAGTATTTCTCACCCTCTTTACCACAGGGCTGGCACTAGAAGCTTTCTTTGGGCCCATGGTGGCTTATTTAGCAGTTACAAGTACTAAAAACAATGGAATAATACAAAATGTATTGCATGTTCGAGTGGAGTCGTCCTCACTGGCTTGTAAACAATGGCACACTGGCTGTATATGGAGTGGCCGGGCCACTAAGGCCATGCGGACACATTCGGGACGAATGATTTTAACCAAGTTCTTTGTCGTTAACTGAGCCAATATTCTGACGCAAAAACGTGTTGTTATCCGATTTTTACATATCTGATGACGTCATTAACTGAGGGTCCACTGTACCTTGAAATTGATATACCTTTGAAGAGTTTCAAAAGTTTCACTACTCTCGGAGCCCGGCCATGGGCCAGGCTCGTCTGGTGCTTGCCTGGCCAACCAGGCTGTTGCTGCTGGGGGCCCGCTGCCCCCACATATCCATTACAGCCTAGCTGATTTGGCACCTGGTGAAGATACTTGTCCAGTTTCATCTTGTAGGCTTCTACACTTGTTCCATCCATGTTTCTGATATCTTCTGGTAAGATGTCGAATAGTCTGGGACCCCGAATGTCAATACAGTGTTCCCTTAATATCCCCACTGCACCCCTGCTCCTCACTGGGTTTATGTTGCACTTCCTCCCATATCTCTTGCTCCAGTATGTTGTTATGGCAGCGTACAATTTGGGACCAGGCCCTCGAGCACTTTCCAGAAATATATTATCATATAGTATCTCTCTCTTCTGCCTCAATAAGTACATGTTCAAGACTTGAAGGCATTCCCAGTAATTTAGTGCTTTACTGGCTCAATGTGAGCTGTAAACAATCTCTGTACAATGATACCCCGAGTTTTGTACAGCTTCCAACTTGAAGAATTATGTAAGTGTATTATTGTAAGTGCTTTTGTAAGTGTATTTTTGGGGTCTGAAACAGACTAATATACTAATTTACATCATTCCTTATGGGGAAACCAATTCATTGGGTAATGGCACTAGAACAGCCTTCTGGAACGAATTATGTACGAAACTTGGGGTACCACCATATTTGTTCCAGCCCTGATATTTCTCCTGCTCTGTTCCCTCTGGACTGTCAGAGAAACACAAATTTGTTGGAGCTCAACCCAACATATATGTACAGTATTTTGTGGCTTATAAGACCCGGCTTATAAGATTTGTTTTAGTTTCAATGGCTCTGCATCAGACATAACTGGGAGAGCTACAGCCCACCCCACACCCCAAACTCCCATCACTAACCTTCAGTTTATAGGATGCAGGATAATTTTTGGAGACATTTTATGGAAAAAAAAAATGTGCTTAATAAGCCACAAAATATGGTATATATGAGCTCAAAGTAGCGGAAATGCTTGAGTTTTGCCGATGTTCAAGAGTAAACAAATCACGTCACACATCCAATACACGTCAAATGACATTATTTATATCATTTTTACAATAATGCAGTACTCTGCATAACAATAAATCTTTTATTTTTTGTGTGAATAAAAATTAAAAATGAAAAGCAAGCGTAATATAAGAGGGGCCTGGAGACATGACTAATGAACAGAAAAAATGTTATTTAGTGCTAGGAATGCTTGCTTTGTTAATTCTGGACCCTAATTTGAAATTGACTTTTCTTGAATTTTGTATGAAATTGGCTAAATTACCAATTTCTGATCATTTTATTGGGTAGTTAAAATAGGTAAATGAGCAGTTTTTTATACTCAATCAATAGAACAAAAGGAGTTCTAGCGAAATAGAACAACAGAATTGGGCAAAAATAGTGCTAAGACAGCTAACTTCACGAGAGCATAATTCCATAAGTTTTCCATCAAATTTCATACTTTTGGTCTAATTACCATTGGGAAAAGATTATCATTTAAAAAAAAAATATATATATTTTTTTTAAATTCTTGGACAGTGAGAGCAAGTTCGCAAGTAGGGGACTCAGCAGTGAAAGGGTTTAAACAATATGAAAGATCATTGACACAAACCCACTACCATTATAGTATGCTTCTTGCTGATGAGGAGCTGATCAAAATATTGACTTGGATGACAGCCAATAAACTTACGCTTAACACTGACAAAACCTACTATATTATGTTTGGTAGCAGAGTAGTAGGAGATGCACAAATTAACATTAAGATCGACAACACTCTAATTACCAGACATAATGAGGGCAAATTCCTAGGCCTATACCTTGACAACAACCTGAATTTCAGCACCCATATCCAACACATAACCAAAAGAGTATCCAAAACGGTTGGGATCCTCTCCAAGATACGATACTACGTGCCGCAAAATGCCCTTCTCACACTATACCACTCACTTATTTATCCATACCTCACCTATGCTATTTGTGCTTGGGGATCAACTGCAGCAACACACCTAAAGCCAATAATAACCCAACAAAAAGCTGCAGTAAGAATAATCACTAAATCCCATCCCTGGCAACACACCCCCCACTCTTCATAGATCTAAACTTACTCCCTGTTCAGTACATCCACACTTACTACTGTGCAATCTACATCTACAGGACCTTAAATTCCAATATTAACCTTGACCTAAAATGCTTTCTTGATAGTTGTGACAGAACCCACAGGCATAACACCAGACACAAACATCTCTATGACATTCCCCGTGTCCGACTAAACCTTTACAAAAATTCAATGTATGTCAAAGGCCCTAAAATCTGGAACACCCTACCTGAAAACTCTAGAACTGCAGACACATTCATCACCTTCAAAACTACCATTAGAAAACATCTTATCTCCCTGATACACCTCATCAACTAATTACATGAATACCACCTGATGGTTCACACTTACACTCACTCACCCATTTGACCATAAACAGAAATATCAATCTCTATCTTAAAATAATGAATCCTAACTAGTCATAAGTTGGCCTGTGATACTCCAATACTGAAACTATGTATTGTGCCAAAACAAAAGCATTCACATTGCTAAACTCACAAACTATTATTTAGTCACTTAACCATAATACCAACTTACCTCATAATTTGTAATATTTTAAAGTTAAGAATTAATCTAAGTCTGCCCGAAATGCCTAGCATGCTAGGTGTTCTAGTGGCCCCCTCTGTAATTAGTATTTTACTACATGTAAACCATACAATAACCAAATTCTGTAAACTCAGCACTGTAATCCTTATAGAGAATAAACTTTGAATTTGAATTTGAATTGAATTTGAATTGAATTGAATTTGAATTTGATGTGGTCTTAGGAATGGAACTCCGTCATTAAGTGATGAAAGGCTGTATTATATAAACCTACTGGCATAGGCTTTGCCAGTAAAAATAAACACTTAGGTTGCAATACCATGCCAGAAAATAGAATTTATTACTATTTGTTACCTTTCTCTAGTGCTAACTTTAGGAGAGAATAAGTTAGCTTATAAGGGTCACACACACCATCTCCAGGAACCCACAAAGCACCTACAGTATCTGATGTGTTGAGAATATCACACTTCCGAGACACTTCCTCAGGTGTTAGAGCATGACATTCTGTACCTCTAGCTCTGTAAATATTGAAGAAAATAAAAGATGGTCAGGGACTATTAATATATTGTAAGTTTAAAAATTACCTGTGAATTATAAAAAGACAGAATTGAGACACTCCTCCTCAACCAAGCGTACAGGAGCACGTTAAATAGAAGCAAGTGGAGGCAAATGGTTTTTATGATAAGTGTTGTTGGATTGTGAGCAAAGTATCATTTATGAAGAGATTCAGAGAAACAAGTCAGCCAGATTTGAGTCCTGGAGGTGGCTGCACTCTGAAGGAGGGGTGGAGAAAAATTGCAGTTTTTCAACTTCAGTATTGCCATGCCTCTGGCAAGACAGTGATGGAGTGTATGATGTAGAAAGTGTTTCTTCTTTTTTGGGTTACCCTGCCTCTCTGGGAAAGGGCTGATGTGTTAAAAAAAAATTAAATACATTTCTCTCTCTCCTCAATCCCAATTCTCTGTCTTTATCTCTGTGTTTGTTTGAGTGGCAGTGAAAACACTGGAAAGTGACACAGATGAAGCACTATCTCCAGTAATGTTTGTTGTTCTTCTATTACTCTATGAAGAATTTTCAGTATCTCTTCAACACCTTTTCTCTCTTAGTTTATAGTTATAACCTCTCATTCTCTATGTTGGTGCTACAAACTCATACATTTTCATTCTTTTGTATCTTTTAGTAATCTCACAGGGTACTCTTTGTTTATCATTTCACCTCTATTCCTCCTATAATTCATTAAAGGTAGGTCTAATGCCTTCAGCTTCTTTTTCATGTTCCATACTGTTTAGTCTTGGAAGCCATTTAATAACTTGTGTTTGAACTTTTGTACTTTGTCCATATACACATATGTACTTGCAAAACAAGCCACAGTACAGGTGGGAATTGAACTTGCAGCAAGTAAGTCATAAAACTCCAGGCCAGTGCGAAAGCCACTGGGCTGGCTGGCTACAATAAGATTCATCCAACCAGGTATATTTATACAACATAGGGAGGTTAGCATAGGTAGTAGTGTGACACAACCGAGGGAGATTTTACAAGTGAATCTCGCACCGTAATTGTTGCTGTGCGAGATTCTGGTTAGCTCTAAAAAAAAAAGTCCCTCACATACATGTACAAGCACATATATGAACTGTTTTTCCATTTTCTTTCAGTTATTTGTATTTACTCCGGGAAGTGGACAGAACTCCTCCGTAAGCCATGGGGTAGGGCGATAAAATGCCGGGACAAAGGGCTAGTAACTCTCTCCTGTATATATATAAATTAAAGAAACTTGTTCGGCCACCCCTGTATACGGGGTGTAAGGAGGGATAATGTTCCATGGACCTCGTGGCAATTTTAAGTGAATCCCAAGATGCTGTGACAAACTCTAGTCAAGTCCTCAAGTGTCATCATACACGAATATATGAACAATTGTTAAAGTTATACGGGGATAACTGTGGCAGTAGTCTAAACTCAGGGAGCTTAAGTCTGGCACATTATCTATAAAAACCTGCATATGTGGTCACAGTGGGATCCATGCTTATCTCCCTGTGATGCATAAATATGCAGTAGGACCCCTGTATCCACAGGGGATAAGTTCCAAGGACCTGCTGTGGATACTGAAACCATGGATAGTAGCAAACCCTATATGTAAGTCCTATACATACATATTATAAAGTTTGTTAAATTATGCACAAAATGTGGAGAATTATCACTTTTTTCGCTCATGGGAAGTACTTCACAGCTTCTCTTAGGCTTTGAAGAACTGCCAGCTTCTCTACTTTTGTGCTTTGGGGCTATTATTATGCAAAATTATGAGGTATTTTGGGGCCACAGTAAACTGTGGATAACTGAAACTGTGGATACCGAATCAGTGGATACATGGGTTCTACTGTACCTAGCTGGATGAATCTTATTGTAGCCAACTAGCCCAGTGGCTTACATGCTGGCCTGGAGTTTTACGACTCACCTGCCACGAGTTCAATCCCCACCTGTACTGTGGTTTGTTTGTAATCGTGTCATTACAATTTTGCGAGTCATGTATATGTGTACAGAGGACCAGGGAAGGGGTGCTCCTTTCTTCCTTGTTCATATTAGTACAGTATTGAAAATTTCCAGTTATTTGTCTTTGTTTAAGTTATATGAGGCTCACATAAAAGGTAAAAACTTGATTAAACATAGATACATTAGTGAAAATTCCATGTAACATTCTTAGGAAAAGTTAATTAATCAAAACCATGGGGAATTCTTCACTGCCTATGATACTAAAAAAAAAAAAAAAAAAAAAAAAAAAAAAAAAAAAAAAAAAAAAAAAAACTCCACAGTAACCTCTTTGATGTGAATACCTAATTAATATACAATACAGAACATATTAACAACTGTAAGATTGTTTCATATTTTAAGGATCAATAGCAAAATTTAAAACAAACACAGTACACTACAGTTCTGTTCCTCAATTGTTACTTACTCTGCTATGGCTTTCATTTTACGAAAGTGAGTCATTCTATCACGAGTAAGAGCGAGATGAAGTCCCCCACACTGCTTCCATCCTGTATCATGTCCAGCCTCAGCTAACTCCTGGGCAAGGCGTTTGCTTGAATGAAGAATGTCCATTTCCGGTTTAATGAGTTTTATGCTACCAAGGAATCCAGATCCCCTCCATGAGGAAACCTCTCCAATTCTGCAAAAATTACTTATATGTGTGAAGCACATACAAAATTAAGTGCCTTTTTTAAAAAAGGTCAAAATTATTACACAGATGATGCAAAATTCATAATAATTTCACAGTTCTGATGAAGAGATACCTTCTTATTACCTTGCCTGTTCCAGCAAAACAGTATCTGTGCTCCATCCCAGCATTGCCAGATGATAGAGTACTGAGGTGCCAACCATTCCTCCCCCACACACTACAACCTTGGCTTTCTTAGGAGGGACTTCATCTAATGGTAATGTAGATGCTATATTTGGTCCTGAACAAGAACAACAATTTATCAATAATAACATATGCAAAATAACCACAGGTGGAGGTGAATGACAGTTCTAGGCCTTTTGTGTGGCAATCAACACATCATCAGGAGCTTACAATGTTACAGAAATAGAGTAGGAAATCAAGACAGATTCGTTCTGGGAACAACTCCCTCCATAATAACAGAAAGTGGTGCCAAGAAGGGTGCCAAATGCCAGAAAATGCAGACAGCATATTACAGAATATAAGCATAAAGCATAAAAAGCCCATAAGGTTCGAATATGTAGTAATGACCAAGTGACCACAAAATTAGTAACATGTCAATTATCACAAACATGATGTCAAACTCCAAACCATTTCATTATAAAAGATTTTAAATTCTGATTCCAAAAGTGTCTGACACTTATTTTTAGGAAATTTCCTATTGTTGTATAAAAGAAAATAAGTCTAAGGCAACTCTTAAAAATGAGGGAGATGATCTTATTTTAAAGAGGCTAACCCCATGCAACTTTTAGGCAAACACTGGTGCATCTTTTATTGCTTGTTCACAATTATTGCACATATACAGTAGGACCCCACTTATACAGCAAGTTAGGTTCCAGGCTACCGCCATAGAGCGGAAATCACTGTAAAGTGGAATGCCCTTTTTCCACTTATAAGTGCATATAAATGCTAGATAACAAGTTTACACTAACATATATTAAGTTAGCAATAGAACTAGGCATTAAAAAACACACAATAAAAAGTAAAATACACACACAGTACACTTGCTACTTGCCTTAAAACATTAATATGAATGTGTGAGAGGTGAGTGGCAGTGTAAAAGTTTTTCCATGTCAGCAATAAGTCACTTTGTCTGACTTTTTTGGGGTTATCCTAGGTTCTCTACACAAATGCTGCTATGTACATATAATAATCTATAACTGTATTTGTGTATACCTGAATAAACTTGCTTACTTACTTACTAGTGGTCACTGGTGCAGCACTTTTAATTTCCTGCAACAATTTCTCCTTATTGTTCACAACTGTACTAACTGTTTGACGAGCCAAACCAAGCTTATGTGCCATCTCAGCCATCGACATACCTTGCTCACTAAGTTTAATCATTTCTAACTTGGTACTTAAAGTAAAAGGCTTATGACTCTTCTTTTTATCACAGCTAAGCTTAGATGCCATCATCAGTGAGAGCTACCTAGCTAACGAAATAGTAAACGAGAGAGAATGGGATACACGGGGTTCGGACAACATGAAAACAAACTGAATGGTGGTGGGCGATCACTCAGTCTAGTACAGAAGAGTAAATAAACAGCAACACTCCCATTCTCATGCAACACACCATTTTTAGAGTGAATGATAATATGGATTATTATTATCATTATCAAAAGAAAAGAGAAGTGCTAAACCCACAAGGTCGTGAATAGCAAAAGATAGAGTGAAGGCATATGAAAGGAATATTTTTTACAGTTATCCCTCAGTAATTGATGTTGGACTAGAAAAAACGTTATTCTTCCATCACTCCTACAAGCCGCTTGGTAAACGCATCTCATATTTATGTCAATTTTTATACTGTGGGTGTATGTATCACGTTTGTGTGTTATGTAACGTGTTTCTTATATAATTTTGAAAAAAATATCATTGATGGATTATGTTTATATTAACGTAATATACGACATTTAATGCACCCAAGAGATTATTATCATTATTTTTATCAAGGCGTTTTCAAGAGTAGAGAGACTCTTAGTGATTTTAATGTGTACCTACATGCCAGCACAGCATGTAAGTGTACGTATTTAGGTACAGGTACACGTAAGTATAATCATCAGAGAACATATAAATATTCAGTAACTTGAAAACACTTGAATCTTGGAAAGTTTCCAGACATAACTGAGGGATTTGCTCACGGAGAATGTAAATAAACTGGGTGGGGTGCGGTGACCATATTAGAAAGACAGGTGGGGGGAGCCGTACAGCAAGTTTTGGTTATAATTTGAAATGTCCAAATTAGCGGAATGCCATGAAGGGAAAAGCTGTCAAGTGGGGCTCTACTGTACATACATACACACATACATAGCCAGGAGCTATGAATAGACTCTTGCAACCACATAAAGATGAGTATGCATGCACACATACACATGTTTGCACACATACACATGCTTGCACACACACACACATATACATGCTTGCACACACACACAAATGTGCGAATTCCTCCAAATTCAATCAGAATTCAATCAGAGGAGGACCAGGCAGGACTGCAAAGGAATCTGGACAGGCTACAGGCCTGGTCTACCAACTGGCTATTGGAGTTCAACCCCACCAAGTGCAAGGTCATGAAGATCGGGGAAGGGCAAAGAAGACCGCAGCCTAAGGGGGCCAAAGGGTACAAACCTCACTCAAGGAAAAGGATCTTGGGGTGACTATAATACCAAACATATCTCCTGAGGCACACATCAACCAATTAACTACTGCAGCATATGGGCGACTAGCAAACCTAAGAATAGCTCTCCGACATCCCAGTAAGAAGTCGTTCAGGATTCTGTACACTGTGTATGTCAGGCCCATATTAGAGTATGCAGCACCAGTTTGGAACCCACACCTGGGCAAGCACCTCAGAAAATTAGAGAAAGTGCAAAGGTTTGCAACAAGACTAGTCTCAGAGCTAAGGGGAATGTCCTATGAGGAGAGGTTAATGGAAACTGACCTGATGGCACTGGAAGACAGGGGGGACATGATAACAACATACAAAATACCGAGAGGAATCGACAAGGTGGACAGAGATGGGACACAGCGACAAAGGGTCAACTGGAAGTTGAAGACTCAGATGAGTTACAGAGATGTTAGGAAGTACAGTGGACTCTCGTTTTTCATAAGCATCAAAAGTTGCAATTTAAAACACTTGTAACTTTTTTCGTCAAAATATTGACTCGCGAATCGTTGTTTGACTTGCAAATAGTCTTTCGTCCCAGACACATACGAGCAGCCCTTACACGGCCACAGTCAGTGTCCCATTGTTTATCAGCGAATGAGAATGATCTCACGCATTCATACGATATATTTTGTAATATTCTATTTGTTTTAGTGCTTGAAACTACTAAATAAGTCACCATGGGCCCAAAGAAAGCTAGTGCCGGCCCTTTGGTAAAAAAGGTGAGAAACACGATAGAATTAAAGAAAAAGATTGTAGAAAAATACGAAAGTGGTGGTGGTAGTGATAGTGGTAGAGGGTGGTAGTGGTTGTGATGGTGGTAGTGGTTGTGATGGTGGTAGAGGGTGGTAGTGGTTGTGATGGTGGTAAAGGGTGGTAGTGAGGGTGGTAGAGGGTAGTAGTGGTTGTGATGGTGGTAGAGGGTGGTAGTGAGGGTGGTAGAGGGTAGTAGTGGTTGTGATGGTGGTAGTGTTTGGTAGTGGTTGTGGTGGTAGTAGAGGGCAGTAGTGATGATGGTAGTAATGGATATTTGTGCCATGTGGAATAGGATGGAAAGATTTGTGGCATTAAAAACAAAGAAGAGACTTGGTACCTCGAGTCCTTATGGAGGGGGATTCCCCTTCCAAAGAATAACCTCTCTTCCCTCTCCCTCCTCCCTGTCTTCCATCCACCAACAACAGCCTTCAATAAAGGTAAGTGTCATGTTGCATGTTCATTCTTTTGTGCATGTAAATCTATCTTTAAGATAAAAAAAATTTTTTTTTAATACTTTTGTGTGTCTGGAACAGATTAATTGGATTTACATTATTTCTTATGGGGAAAATGGTTTCACAAATCATCAATTTCGCCATTAGTCACACTCTCTGGAATGGATTTATTAAGAAAAACGAGGGTCCACTGTACAGTAGGGCCCCGCTTTACTGTGTTTTGCCTTACGGCGCTCCACTAATATGGCAATTTCAAATTATGACCAAAACTTTCTATATGGCTCCTAGTCTTTCTAATACAGTGCACCCCACCTGGTTTGTTTACATTCTCTGTGAGCACATAACTCTATTATGTCTGGAAACTTTCCAAAATTTCAAGCGTTTTAAAGTTACTGCATATTTTATATGTTTTTTTTTTTTCAACAAGTCGGCCATCTCCCACCGAGGCAGGGTGACCCAAAGAGAAAGAAAATTCCCAAAAAGAAAATAATTTCATCATCATTCAACACTTTCACCTCACTCACACATAATCACTGTTTTTGCAGAGGTGGCCGGAATACAACAGTTTAGAAGTATATAAGCATAAAAATACACAATACTGTATATCTCTCCAAACTGCCAATATCCCAAACCCCTCCTTTAGAGTGCAGGCATTGTACTTCCCATTTCCAGGACTCAAGTCCGGTTATATAAAATAACCGGTTTCCCTGAATCCCTTCAATAAATATTACCCTGCTCACACTCCAACAGATCGTCAGGTCCCAAATACCATTTGTCTCCATTCACTCCTATCTAACACGCTCACGCATGCTTGCTGGAAGTCCAAACCCCTCGCCCACAACACCTCCTTTACCCCCTCCCTCCAACCTTTTCGAGGACGACCCCTACCCCGCCTTCCTTCCCCTACAGATTTATACGCTCTCCATGTCATTCTACTTTGATCCATTCTCTCTAATTGACCAAACCACCTCAAATGTATTTTATATGTACAGTACCCTGAAAATTATACTTATGTGTACCTGTACCAAAATATACTTACACAGTGTGCTGGCATGCAGGTACACATTAAAATCACTAAGTCTCTCTCTAGTCTTGATGCCATATTAATAATAATACATAATCTCCTGGGCGCATTAAATGTCATATATTACGTTAAAATAGACATTTTCATTAATCCATCTATGATATTTTTTTCAAAATTATATAATAAACATGCTACGTAACATATAAACATGATAAATACACATCACAGTAGAATAAATTAACATAAATATGAGATGTGGTAGCCAGGCGACTTGTAGGACTTGTGGTAGCCAGGCAACTTGTAGTCCAACATCAGAGAAAATGTGTACACTATAATATTACTGAGGGTAACTATAAAATTATTCCTTTCGTATGCCTTCACTCAGAGCATCATTTCTTCTAAAAATGGTGTTACATGAGAATGGGAGAGTTTCTCTTTATTTACTCTACTGTATCAATGTGGAAACAACCTGCACACAATGTAAAGTGTTTGTATTATGGTAAAATATGAACGTGTATGAATGAAAACCAGGCACATTCGCCTGGTTTGTTTACATTACCTGTGGGTGGGGTGAGGCAGGGAGGGCTGCCCTGGCTGGCTACCATACTTCCCAAATTATTGTTTTATAATATGTAAACCACCCACTGTAATCTTAACAGAGAAATAAACATTTCAATTTCAATTTCAAACCTGATTTCATACAAATAAAACTCACCTCTCACCCTACATTAAGGCTACAAATATTTTAACATAATTAGTGAATGTACTGTAATATGGATTTTTTTGCTCTAAGGTGCTTTAGTTAAATGTTATCTGGCATTTATATGCATTTATAAGTGGAAAAAATGGTGTTTTGCTTTCTGGCGATGTCTGCTTTCCGGCAGTAGCCTGGAACCTAAACTACCGTATAAGTGGGGCCCTATTGTACAGTATTTCTTCAGTCACAGAGTTGTCAGGAAGTGGAATAATCTGGAAAGTGAGGTGGTGGAGGCAGGATCCATACATAGCTTTAAGAAAAGGCATAATAAAGCTAACAGAGCAGGGAGTGAGTGACCTACTAGCAACCAGTGAAGGGGCCAGGAGCTATGACTCAACCCCTGTAACCACAATTAGGTAAGCCCGCTCGTGCACACGCGCATGTGCATGCGCACATGCACACACACACGCACACATGTGCGCACCACACACAAAAAGCCATTGCAGCAGAAACCAAGATACAGAGCTTAGAAGAGGAACTAAAATTCTGCAATGACCTAAAGAACCAAAGGACAGTATAGCCACTACATCAGGAACTGATACAACAGTCACAGACAAGGGGACTGTAGGAAGCAAAGGAGCTACACTGTATGTGAAGGCCCTATCAGACCCGTGTGGGGCCCAGGAAAAGACGGGGAGAACAGCGAGAACAACTGAGGGGACAAAAGACAATGAAGGAGCTAAGCTATGAGCATAGGCTCTAACAGACAACTCTGCCCAGGAACAGCTGAGCACAGGGACATCAGCTAGGGAAGAGACCAAAGGAAGGAAACACCCCAATGGAAGGATCTAAAGCATCTCAGGGGATGCTCAGGGAAGTCCAGTGGGAGGACAAAAGGGAGAAGTCAGGTTTTGTCTATGGGCTCCAGGAAGTTGAAGGAGAAACTTTTGAAGCAAGAAAACAGGAGGAGAAAAAAGACGACAAAGTCTCATGAAAGCAATAGAAGAGGATGATATGGCCCAGTTGACAAATTTTCGGAGAATTGGGTGGTTTGCGAGAGGAAAAAACAACCAGTCAAAGTGATTTTCAAGGCAGAATCAGCTCAAAACTGGATCCTGCAGGAGAAAGCATGACTAAGGGACAAACCAGAGTACCGGAGAGTGTACCTTGACAGAGACAGAACACAAGAAGAAAGGAAGATATTGAAAGAGAGGGAGCAACGACACAAGGAGGAATGGGAGGCAAGGATGGAGGGGAGCAGGAGAACCCAGACCCAGGTGGAAGAGCAAACACAACCTCCTCCAGAAGGAAATAAAGAAGGAAACAAAGAAGGGCCTATAGGCCCCTGCCAGGGCTCCTGCTCCCCAAACCTACCATTCTCCCCGAACCACAGTTTTAGAAAAGAAGTTGAAGGTTAGGTACACGAACGCAGATGGAATAACGAATAAATGTGAGGAGTGGCATGAAGACACCATAGCAGTCACAGAAACAAAACTTATTGGGATGATAACAGACACAATCTTCCCACCCGGATATCAGATCCTGAGGAATGACAGGAGCATTTCAGGAAATGGAAGGAATGGATTACATAGTAGGTACAATTCAGTCTGGGGGACATAAGGTATTCATTGCAGTGATGTATAACCCACTACAGAACAATGGTGGACACACCAGCTGAGGTGGCTAGAAGAGCTCACTCGAGCAGAGCAAAGTTATTGGTTATGGGCGATTTCAATCACAGGGAGATTGACTGTGAAATCCTGGAGCCACATGGGGGTCCCAAAACTTGGAGAATCAAGATGATGGATGTGGTACTGGAAAACCTCATGCACCAACATGTTAGGGACACTACCAGAGAGAGAGGGGAAGATGAACCAGCAAGACTGGACCTTGTGTTCACCCTGAGTAGCTCAGACATTGAGGCCATCACATATGAAAGGCCCCTTGGAGCTAGTGATCATGTTGTTCTGTGCCTTGAATACATAGAGTTACAAGTGGAGAATGTAAGGAGTAGAAAGGGACAAGCCAAACTATAAAAGGGGAGACTACACAGGCATGAGGAACTTCCTGCAGGTGGTTCAGTGGGAAAGAGAATTGGTAGGACGGTCAGTAAACGAAATGATGGACTACATAACAAAATCCAAGGAGGCAGAGGAAAATAATGGGAAGACCAGAATGAGCCCTTGGTTTACCCAAAGGTGTAGGGAGGCAAAAACTAAGTGCACTAGAGAATGGAAAAAGTACAGAAGGCATAGGACCCAGAAAAATAGAGATAAGTTGAAGAGCCAGAAATGAGTATGCACAGATAACGAGGAAGGCCCAGCAACAGTACGAAAACAACATAGCATCAAAAGTCAAGTCTGAGCCGAAACTGTTTTATGGCCACATTAGGAGGAAGACAACAGTCAAGGACCAGGTAATCAGGCTGAGGAAAGAAGGTGGGGAGCTAACAAGAAAGGACCAAGAAGTGTGTGAGGAGCTCAACACAAGATTTAAGAAAATATTTACAGTGGGGACAGAAAGGACAATGGGAAGACAAAACAGAGGGGTACACCAACAAGGGATATACCAACAAGTGTTGGATGAAATACACAGAACCAAGGAGGTGAAGGAGCTGCTATGTGAACTTGACACCTCAAAGGCGGTGGGACCTGACAACATCTCTCCATGGGTCTTTAGAGAGGGAGCAGACACTGTGTGTGCCACTAACCACAATTTTCAACACATCCCTTGAAACTGGGCTACTACCTGAGGTATGGAAGAGAGCAAAAGTAATCCCCATCTTTAAGAAAGGATACAGAAACGAGGCACTAAACTAAAGACCAGTGTCACTGACGTGTATAGTATGCAAAGTCATGGAGAGTGGTGGAACACCTGGAACGTAACAAGATTATAAATGACAGGCAGCATGGATTCATGGAGCTATGACTCAACCCCTGCAACCACAACTAGGTGAGCACACTGGTCTACAAAGAGACCTGCACAAGCTGGAGGTGTGGTCCAGTAACTGGCTCCTCGAATTTAACCCTGCCAAATGCAAAGTCAGGAAGATCGGGGAAGGGCAAAGAAGATCGCAGGCAGAGTATAGGCTAGGTGGCCAAAGACTGCAAACCTCACTCAAGGAGAAAGATCTGAAGGTGAGTATAACACTGAGCACGTTGCTGGAAGCCCACATTAACCAAATAACTGCTGCAGCATGTGGGCGCCTGGCAAACCTGAGAAAAGCGTTCTGATACATCAGTAAAGAATTGTTCAAGACTCTATACACTGTGTACGTCAGGCCCATACTGGAGTACGCAGCACCTGTTTGAAACCCACACCTGGTCAAGTATGTCAAGAAATTAGAGGAAGTGAAAAGGTTTGCAACAAGGCTGGTTCCAGAGCTAAGGGGAATGTCCTATGAAGAAAGGTTAAGGGAAATTGGTTTGACGACACTGGAGGACAGGAGAGTCAGGGGTGACATGATAACAATATACAAAATACTGCATGGAATAGATAAGGTGGACAGAGACAGGATGTTCCAGAGATGGGACACAGAAACAAGGGGTCACAATTGGAAGTTGAAGACTCAGATGAGCCAAAGGGATGTTAGGAAGTATTCCTTGAGCCACAGAGCTATTAGGAAGTGGAATAGTCTGGCAAGTGATTTAGTGGAGGCAGGAACCATACATAGTTTTAAGACGAGTTATGATAAAGCTCATGGAGCAGGGAGAGGGAGGACGCAGTAGCGGACAGTGAAGAGGTGGGACCAGAAGCTGAGTCTCGACCCCTGCAACCACAATCAGGTGAGTACACACACACACACACACACACACACACACACACACACACACACACACACACACACACACACACACATCGAGCAGGGAGAGAGAAGATCTAGTAGCGACCAGTGAAGAGGTGGGGCCAGGAGCTGAGGCTCAACCCCTGCAAGCACAATTAGGCGAGTACACACACACACACACACAAGGTACTATGATTCTTGTAACCCTACAACAGCATTTCTCATAGTGGGACCCTTCAAGAATAATGCTCATGATCCAAGGAACTTGAGCTACTCTTCCCTTCCTTGAATCAAACTTGATTGTGCCTCCCATTTCCCAGGTGTTGCATGATCCCTACATGTTTAGCACTTTCCATGATTATACTAGTAACAATAAACAAGCAGTGAGAGGTGGGGGTTGAGAGCGCATTATCCATTATTTGTGTTACCTGAAAGAACAGGTGGGTCATCTGCCAAGTTCGGCTGAGAAACACTTCTCTACAAGAATTCAACTAATTTTATAAAATGGAAAAATCCCGTTCTTACAAGGATTGCTATTATAAGTCCTTCATTTAAATGTTATAATGTTCATTTTGCTAATAAATATAACAACAGAGTTTTCAGCTTACCTTCTTCCTGGCCATGGTAATGGTACTGATGAGGAGGGTACCATGTGCCCTTCAGATACTCTGCTGGTACTGTTCCTGTATGACAATGTTTTAAGTTGATGGGGATACAAAACTCCAAGATTTCTACATTGCCTGCTCACATTTTGGAAAATGTTTGCTCCCATTTTCACCATTGTATATTACCTGTTTGAAAAAAAAAAAACTTTATGAATCCCACTCCACCAAACTGTTCAATCAATACCTGGCATATACAGTGCAAAATTTTTGTTGGACTACATTTGTTCATATATCACAAAATGCAAATCAAACAATTACTGTTCCAGTCCTGTACATACAGTGGACCCCCGACATTCGATATTAATCCGTTCCTGAGAGCTCATCGAATGTCGAAAATATCGAAAGTCGAATTAATTTTAAAAATAAGAAATAATGGAAATAAAATTAATCCGTGCAAGACACCCAAAAGTATGAAAAAAAAATTTTACCACATGAAATATTAAGTTTAATGCAATAGAATAATTACAATAACAACAATAACAATAGATTAATAAGAATAGAATAATTGACACTTACCTTTAATGAAGATCTGGAGATGGTTGATAGGATGGGAGGAGGGGAGAGTGTGGATGGTGTTAGTGTTTTCCTGCTCACTATAGTAGAGATGGTTGATTGGGGTTTACTATACAACCTGACCAGCTCCAACACACGCACTCCACTTTCGTACTTTGCAATTATCACTTTCTTCATTTCAATAGTCATTAGCACCTTTTTTCTCGAAGGGTTGGCACTAGAAGCTTTCTTGGGGCCCATGGTTACTTATTTTGCAGAAACAAGCACCAAAAACAGTGATAATATGGATAATATGGAATGTACCGAATGTATCCTTAGATGCGCGCACACTGGCTGGCTTGTAAACACTGGCACACATGGGGCAGTTCAGGCCACATGTGGACACGTCTAGTACAAATCGTATCGAATAGCAGGTTTTCGATCGAATGTTGAGGCGAAATTTTTGCGTTAAAATGCATCAAATGTCGGATTTATCGAATGTCGATGCCATCGAATGTCGGGGGTCCACTGTTTTAGTATTATACAGTACCAATATATTTAAAAATACATATATGTATAGTTGAACCCCAAATTTTAATGAGTTAGGCCCCCTAGAATCCCTGTAAGTTGATAATCTGTGAATACAATTAGTTTTGGATTCACTGTATTTCAAAAGGCATATCTCTTTATTTACTGACATTCATTAAAAAAATAAAAATTATCCAGAGAGAAAGAGACATAAGGAAATGGGATGATATCCATCTTTTTTAATAAAATCCTGTGGTGGATTTTTAATTTAGGGGTAATGTGCAAACCAAAAACAGTGGACACTAGGAAAACAACAAGTAACTAAAGTTATTTGCAGGAAACCCTTCAGTAAAAATTTTTGGATAATCAAAGGACATGAATTCTGGGATTAACTGTACTGAATATCAAAACTATACAATTCAATTCAATTCAATTCAATTCAAAGTTTATTCTCTATAAGGATTACAATGCTGAATTTACAGAATTTGGTTATTGTGTGGTTTACATGTAGTAAAATAATGATTACAGAGTGTACCACTAGAACACCTAGCATGGCTAGGCATTTCGGGCAGACTTAGTTTAAATCTTAATTTTAAAATATTACAAATTATGAGGTAAGTTGGTATTATGGCTAAGTGACTAAATACTAGTTTGTGAGTTTAGCAATGTGAATGCTTTTGTTTTGGCACAGTACATAGTTTCAGAATTGGAATATCACAGGATTCATTATTTTAAGATTGAGATTAATATTTCTGTTTATGGTCAAATGGGTGAGTGAGTGTAAGTATGAACCACCAGGTGGTATTCGTGTAGTTAGCTGACGGGGTGTATCAGGGAGATAAGATTTTTTTCTAATGGTAGTTTTGAAGGTGATGAATGTGTCTGCAGTTCTAGAGTTCTCAGGTAGGGTGTTCCAGTTTTTTAGGGCCTTTGACATACATTGAATTTTTGTAAAGGTTTATTTCGACACGGGAATGTCGTAGAGATGTTTGTGTCTGGTGTTATGCCTGTGGGTTCTGTCACAACTATCAAGAAAGTGTTTTAGGTGAAGGTTGATATTGGAGTTTAAGGTCCTGCTAGATGTAGATTGCACAGTAGTAAGTGTGGATGTACTGAACAGGGAGTAAGTTTAGATCTATGAAGAGTGGGGGGGGTGTTGCCAGGGATGGGATTTAGTGATTATTCTTACTGCAGCTTTTTGTTGGGTTATTATTGGCTTTAGGTGTGTTGCTGCAGTTGATCCCCAAGCAACAAATGCATAGGTGAGGTATGGATAAATAAGTGAGTGGTATAGTGTGAGAAGGGCATTTTGCGGCACGTAGTATCGTTTTGGATACTTTTTTGGTTATATGTTGGATATGGGTGCTGAAATTCAGGTTGTTGTCAAGGTATAGGCCTAGGAATTTGCCCTCATTATGTCTGGTAATTAGAGTGTTGTCGATCTTAATGTTAATTTGTGCATCTCCTGCTCTGCTACCAAACATAATATAGTAGGTTTTGTCAGTGTTAAGCGTAAGTTTATTGGCTGTCATCCAAGTCGATATTTTGATCAGCTCCTCGTTAACAATGGTGTTGAGGGTGGCAAGATTAGGGTGAGAGATGACATAAGTTGTGTCGTCAGCAAAGAGAATGGGTTTCAGGTGTTGGGATACGTTTGGAAGATCATTGATGTATATGAGAAAGAGCAGGGGACCAAGGACACTTCCCTGCGGAACTCCAGTATCAAGTGGCCGTGTTGTTGATGCTGTGTCTTTAATGGTGACATACTGATACCTATTAGTAATGTAAGATTTGAAATAAGCAAGCGCATGGCCTCTTATACCGTAATGGTCAAGTTTGGAGTAGGATGTCGGGGTCTACTGTGTCAAAAGCTTTTCTTAGGTCAATAAAAATTCCTAGTGGATATTCCTTATTTCCAATGCTGTGTAAAGCAGATCTAGCATTTTTATGATTGCATCATTAGTGCTTTTATTTTTCCTGAATCCAAATTGGCAGGGGTTGAGTATGTTTTGTGTCGTTATAAATGTTTTATAGTCTCCTTTGTGTACGAGTTTCTCAAAGATTTTGGATAGCAATGGTAAGTTTTGATATTGGCCTATAGTTGTTTAAGTTTGTAGGTCACCACCTTTATGTATTGGTGTAACCCTTGCCATCTTGAGTAGTTTTCGGGAAGGTGCTAGTTTCTAGTGACTTGTTAAAAAGTAATGAAATAGCTTTGCGAAAGGACATGGGCCGCTCGCTTGTACAGTAATGGTGGGACATGAGACAGATTCCTGAGTTATTTTTAAGTGACTTTATAATCTCGGTGATTTCCGTGGGCTCAGTTGGTGCAAGATGAAGGAATTTGGGAAATTTCCATCTAGGTAGTCCCCGGCATGGGCATTGGTATGTGGGATTTTATTGGCGAGATTAGATCCTATGGTTGAGAAGAAGTCGTTTATCTTGTTAGCTGTGTCAGTGGGATGTAGTGGTGTTTCATTAGGTTTAGTTAGGACAATATTCTTGTTTTTTTCAGTTTGTGGGTCCCTAGAATCTGAGAGAGTGTGTTTTCCAGGTCTTTTTTTTTATCTCCTCTAGTGTCTGTGAATCTACTGGAGTAGTATAGTTGTTTGGCTTTTTTTTTTTACTTTGGTGAGAACTGATGAATAGTGTTTAAGAATATCTTTGTGTATTAACCCCTGTCTACATTGCTTTTCATATTGGTGTTTCTTGTCAATGGATTTCAGAATGGTGCTGGTTAGCCATGGGCAACCAAGCCGTTTGTTTTGTGATCTGTTTCGTTTTTATAGGACAATGTTTGTTATATAGTCTAAGTAATTTGTTAAGAAAAATGTCTGTCCAGTCATCAATACCATTGGCCTTGGAGAATTCTGTAGGCCAGTCAACAGTCTCTAGGTCAGCTGTGAACTTCCTTATTGAGGCCTCATCATGGAGTTTAAATGAGACTTTGTTGTATTCAAGTGGTGGTTTACTAATCGTTTGTCAGGAGGAAGGTAGGGTAGTGGTCTGTAGTGCTATCTGTGATTATCCCTGATTTAAGGGGGGCTAGTATATTGGTCCATATGTGGTCCATTATGGTTGCACTTGTCTCAGTGAGCCTGGTTGGTTTAGTTATTGTTGGTGTGAGAAGTGTGTTGTTCATATTGTTGATGAAATCAGTTACAGGCTGATCATCTAGTATGCCAAGGTTGATGTTGAAGTCTCCAGCTAAGAGAAGGTGGTGCTTATTCATTTGTCTGTTTGTTATTAGGACTTTAATTTTCTCACTGAAATTTGGGATGTTTGTGTGAGGTATCCGGTAAATGGCACCGATTGTTATAGGTGTTTTAAAGGGTTTTTTTACAGTAAAATTAGCAAAAAGTATTCCCCATATTCATCACTAAAGCAAGTGGTGCTAATACAAGATAATTGGTTAGAGTAATAGATTGCAATACCACCCCAACTTGGTTTGGTCTGCAGTTGTGAATTGCCGTGTATCCTGGTAGAGGGTAGATATCTATTGTGTCCTGCTTAAGCCAGGTCTCAGTAAGAATAATGCAGGAGAAGGGTGTCTTTAGTGATTCGAGGAGTGCCAGGAGGTCATCATAGTGTTTGCTTAAGGACCTGATGTTGTAGTTAAGTACTGATAGACTTTTAGCATTGTTTAGGATAGTGCTGGCTTGTGATGCTGTGTAATAAAGGCAGTTACTTTCCAATAGGTTTTGATTGGGTGTCAGATTATGGAGGTTTAGATCAGGGTCAACGTGATCAATCATCTTCTAGGTTTAAATTATGGTTATTTATATCCTGAGTTGTGTGTTGAGTTCTTGTACTGATATCTGTAGTGGTGGGAAGTTTGGACAAGTATATAGCTAGAGTATTTTGGTCATATAGAGTATAGTCACTGCTACACATAATGAAGTTGATGTTGTCTATGTGTTGTGGTGGAATGAACTAAAGTACAATTAGGTATAATATAAAAATACAAATTAAAAATAGAACAAGACTCTCACTTGAATTGCACTAAGGTCTAATATAATGACTTTTGTGGAGTCTATGTTTTGAGCTAGAATGAACTCTAGTACAACCAGGTTTAATCTAATAATATAAAAAAACAAATTAAAAATAGCACCAGTCTCTCACTAGTAATTGCACTATGGTCTAATATAGTGAATTTGGTACTGACTATGTATTGAGCTAGAATGAGCTATAGTACAACTAGGTTTAATCTAATAATATAAAAATACAAATTAAAAATAGCACCAATATCTCACTAGTAATTGCACTATGGTCTAATATAGTGAATTTGGTACTGACTATGTATTGAGCTCTACAGAATGATGCTCTACAGTGGACCCCCGGTATTCGATGGCATCGGTATTCGATAAATCCGGTATTCGATACATTATATCGCAAAAAATTTTCCTCGGTATTCGATTGAAAACCCAGTATTCAATACGATTCGTACGAGACGTGTCCACGTGTGGCCTGAACTGCCCCTTGTGTGCCAGTGTTTACAAGCCAGCCAGTGTGCGCGCATCTAAGGATACATTCGGTACATTCCATATTATCCATATTATCAATGTGTTTGGTGCTTGTTTCTGCAAAATAAGTCACCATGGGCCCCAAGAAAGCTTCTAGTGCCAACCCTTCAAGAAAAAAGTTGCTAATGACTTATGAAATGAAGAAAGAGATAATTGCAAAGTACGAAAGTGGAGTGCGTGTGTCGGAGCTGGTTAGGTTGTATAATAAACCCCAATCAACCATCTCTACTATAGTGACAGGAAAACGGCAATCAAGGAAGCTGTTCTTCAAAAGGTGCAACTTGATTCGAAACAGCGACCGCAAGTGTTGAAAATGCTAGGGATTGTTAATTGGTGTGGAAAATGAAAAACAGATAGCAGGAATGCATCTTCACAATTCATTGTGAAAAGGCCTAGGCAGTTTGCTGAGATTTGGTAAAGAATTGCCTGCCAAAATGGTGATGTGAGTGAATTTAAGGCAGAAAGGTTTGTTTGATAGATTTAAGAATCGTAGTGGCATACATGTGTGAATAGCCCTAGTGGGCTCCATTCGGACAAAAAGCAGCTGAAAAATATGTGAAGGAATTCAAGGATTACATAGACAGTGAAGGACTGAAACCTGAACAAGTTTTAAATTTCGACGAAACAGGCCCTGTTTGGAAGGAAAATGCCAAGCAGGACCTACATTACTCAGGAGGAAAAGGCATCCCAGGACATTAGCCTATGAAAGACAGGCTTACTCCCGTTGATGTGTGCCAATGCTGTGGTGATTGCAAAGTGAAGCCTTTATGGTGTATCAATCTGAAACTCCCAGAGTGTTCAGGAAAAACAATTGCCTCAAGGCTAATTTGTGTGTGCTGTGGAGGCAAACAGTAAGGCATGGGTCACTAGACTTTTTCTATGACTGATTACACCATGCATTTGCACCCACCTGTGAAAAATTACCTAATGAAAAGAAATTAGACCTTAAGTGCCTCCTGCTATTAGATAATGCCCTGGTCATCCTACGACTTGTCAGAGCGACTTTCTGGGGACATGAGCTTCATTAAGGTCAATTTTTGCCTCCTAAACACTCCTCTCCTGCAGCCCATGGACCAGCAGGTCATTTCCAACTTCAAGAAACTGGGCACAAAAGCAGTTTCAAAAAGTGCTTTTGAAGTGACCATCAAAAACTCAACGACTCTTAAAAGAGTTTTGGAAGGATCACTTTAATATCCTCAATTGTATTTAAAACCCTATAGGTAGGCTTGGGAGGGATTGTCTAAGAGGACCTTGAACTCTGCTGGGAAAAAACTGTGGCCAGAATGTGTAGACAAAAAGGATTTTGAAGGATTTGAGGTTAACCCTGAATTCCTTGCCAGTTGAGGAATCCATTGTGCATTGGGAAGTCCTTGGGGTTGGAGGTTAGTGGGGAGGATGTTTGAAGAGTTGGTGGAGGAGGACAGTGAAGAACTCACCACTGTGAGCTGATAGATCATCTTTAACAGCAATAGGGCAGACCTGAGGAAACTGCTTCGGAGGAGGGGATAGAGAAACTTGAAGAAGTTTTCCTACTTCAAAGATTAAGGAAATGTGTTTCAATATGGCTTTAAAGTGCATACCTTTTTTGATGACAATACACCTAACACAGCTATTGCAACCGTGCTGGTGAACTTTTTTCCACTAACATGTTGTGAAACACTTTTAGGGATTCATAAAGGAACGTAGGCCACAGGCCACTATGGGCAGATATGTTGTGCGACAGTAAAACCAGTGACTCTTGAAGCTGGTCCTAGTGAAAAGGACTTCACCTCCCAAGTCCTAATGGAAGGGGATTCCCCTTCTAAACACTAACACCTCTCCCCTCCTCCATCCCATCAATCATCACCAGATCTTCATTCAAGGTAAGTGTCAATCTATTTTTTGTTATTATTCTCTATTGCATTAAACTTAAATTCCATGTATAAAAATTTTTTTTTAACATACTTTGGGGGCTCATGGATTAATTTGATTTCCATTATTTACTTGTGAGAAAATTGATCATTTCTTTAATTCAATCCAGAACGATTAATTCTTACCGGAGGGGAGTATTTTATTTTTATTTTTAACAAATCAGCCAACAAGGAGGGTGGCCTGAAAGAAAAACTTATGTATTCATCATCACTGTCTTGCAGAGTCATGTTAAAATTGTTATAAACTGCAAATAGCACCCCCTCAGAGGTCAGGACACTGGATTCCTGAACTTCTTGGTGTTTATTGTTGAATATCCACAGTACGTACAAGTCTAAAAAACAAATTTGTTCCATTCACTCCTTCAAATGCGCAATGAAAATTTCTGGAAGTCAAGCCCTGAAAAAAAACATTTTATATAATTTTTCTAGTGTGACCCCTACCCTTCCCTCCACAACTATAAGATTTTTTTCACTTTCGAAGTCATTTAAATTCCTTAGCCTTCTACATTCAAACACTCAAACAACCTCTCAGCACTATTGTAGTTTGGGTAATTCAGCATTCCTAATTTCCAACTACAATTCTCTGCATTACATTCACACCACACATTGCCCTCAGACACGACATCTCCACTGCCTCCAACCTTCTCCTTGTTGCAACATTCACCACCCATGCTTCACACCCATATAAGAGTGTTGGTATAACTACACAGTGGAGCCTCGGTTTTCGTTTGTCCTGGTTTTCGTCAAATTAAGTTTTCAACGACTTTTTTTTCGTCAAAATATTGTTCCAGTTTTCGTTCATCAACTTGGTTTTCGTCTGCTGTATTGAACATGTCCATCTGCCTGCGCCCAGACAAAGCATCCCACGCACGCATTCTGAGTCTGTCTGGCTTTGTTTCTTGTCGAGTGAACATTACCCTGTGCATTCATATAAAATATTTTGTTATAATCCATTGCTTGTTTATTGAGTGTGACTGCTAAATAAGCCACCATGGGGCCAAAGAACGTTCCGAGTGCCAGCCCTCCGATAAAGAAGGCGAGAAATTGTGGCCAGAATGTGGCCAAGAGAAGGATTTTGAAGGGTTTGAGGCTGACCCTGACAATCTTACACCTCTTGTGGAATCTATTTTGGCTTTGGGGAAGTCCATGGGGTTGGATGTGAGTGGCCAGGATGTGGAAGAGTTGGTGGATGATCACAGGGAAGAGCTAACCACTGAAGAGCTGCAACACCTTCAACTGGAACAGCAACAGATCGCAGCCGAGGAAATTGCTTCAGAGGAGGAGGAGGAAGAGAGAGGGGAGAATGTGTCTTCTTCAGCGATTAAGGACATTTGTGCAAAGTGGAGTGAGGTGCAAAGCTTTGTGGAGAAATATTACCCTAACAAAGCTGTTGCAAGCTGTATCTGCAACATGTTCAATGACAATGCCATGTCCCATTTTAAGCGGATCTTAACCCTTTATCGGGGTGGGCCGAAATAATTCGGTATTCATTACGTGTTTTGGGGGCGTGTCCTACTCCGTGCCCCGCGCGGCCAGCTTCCCGTTCTTTAGTTCCAACCAATCACAAGCCTTCCCTGAGTCTCTTCAGCTAAGTACAGTTCGCTTCTGCCGCCTTCCCATTGGTTGAGAGATCAAAATATAAACACTGGTGGCTTGGCTCCGCCCACACACCCATTTTTCCCTCCACCCTTACTAATCTACTCTTGGATTATACATTCTACAATGTCGGTAAGTACTGATTGTTGTGTTTAGTGCTTACATGAATAGTTTAGGCATATTTTGATATATACCTAAAGTCCGTGTGAAGCATAATATGAGTGTAGCATGCAGTTGAAAAAAGTGCAAGCATTTTATACCGAATTATTTCGGTCTTGCCCGAGTTTCCGGGAATGTCCAATTTTAGTCAAATAAATATTTATAAAAAAATTTCAATTGCATATATGAACTCTGTAGTGGTCTGGATCTATACAGGAGGTTTCTATTGTCCTTCCAGATCAATGAGAAGTTGTTTTATGGGGAGCAGTCCACCAGCAGGTCGAGGTATGACTGCGTTTCTGAAGAGAGTGACTCAGAAGCAGAGGTAGATGAACCAGAATTGCTGGATAGTGGTGATGAATACTTGCCACCGGATGCACAGGTGTCAAGTGATGATGAGGAGGAAGAAAGGCCAGCCAAAAAACAGAAATTAGTGAAGAAAAAGTAAGGTATTACGATTGCAACTATTGCAGCCACTCGAAGAAATTGGTCACATCCTCATTCCAGTGTTCTGTATGCAAAGTAAATCTGGATAAAGAGTGATAGAAATTGCTTCAGCGACTACCATACCATCAATTAGCAATATAGAATAATTGGTCATCCAAATGAATCTCAGGAATATAGGGACTGAAAGTTGCATCCCTTTGCAATTTGTCATTGTTGAGATTTGCTTCCTTTTTATATTTTTGTAACAATTAAAAAATGTTTTGATTCAAGTTTCATTTATGTTTTTTATATTGTCTGTTTGTATATTAAATTTAAAAAATTGTTTTGGTGTGTTTTATTAACAATTGCAAGTTTTGCAACATAAAATTTTTTAATCACTTTGTCGGGCGCAGCCGGATATTTTCGGTCTCCGGAGATTAGCAATTGCTCGAAAACTAACCATCAGAAATCAATTTATATGGGATCATTGAACTTGTATTGAGTTACTCTATCCACCATAGGGAGCTCAGTTCGAATTTCAAATTTTCGGACCCCTTGCCTGATGAAGGGTTAAAGAGACGCCAGAAACATACCTCTCTGGACAGATTTTTTGTGCGATAGGGGTACAGTGACTCTCAAGCTGGTCCTAGTGCCAGTAAAAGACAAAGGGAAGTAACCCCGGATAGGGACTTGATACATGAAATCCTTATGGAAGGGGATTCCCCTTCCAAACAATAAACTCTCCTCCCTCTCCCCTCCTCACCATCTTCCATACGCCAACAAGATTCTTCAATAAAGGTAAGAGTGATTTAAATGTTCATTTATCCATTTCATTAGTGCTTTATATTTATTTCTCATTGTTTTCTGTATGTAACACTAAAGTTATTCTCTATAAAATGTATTTTTTGTTAACATTTTTGGGTGTCTGGAACGGATTAATTGGATTTACATTATTTCTAATGGGAAATATTGCTTCAGTTTTTGTTGAATTCGGTTTTCGTCAGACTCTCTGGAACGAATTAAAGATGAAAACCAAGGTTCCACTGTACTCTCATACATTCCCCTCTTTGCTTCCATGGACAATGTTCTTTGTCTCTACAGACTCCTAAGTGCACCACTCACCTTTTCCCCCCTCATCAATTCTACGATTCAACTCATCCTTCATAGACTCATCTGCTGACAATTCACCTCCTCCATACTCTCTCCCATAATCTGCTATCCAGTCTTTCATCACCTAATTTTTTTGTTATCCACATCACCTTACTCTTTCCTATATTCACTTTTAATTTTCTTCTTTTACATACCCTACCAAACTCATCCACCAACCTCTGCAACTTCTCTTCAGACTCTCCCAAAAGCACAGTGTCATCAGCAAAGAGCAACTATGACAACTTCCACTTTGTGTTAGATCCTTTATCTTTTATCTACTGTACATATTATGCTACATATCCATAGCACTGTGAATGATGTGTGCCACTTGATTCATTAGGATGAGCACCACCTGTATCTGGCCACAAACTAGATGAGGCATCAATAGCTTCACTATTATTATTATCATAATTTTAAAGTACATACACATCTGGAACTTTTCTTTTCTTAAGAACTCTTCACTTAACACAATTTTTCACAAGTAGCAGATTTTCAAGAATACGTACAACCAATATGTTATGAGTGTTTAGTGATTGCTTATTCAAGATATATTTTACAGATATTACTTATTTTTGTACAATGACTGCATTAAGCACAATATTACTGAAGGAATGTAATGGTGGTAAGTGATGATCTAATCTAAGATAACCCAAAAAGTTTAATATGGTTGATCTGTTTTCATTGGGGTAGATTAGTTTAGCATTCTATTTTGGCACATACATTATGTATGCCATTTTTATGTTCAACAAATAATGTTGTACTTCAGCTGTATAAAATACAGTGGTCCCTCAATAATCGTCCATAATCCGTTCCTGGAAGTGGGACTATTATCGAAATAGACAATTTTCGAATCAATTTTCCCCATAAGAAATAATGTAAATGCAATTAATCCGTTCCTGATACCCAGAAGTATTAAAACAAAAAATTTTTTTACATGAAATATAGATGTAGTACATAAACAATACAATGGGACATGATGAATGAAACATTAACAGCATAACACTTACCTTTATTGGCAATTCTTCTTAGTGTATGGGAGACTGGAGGAGGAGACAGATTGGATTAGTTACTGTTTGGAAGGGGAATCCCCTTCCATCAACACCTCTGGTACCAATTGCTTTTCTGGGGTTACTTCTCTTCTCTGTTTCTTAATGCCACTAGGACCAGCTTGAGAGTCACTGGAGTCCTGTCTCGCAAAAGAACTGTCCAGAGACCTCTGTTTCTGGCGTCTCTTTAAAACTTCCCTAAAATGGGCCAAGACTCTGTCACTGTACAAGTTGCCGATATGGCTTGCAACATCCTTCTCAGGGTGATGTTTCTCCATAAATCTTTCCATCTTACCCCACATTTCAAAAATCTCCTTAATTTCTGAAGAAGGCACCTTCTTCCATCTCTCTTCCTCCTCCTCTGCAGCAAGATTCTGAGCTGTGATCTGTTGCTCTTCCAGCTGAAGTTCTTGCAGCTCCTCAGTGGTTAGCTCTTCACCGTGGTCCTCCACCAGCTCTTCCACATCCTCCAAACTCACATCCAACCCCATGGAACTCCCCAGTGTGACAATAGAGTTCACAACTGACATAGGCTCCTCAGGGGCTGCCTGAAACCCTTCAAAATCCCTCTTGTGGAGACAATCTGGCCACAATTTTCTCCAAGCAGAGTTTAAAGTCCTGGTAGTCCCTCCCTCCCAAGCCTTACCTATAAGGCTTATGCAATGGAGAATACTGAAGTGTTCTTTCCAAAAATCTCTTAGGGTCAAGTGAGTGTCTGAGGTTACATTAAAGCACCTTTCAAACATTGCTTTGGTGTAGAGTTCTTTAAAGTTTGAAATGACTTGCTGGTCCATGGGCTAGAGGAGAGGAGTGGTATTCAGGGGCAAGAACTTTACTGTGATGAACCCAAACTCCTTCAGAATTAGGTCATCCAAGTTTGGAGGATGAGCAGGTGCATTGTCCATTACTAGGAGGCACTTGAGATCCAATTTCTTTTCCAGGAGGTAATTCTTCACACTAGGGCCAAACACTTCATTGAATCACTCGACGAAAATGTCCCTTGTGACCCTGCCTTATATAGATCTCCAAAACACACACAATTTACTCTTCATAACATTGTTTTTCTTGAACACTCTGGGATTTTCAGAATGGTACACTAGTAACGGCTTCACTTTGAAATCCCCACTAGCATTAGCACAGGACATGAGTGTCAGCCTGTCTTTCATTAGGCTTTGTGTCCTGGCAGTGCCTTTTCTTCCTGAGTAATGTAGGTCCTCTTTGGCATTTTCTTCCAAAAGAGGTCTGTTTCATCACAATTGAACACTTGTTCAGGTTTCAGTCCTTCACTGTCTATGTACTCCTTGAATTCATGCACATATTTTTCAGCCGCTTTGTTGTCAGAACTGGCAGCCTCACCATGCCTTACCACACTGTGTATGCCAGTACGCTTCTTAAATCTCTCAAACCAGCCTTTGCTGGCCTTAAATTCACTCACATCACCACTAGTTGCAGGCAATTTCTTTACCAAATCGTCATGCAACTGCCTAGCCTTTTCACAAATAAGCTAATTGTTTCTCTTTTATCCACACCAATAATAACTTCTCAACATCTTCGAGTACTGGTGATCTCATTTTTGTCAGCATATTTACCCCCTTTGCAACAACAGCATCCTTGATTTCCTTTTTCTTGGCTATGATGGAAGATATGGTTGTACGGGATTTGTTATACATCCTGGCCAGTTCGCCCACATGTACGCCACTTTCATATTGTTCAATGATGTTTTTCTTAACTTCAATCGTATTTCTCACCTACTTTACCAAAAGCTTGGCACTAGGAGCTTTCTTTGGAGCCATGGTAGCTTATTTAGCACTTGCAAGCACTAAAATCAATGGAATATTATGAAATATTTCGTAGGAGCAAGTGAGGGGACCGTCGCTCTGGTAAACAATGGCACACTGGCTGGAAAGGGAAGGCCCAGGCAGCTCAGAGCGTGAGTACGCATCCCGGACGAAGGACTATTAGTGAGTTAACGGACCATTTGTGAGCCAATGTTTAGACGAAATAACAGGACTATTTCAGAAATGGACGACTTTCAGGCCGGATGATTATTGAGGAACCACTGTACTGCAAAAGCAGATACAATAATGAAACATACTGGCTGTCATGAATGACAGTATAACATTGACACACAGTGAATCAAATTTTAGAACATTTTACTTGCTACCACTTATTTCTGGTGTAGCATTGTTACAAAATCCCCAAAATGACATAATTTTGTGTACTTCCTGTAGCTCTATCATTTAGGCATTTCTTAGCTAGTCATGAATTGATTTGTGCTATTAAAATACTAGTCTTGACATGATTAACTAATCCATTCCAAACTTGCATAACTGCACAAAAGACGGTACTGTACTACATACATACAACAGCATCTTGGGAAGCTTCAAAAATAGGGTGTATCAATACACGAGTGAGAAGGACCTGCCTAGAATGAACGATACTGCAGTGTTCCACTAATTTTATGTTCTTGTGTTATTATTAGTATGAAACTCCTAAGGATTAATAATCCAGGATAATCTAGGAAAGTCAAGCAGTGGAAATATTTTCACTGGGGTTCTTTTCAGCTTCTCTCCAGGATGCAAACCACAACAAGTAACCAACTCTTTTTAAATTCATTTATTGCTGGTACTGCTCAGAGGCAGCACACTCATGGGTTCTTCTTGCAGAAGGTATTAAGGAAAATCCTCAACCACATTCTTGATTGTCTATAAATGAGAAATCACATGAACACGAAACACAGTCCTGTCTACATGTCTGCTCCAATTGAATTGACACTGAAAACCTGAGTTGATTATGCACTTCTTGCATGTTCATGGTGCAACACTAACATGAGGGCTGTGCTGGCGTAACACATTCTGATGGCTTTTGATACACTAAGTCACTACATATAGCAGTGTCAGATGAGTCATCAAAGAGGCATTACTGACAAAATACATCCCATCTCAATAATAATAATAATAATAATAATAATAATAATAATAATAATAATAAAATAATAATAAAATAGTAATAAAATAATAATAAAATAATAATAATATCTATTTCTACAAGTACACATACAAGGTATACAGGCCTAGTTGACAACAATGACATACACTACTATACAGAAAGCCACTTGTTATGCAGAGCATTTTGGGCAAATTAGGTCAGTTTTGTCTCGGGATGTGACCTACACCAATCGACTAACACCCAGGTACCCATTTTACTGATGGGTGAACATAGACAACCGGTTTAAGGAAACACATACAATGTTTCCACCTCTTCGCCGGGAATCGAACCCGGACCCACACTGTGTGAAGCGAGAGCTTTTGCCACTAGGCCATGGGGTACCCAATATGGGCTAGGGACTGAGTTCTTTATTGTATTTTAGCATGCTACCAGGGTGTCCCATAGTTCAGTTGGTAGCACACTCAGCTCGCACACGTGGCTCACACACTGAGATCCATGGTTCAATCCCTGGTATAGGTGGAAACATTAGGGCATGTTTCCTTAAGACACCTGCTGTCCATGTTCACCTAGCAGTAAATAGGTACTTGGGTGTTAGCTGACTAGTGTGTGTCACATCCTGGGGACAAAATTCACCTAATTTGCCAGAAATACTTTGCATAACAAGGGGCTTTCTATATAGTATGCCACTGATGTCAGCTAGATCTGTATAAGATGTATCATGTACTTGTAGAAATAAAGATTATTATTATATATTATTATTATTATTATTATGTATTACTATTATTATTATGTATTATTATTATGTATTATTATTATGTATTATTATTATTATTATTATTATTATTATGATTAATGTTATGAGAAAAGATTTATAAGATTTTTGTTTGGAATTTTAACCCAGAGGGTTAGCCACCCTGGAAAACCCAAGAAAGTCATATGTCATTAAGGACTGTCTGTCTGGCTTATGAAGACTTAATCTAGATCTCTGAAAAGGTATTATTTCCATTAGTCTTGGTATTTATCTTTATAAAATATTTATTTTCAAAAATAATTAGAGCCAAATTATTATACAGTAGTACCTTGACTTATGAGTGCCCCAACTTACGAGTTTTCCGAGTTACGAGCTGTTGCTCAGTCGATTTTTTTATTTGAGTTGTGAGCCCAAATCCGAGTTACAAGCGATATTCAGTTGCTAAGTTTTTGACATTTGCAAAATATCTTGCCCTTTACTCCCATACAAATCCCAAAATATTTTGAATATTTCCAATATTCCACAAGCCAATTGTAGAACAATCATTTTTTTATGATTCCTGTCAATATTATTGCACTATTTTTTCTGAGAAAATAATTTTTGTTTCAGTGTTTTCCTTATGAAACTAGTGATCAAGTGCAGTTAGCCTTTCAAAAACTCTGTTTTCTCTTACCCAGGACCAGAGAATATGTTACAGTAAGAAGCAGTAATGATTCTATAAGTTCGGACTAGTCCTGGACACTCGCCATATTATGGCCTATTTTATTGATTCTAGAGTATATATCATGTTTCTATGTTACTTATAGTGTTTATTATGTCATATTAGATCAATTCTGATTGATAAATGAGCGTTACACTGAAGTATTTTCTCCTGCCCCTAGTGACTCAGGTTTTTTTGGGGGCTGAAACGGATTAATGGCATTTCAATTAATTTCAGTGAGGAAAACTGATTTGATATACGAGCAAACTGAGCTATGAGCTTGGTCACAGAATGAATTAAACTCGTAAGTCAAGGTACCACTGTACATGAAAAGTGCTAAACCCATTATTGGAAAGAAGCATGGGCCAATATATCCATAATAGTCATACAATTTTACATAGTCCATATTACATCAACATAACTTAATATTCATTTTGTATTATTTTGCTAATACAGTACTCAAAATACAGTGGACCCTCAGCTAACAATGGCATCAGCTAACGTTAAATCCAGCTAACGATACATTTTAACGCAAAAATTTTGCCTCAGCTAACGCTAAAAAACTCGCCCAATGCAATTTGTTCAAGATGCATCCACGTGTGGCCCGAGCGCGCCTCAGTTGTCCCATGGGTGCCAGAGTTTACAAGCCAGCCAGTGCGGTCGCATCCACGCATACAATCGGAACATTTCACATTATCACAGCGTTTTGAGTGATTGTACCTGCAAAATAAGTCACCATGGGCCCCAAGAAAGCTTCTAATGCCAACCCTGTGATAAAAAGGGTGAGAATTAGTATGGAAATTAAGAAAGACTTTGAAGGGTTTGGGGCTAACCCTGAGATGCCTATGCCAGTTGTGGAATCCACTGTGCCTGCTTCAAAGATTATAGGAAATGTGTGCAAACTGGGTTGAACTGCAAACCTTATGGATGAAAATTACCCTAACACAGCTATTGCAAGCCATGCTGGTGAACTATACAATGACAATGTTTGGCCCATTTAAGGCAAATCTTAAAGAACGAGAGGTACAGACCTCTATTGACAGATTTGTTGTGCGACAGAGGTCCAGTGACTCTCAAGCTGGTCCTAGTGGCATTAAAAGAAGAAGGGAAGTAACCCAGGAAAAGGACTTGATACCTCAAGTCCTAATGGAAGGGGATTCCCCTTCTAAACATTAACAACTTCCACACTCTCCCCTCCCATCCCATCAATCATCACCAGATCTTCAATAAAGGTAAGTGTCAGTTTGTGTGTATTAAAATAAATATTTCATGTGGTAAAAAAAATTTTTTTTTCATACTTTGGGGTGTCTTGCATGGATTAATTTGATTTCCATTATTTCTTATGGGGAAAATTAATTCAGCTAACGATAATTTAAGCTAAGGATGAGCTTTCAGGAACGAATTAATATCGTTAGCTGAGGGTCCACTGTATAAGCATATATTAAAATATATGATACGTAACAACTCAATACAGTATTAGTAAACTGTCAAACTTACTGTTTCCTGATACAGGAATGATTTAAGTGATCATACTTGCTAATATAATGCCTATAATTATCTACTATGTTAAGTGTATGTTAAACTGCTAGCTTATTCACTTACTACACCCCACTGTAATGTAAACTACGAACTGTAACTTAAATCGCCTTATAATGTACAGAAAACCTTCATTTTGAATTATTGCACACAGCTTAAAGTTACCCGTGGCCTGGTAGGCAATGCTCTCACTTCACACACAGTGTCCGTGGTTTGATCCCTTGAGAGGGTGGAAACATTGGGTGTGTTTCCTTATACCTGCTGTCCCCATTCACCTAACAAGCAAGTAGGTACTTGGGTGTAAGTTGACTCGCATCCTGGGGTACAAGATTGAAGACTCCAATGGAAATAAGACAGACAGTCCCTCAATGACACACTGCCTTTCTTGGGTTATCCTCGGTGGCTAACCCTTCGGGGCTAAAAATCTGAACAAAATCTTATTAAGCAGTTTGTTAAGTACAAGTTTTAGTCAGCCTGAGACTTTTCATAACACGACAATTTCCTGAGAACATGTAAAAGTTAGAGCACAGAAATGTATGGAATTCCACACAAGCAAATAATTATCTAATTCACTGTAATATCCATTCGTGTTTTAAAGAAGCACTTCATCTCAAGGACCCCAAAGGAAATAAGTCGCTTTGACTTTGTTTTTTTTGGTTATCCTAGGTAATCTACACATATGTTGCTATGTATGATAATTTACGTAACTGTATCTGTGTATACCTGAATAAACTTACTTATTTATGCGTACCTGTACATAAATAAACTTAAATAACCTTAACTTATGGTGGGAGACTGCCTGCCAAATTACCTCTCCTTACTTGTACCTACATAGTCGGGCCCGGGAAACAAGTCGAAAGCATGAAGATTTCTTCGGGATACTGCATTTTTACTTAGAGGTTCATTAAAGACGTTTTTGCAAGTAAGAAAAAGGTAAAGCCTCTGGCTTCTTGTTGTTGTTGCTATTTTTGGGGGCCACCTCGGGGGGACCTTTAATGTTTGTATTTGGTCCATAATATATTTTTTTTTGTTTTTTAATTTCTTACCGTAAACCAAAGATGTCTGGAGAAAAAGGTAAAAAAAAGATATAAAAAAAAGAATAGCAATCAGTATAAGAAACCTTTATTGACGTTTCGCCCACACAGTGGGATCACGGGGGGCCCCCAGTGGAAATAACCACTTTGACTTTTTTGGGTTTTTTTGGGGAAATTACAAATGTATGATAACTGTATTACTGAACCTGTGCCTAAGTAAGATTACTTTAAAAGTCCCAGTATATTTTGTTGATGGTAAGACATGTAAAGTTGGGTATCTTTAAAAAATTTTTCCTTGCGCGTAGGTTTTCTTCAGTAAATGCGGGGGAAATAAATTGAAGTCTATTAGAGGCGGTAAAGTGATGAACAAATCCTAACCCTTTGGGGAAAATGTAGATAATGACTAGAGAAACCGACATGTTGAGTTTGGGGGGTCTTGTGCAACATGTGGGTATCTTTTTGGGGGAAAACATTTTGCCAAAAAGTGGCTTCCCCCCAGTTTAATGTAGACAGATGCAGTTCACGAGAAAAATGCCCCTAAAGGGAAGGTTCCTTGACGCTAGTGGGGGGCTCTTGATCGGGGAAAATTTGGATCTTACCCCCGGTTCCCTGAATTAACCCTGAAATTTTTAAATCCCCCCACAGACGGCATAATCCGGGTTTTTTAGCGCTCCCCTTTAAATTTAATTATAATAAATTTAATTTTTTGAAACAAGACAGCAATTATTTAAAACAACACATATATAATTATTATAATATTAAAATTATATAATTTATATTTATAATTATATATATATAAAAATATATATATTTATATATTATTTTATATATATTATAAAAATTTTTAAATTATATTATATATATATATTTTATAAATTATTTAAAATATATAAAAATTTATAAAAATATTTATATATAAATATATTATTAAAAAAGCATAAGAAAGAAGGGCCCGGTCCTGGTGGTAAAGCCCCCTTCACACACGGGGGCCCCGGGTTCGATTCCCGGGCGGGGGGAAACTTTCGAACTTTTCCCTTTTACACCGTTGCCCGTTCACCAGCAGCAAATAGGACCTGGGTGTTAGTCGACTGGTTTTGGTCCCCTTTGGGGGGACAAATTAAGGACCCCCCAATGGAAATAAGTTAGACAGTCCCCGATGACGCACTGACTTTTTTGGGTTATCCCGGGTGGCTAACCCCCGGGTTAAAAATCCGAACGAAATCTTTTCTTTTCTTATCTTACTGCAACAGGCCGGCCCATTTGGGCCCATGGGGCAGGGCCAATTCCCTCCCCTTAGGTCACTGACCTTAGTACTTAGTACTTTTAAACTCACTAACCGCTGACCTCATGACCTAGTGAGGGGCGACATTCCTTAATGGGGGGAGCACGCATCCGATCTAGTACAAAAAACTAGTTTTGGTTCAATCAACCCCCCACACCCCCCCCTGTATTTTTCCAACCTATTTTTTTAAAAATACACAACGCTTTGCTTTTTTGATGGACTCGGAGTTTGTTCTATATCCACAAATCTATTAACAAACCATGTTTTTTTATTTTTCCTGAACTCAATTTTTCCAATTAAAATCATGCTCGAGTCCTGTCTATGTTTCATATGTTTTGCAAAGCTATTTACATCCCTTAATTAATTCCTGTTTTCCTTTTATCCTCAATCATTCCTGGAGTTTACCGGAAGAGTTCCCGGGGAAACAATGCCCCCGCGGCCCGGCTGTGACCAGCCTCCTGGTGGATCAGAGCCTGATTAACCGGTGTTACTGCGGCTTTTCACGCAAAACCAACGTACGAGCCACAGCCCGGCTGGTCCCGGTACCCACTTTAAAGGGGCTTTCCAGTGCCAGCTTGAAGACTGCCGGGGTCTATTGGTAACCCCCTTAGTATGCGGGGGAAAATTGAACATCTCGGGCCCCGACACTTTTGTATGGTCTCTTAACTGTATGACACCCCCCTTTTATTGGGGGATGTGATCGTCCCGCCAATCTTTTGCTTCGTTGTGAGTGATTTTCCCTGTGCAAGTTCGGTACTAGTCCCTTTAGGATTTTTTAGGTGTATATAATCATGTATCTCTCCCGCCTGCATTCCAGGGAATACAGGTTCAGGAACTTCAAGCGCTCCCAGTAATTGAGGTGTTTTATCTCCGTTATGCGTGCCGTGAAGGTTCTCTGTACATTTTCTAGGTCAGCAATTTCACCTGCCTTGAAAGGTGCTGTTAGTGTGCAGCAACATTCCAGCCTAGATAGAACAAGTGACCTGAAGAGTGTCATCATGGGCTTGGCATCCCTAGTTTTGAAGGTTCTCATTATCCATCCTGTCATTTTTCTAGCAGCTGCGATTGATACAATGTTATGGTCCTTGAAGGTGAGATCCTCCGACATGATCACTCCCAGCTCTTTGACGTTGGTGTTTCGCTCTATTTTGTGGCCAGAATTTGTTTTGTACTCTGATGAAGTTTTAATTTCCCCGTGTTTACCATATCTGAGTAATTGAAATTTCTCATCGTTGAACTTCATATTGTTTTCTGCAGCCCACTGAAAGATTTGGTTGATGTCCACCTGGAGCCTTGCAGTGTCTGCAATGGAAGACTCTGTCATGCAGATTCGGGTGCCATCTGCAAAGGAAAACACGGTGCTGTGGCTGACATCCTTGTCTATGTCAGATATGAGGATGAGAAACAAGATGGGAGCGAGTACTGTGCCTTGTGGAACAGAGCTTTTCACCGTAGCTGCCTCGGACTTTACTCTGTTGACTACTACTCTTTGTGTTCTGTTTGTGAGGAAATTATAGATCCATCTACCAACTTTTTCCTGTTATTCCTTTAGCTCGCATTTTGTGCGCTGTTACGCCATGATCACACTTGTCAAAGGCTTTTGCAAAGTCTGTATATATTACATCTGCATTCTTTTTGTCTTCTTGTGCATCTAGGACCTTGTCGTAGTGATCCAATAGTTGAGACAGACAGGAGCGACCTGTTCTAAACCCATGTTGCCCTGGGTTGTGTAATTGATGGGTTTCTAGATGGGTGGCGATCTTGCTTCTTAGGACCCTTTCAAAGATTTTTATGATATGGGATGTTAGTGCTATCGGTCTGTAGTTCTTTGCTATTGCTTTACTGCCCCCTTTGTGGAGTGGGGCTATGTCTGTTGTTTTTAGTAATTCTACGCCTTTCTAGAGAGTACAGATTCAGGGCCCTCAGTCTATCCTCATAGGGAAGATTTCTGATACATGGGATCATCTTTGTCATCCTCCTTTATACGTTTTCCAGTGCATTTATCTCCATTCTGTAATACGGTGACCAGAACTGTGCAGCATAATCTAAATGAGGCCTAACCAAGGATATATAGAGTTGAAGAACAACCTGAGGACTTCTACTATTTATACTTCTTGCTCTGAAGCCAGGGATTCTGTTAGCTTTATTGCGAACACTTATGCACTGTGTCTTACTTATATACTTGTCGATATTGTATACCATTATTATATTCACAGCAGTGCCTGAGCGTGCGTAATGATACTAAAAGGTTAATGAGATTTATATCAAAAAGTATAATTAGTAAGAGCCATAAATGAAATCGAAAGAAGCCCAAAGTATTTCTTCTCCTATGCCAAATCAAAATCGAGAACAACGTCCAGTATTGGGCCCCTACTTAAACAAGATGGGTCCTACACAGATGACAGCAAGGAAATGAGTGAGCTACTCAAGTCCCAATATGACTCAGTTTTTAGCAAGCCGCTAACCAGACTGAGAGTCGAAGATCAAAATGAATTTTTTATGAGAGAGCCATAAAATCTGATTAACACAAGCCTATCCGATGTTATCCTGACGCCAAATGACTTCGAACAGGCGATAAATGACATGCCCATGCACTCTGCCCCAGGGCCAGACTCATGGAACTCTGTGTTCATCAAGAACTGCAAGAAGCCCCTATCACGAGCCTTTTCCATCCTATGGAGAGGGAGCATGGACACGGGGGTCGTCCCACAGTTACTAAAAACAACAGACATAGCCCCACTCCACAAAGGGGGAAGTAAAGCAACAGCAAAGAACTACAGACCAATAGCACTAACATCCCATATCATAAAAATCTTTGAAAGGGTCCTAAGAAGCAAGATCACCACCCATCTAGAAACCCATCATGGGTTTAGAACAGGTCGCTCCTGTCTGTCTCAACTATTGGATCACTACGACAAGGTCCTAAATGCACTAGAAGACAAAAAGAATGCAGATGTAATATATACAGACTTTGCAAAAGCCTTCGACGAGTGTGACCATGGCGTAATAGCGCACAAAATGCGTGCTAAAGGAATAACAGGAAAAGTCGGTCGATGGATCTATAATTTCCTCACTAACAGAACACAGAGAGTAGTCGTCAACAGAGTAAAGTCCGAGGCAGCTACGGTGAAAAGCTCTGTTCCACAAGGCACAGTACTCTCTCCCATCTTGTTCCTCATCCTCATATCCGACATAGACAAGGATGTCAGCCACAGCACCGTGTCTTCCATTGCAGATGACACCCGAATCTGCATGACAGTGTCTTCCATTGCAGACACTGCAAGGCTCCAGGCGGACATCAACCAAATCTTTCAGTGGGCTGCAGAAAACAATATGAAGTTCAACGATGAGAAATTTCAATTACTCAGATATGGTAAACATGAGGAAATTAAATCTTCATCAGAGTACAAAACAAATTCTGGCCACAAAATAGAGCGAAACACCAACGTCAAAGACCTGGGAGTGATTATGTCGGACGATCTCACCTTCAAGGACCATAACATTGTATCAATCGCATCTGCTAGAAAAATGACAGGATGGATAATGAAAACCTTCAAAACTAGGGAGGCCAAGCCCATGATGACACTCTTCAGGTCACTTGTTCTATCTAGGCTGGAATATTGCTGCACACTAACAGCACCTTTCAAGGCAGGTGAAATTGCCGACCTAGAAAATGTACAGAGAACTTTCACGGCGCGCATAACGGAGATAAAACACCTCAGTTACTGGGAGCGCTTGAGGTTCCTAAACCTGTATTCCCTGGAACGCAGGAGGGAGAGATACATGATTATATACACCTGGAAAATCCTAGAGGGACTAGTACCGAACTTGCACACAAAAATCACTTACTACGAAAGCAAAAGACTTGGCAGACGATGCACCATCCCCCCAATGAAAAGCAGGGGTGTCACTAGCACGTTAAGAGACCATACAATAAGTGTCAGGGGCCCGAGACTGTTCAACTGCCTCCCAGCACACATAAGGGGGATTACCAACAGACCCCTGGCAGTCTTCAAGCTGGCACTGGATAAGCACCTAAAGTCAGTTCCTGATCAGCCGGGCTGTGGCTCGTACGTTGGTTTGCGTGCAGCCAGCAGCAACAGCCTGGTTGATCAGGCTCTGATCCACCAGGAGGCCTGGTCACAGACCGGGGCGCGGGGGCGTTGACCCCCGGAACTCTCTCCAGGTAAACTCCAGGTAAACTCCAGGTTATACTATAGCTCTATACATCATTGGTAAGGCTTTATTTAGAGTATTGCAGCTCAGTTCTGGTTTCAGTACTGCAGAACAAAAATATATTAATTGGAGAACATACAGAGAAGAATAGTAAAATTAATTAACTACATAAAAAATCTTTCGTATACATTGATAAACCTTAAACTTACATTCTCTTATAAGACATAGTATGAGGGGAGACATGACTTCAGTGTATAAGTGGAAGATGGGCATAAATAAGAGGAAGTGTAAAATAAACCCAGTGAGGAGCAGGGGGGCGGGGAGACAATAAGGGAACACTGTATCAACATTCGGGGTCCCAGACTGTTCAATATCTTACCAGAAGATATCAGAAACACGGCTGGAACAAGTGTAGAAGCCTTCAGGAGGAAATTGGACAAGTATCTTCACCATGTTCCAGATCAACCAGGCTGTGATGGATATGTGGGGCAGTGGGCCTCCAGCAGTAACAGCCTGGTTGACCAGGCAAGCACCAGACGAGCCTGACCCATGGCCGGGCTCAGAGAACAGATAAACTCTCGAAACTCTTCAAAGGTATATCAAAGATAAGATATAAATAAAGTTCTGAGAATGTCCCTCCAAGAAAGAATTCGAAACAATGGATGCAAATTAGGTAAGTTTAGGTTTAGAAGGAATGTAGGAAAGCGTTTTTTTTTGTAAATAGAGTAGTGGATGAGTGGAGCAATCTGCCTGTTAGCATCACTGAAGCAAGAACCTAGGTTAGCTTCGAATATAGGGTAAATGAATGCATGAGTGAGATGGGGTGGATTTGATTGTGGCTTGCAGACCATGAGTCAGTAGGGTTGTCAAAGCTGAATTCTTGGATTGCCTTGAAAATGGGTCGGGCAAATACTTTTGTTGGAGGGACTGGGTTTTAGAACGACTGCCTAATATGTGCCGGAAAGTCTGCTGGAGTGTTCCTCCAACCCTCTGTTATGTTCAAATTTCCATGACAAAGCAGAGAGAGAGAGAGAGAGAGAGAGAGAGAGAGAGAGAGAGAGAGAGAGAGAGAGAGAGAGAGAGAGAGAGAGAGAGAGGGAGGGAGGGAGGGAGGGAGGGAGGTTATCTGCCTGATGAACTCATTCCACCTCTAAATCGACAGGATGGGACCACCTCTACTAGTAGTCAAGAGAAAGCGGACCCCTTTGCCAAACACTTTGCTACCAAAATGTAAGTTCCTGATCCAGCAAGGGACCCTCCTTGGCTAGCTGCAAGAGCTGTGTCAAAACTGTCAGTGGTGACAATAAGGCAGAAGGAGGTGCATTTCCTTCTTAAATCGCTTGACCAAGAAAAGCCTGTGGGCCCACACAAGTTAAGCCCAAGATTGCTGAGATATGCAGACCAGCTAGCAGCACCTCTAACTCGCATCTTTCAGCACTGCCTAGTACAATGTAAATGGCCTTCTCTGTAGAAAGAGGCAAATGTAGTCCCTGCTCACAAAAAAGAAGAGCAGAGCAGAAATCAGCAACTACAGACCAGTGTCACTGCTGTCAGTCACTGGCAAGATCCTTGAGACAATAATCTCAAGACAAATGACAGAGTTTTTTGACTACCACTCAGTACTTTGTGACCGTCAGTATGGCTTCAGGAAATGTTACTCTGCTGCTGACCTGTTGTTAAACCTCTCCACTAAGTGGCACAGTCACTGGATGAATCCAAAGTCAGCTGTGTGGTAGCACTGGACATTGCTGGTGCTTTCGACCGGGTGTGGCACCAGGGCCTGCTAGCAAAACTGGAAGCTCTGGGAATTGCAGGCTCTACACTATGTCTCCTCAGTGATTACCTTCATGGTAGATCTCTAAGGGTTGTTCTCAATGGAACGGAATCAGCAAGACATGCTATTGGGGCAAGTGTTCCACAAGGAAGAGTGCTGTGACCATTGTTATGGAATATCTACTTCAATGACCTTCTTCATCTCATCCCAGAATCCCATGCATATGCAGACGACTGTACACTGACATTCACTTATCCAAGAGAAGAAATGCCGGTATAGTGGTAAGGATGAATGGGAGGGTGTTGGCACCTGGGGAGGAAGTGATATCCTTGAGGCGAAATTTGACTCCAAACTGACCATGAAGAACCATGTTCTAAATCTTGCAAACAAGGCAGCCAGGAAGCTTACAGCACTTCACCGTATATCGCATCTGCTTGACAGTAGGGGTTGCAAGATTCTGTACGAGGCACAAGTACGCTCACACCTTGAGTATGCTCCACTTTCTTGATTTGCCTGGCCCCCCTCTCTTCTGCGACTGCTTGACAGAGTAGAAAACAGAGCAAGACGTCTCATCTCTCGCCTGGACCAATCCTGGATAGATTTGTCATTTCAGCAGAGCCTTCAACACAGGAGGGATGTGTTACTGTTATGTACAAGGCCAATATTGTCAAAGTACCACACTTGGATCCACTTCGAGGACAGCGTGAAACAAGCTTTTATGCCACAAGACGGGCAGAAAGCAGCAACTTCACTCTGGCTGTACCCTTCTCCAGAACTTCACTCCATCTGAGATCCTATATACCCAGGATGACTCGAGTATGGAACACATTCGTACAGCATAATGATGTCAACGAGATAAAGTCAGTTGACCAAATGAAAATGCTGGCCCACAGATGGCTCCAACTTCATCCTGTTCCCTACTTATATGTCTCATAACAATAAAAATGCTTTCAAAGGAGCTGATGTAGGTAACAGCTCTTAGCTTGCCAATAAAGTTAGGAATCCTTATTAACCTGTAAATAGCTTGTCAGTAAAGCTAGGGATCATTAACCTTGTCAAACCCTATGTAAAAAGAGAGAGAGAGAGAGAGAGAGAGAGAGAGAGAGAGAGAGAGAGAGGAGAGGAGAGAGAGAGAGAGAGAGAGAGAGAGAGAGAGAGAGAGAGAGAGAGAATTTTAGTTTACTGTACCTACTACATACATAGAACACTTAACTCTGACATGAACCTTCCCCTCAAACATCTCCTTACCAACCACAACAGAACACATGACCATAACACAAGGCACAGATCACTCTTTGATGTTCCTCGTGTCCATCTCACGCTATGCAAAAACTCAATGCACATAAAAGGCCCTAAAATCTGGAATTCATTACCTGTGAATATAAAAGAAACACTGTCTGTTTATAAATTCAAGTCTCTTCTCAAAAATCACTTACTCACCCACAACTAAATAAATACTGAATAATTGTTCCTCATAAATTGAATCTCATATATGTATCTCATTACTGTATCTCATAAATGTCAACCTGTGACCCAATCAAACTCTGTTACTATTTAACCTCATTACCTAACAGAATACTCCATTCTACTGATTACACAGCAACACAGTAAATGACCATATGACCTGTATTTGTAATACTCATTTGTACTAAATTGTTACCTGTTTTACAATAATTTTTGTACCACTGAATATATCATTGCTTAGTTAATCTTAAGTTAATTTTAAGCCTGCCCATAATGCTCTGCATACGAGGGGCTTTGGCATGTTGCACTTTAAAAATTGTAATCCTTGTACTTCTCTGTATCATGTTCAAATAAATAATAAATAAATAAATAAATAAATAAACATTATTAAAAAGAGGGAGAAGATAGGTCAGAAATATGCATTTCACTTCAAATTATATATTATATATATATAATATATATATATATATTATATATATTATATATATTATAATATATATATATAATATATATAATATATATATATTATATACACATATATACATATATACATATATATATACATATACCTGCTACGAAGTTATCATGACTAGTATTTATAGAACATGGTCTCCTAATATTCACACAGCATGAAAACAGTTATAAAAAAATGCAACCCAAAATATATACAGTGCTGGGATATACAGATTGTATTGAAACTTGTGTTTGCACAAACAATACTGATTGTCATATAAAAAAAAATAATAATAATAATAATAATAATAATGAGGGGCAAGGATCATCCCAGGGAGGGCTTGAAGGGATAATGTGAAGATTTTAAGTTGTAGGAAATTGGGGAGGAAAGATGTTACACCTATATTGTGAGAGGTCTAACATCTACAAGACAGCAAGAAAGCCTCGGAATGATGGTGATTTTTTTTTCTGGGAGGGGAGGACGCTCGATATCGTAAAAAAATGCATGTATATAAATATATGATATACGATACAAGTTGTGGAAAATACTGTATATATTTTCCAGAAATTCAGTATTTATATGTAAATAGATGGCCATACTGTATTTAATAATATTTATGTCATAGAAAACGGAAAGCCTGCGTCTGGGCAGAAGAGACACTCGCCATCTTGGTTTTGAATTGGATACAACGTTAATGTAATGGGAAGAATTTTTCGTGCTCTAGAGGTTAAAATTGGCTTGACACCTCTCAAATAGGAGGCGAAATTGTTGGATGTGCATTCCTGCATAACTTGAGATATCAGATGACTGGACAAGACAGCTCCAGGAACCTCAGATAAGCTCTTTAGATTTGTGTGTAATTCTGGCCAGCATTATTTTCATAGATTTAGTTAGCGAGGTTTTTCTGAGCATGATACAACTTAATATCCAGTCAAATTGGTGAGGGATATTAAGATATATTTTCCTTCTGTTATGTATATGTGAATTTATATATAATCATTTTTTAATATACAGTCCACAAATTTATATATTTACCAGAATTCCTGATGTATAATTCATTTAATTAATAGGTCCAGAGCAACTTGTGGATATGACAGTGGTAGGTATCGAAGGGGGACATTTTTGCGACCTAGGTGTCCCAAATTCCTACTTGTCTAACTGATAAATAATAATTATCTATGTTCATTTACTGTTATGTACATAATTATACATACAGATAAATGCAATTTTCCACACAAGTTTTGATTTTGGGAATGAGAACAATATAAAACATTTTTTTAAATAAACTGCACATACACAATTAAAGAATAAGGAAATAGTTCCCAAATTCGGGTAGAAAATAAGAAAAAAGGAAATATGCTTTCGAATAGTGGATGATAATATAATAAAGTTAAGTGCTAAACCTGAAGGGGTCATAGAGCCTTAAGGTAGAAAGATAGATCTTGCTGTATCAAGGCTTTTTACATCTGGTATTATACATTAAGATTTTGATGATCTTTTTGATGATCTTTTGTGTGTGTGTTCAATTTAAAATTTGTGATAATTTATGATTCTACACAATATAACATCAACTGAGAAACCCTGGCAGAGGGAGGCTCCCACACCCAGCCAGGGTAGGTGACCGTCTTACTCTAAAAGTCGTGGAAAGTGATCCTTCTAGGTGAAGTTTGGCGCCAAAGCGAGAATGTCGACCCGACAAGTATGTTTGTTCTAGTGCCACGCACGTTAACACGCTCATGATACCACCGTTTTACGATAGAGCGAAGCGTCATACTCCATCAACGCAACCACTGAGGTCGTCTCCATGGTATGTACGGTTTAATTAGATGTTTCTTGTCCCGTCAACGGCAGGATTTGTCGTTAAACTTGCTAGGCTGGGTTTGAGAATCTTGTAACATGTCAGGATGCCATGACACTTGCTGGAGTTGCTGATCTAGAATTCCCTTTTGCTTCTGTCAGAGGCTTGTGAATGTTTGTGTATTTGTCCGTGTGTTCAGATATCACCTGATTGGTTAGTTATCGATAATATAAAATGGGTTAACAATTTCGTTACACTGTGCTTCATATGTAGTGAGAAATTTTCATCCCCATGAGTATTATTAGTATTATCTTTATTTACTACAAGTACATGTACATGGTATACAGTCCTAGCTGACATATTACATATAGAAAAACCACTTGTTATGCAGAGCATTTCGGGGAAATTGGGTCCTTGTCCCAGGATGCGACCCACACCAGTCGACTAACACCCAGGTACCGATTTTACTGATGTAATGGTCTAGAAAATCGACAATTTTAAGAATGTAACATTTATTTAATATTTGGGAAACTATTGAGGAACCTTTTCGGCAGTCATTGACTTCTTCAGTAAGCAGCGCTGCATGACCCTGGTAGGTTTAGCGCTTCCTTTTGATAATAATAATTCAGTCCAATACAGCGAAGAACGAGGAAAGATGAGAATGAGATAATTAGTCCCTCAGCCTGGAGTCGATGTGTTTAGTCCAATTTTGAGAATAGTACCAAGATTGATGGCCTGAACACAGACTCCAGGCTGAGAGACTGATACCTCATTGTTCTCTTCATCTTTCACTGTTCCGTGGATTAGACTGAAGAGTGGCAAAACGTTTCCTCAATAAAGATTCCCAAATGTTGCACAAGTGTCTCATACTTCAACCCCCCTTGAATGTTTTCAAAATTAATAATAATAATAATAATAATAATAATAATAATAATAATAATAATATATTTCTACAAGTACATGTACAACGTATACAGGCCTAGCTGACATCAATGACATTCTACTATATAGAAAGCCGCTTGTTATGCAGAGCATTTCGGGCAAATTAGGTCAGTTTTGTCCCAAGATGCGACCCACACCAGTCGACTAACACCCAGGTACCCATTTTACTGATGGGGAACATAGCCGGTGTAAAGAAACGCTCAATGTTTCTACCCTCGCCGGGAATCGATTCCGGACATCGCCGTGTGAAGCAAGAGCTTCAGCCACCAGGCAAAATGTGTTTGAAGTAGATTCTCGTTCTGTGTTGTATCAAACAATACCTTCGAGGGATGGGGAGGGGTTGTTGCTGATGAAAGGATCTTGATCCAAGAAATTGAAGCAAAAGCTCCCTTTCCTGGGATCAAACTTAATTATCTCCCATTTCCCAGGCATTGTATGACCCCTGCCGGTTTAGCATTTCCACATGATCATAATTTTGTACAGCAGTGGAGTATCTGGTTCTGGGACCCCAATGGAAATAAGTCACTTTGACTTTATTGGGTTATCCTAGGTAATTTACACTATGTATGATAATTGTACTTATGTGGACCTGTGCCTAAATAAACTTACTGGGGATTATCATTCCTACGACCGGATCTCAAACCAGGCCAACTAGGTTGTTGCATAGTTGATAATGTTGCAGTTTTTGTCGATGTTCGTCTTTTATGTGTGTAGCTGTGAGCAGGTAGTCTGGTGTCTCTTAGAGACCTTTATCTCTCTTCAGGGTTATTGCTATATTATGCATACAGGTTTAGCGCATGCTTCTGAATATAATAATTTAAAGGAAGTGCCTTATACCAGTGAAGGGCTCTTGATTGAGGAAATTGAAGTCCCCCCCCTTTTTTTACCGAATCTGATTGCCACTTTGTCTCCTTCAGTTTACCAGTCTCTCACTGTATATATTTAGAGTTCAATTTAACTTTTTCTTTAGAGATTAAGGTATTCTTGGATGGTAAGTAAAAAGGTTACGTGCAGCTATAATGACCACCCTCGTGTATCGATAGGCTTTAAACTCCATTAACCAACCATCATCCACATTGTCAGGAATACGAAAAGTATAATGAATATGGGAACTTGTGAAACAATGACAGTATAATTACATATATACAGTGTCATCAATTGTAATGACGGGTTTGGAATAAAAATAAGACAATGTAAAACCAACTGTAATGAACGGGATTGGAAAAGGGAGGGAAATGGAGATTGGAAGGGGATGGAATGAGGGAAATGGGGAAGAATATTTAATAATTCAAATACTGCCATCAGTTGTAATAATTAGTACGTAATACAATAGAGTAAGATAATGCTATTAGTAGAGGATCAGGAAATGGGAGTTGGTTCTTAATAAATATTAGAATTATATATAAATAATATTCACCAATAGTCAGTATGTAAGAGAACTGAAACTTTATATATATGTTGATTTAATATAAACCCAATAGTAAATCTTACATCACATGCTAGTAATATCCCCTACTATCTTTCAGTCTTTTAGTACCTTAAACTAAAAATTACAAGGACTTGGTCTGATACAATTATTTAAACTAGCTATACCTAACTATTTACGTTAGTATTTTTCCCCTGGTATACAATGAATCTAATTACTGTATAGCCCTTATATGGTTTTGGGTTAATTGGGCATAAAGCCTATCGACTAATCAAAGTGTCATTGAGACTGAGTCAGGTTCATCGCTAGTGCATATACACTAATAGACATACACCTATCGGTATACACATATCTTTTGACCATTGCTGTGTAGTTTATCTATTTTTGATGAATTAGACACGCGGAACACCCGGGTATCTTTATTTTGTAGACGTTTCGCCAACGTCATGAGATACCGATAAGGTCTTTTGAGGATATGAAACCTTGGCTGAGCTGTATGAAGGTGGGTGCATTATCTCTCCAGGTAAGTGCATTTCCCGGTATTTTTGTACGCTTTTGTGAGTGATTGAAATGTTATCTGTGGTTATGGTGGACAATAATATATATTTTTGGGGTAAAATTTTTTATATGAGGCGTTATATACACAGATTTGTGGGCCACATTCGTGTATCCAGTTTGTTACATGGTTTAGTGTATGTTCCACTGATGGTACAGCTCTTGTTAGTCTTATCAGAGTAATGTAGTATTACGTGGTCATCATATGTTGAAAGGTTTTCCAGAATATGTATGATATGTTGGTGAAAAGGTTGGGATTAAAATTAATCCTTTGGGTATCGGGCGTTTTTTGGATGTCATGTGAGAAGCTGCCTTATATGAATAGTTTGGAGAGTTTCTTGACGAGACAGAATCATCCAGGATAGTGTTTTGCCTCTTATGCCTTGGCAGAAGAGTTTTGTAAGCAAACTAATGTGTGGCTAAGCACTGCGGCCTGAATCCTGCGATGTGTATTTCAAGGGCGGTAGGTGTCATCCATTTGCCCTTCATGGACTGTGGTCATGCATAGTTTATTTATTGTCTGGAGAAGTTTTGCTGGTTGTATAGAAAAAAAGGTTAATATTATTTATTTGAAATTGTAAGCAGGGGCATTTACTCGTTCCTGTATTGTTAACAGTAAACAATTTATTATTTTTATTATTATCGGAAATGATGGTAATATTGGGGTGCCCATGATGCTGTTAAATGACATCCGAAATATTATTATCATTAATCATTATTATTTGTGTGACTGTTGTAGTGCGCCGTCTGAGACAATTCCGTGTTACTGTAAATTATTATTGATCACTTCAAATTTTGTTGTCCACTAGAATCTGTTAATGCATTTAATAGGGAATGGGACGATACCAAATTTTTTGCCGATACCGATACTAAATTTTATGCCGTTGCTAATACCATCAAAATTAGCCGATACCACCGATATCGATAATCAGTTTTAGGCAGATACTAATACCATCAAAATTAATTGATACCGATACTTTGGCACTTCCCTAGTCTTTCGAGTTCCCTCTTGGAAGTGAAACGGGGGTTTGTGAAAACTGCCGATATCTGGTCCAATATGGCACTTCATTTCATCTTTTAACTGCGCTAAACTTAATCATATGTCGGGAGATGCTTCATAACCGGTTCTATAATTAAAATATGTGAGGAGGTATGGGGGCAAAATGAGAATGTATGTATGTTTATTCTTGAGGCCTTGTTCCATGTCGGTTTGTTTGAATTTAGATCTAGTGTTTATAGCTGATCTAGATAAAATTAATATATGTATTTATACTGTTGCTGCGCCCATCTATCTTCCTGGATTGTATAGGTCTTTGAAAGAGATGTTTGGGCACTTGAGAGGAATTGCAGAAGCTAGTATTAAAGGACAAGGTTTGCCATTGGCTATTGGTGCAGAACTGCATTTCCACCTTTCTCACTGCACACACCTCTACTAGTTTTACCACATTTCTTGATCTAAAATCTGCAGTTGATATCGCAAACAGAACCGTTATACTACATGAACTATCCAAAATGATTATTGGTGGTAACTTACTCTGCTGGATAATAGGATACCTGTCAAATAGAGTATCCTCTGTCCTCTATCAAGGCTTTAGAAGTGAGTCTAAAGAAATGTCCCTAGGTACACCGCAGGGAGTTCTCAGTCCCATGCTATTTAATATTCTGATTAATGCTCTCCTAATTGCTCTACCTGCTTCACCTAAACATATAGCTATAAGCTGTGCTGATGACATCATGATCCATACAACAAGGCATAAGAAGATGAGTTCAAGCAATTTGTAATCGACTAGGCCTCATAATCTCTTCCTCTAAAACAAAGATATTAACAAGCAAACGACATTCCCCACCCATCTATTTGCAGGATGAAAACATTAGCTACGTTAAAACTTACAGATATCTTGGTGTAGATGCACCCTTTAACAAATCCACTATACAACAACTAAATAAGAAATGCAAAGATAGGCTAAATGCTCTCAAAGCTGTTGCTGGCTACAACCCCACCTATGGTGCTAATATGAGAATCGTGAGAATGATGTACCTAGCCTATGTTAGATCCTTAATTGATTATGCTGCTAGAGAAATTTCTCTCCGACCCTTAGAGTTAATGCAAAATGAAGCTCTCAGAATTATTCTTGGCTGTCCCAAATCTATAAAGGTTCTTAATATGAGGAAGGAGCTTGGTATTTCTAGTATCAGCGATAGGATTGTTGAGATTAACACTGTACTCGGTATTAGAATGTTAAGAAATGAACCAGACACTGTCACAATGAATCTTACTAAGTGTCTCGAAGTAAATACACACAGACCTAAATGGATTGTGAAAACGTGCAATTGCATTAAGTTTTATAACATGCATGAACTGTATCACTCTAGACAACAAGAGCATTTCATCCCTCCATGAAAGATGTGTTCATTTAATATCACATACCTGCAAGTCCCTCCCAAGAAGCTCATTGGTAGTAATCACTTGTTAAAGCAACTGCTCAAAAAGAAATTTCTCGCCTAGCTGGTAGTAATAAGTTATCACAAGTTATATATACTGATGGATCTAGACAGGAATCTTCTGGCAGGGCTGCATCTGCTCTTGTTGCCACCTCCCTAGTTAAGGACCATAATAAACTTGTTGAACTAGGCATAAGAATTAACAACTGGGCGTCTACACTGCAAACCGAATTGTTTGCAATCCTTATAGCGCTAAAGCTAACTTGTGACACTGAGCTTGACTCTATCATCATTACTCTCTGTCATCACTGAATGCTCTTGACTCATATAATGACTCCAAAAACATGCTCATTGAAGAAGCCAGGTATAGATACTCAAAAATCAGGGACAAAAGGAATTAATGTACAATTACTATGGATCCCATGACACATTGGATTACTCCGTCATGATAAAGTAGATATGCTAGCCAAGAAAAGTACCCAGAAGGAGAATGTAGAATATAACTTTGGTATATCTGTGTCTAGCATTAGGAATAATATTAGGAGAGAAGTAAACAATGAAAATAATTGTTATAGGAATGCAGTTAGAAGCCTGAGTAGATCTGTATGTTTATGGAGCAACTTGCAATGTGAACAGACTGACTGATGTTGTAGTGGCCAGGCTTAGGCTTGGTTACAAGTCCTTCTGGCAGTTTGGGAGACACACAGATGATGATCAAACTAAATGCAAATTATGTGATCAGGCATATGGTCACTCTCTTGAACACTATGTGCTTAATTGTCCACTTATTGAGGAATACAGAGACAGACATGTAAAGATATCTTATTAATGAAAATAAGATACCAGATATACTAAGTAAATTTCCTAAATTTACTTGTAACAGATAAGTGAACCGTAGATATACATGTAGATATAAATCCATATGTATACCTGTTAACCCTTTTTGGGGCCTAAGTTCCTGGGCCTTTTGTGTATCCATATGCTCTTGCGCTACCGTCCACAGGATGGACATGGGGTGCACAGTAAACTAGCCACTTCGGTGGCAAAATCTAATCTAATCTATTGGTTAATCACATTAAAACTCATTGGTCTACTCTCATTTATGTTAGCCCCTGTTTTACTTAACGTACCTCCTGAGAATGTTTGGCAGTACTTTGTAAAACACGCAAAATTACTCTACTCGTCATTATAGCTACAGACCCAGTGTGGATGAGCCAATTAACTTTCATTTTTTCAACTATTTCTATTCTTCCAACGGTGGTCCGTAGCCTAGTAGGAAACGCTCTTGCTCCACCCGCTGAGTGTTCGTGGTTCGATCCCCGGCAAGTGTGGCAACAGTGGTTATAAATAAGACAGTCCCTCGATGACACACTTCTTTCTTGTGTTATCCTGGGTAGCTTACGCTCCGGGGTTAAAACTCCGAACCAAATCTTATCTATCTTTCCACCTTCAAACCCTGAGTTGTATAGTCGAAACTCAAGATTGTGGCAGATGTTGTTACTCGAGACAAATCAAGGAATAAAATAAAATTTATTATTATTAGACTATTTACTCGATGATCTGCAGTTATGAAGCATGAAGTTGATGCATCTACATTGTACATATAATATATGAAGGTGAATTAAACAAGAGGTCACTTATAAAGAACATTTATTTACAGTACATCGACATTCACACATACAGTTATATGTACTCAGTACACATAACAAATATAAAAGTTATCTTCATGAAATGTTGGAACCTTGGCTGTAGAGCACAATGAGGCCCATCACAATGGCCAGATCAACAACAAAAACAACCTTTTGCAAATTCTATCACTGTATTTTCTCGACTTAATAATTTGAGTTTAATGGGGATCAGCTTATGCACAAAAAATGTCAGCTGTGGTGAGAACATGGGATGCATTTCTTTTTTCACTAAGATTACCAGCAAATAAGTTTACGCTTGTAAAATAGTTTCCGCTGGCAGTATGACCAGCTGATACAACTTGGTTATAGCAAAACCTTATATTCATATACACAAAAATAGCCACCATTCAGCGTGTAATAAATGTATTGTTATCGCATACATTGTCTTAAAAAAGGAAAATTATGAACGAAGAAATATTCAGAACAAATCAGTTGGTACAGTTAGTAGACGAACAGTATTTC